>CM035424.1:160000-850276 GCA_020310875.1 Ceratopteris richardii | reverse complement strand
TATATATATACATATATATATATATATATATATATATATATATATATATATATATATATATATATATGTATATATGTATATATATATATATGTATATATATATGTATATATATATATATGTTATATATGTATATATATATGTATATATATATGTATATATACATATATATATATGTATATATATATATACATATATACATATATATATACATATATATATATATATATATATATATATATATATATATATATATATATATATATATATATATATATATATATATATATATATATATATATATATATATATATATATATATATATATATATATATATATACAGGGCGTCAGGAATCCCCTTACCTGTCTTTAGTGACTCCGTTCCTGACGGCCTGTCAGAAACCATTCCTGAGCTTGCTTTTTTTTTGCCCAGCAATCTTTCTGATATACATGAGAGTTGGACCATTTTCTGGTTGTTTTCCAGTTGCAGGGCTAAAGTCTTTGTGTGCTGCCCTTGTAGCCTCTATGTGATGCCATCTTCCATCTAGTCTAATATCAGAAAACATGACCAGCTTGTGTTTGTCCAGGTGTTGCCCGTCCAGCTGCAGCTTATACAGCAGCTTATACATATGAATACTAAGTCTGTGCAGTTTTGATATTCATGAGAAGCTAGAGATATCAGATGACTGTTGGCATTTATTATTATATGATATATAAATTCGAAGCAGATACATCTGGTTTGAGTCATGATGATAGCTTCAGGTTCCAAGTAGAGAAACTGCATGTCTTGTAGCACCATCTTCAATTAGATGAGGGATCAATATGCCTTTCAAAGCGTCCTTGGCAAATGGCTTTGTATATCCAAGCTGTGCAAGGAAACATGCTGCCATAGTAAATATCATCAAAGCAACAAGAAACTTCAGCTTGCTCAAGCATCAACTAACAATAGCTATGAAATCAATTCTTCAAGTCAACAAGAGCTGTTTACTATGCCATATTGTTGCAATGCTACGAAGACAACAGTGTAAGAACATCTGTTAAGACTAGAATATTGAACAACAAAGTTCAAAGAAAATGTAGTAAAAGAAACAAAAATACCAAATTTCACCCAGTATAAGAAACAACTTCAAGGAACATAAATGAAGAAGAGTTCCTGCAAGCTGCAATAAGCCCAAAAATTTCAGATGCAAACTTCTTTCAGATAGTATTATCATTATACATATATGATATTGATATAATATACTGCATACATTACACAATACACTTCAACATAATGATAGTGATATCCATATATATTGATAATGTTATATGTGCACAAAAATAGTACACACACACACACATACATACATACATACATATGTATATATAGTTTTATTATTTTTTAATTTAAAAAAATGGCCACGTCGGGAAACGTTAGAAATGTTTTACCGTACCCGTCAGAGGTCGGCTAAACGTCAGAAGTCAGAAGTCAGAAAAACTTCAGTAACAACCATGTATATATGTGTGTGTGTGTGTGTTTGTGTGTGAGTGTGTTCTCCCCCGTCCCCCCTTCTTCCCCTCTTTTGTTATTTTGCTTTCTCTCTATAAAAAGAATCAAAGTGATTATATTTTTAGTCCAAACAAAATTTGAGTCCAAGTTATTATTATTAAGTTTATTTCCCCCCCCTGATGTTTGGTTAGAAGTTAGCATTATGAGATCCTATAATAATGCTGACTTGTTGAATTCTTATGTGCAGTTCTCTGCCCATTGTTTTACTATCAACAACGGCATCCATTGAATCTCTTGTTGCTGGGTCTCTTCACAGTTTCACTCAGTCTTTTGGTGGGTGTTGTTTGTGCATATACAGAAGGTAGGCAGCTTTTGTTTTAAAATTGTTTATGTTTGGGTTTATTTATTTCATTGGTGCAACGTTTTAAGAATGTAAAATTAATGCATTGTCACTCAAGGTAATCTCCAGCCATGAATTTGTTCACATCACTTTTTATGGGTACAGGAAAAGTGATATTGGAAGCTTTGATACTTACGGCAGCTGTTGTACTTGGGTTAACTCTCTACACATTCTGGGCAGCAAGAAGAGGCTATGATTTCAATTTCATGGGCCCAATGCTGTCTGTAGCTCTGATGGTTCTTGTTCTCTTTTGTTTCATTCAGGTCCTTTCTTTTATTCTAGTTTTAATATTGAAATTAAATTCCTATGTCCTATATCTTACAACTTGTTGCATACCATTGGTTCATTGAATCTATTTATGTGCAGATTTTATTCCCATTTGGACGCCTGGCTGTTACAATATATGGAGCAATTGCATCTATCATCTTTAGTCTCTACATTATTTATGACACAGATAACTTGATCAAGAGATATGACTATGACCAATATATTTGGGCGTCCGTATGTCTATATTTGGATATTTTAAATCTATTTTTGGCCCTTGTCAATTTTTTCAGAGGTGTTCAAGGATAGTGCGCAATTCAAGGGCATGCATGCCGACCATATACTGAGTTGAGATGTCTTTCATTGATTGAATCAAAAGGATTGGGTCCATCGATTCAATATGTAGAAAAGATCTATGGTATAGACTTGTAGACATTGGGCTAAAGGATCCTTTGCTATGTGTTCCTTAGACTATAACGATGACATTTTGCTGAATGCAGAGGGTTAAGCATGTACTTAATTTCTGAAGATACTTATTTATGAAGCTGTAAGCTAAAGGATTTTGACAGATCGGCAAATATATGATTCTTTTGATGTTTATGGCTAAGTTGGGAAATTCTGTGATATTTTAATTCCTCTATTTGGAAATCTATATTTCAGGGTGTGAAATTCTACAGGAAAATTGCATACATCTTAAATAAAGAACTATCAATTTTCTTCGCTGTTATGTAGCGTGCACGTGTATTCATTCCATACCTTATAGTAATTTTATTTTTCATTTGTGAATCAACATTGTGGAATAACTTGCCATTGTTCCGCAAAGTTGTCAGCGAGCAGAACCGTGCTGGTGAAGTTCATTTTGAGATGGTAAAGTGAAACATGGAACATTTGACAATTACTGTTGCTGTTTCTTTTATTTTTAGCTCTCAAAGTTGGCAAGGATAAGTGACGATGTTGTCCAGGTACCATTAGATAACCACACAGCTGGATAGTAAGTGCATACTTAATTCTCGTAAAGTCTATTCCTAATTGCATGCCTTTGCATCTTGTCCTTTATCTTTCCATATGCAGTGATCCCAACAGATTCATGATTCAGTGAGCAAACAGTTAGTTACATTTGAGTCCATGGTCAACTGTTCTTGACAGGCCTTGCAAGTCTTTGATCCTTAAGAATCTGAGAGAGAAATAAAGGAAGAAAGAAAGAAATATCTTTTAATGTCTATCTCAGGCCGAAGAAGACCTATGAGACAAATCATGTGTACATGGTGTATATATCGTCTGTCTATCAGAAAGACAAATGAAAACAAATGAAACAGGACTGATACAACCTAAAACAAGGCTGATTGTAGGATAAGATGGACTGGGATGGTGGTAATGGTATACCCATTGGGTGTTTGAAGAGGGATGGAGTTCTATCTCTAGGGAGATATGCATGTCTATATGCCCATGGTGGTACAATCATGAGGATGAATCAAGCTATCTAGCTCCATCCTATGCTGAAGGTGTAAGATGTGGTACATGGGTGGGTATGGTACCAGGATGCCCATATGAAAGTTGCAAGATCACCCCAAACTGTCGCTAAATATATCAAGGCTGGGGTGACTAAGGCATCGAAAAGCAATCCCTTTGTGTGGGGCTCCTGGGATGTGCCTGCCTCATAGTGAAGGGTCCCGGCAAACTGGTGAAAGTGACTCCAAACTATGCGTATGAGGTGATCACATCCATCTGGCCCACCTTTTGCTCTGAAGATGGCAATGCTCCTCACTTTACTGGATGTGGGAAAATCATAACTTTGGTTTTTCCCAGGTTCACAATTAGCCTCCTGTGTGTGCAGAAATCATCTAGAGCCCCCAAATGTTGTTGCAAGCCCTCATCTGACACGAAAATGAACACAATATCATCAACATATAACATGATGTGGACCAGCATATGTTCCAAGTTGCTCCCCTGTCCACTAGCGTGTAGTACGTAATCCGACATCTCATTGATGTAGAACCCAAAGAGAGTTGGGGAGCATGGACATCCCTGCTTAAGACTGACGGTACTAGCAACGGTCTGTGATAAACTACTTGGGCATTGAACTCTATTAATGACCTTTTCATAGTGAGCATATATGTCTCAAATTATCTCTGTTAGTACTCCAAGGCTAGAAAGGTGTTGGAAGTTTCTCTCGCATGGTCATATCAAAGGCTTTGCGGAAATCCACAATACAACAATAAAGTTGCTTCTTTTGTGCTTTTGCCCTATCAATGAGGCAAGACAAAATGAAGATGTGGTCATGGTGGAGGGAACTCGCCCCATGTTGGGAATAAATGTATCAAGGACTTTCCTTTTGTATATTTTGACCCTTCCAGCTGATAGCTCTTCGAGAGCTTTCCAGTTTTATATTTGGACTCTTAATTAGGGAGTTATAGACATTTATGACTTTGGTCATTGATCATGTATGAAAATGCCCAAATGACTTAAAAGTCACTTATAAATAAAACTTGGTACCAAATTCTCATAACTTGAATGGACTTGTTCAATTTCAATTTCTATATTTTCTTCTATCCTCAGGCAGCAACTCATTCCCTTGGTGTTTGGTGCAACCAAACTCACCATTGCAGCCTCTTTCAATTGTTATCATGTCTTGAGCTGTTCTTTCAATTGTTATCATGTCTTGAGTTTGGTGTTTGGTGCAACCAAACTCACCATTGCAGCCTCTTTCAATTGTTATCATGTCTTGAAGGCATTTTGTTGCATTTCGGAGATGTGTATGTATGCTTTCTCTAATCAAAACAACAAGAAATTGCTGTAATTTGGGTGAGAATTTAATATATGGTTTTTTACTTTTTTTGGAAAATACAGATTTGAGGATTTTGGAATTTTTGACCGTTTTTGGTGTACTACTTCTCTTTGAGACCCAGTAGATGCATAATGGAAGGTTCTTGTTTAGAAGGGAAGAGTCGTTTCGAAATAAAGAGGTTTGAAGAAAGTGATTTTGATATGTGGACAGAAAGAATGAAAGGCATTCTTTTCTTAAAAGAACGTGAAGAAGCTCTTGCACAAATTAAACTAGAGGGAATGAGAGATGCGGCTTGGAGTAATCTCAATAAGAAAGCCATCATATACATTAAGATAGCTGTATATGATGAAAGTTTTGCTGGATTTGAAGGGGCTTGCCACTGCTTATGGAGTGTGGGAAAAACTGAAAGCTGCCTACAAAAACTCTACTCCTATGAAGGAAGCTTATCAATATGCAGCTTGATGAGTTTAAAAGTGTAGCTGAGCACTTGTTCACAGGTACCCTCTCTCAATTCCAAGATTCAGGTCTACCAGCTTTTGATGATATACCGAAAGCAATCGTTTTGTTGATGACATTGCCTGAGTTGTTTAAGACTCTTTTTGTATCATTATCCAACAGCATCAATCTCACATTTGATGGTGTAATGGTTTCTATCTTGAATGAGGAAATCAAGAGAAAAGCTAGTGGAGAGGGAAGGAAATCAGCCAACATGATAAAAAGAAGGACAAAGAAGAGAAGTGGAAATGCACAAAGAAACAAAAGCAAAAGCAAAGACAAAGGTGATGTGACTTGCCTACCAGTGTGGTAGAGAAGATTACAAGAAGCCATATTGCAAGTACTACAAAGCAGATTTAGAAAGAAAGAAGACATCAAGTGACGAGAAGAAGAAAGAAAGCAAGATAGATGCACAAGGTAGCTCTAAGGAGAGCGCCAATGTGGCCTCTAGTGTGATCATTGAAGAGTTATCAAATGTGGAGGACATATTATGCTCTACTATGAGAGCAAATGATGCAAGTGTACATGATGCTTCTCATATTATTCATGCATAGGTTATGCAAATCACCAAGAGTGATCTAATTGATGCCTTCCTTGCATTAAATGATGCATTGTCTCATACTTGGATTGTGCATTCAGGTGCATCATTTCATGTGACTTCTATCAAGGATTGTTTCTCTATATTTCATGTAGGAAACTATGGCAATGTATACCTTGGGAAGAATCATGCATGTTGCATTGAAGGTATTGGTACAATGCATCTTTCGACATGGATTGTTTTTTGCATCATGTGAAATATGCAACTAGTATGAAGGAAAGCAAATTTTTTGTTGGGTAGATAGATATGCATGGATATAGTACCCTCTTTGTGTTGGAAAACAATGTCAAAACAGGCCAAAATGATCAAATTTCCAGCAAACCCTAATTTTGGGACTCAGACAATTTTGGGTAAAAAATTGTTAAATTTTTTTTTATGGGCTCATTCCAAAAGTACTTATTGAGAGCTTTCTAATGATATATATCAACCCATTGTCTGATAGCTCAGCTTGCCATGCTTCTTACCCTCTTGCATGGGGTGGTATTGGATGCTTCCAACTAGAGGAAGGAGAAAGGGGAGCACATGCAAGCCGATGGTTGGAGAACTCAGGTAAGTCCCTCTCTTTTTGTGTTTTCCATGTAGGTAGGTGGTGGGATGACTAATACTCTTCAACTACACTCTTGTTGGAAGCCATGACTGCTCCCTTTTCTCTAAGCTGATGGTTGGAGAGCACAGGTAAGTTCCTCTCTTTTTGTGTTTTATATGTAGGTAGGTGGTTGGATGACTGGTACTCTTCAACTACACTCTTGTTGGAAGCCATGGCTGCTTCCTTTACTCTAAACCGATGGTTGGAGAACACCGGTAAGTCCCTCTCTTTGTGTTTTCCATGTAGGTAGGTGGCTGGATGACTGGTACTCTCCAACTACACCCTTGTTGGAAGCCATAGTTGCTTCGTTTCCTCTAGTGCAGAGAAATTAAGGAAATAACATGGGTTGCCCATGTGTGTGGATGGGTAGAGAGGGGGATGTGTGGGAGCAGCTATCTTAAAAGGAGAGAGGCAAGAAAGAAGCACTTATCCAATATTTGCTTGTTGGACTCCCTTTATCACTGTTGGGCAAAGAAAATTTGATGAGCACTGCTGATTGTTGTCCATGATGCATGCCTAGAAGGAAGCCCATCATCAACCGCCTATAAGATGCATTTGTTGGCTTTAGGAAATCACATGTACACTGAGAAATGAAAGGACTAGATTGGAAAAAATGAAAGGAATGGGATGGAGCTTGTAGGGAGGGTTGGATAGCAACCATATCTATTGGTTGCCCCCTCTTTGCACTCCCACGTAGCCTAATCGTTTTCTTAGCAGTGCCTCTATGTGAGTGCACAGTTGTGGATGGCTATAATTCATCCATTAGTTGATGGAAAGAAAGAAAACGATCTTCATTGAGTAGCAAGGCATCATTAGGGCACTTCTATTAGATCGGCAATGGTTTTTCTTTTAAACATTGTGAAGGCGATTACTTGAGCTGCAAGGCAATTACTTGGGTTGCAAGGCAATTACTTGGGCTGCAAGGCAATTACTTGGTTTGCAAGACAATTACTTGGGTTGCAAGGCAATTACTTGGGTTGCAAGGCAATTACTTGGGCTGCAAGGCAATTACTTGGACAAGGAATCTTCCGTTTGGGGTCGTCCACATTGCATAAATTTGGTGGTGTTATCGTTAGTGTCCATGTGAAAGGCCAAATGGCTGTTAGACACTTTTGTATATATTCCTTAATAAAACATATAGTGGCCTGGTCAACCATATACTATAAGTTTGACCACATTTATGTGACCTAAGAAATTTGTGTTCGTTGTTTGTGTATTGTCATCCGAGTCACCAAAGTCACTATTGGCACTGTTGTTTGCGTGCGAGGGAGGACTTCAACGATCAAGGAAGACGGAGGTTCTCGACACATCTCGGGAGGTCACCCATCCCAGTTTGTTCCCCTCGGAGCCCGCTTAATCGACAAGCTCTCCTGCCACTAAGATACACTCTTGTGGTGTCTGAAGAAGGGGAAGGAATAAGGTTAACATTACCTTGAACATGTTTTGGTCCCTCAAAAATTCATTCTTTGCTTTCAAAGCTTGTTTTGAAGCATTTTTGGGATGATTTTTGGAGTCATTTTGGGCTACGTGCATAGTTCTCATTACAGAAGTTCAAGAATATCATGAAGAGTGCTCTTTTGTACTTTTCAGACAACAAATATTCGTCTTTGGGGCTATGTTTTCAACCATGCTAGAAAATTTACAAGTTTCTTGAAATGTTTTCGATTGTGGTGGGAGAAGCCACTACAAATTTATGCAAGGTTTTGAGCCTAAATAACAGAGTTGACAAACACTTGTAGGAGTTGTTGGCCAGCGTTTGGGAAATGAACTCAACCTTTCAGTGCCATTTTATTGCATGTATTGAGCACATACACTGTACGTTTCTGCGGATGCTGTTTATGTACGTCCATGTGGTCATTTGATATAGCGGTTACATTTTTTGCACCCATATGGGAGAGGTTTTCTTAACTGGGAGACACCCATATGTAGAGCTCTCTTCGGCGATGCAGGTGGAAGACTTACCTAGCCTCGCCATTGGAGATGTACGTTAGTTGTTCATAGGTGCGCGGTTGGCTTCTTTTGGGTAACTCATTATATGCAATGGAGTCAGTGATTCACTATGCAGGTTAACATTTCAATATTTGGAGTTTTATGAGATTTTTGACACTAGTCATATGCTCATTTTGCAGAGGATACTTTGGAAATTTTTTGCCAAGATTTTTGGTTTTGTCAACTATAGAGTGGTTGATTTACTCCCAAATACACTTATTGATGTGAGCACATTTATCCTCACATAATCCTTTTGGTTGGTCATTACAATTCATTAATTCATTTTTCTAAGAAGACTCTATTGAATTTTTTTCCTAGAATCTGATACTCATCCTTTTTTGAGCTTTAGTGGTGTTTGGAATCTTCTAGCTCCATTATCATTCTATTCAATTCTCTATCATCATGGCATCATAGGTCTTAGGCACATTAGTGGATCAAGGTCTAGTGTAAATGTTTTGAGGAGGAGCTATAACTTGCACGGCAAAGACCATTTTGAGGTCGAAAAATTTGATGGCACAAACTTTGCTTTATGGAAGAATCAGATTAAAGATGTACTGATTTAGAGGATGCTGGAAGCCAATAAATGGAATCTTAAAGAAGCCTGCTGATATGGATGAAGATGATTGGGATGAGTTGGATGAAATGACCAGGTCTACCATTCGATTACACTTAGCAAATAATGTTTACTTTACAGTATTGAATTGTGAAAATGCAGAGGAGCTTTGGAAGAAGTTATGCAATACATATGAAAAAGCAACGACATCAAATAAAGCATATATGATGAGAAAGTTATGGTCAATGAAATAAGAGTAGAAGTAAATCAAGGAAAAGGGATATCGATTGTCATTATTGTCATAAGAAAGGACACATGAAGAAAGACTGTTGTGCATTAAGGGATGCTAAAGGTAAAGGGGAAAATGTTGATAGGCATGTTAAATCGCTACCTGCACTATCTACTTCAAGTGTGAAAATTGAAGAAATCAATGCTATTTCTGATGATGCTAATGTGTTGACACTTGATAGTACTCTGCCTACTAAGGCTCTTATGGTTGATTCTCTTTCCCACACATGACTGCTAGATTCTGGTGCTTCTTTCCATATGACACCACATAGTGGTTCAGCAAAGTCTCTTGGTACAATGAGACTTGGTGATTCTTATCAGTGTGACATTGTCAGGATTGGAGATGTGGTTGTGCAGTTCATTGATGGTTTCAAAATTTAATATGCATAATGTATGCCATGTACCTCAGTTATCATGCAGTGTGATGTTAGTTGGTCAACTTGATGAACTTGGTTACAAGGTGGTCTTCTATGCTGAGTCCTTTCGCATATCAAAGGGCAATATGGTTAGTGCAAAAGGAAGCAAAGTTGGATCACATTATCCTTTATTTGTATCGTAGAAAGAACACTTATTAGCTGTTACTGAACATCCTATGGCTTGTATTTGGCATGGTCGTTTGGACCATATATCACGTAGTGGAATGGAAAATCTTTCTTGTTTTGGATACTTACCCGTGTTATCTTTCTCTGAATTTTCATTTTTTGAGCATTGTCAATATGGAAAGCAATCTAGGAATGTGCACAAGTTGCACATTGAATCTTCAATTCAGTCTTTAAATCTCATATACCCCAATACAAAATGGTGTGGCTGAACGGATGAATAAAACTATTCAAGATAGAGTAATTTCTATGCTGCATCATGCAAATATTTCACAAGGCTTTTGAACCGAAGCAATATTAATTGTAGTTCATATTGTTTGAGGATACCTCCATTTATCATGCATAAAAATACTACACATAGGGATGTTCAAGAGAATGTTTGATTAAATGAATCTGCAAATGTTTTTGTTCACCAACCATTGAGATGATTTGCACGTGTCTCACATCCACCTGATAGATATGTTTGAAGTTTTGATTTTGTTATGCTAACAGATGCTAGTGAGCCTTCTTGTTACAAAGAGGCTATGCAAATAGAGGATCATGTCAAATGGGAACATGCCATGAAGAATGACTTGGAGGTACTATATCTCTTTTATTGATGATTACAGTAGGTGGACAATTCTCTATTTCATGAAGCATAAGGATGAGGTGTTTTCATGTTTCAAGAAGTACGTGGCATTAGTTGAAAACCAAACAGGAAGGAGCTTGAAGAGAATCAGGTCTGATGAAGGTGGAGAGTACTTTTCACATGAGTTTGATCTATTTCTACAGGACAGAGGCATAAAGAGGGAAGTAACAACCAGATATACTCCTGAATTTAATGGAGTAGCAGAGAGAAGGAACATGTTAGTTGTTGAGGCAGCTAGGTCTATGTTAAATGAGAAAAAATTACCTAATTATTTATGGAGAGAGGCTGTTTCTATAGCTACCTATTTGGTTAACATGCTTCCATCCAAATCATTGGATGGTATGACACCATATGAAGCTTGGAAGGGTAGGAGATCCCTCATTGGATCATTGCAAAATATTTGGGTGCATTGCTTATGCACACATCCCATCACAAATCAGATGAGAATCAAAAGGGATATAGACTATACAATCCCGCTAACAAGGCATTCATAGTTAGTAGGGATGTAGTATTTGATGATAATAATTCTTGGTTTGAAGATGATTGTAGGAAAGTCAAATTACCATATGATTTGGAAAATGATTTTCCAACCCTAACTCAAGAAGATCAACACCAAGCAGAGGATATCAACTCAAAAGATGAGGAGTACATTGACTTCAAAGCTTAGAAGTCAAGAGGCAAGTTCAAATACAAGCAATTAGAGGTTCTACCCGAGTCTTCCAATCAAGCTTTAAGGAGATCACAAAGAGAAAATAAGAAACCCATAAGGTATGGATATGACACATCCTTAGTCACAAAGCACTCTGTGTACATCACTAAAGATTCAATGGCAGAGGAGCCTTCTTCATTTGAAGAGACTAAGAAGAAGAAAGAGTAGAGAGAATCCATGCAGGAGGAAGTGGAAGCATTGCAAGAAAATCACACTTGGGACCTAGTTCCCAAGAAACCAGATATGTAGGTAATTGGTTCAAGGTGGATATATAAAGTTAAAAAGAACTATGATGGTTCTATAAACAGGTACAAAGCAAACACATGGAGTAGATTATGAAGAAACATTTTCACCTGTGGCAAAGATGCCAACAATCAAGGTATTGGTAAGTCTTACTTCATCCAAAAATTAGAATTTATATCAGTTAGATGTCAAGAATCCATTTTTGATGGTTGGATATGAGAGGAAGTATATATGGCACAACCACCAGGATTCTAAGATGAAGAAAAATTAGGACATGTATGCAACCTTAGAAAAGCACTCTATGGTCTCAAGCAAGCTCCTAGAGCTTGGAACCATAGGCTTGTTACCTATTTGTAGGATCAAGGCTTTGTAGCAAGCAAGGCCGACTTTTATGGGCCTTGACAGTCACAAACCAGTGAGTACTAATTGAATGATATCTAACGATCACGAGAACCAATGTCAATGAAAATTTATAGGATTAAAGTAGACAGTATGTTGAAGATGTCGTGCTTTAAATCATGCAAAATGATGCAGCATACAGTGAGAACCAGCTAAGACAAAACCCAAGTTATATGCTACTACATCAAGCTTATGTGAATTTATCAAGTATGTAGGCTTGGACTTAATTGCACCAACAACTCCCCCTCAAGCCTAACATGCTTGATCTTCATTGCTCCTTGATCTCTTGCAACCCAATCATCAATTTGAACCTGTTCATCTTTGTTACATCCAATGCTTTGGTAAGTAAATCTGCACATTCCAAATGAGTTGATACATAGGATAATTGGATATCCTTGCTAAGCAATTTCTCTCTAACATAATGATAATGCACTTCTATGTGCTTAGTCCTAGCATGATACACAGAATTAGTAGCCAAATGAAGTGAACTAGTATTATCTCCAAAGAGAATTGGAGTATAGGAATGTATCTCCAAATCTGCATACAATTGCTTGAGCCACATAGCTTCGTGAGTTGCATTTGCCAAACCTCTAGCTTCTATGGAGGATAAGGCCACAGTTGTTTGTTTCTTGGATTACCATGATATAAGCTTTGAACCTACAAAAGATAGGTACCCTGAAGTGCTTCTCCTATCATCCTTGGAGCCAGCCCAATCTGCATCAGAATATAACTTTATATCTATGTCAAAAGTGAAGGGATAGAATAACCCCTCATTCATTGTACCCTTTAGATACTTAAGCACGCTGTTTGCATCTTCCATGTATGGTTTCCTTGATACATGCATGAATTGACTCGATGTACTCACAACATGTGCAATATCCACCCTTGTTAAAGTAGCATAATTAAGACTACCCACAAGTTGTTGTCATATCTTGTAATATATTCAAGTAGTTCACCTTCATGTGAGCTTAGCTTATGATTGATCTGCATGGGAATACCTGCATCTTTAGTGTTCTCCATCTTAAACCTTACCAACATATCATGTATAAACTTCCTTTGTGTGATGAATATACCTGAATCTGTATACACAAGTTCTAAGCCAAGGAAATAGGTTAACATCCCTAGATCACTAATTTTGAATTCCTTCTTCAATTGAGTCTTGAGCTTCTTGATACCATCAGAATCATTACCTCTAATAATGATATTATCTACATATACACACAAGTAAATGATCTCTGATTTATTCTTCTTCACAAATAAAGAGGAGTGGTGGTTGCTTAACTTACTAAACATAATTCTCTGCATATAGTTTATCATTTTAGATGATTCCAATCATGAATGGTAGCTTATTAAGCTAACTGAAGTCCCCCAAAGGGAATTTTATTAATTGCTATTGTACTCAAAGAATTGTATAAAAATCTGAGCAGATGTCTCAACCAAAATAGCAAGTTTTGTACATTGGATCATATGCCTATCTATTTGTTTTGATCCTATCATTTGTTCATCATCTTCCAAGCAACATATATAATCATTCATGCTTATTAGCTAGCTAAAGAGGCCCACAACACTCTCCATCCATTACTTATAGTAGGTGTGAAGCAGGTTTTAACTACACCAACGCATCTCTTGTGATTATCCACCATCTCCTCCAACAGATATATGTCGAATCCTGGCAAGAAGCATTGGGAAATAGTCAACATGGTTTTGAGATATCTGACTGGCACTAAGGACAAGTGTCTATGCTTGGATAGAGGGAAAGCATCCATTATTGGTTACACAAATTTTGATTATGCTGGTCATGTAGAAAATTTTAAATCTACATTAGGGTACATTTTTCATTTTGTTGGAGGTGTTATCTCTTGGAGATCTCGTCTTCTTCAAGAATGTACAACTGTTTCCACTATATAAGCAGAGTATGTTGTAACAAATGAGGCAGGAAGCATTGTGGCTTTCTCGTCTTGTTTGGGATATGGGTCTACCTCAACATGTACCTCATTTGCTTAGTGATAGTCAAAGTGCCATTGAATTGGCTAAGAATCTGGTCTATCATGCAAAGACAAACACATTGAGGTGAGGTATCACTTCATTAGAGAGTGCTTAGCCACTGAACGCATTATTCTTGAGAAGGTTCATACTCGAGATAATGCTATAGATGCTTTGACTAAAGCTCTACCATAAGATAGCTTTCGACACTCTTGTCACTTATGGGGGTTATTTGATTCATGACCTTACAAAATTACTTGTATACTATGTAACATGCCCATCAAGTGGGATGTATAGTTTATATACTTACACTCAGGTGTTCTTTATTTTTCTCCGATAGTCACTTTGGCCATATTGGCCTTTAGTGGGAGACTGTTACCATTAGTGTCCATGTGAAAGGCCAAATAGCCACTGGACACTTTTGTATATGTTCCCTAATAAAACATATAGTGGCTTGGTCAACCATATAGTATAAGTTGGATGACATTCATATGACCTAAGAAATCTACGTTTGTGGTATGTGTATTGTGTGGTTTCTATGTATTCTGTAGCCTTGTTGTGGAGTACTATGTGTGGTGTTTGGATATCGATTTTCTACCGCGAGGATATCATCATGGAGCTGTCAAGAAGGAGAGTCCACTGTGGTGCATCATCGTCAAAATACTTCATGTGGATCCACCTGATCAAATTGGGTGCATGCATTCTCCTCCATACATTCCATATGGCTAGTATTACTTGGGTGATGTGTTCAATTAGAAAGTTTTGAAAACTTTCTTAATCAATTAAGGAAGTAGGTGGAAAATAGTGGAGGTGGGAGGATCTTAACTTAGGAACATACGAATGGGCTTCTCCTCTCTTTGTCTTGGCATACCACACATATACCAAGATTGCACATAGAGAGGAGTCCTTCACACCTCAACCTCCATACTTACACTTTCAATGACTCCACCTTCTTCTTCCTCATGGAGATGTTTCCACAACTCATTAATGCTTAGCCACCAGTTTTAACCCGTGTCACAGGCTATGTCACAAAAGGGGTCTTCTTCCCCAAAATTTCCATAACATTGGGATTTTCACCTGGATGCATAGATTAGGAGGTGGGTATAGTCAGATTTTTAACTCCATTAGATGAGCCATGGTGGCTATTCATGGTTAGGTGGAGTCCTTTGCCCAAGATGTGAACATACCCATGGTGTACTTGAGATGAAGGGCATGAGAATACTCACTTTCCTCTTTGATTAGGAAGTGGCAGGGTGAGACCGTGGGTGCATATTCGCAGGGATTCTAAGGAACTTGGGCACTCACCCAAATCCTCGAGGATCTATTTGATCGATGGAGTGGGGATGGCAGAACGAGTACTTCTTTGAAGTGCTATGTTAACACACCGGTGTGACTGTAGACATGAGAGGGATCAATTAGGGCATGGCCTTGGCAATCCAAGGAAATCCTTGGGGAGATTTTTTCCCACTTCCATGATGATAGGCTTACTATGGGACAGAGGGATACAATTGTCTACCTCATGCCACATGGTGTGACTAGGAGTCACATGAGTGACTGGTATTCTTTTGGGGAACTTTTTTGAGATCTAAGGAAATTTACTTATATAGTCTCATGTGTGTGAGACCTAATCTTAAGCACAAAGATGGGTCCTTCTAGACATGTACAATTTTCATACTCCTGTGTGCCAGGTAGATTTTCTCTCTTGTAGGTCACTTTACGTGATCAAGAATACGAGTTGAGGGATTGGTGGATGATTATTGAGGTGGTATGACTACCAACCTCCACATCCATAGGCATTATGTTCTAAGAGGATTTTCACAGGGTGGATCCTAGGCCATATCTGCCATGAGACCACCTAGACTGGGAGCTTTGCACATGTTTCTATTGTATATACCTTGTGGGAGGCATCAGAAGATGCTTGCCATAAGAGAGAGGATATTGGGTGCCTCTGTATCACTAATGGAGATTTCCATGTAAGAGAGGATCTTCTTCCTCCGTGACCACTGATGGGATCTACCATGTGATGGAGGACTTAATCCTTGGGTTGCGCCACCGATGACATTTACTTGGTGATGAGGACTATGATCTTCAGTCATTTAGGGGTACTTGTCATGAGGTTAAGGAATTTATTCCTCAATAGGTCACTAGGGAGAGATGCATCCACATGGCATGAATGAATATGATGCATTGATTGCACATCATTTTTGTTTGATTTCGAGAGCATTCATGGATTTTACTTCATTCTTCTTCTGTATTTTGTTTTCACGTATGAGACCATGCTTTGGTCTTTGTTTTGACATGATGTGGATGCACTCTACTAGAGGGGCTAGTGTTGGAGTTAGATGTCTATAGAAGCACACAAACAACACAAGGAAGAAGGAGAAGCTTGGAACACAACACACAATGCTGAATGCATTACCACTAAGAATGTACAAAGATAAGTGACCCATTAGGGCCGTAAGCGTATATACAAGACGAGGGAAAAACACATACTAAAGAGGGAAAAAGTTCCCTTATGGTTCTAGGGTGTTCATACACATCAATACCTGAATATATCAACAAATCCCCCCTGGGAGTGATGGGGTGAACAAGGAGCTGGTACTCATGTATAAGGAAGTGCCAAGCTATATGGAATCAATCCACAAAAGGAAGTAAGCCCAAAGCTTTGCGGAAAGCTTCAAACTTCACCCTAGGCAAAGGCTTCATGAAAAGGTCTTCAATGTTCTCTTGCTTGGGCACATATGCCAAGCTGATCTCTCCAGTAGAGAACCTCTCCTTGACATGATGATAATGCACCTGAATCTGCTTAGTACGAGCATGGAACACAAGGTTCCTCGCGATTGCCAATGCGCTTTGATTGTTAGTGAAGATGGTGGTGGTAGAAGACTAACCAACACCCAAATCAGCCATAAGGCATCTTTTTGTTGTTACCCTTTGGAGTTGTCCTCTCCAATCATTTTAGCATAAAGGATCAACTACACATCTTTAAATTGTCAATCCGGGAAGTATGCAAAGTCCACAACCCCTTCTAGTTAATGGAATCCAAGAACAAGGGTTAAATGACTGTTTTTCTGAGAACTTATGAAGATGGAGAGAAATATCTAGGGTTTTGATTATCTTGAGTTCTACAACAGCATTTTCAATGATCTTTGTGCCTAAAGTGTGTCATTTCCACAATAGAACACAATTATCAAGTCAAATTCCAAAAATAGTACCTATATCACACAGACGAGACAATCGCGATTCTGTGAAAACTGAGATTTTCCATGTCCAGCTTTATTCTTCTGCACTTTCTTACTCAATACACTAAGAATCACCTCTCTTCCTACACATGACTCAGAAATACACAACTGAAGAATTCCATGGATCACACAAAGAATAGACTCAACAAATCAAAAGAAAGTACATGAAAGGGAGAAACACGATTTTCTGTAGGAGAGCTCTTCACATTACTTGGATAGCCAAAAATAATACAACCAACCCTCTCAAAATAGAGGAAATTATCTTTTATACATTTTCAAGTGTCCTCTTTCACACTCAAATTTTGGTCCTTTTCCCTTCTAGTCTAAAAATATGCTATCAAAGAGCTTCCAAAAATTCTAGAAAAAATACATATGATTCTAATTTACATGAGGAAGACTCTTCCTCATTTGTATAAATATTTCTACAAGTTTTTGACATTTTACAAATAATTTCTCTTAAAAAAAATGCTTCTTCTAACATTCTTCCCCTCCTAGACTTTTTGGCTCCTGACAAAAAATATGCGTGCAGATAAGTAATGAGAGCTTCCTTCACTTCTTTTTTCTTTGATAAACCTGTGACAATAGATCATGACTTCTTCTTTCTGTAGTGTTCAAGTCAAATAGAGCTTTTCTCCATTGTACAGTTGCTTCTGGTTTGTCTATCACATCTTTCTTCAGGTATTTTATATATGCAGCTTCATAGGCAGTGAGTCTGGATTTTGTAACTACTGATAAATTCCCAAAAATTTCTGATTCTCTTTCAAAAAATCCATAATCAAAGGCATCCTCAAAAATTTGGAGATAGTGACTACCCCAAAAATACTGTTCTGCTATAATAGGCCATTAAGCAAATTCGGTCCGGAGTTTCACTTAGATAAAAAAGTAAAGCATCAGTTGGTGAATTGAAACCAATGTAGTTGAGGGTTCTGACATCTGTATCTATAAATGTTTCTATACATGCTAATATGAGTCGCATCACTCTGATTAATAGAATGCAACCTAGATCATTGACATCTTTATATATAGATATAACAGACTCTGCTGTGTCAACCATGTATTTCTTTGTTGGCCATGTTCCTGCTTTAGGTCCTGCTACCTTTGGAAAATTCAGCCATTTTGTTGGAATCTTCCCTGCATTTCTTCTTTCCTAGAACACTGTCCACTCCCTTCTCCTTGCTACTAGACAATAGGGTAGATTGATCTTCAGTTGCAAAGGTGTCTCTTTCCAGATTTTCTTGCACTCTTTGTTGGCATCTAACCACCTGTTCCTCCATTTAGGATTAGCTTTTTCAAATAATTCCTTAGTAACATTGATATCCTCTTCATATTCCAAATACTTGTTTGATGGTAGTCCTACCCTTGCAAGCTGGTAATTTTTAATACTTTCAATAATCATATAAAAAGGTATACCTAGACCATCTGCTGCCCAATGGTGTTGGTCTGGGTTTATTCCTTTATTGAGAGCAAAATTCACAATTTGTTCTTCATATTCATTATGCATTTTCTTGATAAATTCCATTCTCGATTCTCTATCTGTTAAAAGCTTCTGAACAAACTCATCTGAATATTCTTCCATAGCTTTGTCCTCTGTTTCATCAAAATTTTGAGTTCTATTATCTTCAACTCCCTCATATTCCTTTGCTCGTGTAGTTACTACCTACTCTTCAACCTGTTTTGGTGGATTTTCCAATTTTTTTTGTAGATCCTCCACCAGCAACATAAGTCCTTGGTTCTAGGATAGTAACAATTCTTTGTCTGATTTCCATTCATTTCTTTCTTTTTCCATATTCAGATGTATTTTACTCCTTTCTTCTGTCATATCCATATGTAATTTGTTGTATCCTCTCATTGCACTTGCAGCATGTATACTAGCCTGCTTTTCCAATTCCTTGGCTTCCTTCAATTCTACTTGTAGCCTTAGAATTTCTTTATTCAATTCCTCCCTTTCATTGTGTGTTACTTGTACAATCTTACTTTCTTCTTTTATTTGGCCTTCTTCCATCAGCAATTTGTTTATCTCTTCATTTTCTTTGACCATAATTTGATATGAACTTTGAAGAGTTCTGAACCTTCCTTCCATTTTCTTTAGCTCCATTTCTACTTTGCTGCTATGCTCTATCTGCTTTGCACATTTGTCTTCAAGAAATCAAATTTTATTGTGTTGTTGAACCTCCAATGCTTCCAATGAATTTATCCTTTTAGTCAAATCCTCATTTCTTTCCTGGACAATCCTCAACTGTTCCTCTAACTGTTCCTTTTCTTTCTTTTGCTCATTAATGATTCTACTGCCTTTCACAAACTCTGATTCAACCACCATTCCTGATATAATCATGTTTCTACTAGATGGTCTGAATTGTTCTATATTTCTCATAATGACTTTGCAAGCAGACCTGATATCCTTGGGTATCCTTTCTAACCCAATTTCCAATTCTATTTGTTTTACTTCTATCTGCTTTTCCTCCTTTAGTTCTTCTTTGTCTGCAGCATCTTCCTCATATTCTAGTATCTGATCCTCTTCCTTCTCATGATCTGATATTTCTTTCATTATCTCCATCTCTTCTGCCTTCTTTTTCTCCAATTCCTGTTATTTTTTTTCAATGACCTGTCCTTCCTCTTTCTGTACTTTATTATCCTGAGTTGAGATTGAATCAATCTCTGCTGAGATCTTTATTTGATCATTTATTTGCTGCTCCTTTTGTCCTTCCTCCTACTCATCTATGTCCATAAGGTCTAATTCTTCTTCTTTTTCCTGTTCACATGTATGTGTGGATTCTTCAACATGATTTAAATCATGAAGTACCTCTTCAATACTTTGATTTATTTCTTTTTCTGTATTCCCTTCTCTAACCTCTTTGAAATCCACCTTTTCCAATACTCCCTCTGTTTCCTCAATCTGATCTTTTTCTTCTTTATTGTGCACTGAGCTTCATATCGGAGCTTCTTTTTCTACTTCTAGCTTTTTCTCATCCTCATTAAATTTGAAATAGGTTTGCTGAGATGGTTTTGTCCATGTTGCTTTAAACCCCGTGTCCACTAATCCACAACTGAATTCTTTCCTTGCTTCAACTTCTTCTTCCCTCATTACTGCTTTACCTTTTAATATCCTTTTTTCTTCTCCACGACTAACTTGTTTTGCTACTTCTTCATGGACGTGTATCCCTTGTGACTTCTGACTCAAATCTTATGGTGTTTTGCTTTTTTCAGAGGCTTGTACTGTCACTATTGCTGTACTAGGTACTGATAAAGTTAAACTTTTCAGAAGAAAGTTTTCAATGTCACTCTCTGATTCTGAAGAAAACTGTGAGGAACCAGCTATCCCTGATTTGTCCATTCTTTGTTCTTTTAATACAATGGATTCCTCCTGCCTTTTTTCTTTTTACTGACAATTTTTCTGTCTCCTTTCTTTGTGCTTGCTCAATTGCTTTTCCCTTATTCTTCTTGGTCAGCTTCTTTTTCTGCATAGGTTTCTTTCGAACCTTCTTCTTCACTATTATTGTAGTTCTGGTTTTAGGAGGACCTTGTAACTCTTTGAAATATGCAAGCAACTTCAGGTTTTGGAGCCATCATCTGATCATGTAACTCTTCATAGTGTTCCACTTCCTCTTGTATCCAATCAGTTGCTTTACAAGAATAGTCTTCCAACATTTTTTGATACTGGGCATCATAGATTGCCCTCTTATTGTTTCCTTGAGTAAGATAAGTATACAATTGTTCCTTACTTGTTTGAGGTGGATGAGGTTCTTTTGAAGACTGTACTTCCTTTTGAGCAGCTTCATGCTCTTCCTTTGTTGCTTCCTCTTGTTCCAATTCTACCTTCCTGGGATCTAATCTTCTCTTCTTCACTGGGATCACTTCTTTTGATACTCCTTTTCTTTTCCTCTCTGCTCCCCTTATGCTTGGTTGAATTTCTACTTCTCTTAGGACATCATCTTAGAAGGACTTTTAATTCCTGACATTAAACTTCTGAAGTATTGAGCTTCTAGAGCCAATTTCAATTGATCCTCCATTCCTAAAATAATATATATGATCCTTGTTAAGAATTGTGCTCCATTCATGAACTTTCTTTGTTCAATTGATCATGGATGTAGGGAGTTACATCCATCACTCCAAATGGCTTGGTCCTGTCCTTATTATTGAACATGATCAATGTCACTAGCTTGTGTGGCATGGTATATCTAGGCAGTTTTGGGAAACAGAAATATTGAAGGAACATTCTGATGGCATATTCTTCATTCTCTTTCCCTTTAAAATCCACAAATTTGGAAAATCCTGCATAGGTTGCTTTATTTTTCTTGACAAAACTGTTATCCAGCTTAGTTCCCATTGAATAGAACTAAAGGGCTGCCCTAATGTGTTCTGCCTTTATAGTAATATGTACCTCTTTGTTTTCCTTGTCCTTGACTGAACACCTGAATTATGCATCATTGCCCTTACCAACTTCCAATAGACTATTCATCACCTGTGATACTCTTTCAAAGTCTATAAAAAATAAAGGTTCATCCAATAGTCTGTGTAATGCCACTGCTTTCCATCTTTTATAATTCACTGCAATTTTTTGAAATTTGTAAAATTCCTGGCACAACATGGTATACTTGTGACCTCCAACTCCTACTGTAAAGATGTGCTGTCCAATGATACTGAGGGTTTCCTTTATCTCTTTAGCTATTCTTTCTTCTTCTGGGATGTCTTGTTCTTCCTCAGACTCGAGTTCCACCTTTTCCAGTGCTCCTTCACTGTCTAAGAACCAATGTCCTCTAGACAAAGTTACTGAGTCTACTTTGAAGTCATGAATTGGCAATTCCTTTGGATTCACCATTCTGGAGAAAATATAACATCACCAAAAAGAAAACTCCACCGACATGAGTCACAAGAAACATAAATGAAATCACATTTGTCTTGAGATGTAATGAAAAAGAATGAAAAAATAAAAATCTTGTTGGAGATAGACGTCTGTGGAAGCACGCGAACAGCACAAGGAAGAAGAAGAAGCTTGGAGCACAAACACACAATACTGAATGTATTACTAGAGAATGTACAAAGATAAGTAGCCCATTAGGGCAATAGGCGTATATACAAGCCGGGGGAAAAAAACCTCCTAAAGAGGGAAAAAAGTGCCCCGACAGTCCTAGAGTGTTCACACACATCACTACCTAAATATATCAACAAATCCCCCCTGGGAGTGATGCGGTGAACAAGGAGTTGGCACTCATGTATAAGGAAGTGCCAAGCTATGTGGAAATCACTCCACAAAAGGAAGTAAGCCCAAAGCTTTGCGGAAAGCTTCAAACTTCTCCCTAGGCAGAGCCTTCGTGAAAAGGTCTGCAATGTTCTCCTGCGTGGGCACATATGCCAAGCTGATCTCCCCAGCAGAGAACCTCTCCCTGACATAGTGATAATGCACCTCAATGTGCTTAGTGCGAGCATGGAACACAGGGTTCCTCGCAACTGCCAATGCGCTCTGACTGTCAGTGAAGATGGTGGTGGCAGAAGACTGGCCAACACCCAAATCAGCCATAAGGCGTCTGAGCCACACACACTCAATAGTCGCTGTGAAAGTTGCCCTATACTCAGCCTCACAACTGGAAGTGGCCATAGTAGGCTGCTTCTTGCTCAACCAAGATATACATGAGCTACCAAGCATGAAGCAAAAACCACTGGTGGACACACGAGTGTCATAGCAACCAGTCCAATCTGAGTCGGAAAAAGCATGCAAATCTGGCGGTAGTGATCCCCCCTTGGGATAAAACAACCCAAGTAGCCGAGTACCACTCAAGTAGCGAAAGATGCGCTTAACTGCTTTCCAATGCGTGACTCCAGGGCAATGCATAAACCTGCTCATCTGTGAGACAGCAAACTGAATATCTGGCCGAGTAATGCATAAGTAAATCAAGCATCCAACAGCCTGCTGATAGAGAACAACATCAAATGCATCTCCATCATCATGAAGACTCAATCGTAAACCTGTCTCCATAGGAGTGGCAATAGGCTTACAGTCTTCAAGGCCAAAACACTACAATAATGTGTCAATATATTTCGTTTGACACAAAGCCATTCCACCATCAACGTGCATAAACTGAATGCCCAAATAGTGATGCAAATGCCCCAAATCAGACATCTCAAATGAGGCATGCAAATCAGCCTTAAAATCAGCAATATGTGTCTCAATAGGACCAGTGAGCAGCATGTCATCAACATATACAACAATGATCAGAAGCACATCATTAGCACGTTTAACATATAAAGTGCTTTCAGTTGGACTGTTCTCAAAACCATGTGCAATCAGATATGCATGTATCTTCTCATACCAAGCACGTGGTGCTTGCTTTAAACCATATAATGCCTTCTTTAACCTGCAAACTTGGTTTTCATGCCCTTTCTGCACAAAGCCACGGGGCTGAAAAACATACACTTCTTCATGCAAGTCACCATTCAGAAATGCTGTTTTAATGTCCAACTGATGTACATTCCAACCATGATGGGCTGCAAGTGCACAAATGCTCCGAACAGTAGTCATACGACATGTAGGTGCAAAGGTCTCATCAAAATCAATGCCTCTTTCCTATGCATAACCCTTTGCAACAAGCCTAGCCTTATACCTGTCAACTGTACCATCAGGTTTACGCTTCAGCTTGTATACCCACTTAGTGCCAATGGCCTTCTTGCCAGGAGGCAAGTCACATAAAGACCATGTACCATTCTTCATTATAGCATCATATTCAGATTGCATAGCAGCCATCCAATTTTCTGAATTTTGTGCTTCATCAAAAGAAACAGGCTCATTCTCATCACAGAGACTAGATGTAGCCATAGCATAGCAATCTGATGCAAAGGAGGCACTATGAGAGCCTGAACGAGTACGATATGACAAAGGTGCATCTAATTTGCTGTCACGCAAAGTCAGCACCAGCCATTTTGGCATAGTTTTTGCCTGCTCAATATCAGCTCTCTCATCAACAAGTGCATCATGTAAATCTGCATCAGAAATGGAATGATCTGCATCATCATATGAAACCTGCAAAGGCTGAGAAGTTGCCTCATTAGGACCAGCACTAGCCTGTGCACCTGTAAAAAGAGGCATCAAAGTATCATACATGTCTTTGGAGCTAACAGATGTCTCCTTAGTACATGAAAGCAATGGCTGAATAGCATCCTCCACAAAGACAACATCACGGCTAACCAGAATGCGTTTAGTCTGTGGATGATACAGACGATAGCCTTTACTTTCAGAACTGTACCCAACAAAAATACATTTTACTGCCTTATCATCCAATTTTCTGCGATGTTGTTCAGGCACTAATGCATATGCCAAACAACCAAAAACACGCAGATGAGCAACAGATCGCTTGCGGTCATGCCAAGCCTCATATGGAGTGATGGACTGCAACGCTTTAGTGGGACACCTGTTCAGTACATATGCTGCACACATGACAGCCTCAAGCCAGAAACTATGTGGTAAAGCCTGACTTTTGACCATGCACCTCGCCATCTCCATGAGTGACCTGTTCTTTCGTTCAGCAACTCCATTTTGTTGAGGTGTATACGGCACTGTACATTGGTGTTTTATCCCACGTTCAGCCAGAAACACATTAAAATCTGAAGACATATATTCCCCCCCTCGATCAGAACGGAGGGTGCCCATTTTACATGCTGATAGATTTTCAGCCAAAACCAAAAACTGTTTGAAGCACATGAACACTTCGGACTTTGCTTTGAGTGGATATACCCATGCATGCCTGGAAAAATCATCAATGAAAGTCACGAAGTAAAGGTAATTTCCAAAAGAGGGTGTCTGCATAGGACCACAGACATCACTATGTACAAGCTACAATTTCTGCGTAGCCCGAACTGAACCATCTTTTGGAAAGGAAGAATGCTGCATTTTGCCCAAAATACAGCCTTCACAAACATGTTTTCCAGGAGCCTCAAGTTTGGGCAAAGAGGACACCATTTTAGATTTCTTCAAGCGTAGCAAACTAGCAAAATTCAGATGACCAAAGCGTGCATGCCAAAGCTTTGCATCTGACATAGCCTGAGAATCATGAACTGCACATGCCGAATCATTCATAGATCTTTCATAGTCTATGAGCTTATACAGCCCATGACATAAGATGCCAGAAGCAATAGTCACATCACCATTTGAGAGATCATGGATTGTACACCTGTCATCAACGAATTTCACAACCAAGCCAATCTTGGCTAATGCAGAAACTGATAACTCTGTGAATAGAATCGTGTTTTTCACGATTCTATTCCCAGACAATCTTGATTGCTCACAATCGTTAAAAACACAATTTTCTTATGAAAATCGTATTCTGGGAATTGCGATTTTGTGTTTGATTAGGGAATCGCGATTTTGTGTTTGCTTACAGAATCGCGATTCTGACAAAGTTTTTGTAAATTTTTGGTTTTTGATTTTCTGATAACTTTTTTCTCTTATGGAAGCGCCTTAGCAAAATAATGACATGCAATAAAGAACTTTTGTCAAAACAATGATTTTTCTTCCAAAAAAATTCAAAAAAAAAGGAAGTCACGATTCCGTGTTTTTTAACAAATTTCTGTGTTTTTTGTGCTTTTAACAAAAGGTTGAACTTGAAATCATGCAAAAACTTTTTGTAAGCAAATTACCTTTCTGCATGATAAAAAAAAATGTCCAAAAGCTTTGTATTTGCAGAAGATCGCAATTCTGTCGGCTCCTCACACTCACTCTTCCACTCAAATGACTTTTTTTTGAGATTTAAGGCTTTTATAGTCTTCAAACAATCGTGATTGTGTGTAATTTTTACCAAATTTTAACTTCTCACTGTATGATTCTTGTCCCTTAGCAATTTTGTGGTTTTATTTCACAAATCTTATTCTCTCCAACAAAATTTGCTCTCTTTATTCTACTGATGAAAATCGCGATTCTGTATTCAATTCTCCAATCTACTCATTCGTTGCTCAATTCTTACTAAAACTTTGAGATTCTAATTTCCTTTACTCATGCAACTTATGAAACCTTTTAAAATCACTCACCTCAGTACTCAATAGTGCAAGTAAGTCAAATTCTTTATCTTACTGAAAATCGCGATCCTGTGAAGAGAATCGTGTTTTTCTCTGAACTTCCAGCTTTGGCACTTTTTGACTTCTCTTTCCACCTGATCTTCTCCAATGTTCTTCACCAACTCCAGATCACTTGTCACTTGCAATTATACACCACCAAACTCATTCAAAGAGACTTTTTGAAAAATTTAAACATCAACTTCTATTCTAGACATTGTTTTTATTTTCTTTCAGTTTCTAGATTTTTTCCTTCACTTTTCCCCTTCCACTTCCAAATAACAATCCTCCTGTCCAAATTTCCAAGAAAAAAGAAATCTGTTTGAATTTTTAATGGATTTTATGAATTTTGTTTTAGTATTCTGCCCTAAATCAAGGTAAACACTTCACTTACGATTTTCTTGTTTCAAGATCCATTGATCTTTTGGTTCATGATTGGTTATACTCTTCTATGCTTGCCATCTAATCAGTTTGGAAGTAGAGATTTCCAAGAAAATATGTGCTAAGAAGTACAAGTATCAATTCATGCAAAGATAAACTCAAACACTTTCTTTTTCAAGATGCAAATAAATCTTTTTCTCAAGATTATTGTTTTACCTTGGCTAAACAAATAGATCTATCAATTTGCACGTAGCTACTTTACTTGACTTTCCTCATTGCAATCATGTCATCTTTTCCAAGATTAACAAATTTGCTTGGTACTTAGTCAAAAAGCACTCTACATATGCAAAGATAATCACATATCTTGATTCAATTTTTCCTCACACCTGCACTTTACTCTTAAAAGGAATGAGCAACTATCAATTTGCAAGAATTTCACAACTTCTTTTATCCCAAAAGGTGAACTCATGCTTTCTTTTCCCAAAAGACAAGCAAAGAAACCTACCTTTTCATTTTTCTTTCTTGATTATAGAGTAGTACCTTTTCAATGTGTTCAAATACCATCAACAATGGAAGATCCAGCAAGGTCCAAACTTCAATGAAGCTTTTGCTTTGTTCCCCGACAATGGTGCCAAAAAATGTTTGTTGTCACCCCTTGGAGTTGTCCTCTCCAATCATTTTAGCATAAAGGATCAACTACATATCTTTAAATTGTCAATCCGGGAAGTATGCAAAGACCACAGCCCCTTCTAGTTAATGGAATCCAAGAGTGTTGTCTATGTTGATGACATGCTGCTCATTGGTCCTATTGAGAAGCATATTGCTGATTTTAAGGCTGATTTGCATGCCTCATTTGAGATGTCTGATTTGGGGCATTTGCATCACTATTTGGGGATTCAATTTATGCAAGTTGATGGTGGAATGGCTTTGTGTCGAACAAAATATATTGACACATTATTGGAGCGTTTTGGCCTTGAAGATTGTAAGCCTATTGCCACTCCTATGGAGACAGGTTTATGATTGAGTCTTCGTGATGCTGGAGATGCATTTGATGCTATTCTCTATCAGCAGGCTATTGGATGCCTGATTTACTTATGCATTACTCAACCAGATATTCACTTTGCTGTCTCACAGATGAGCAGGTTTATGCATTGCCTAGGAGGCAAGCACTGGCAGGTGGTTAAGCGCATCTTTCACCACTTGAGTGGTACTCGGGTACTTGGGTTGTTTTATCCCAAGGGGGGATCACTACCGCCAGATTTGCATGCTTTTTCTAACTCTGATTGGGCTGGTTGCTATGACACTCGTGTGTCCACTAGTGGCTTTTGCTTCATGCTTGGTAGCTCATGTATATCTTGGTTGAGAAAGAAGCAGCCTACTGTGGCCACTTCCAGTGTGAGGATGAGTATAGGGCAGCTTTCACAGCGACTGTTGAGTGTGTGTGGCTCAGATGCTTATGGCTGATTTGGGTGTTGGTCAGTCTTCTGCCATCACCATCTGCAGTGACAGTCAAAGCGCATTGGCGGTTGCGAGGAACCTTGTGTTCCATGCTCGCACTAAGCACATTGAGGTGCATTATCATTATGTGAGGGAGAGGTTCTCTGCTGGGGAGATCAGCTTGGTATATGTGCCCACATAGGAGAACATTGCAGACCTTTTCATGAAGGCTCTGCCTAGGGAGAAGTTTGAAGCTTTCCGAAATGCTTTGGGCTTACTTCCTTTTGTGGAGTGATTTCCACATAGTTTGGCACTTCCTTATACATGAGTGCCAGCTCCTTGTTCACCGCATCACTCCGAGGGGGGATTTGTTGATATATTTAGGTAGTGATGTGTCTGAACACACTAGGACCGTTGGGGCACTTTTTTCCCTCGTTAGGAAGTTTTTTTCCCCCGGCTTGTATATATGCCTATTGCGCTAATGGGCTACTTATCTTTGTACATTCTAGTGGTAATACATTCAGTATTCTGTGTTGAGCTCCAAGCTTCTTCTTCTTCCTTGTGCTGTTCACGTGCTTTCGTAGACATCTAACTCCAACAACTACAAACAGTAGTAAACACCTATTCTTCATTCTACACTAGATTAACAGACTCTATTTTTGGTGTAGAGGCCTCTACAACAACCATTCTAACCTCTTTTTTCTTTGCCTCTTTAGCAGCCAGTTTTGGACAATTCTTTATGACATGATCATTTGCTTTACAGTACTTGTGAAACAATTTTTGCCTTTCTATTTTCTTGTCATCTCTGTCGAAGAGCTCCATTTACCTTTGACCTTTTGACTAGCTAGGAAATCTGGATCTGCAACACACATAACGGACATGTTCTGCATAGACTCATCTTCCTGTGACAGAATAGAGACTAAATCTTGAAATGTCAATGCATTTGGATTGCCTTTCATCATAAAAAAAAGAGTAGAAGCAAAACTCTGGTATGAATCTAGAAGACCATTCAGAACAATCTGCACAAGTGAACTGTCAGGCAAGACTTCATCAGTAGAAATTAACTATTCCTTCAAATCTTTGATCTTTGTTAGAGAACTATCCATAGAATCACCTTTATTCATATGCTCACTCTCCAACCATTTTTGGAGGTAAGCAACATGAGCCTCATTCCTAGCCTGGTACAATGTGGTAAGTGTATCCCAAGCATCCTTAGCTATTCTACAAGAGCGAATGTGAGGAATAATGGCATGTATGACAGACAAGGCTATCAATGCATGTGCCTGAGCATCTCTGCCATCCCAATGAATTTTCTATATAGTAGATGCAATGGGAACCGCAACACAAATAGGAATCTGTAGAATATTACCATCTTCAATGCCATCAACATCAGCTCCAGTACCTATATTTGCAGGTGTAATAGGACATTTTTCAACACCCTGCACAATATTCCACAGTCCTTTTGCAACCAATACATGACGAATCATATAAGCCCATAATGGGTAATTCATACCATCCAACTTATCCTCAACAACCAACATAGGGAATACATCACTACTTTCAGCCATGGCCATTGACTAAAATACCTTGATGCAGAAAATTGATTGTATCTCAAAAAGTTGAGTAGAATTACCCTGACGAGTTCTACTAGACCTGTAATAGACTTTGAGATGCATAAATTGGTGAACCAAAACTTGTATATATCTTTGGCATAAAAAGATAAAATAGCTTGCACAAGCACTACAATAGTGCATTCAAAGGCCAAAACGAGCTCAGATCGTGATTTGGGCACTAGATAGCAAAGCTGTTTTAATCTCCTAATCACCCTGAGTATGCACACCAAATTTCGTGCAATTCTAGAACTGATTGGAGGAGTGTGGACGATGCCATAGATGAAGCAGCGACCCCCTCTGATACCAATTGTTGGAGTTAGACATCTCCAAAAGCACATGAACAACAGAAGGAAGAAGGAGAAGCTTGGAGCACAACACACAATACTAAATGTATTACCACTAGAATGTACAAAGATAAGTGACACATTAGGGCTATAGGCATATATACAAGACGGGGGAAGAAAACCTCTTAAAGAGGGAAAAAAGTGCCCAGACAGTCCTAGAGTGTCTACACACATCACTACCTAAATATATCAACAGCTAGTGGGTAACCGCTAGTAGGTGGACTCATGATATGTACTGCAGACAGATCATGTGTTGATTATTCTCCGTGTTAGGACATCTTGAGGGATGGAGGACTAGGAGTAGAGTGCTAATATGGGATGATGATCATTCACATGGTGATGCACACCTTTAGGGTGAATCATGTGTATAGCATGACCATCAAAAATTATGCTTGTCTATTGGCATCTTCTTTTTCTTGATGAAGGATACTGAGATATCAAACATGGTTCTAGTCCATATGTGGTGGACATAGGAGTTCATCATCATTTTTTGACATAAGAGAGGCATGTGACCTATTTTCTATAGTGAGCCATGAACCTTCGATTGATAGATACCTTAGGCCACATAGATATGTGTGTGGGATACTAGAGTTTGGATGATTTTAGCTATTGCATATGTATGAGAATTGATCGTTACTTATTCCTATGTTGGTTTGGCCATGTTGGAAGAAATACCGAGGTGGACTTATGTGATACATTACAAAGGGTATTTCTTGAGGGCGACCATTGCCGTGGGATTTATGAGGTGTGCTCTCTTTGATTCCATAGAGATCTCGACTATGTTTGTCTTTATCTCAAAGGGGACTGCTATATGATATGCCATGTTTGGGATTAGACCATTAGTCCAAGTCAATTTTGTGACCAGATAGTCATGGGTCGTGGGTACTGTTAACCTCTGGTTATCGAGTCCGATCAAGCAACATGATAAGGTTGACAAGGTCCTTGGCTGGTATTGGAGTTAGACGTTTGCGAAAGCACGCGAAGGACACAAGGAAGAAGAAGAAGCTTGGATCACAACACACAATACTGAATTTATTACCACTAGAATGTACAAAGATAAGTAACCCATTAGGGCTATAGGTATATATACAAGCCGGGGGAGAAAAACCTCCTAAAGAGGGGGGTAAATGCCCCGGTGGTCCTAGTGTATTCACACACATCACTACCTAAATATATCAACAAATCCCCCTTGGGAGTGATGGGGTGAACAAGAAGCTGGCACTCATGTATAAGGAAGTGCCAAGCTATGTGGAATCAATCCACCAAAGGAAGTAAGCCCAAAGCTTTGTGGAAATCTTCAAACTTCTCTCGAGGCAGAGCCTTTGTGAAAAGGTTTGCAATGTTCTCCTGCATGGGCACATATGTCAAGCTGATCTCTCCAGCAGAGAACCTCTCGTTGACATAATGAGAATGCACCTCAATTTTCTTAGTGCGAGCATGGAACACAGGGTTGCTGGCAACTGCAAATGCACTCTGATTGTCAGTAAAGATGGTGGTGGTAGAAGACTAACCAACACCCAAATCATCCATAAGGTGTCTGAGCCACACACACTCAACAATTGCTATGAAAGCTGCCCTGAACTCAGCCTCACAACTGGAAGTGGCCACAGTAGGCTGCTTCTTGCTTGGCCAAGATATGCATGAGCTACCAAGCATGAAGCAAAAACCACCAGTGTACACACGAGTGCCATAACAACTAGCCTAGTCAGAGTCAGAAAAAGCATGTAAATCTGGTGATAGTGATCCCCCCTTGGGATAAAACAACCTAGATAGCCGGGTACCACTCAAGTAGCGAAAGATGCGCTTAACCACATGCCAATGCCTGATGCATGGGAAATGCATAAACCTACTCATCTGTGAGATAGCAAACTAAATATCTGGCCAAGTAATGCATAAGTAAATCAAGCATCCAATAGCCTGCTGATAGAGAACAACATCAAATGCATCTCCAACATCATGAAGACTCAATCGTAAACCTGTCTCCATAGGAGTGGCAATAGGTTTATAGTCTTCAAGGCCAAAATACTGCAATAACGTGTCAATATATTTCTTTTGACACAAGGCTATTCCACTATCAACTTGCATAAACTGAATGCCCAAATAATGATGCAAATGCCGCAAATTAGACATCTCAAATGAGGCATGTAAATCAGCCTTGAAATCAGCAATATGCTTCTCATGAGGACCAGTGAGCAGCATGTCATCAACATACACCACAATGATGAGAAGCACATCATTAGCACACTTAACATGTAAGGTTCTTTCAGTTGGACTATTCTCAAAACCATGTGCAATCAGATAGGCATATATCTTTTCATACCAAGCACATGGTGCTTGCTTTAAACCATATCATTCCTTCTTTGGCCTGCCCACCTGGTTTTCATGCCCTTTCTGCACAAAGCCAGAGGGCTGAAAAAAAATACACTTATTCATGCAAGTCACCATTCAGAAATGCTGTTTTAATGTCCAACTGATGTACATTCCAACCATGATGAGCTGCAAGTGCATAGATGCTACGAACAATAGTCATTCAGCAACTAGGTGCAAATGTTTCATCAAAATCAATGCCTCTTTCCTACACATAACCCTTTGCAACAAGCCCAGCCTTACACCTGTCAATTGTTCCAACAGGTTTATGCTTCAGCTTGTATACCCACTTAGTGCCAATGGCCTTCTTGCTAGGAGGCAAGTCACATAAAGACCAGGTATCATTTTTCATGATATCATCATATTCAGTTTGCATTGCAGCCATCTAATGTTCAAAATTTTGTGGTTCATCAAATGAAACAGGTTCAGTCTCATCACAGAGACTAGAGGCAGCCATAGCATAGCAATTTGATGCAAAAGAGGCACTATGAGAGCCTGAACGAGCACGATATGACAACATGCATCTAATTTGCTATCATGCAAAGTCTGCATTAGCCATTTTGGCATAGTTTTTGCCTGCTCAATATCAACTCTCTCATCAACAAGTGCATCATGTAAATCTTCATCAGAAATGAAATGATTTGCATCATCACATGAAACCTACAAAGGCTAAGAATTGGCCTCATTAGGACTAGCACTAGACTGTCCACTTGTAAAAAGAGGCAGCAAAGTATCATACATGTCTTTGGAGCTAACATATGTCTCCTTAGTACATGAAAGCAAAGGGTGAATAGAACATTCCACAAAAACAACATCACGGCTAACCAAAATGCATTTAGTCTATGGATGATACAAATGTTAGCCTTCACTTTCAGAATTGTCCAACAAAAATACATTTTATCGCTTTATCATCCAATTTTTGCAAGGGTTGTTCAGGCACTAATGCATATGTCAGACAACAAAAATAGTAGATGAGCAATAGATGGCTTGCCACCATGCCAAGCCTCATATGGAGTGATAGACTACAGTGCTTTAGTGGGACACCTGTTAAGTACATATGCTGCACACATGATATCCTCAAGCCATAAACTATGTGGTAAAGCCTGACTCTTGACCATACACCTTGCCATCTCCATGGGTGACCTATTCTTCCATTTAGAAACTCCAATCTGTTGAGGTGTATACGACACTGTACATTGATGTTTTATCCCACGTTCAACCACAAATGGATTAAAGTGAGAAGACATATATCCCCCCCCCCCCTTGATCAGAACGGAGGGTGCCCATTTTACATGCTGATAGATTTTTAGCCAAAACCAAAAGCTGTTTGAAGCACATAAACACTTCAGACTTTGCTTTGAGTGGATATACCCATGCATGCCTGGAAAAATCATCAATGAAAGTCACGAAGTAAAGGTAGTTTCCAAAAGAAGGTGTCTGCATAGGACCACAGACATCACTATGTACAAGCTACAATTTTTGAGTAGCCTGAACTGAACCATCTTTTGGAAAGGAAGAATGCTGCATTTCGCCCAAAATACAGTGAGTGCAAGAGGAGTTTATGGCTTTGATCATCGGTGATGTTATCCTTGACTTTGGAATCCACATTTTCTAACTTTGGGGCTTTGAATGTTCTTTTGGAAGCTCCTTATGTTTACCAGAGGTAGTTGGTTTTGTTGTACTTTCACTCTTCATGGGTACCATTACTCAGTAGGAGCTTCTGCTTGTTCCATTGGTGGCATTCGCTTCATGGGAGTTCTTTGTCTCCTAGAGAGTAGCTTATATTGCCTTTTATCTCTAAGTAAATTTGGTGGCTGCTCCTTGATGATCTTGATTGCTATCTTGGGTATCCATATTTGATTCCTGGAAGTTTGAGCTGCCTTTAATATCTTTAGTATCCATACTTGCACTATGTGTGTGGACCCACCTTTGATCGGTTGGTTAGGTCCACGTCGCCTTTGATTGACTTCCTTTTGGTTCTCCTTTGCTTGAGATTTGTGGTTGTCTAACTGATCTTTGCGAATCCATATTTGTCGCATCCTTTTTCTCATTGGTGGATGGATTGGAGGCAAATCTATTTTTGATTGTTGGACTCCCAATTGCTTGTCTGTAATGAGATCCTCACTTGTTCCCTTAGATTGCTACATTGAGATAAAGGGTTGAGTTGAATACCATGTGTAAGGAGAGTAGGGGTTTCTAGGCTTGGATCAGAGACGGAAGCTAGTTGATTAGGATTTGGCCTTGGTGTAGATTCCCATGCAGATATACATTCATCATCGTTATGCTTCAAGCAGACCATCTTTAAAGGCCTCTCATCTAGTAGGCTAAAGACATCTCTCTGTCCAATCTTAGCAGATATATAGCCTAAAGCGAATTGTATTTCTTCACATGATGGCCACTTATATAATTTGGTAGAATGTCTCCATCTATGGTTGCTAGGTTTACTGCTCCGCTGGTAGAAATGCAATTGATTGCCAACGGTCCATGTCCTCTCTTTTGCAATTTTTTTGTGTGTTTCTTCAAAGTGTACACCACTACTAAATAACCTTCTTTGAGTCCCTTATCTTTAATGTGGGCGTCATAGTAGGCTTTTCATCGCCTCTTGGCGGCATAAATACTTGCTACTGCTTGTAATTTAGTCTCATGAAATCGTTCAATTTGATCCAATTTTTGGGACAATTTGTGTCCAATCCACTCATATTTGGCCTTGGCATAAATTCACATGCGGATATACATTCGTCATCATTATGCTTCAAGCAGACTATCTTTACAGGCTTCTTAGTACTTGGCCTTGGCATAGATTCACATGCGGATATACATTCTTCATCGTTATGCTTCAAGTAGACCGTCTTTAAAGGCTTCTCATCTAGTAGGCTAAAGACTTCTTTGTGTCCAATCTTAGCAGATATATAGCCTAAAGCTAACTATATTGTTACCTCAAATTCGTATATCTAGTCTTGACCTAACACTAATTCCTCCAATAGGTCATCATCTTTACAGACTAGAAGCTTTTGATGCATTGAATTGTTACCCAGGTGTAGAGATAGTCTGACCTCTCCTAAACATTCAATGGTAATTCCTCCTATGCCCATCAGGTATGCCTTAGTTCGGTTGAGTGGTGCATTCAATTGTTTAGCTAATGAAAGGTGTATGCAACTTAATGCTACCCCAGTGTTGATCAATGCATCTACTATGTGGTATTCCTTAGTTCCTACTCCTCGATTTGAGGTAGGCTTGCTTGACATTTCTTCCTATAGAGATAGTTTCTATTGCCCTATAGTTGGCTTTGGGAATTGTTTCCTCTCCTTGGTGATATCTTTCATCTCTTTCTTGTTGGGAAAGATGGATGGACACCTATAGAAATGAAGTGGTACTTGCTAAACTTGCTTAGTACCAGCCCTGATGCACTCCAGAGTTGATTAGTAGGGCCCTTTATGTTCCCAATGACACTAAATAAGTGCCTATGTACTTTTGAAGTGATGCTTCAAACACTTTGATCAAAACACATATTCCAATTCCTTGATGCAACCACGCTTACCAATACCCTGATGGTTGGCATTTTGGCCACAGGTGAGAAAGTCTCTTCATAATCAACTCCTTGGATTTGTGCAAAACCCTTAGCCACAAGTCTAGCTTTATACCTGTTTATTGATCCATCTGAATTTCTCTTAATTTGGTAAATCCATCTAGAACCAGTTACCTTCATAGACTCCTTCTTTGGCACTAGCTCCCAAGTGTCATTCTCCTTGTGTGCTTCAATTTCTTCATCCGTAGCTTCCTTCCATTCTGTCTTGGTCTTTGCCTCTTCATATGATGATGGTTCTTCAAATGATAAGTCCTTAGCAAGGTAAATGAAATGCTTGGTAACTAAAGAAGTGTCATACCCATATCTGATTGGCTTCTTGCTCTCCCTTTGTGATCTTCTGATTGCTTGGTTGGATGATTCAGGTATATCCTCCAATCTTTTGAACTTGACCTTGCCCTTTGATTTCCATGCTTTGAATTCTTTTAGGTTGATGATGTCCTCATCATCTGATTTGATGTCTTCAATCTGGTTTGGCTCTTCCTTGGAGAGGCTTGGAAATTCCTCTTCCAAGTTATAAGGCAACTTTACTTTCCTGCATTCACTTTCAAACCAAGAATCATTCTCATCAAACGCAACATCTCCACTGACCATAAAACCTTTGCTGGATGGATTATAGAACCTGTAGCCTTTTTTATTTAAATCATACCCTATGAAGATGCACTTCTCTACCTTAAGGTCTAGCTTACCTCTGATTTGAGATGGGATATGCACATATGCAACACATCCAAAGATCCTACAATGATCAAGTGATGGCCTTCTACCATGCCATGCTTCATATGGGGTCATCCCATCAAGTGATTTGGATGGCAACTTGTTAACAAGATAAGTGGCAGTAGATACACTCTCTGCCCAGAAATAATTTGGTAACTTTTTCTCATTTAGCATTGACCTAGCTGTTTCAACAATCAACCTATTTCTCCTCTCTATGACCCCATTTCGCTCAGGGGTATACCTTGTTGCAATTTTCCATTTTGATTCCTCTGTCTTGCAAGAATACATAAAATTCATTTGAGAAGTACTCACCTCCTCCATCTGACCTTAGTCTTTTTAGGATTCTTCTTGTTTGATTTTCCACAAGTGCAAGATACTTCTTAAAGCAATTGAACACTTCATCTTTGTGCTTCATAAAATATAGGATATTTCACCTACCAAAATCATCAATGAAAGATACATACTACCTTGAGCTAGAAATTGAGGGATCCTTACTTGGTCCCCACACATCTGTGTGGACAAGCTCCAAGTAATCTTCATGCATGTAGCCTTTCTTTGAGAAGGGTAACCTGTGAGATTTTCCAAACTAACAAGCACCACATTTATAGATCATGTGTTTCTTGGATACATTAGGTATCCCAAGCACACATTGATCTCTATATATTTGCTTTAAGGTTCTCTCACCAATATGCCCTAATCTTTTATGCCAAATTTCAAGCTTTGACAATGTTTGATCTTTGTAATTGTAAAGTGCAATATTCTTTTTATCCTCAAGTTCAAACGTAAATAGTCTACCTATCTTTTATCCCTTGGCAATTCTCTTGAATCCATGTTGGGGATCCTCCACAAATGATCCATATTTGTTGAACCTAACCTGCAAACCTTTTTCCACAATCTGTCCAACACTCATCAAGTTCTTGGTGATTGTAGGAACATATAGAACCCTGCTCAACAGATTTCTATTTCCATCAGAGGTTTTAACATTTCCTACCTTGGCCACTGAGTGCTTGGTGTCATTAGCTGTTTGCACTTGGTGCTTTCCCTTAGGTTCCTCAAGGTTAGAGAGAAGAGCTACATTGCCTGCCACATGGTTTGAGCATCTTGAGTCAATGTAGAAGAGATGTTCATCATTCATACCTTGCTTTGAAGTCATGTTCATAATCAGAAGGGAATCCTCTTGATCCTTTGTGTAATTGTTGTAGTCTTTTCTTGATTTGTACCCTCCTTGGTAGTTATTGTAATTGTTGTTGTAATTGTTGTTGTAACCTTGATGGTGGTTGAACCTTCCTCTTGATTGTGTGTAGACACCTCTTTGGAAACCTCTACCTCTCTGATTCTTGAACTTCCTGTAACACTCATCTGTGGTGTGATTTGATAAACCACAAATATTACATGGGGAAGAGCTGAAAGATCTCCCCCTACCTTGCTTACATCCTCTACCCCTACCTCTTGAGTTCCTACCTCTTCCTGCATAATTGGCTTGAGAAGTAGTATCTTCATCTTCACTCTTCTTACTTTTCCATTTCTCTTTAGACTTGCCTTTATCTATGTCAAGGCCATTGATTACTTATCTCACAATTTGCTCCTCTTCAATCTCCTCTCCTATGCTTGCCAATTGGTGAGCCACATCCTTGACTTTGGTCACATATTTTGAAATACTTTGCTTTGGTTGCTTCCTTTGGGTGGTAAACTCAATCTACAATTGGTTCTTCCTAGCCCTTGTGTTGGAAGAAAAATATGAAGACAATGTATCCCAAGTCTCTTGGGATGTCTTACAGTTCCTAATGTGTGGAAGAAGGAAGTCAGAGACAGATTTAAGTAAGTATGGCCTTGCTAATGCATCTTTGGCAAACCATGAGTTGAGTCTTTCAAGCTCCTCTCTTGTAGGTTGTCCTTTGCTTCTGAAAATGGGCATCTCCTCATCTGGTGATATGTATCCATAGAGACTCCTTCCTTGCAAGTATTTCTTCATCCTCAAGGACCATGCTTGGTAGTTGTTCCTGTCCAATTTATCAATAAAAGAAGGAAAACAATCTCCCATTTTACCTCAAGTTGCTCTGATACCACTGTTGGGAAAGATGGATGGACACCTCAAGAAATGAAGTGGCACTTGCTAAACTTGCTAGGTACCAGCCATGATGCACTTCATAGTTGATTAATAGGCCCATTTAGATTCCCAATGACACTAAATAAGTGCCTATGTACTTTGGAAGTTATGCTTCAAACACTTTGCATTAGCTTATGCTAAAAAAGTTGCTATTTTGGTTATGATACCTGCTAGAAGTTTTGCTGAGTACTCATAGTACAGTAGCAATTAACAAAATTACTTCTGAGGATATCTAATTAGCTTAGAGGGCTATTGATTCCAAGTGGAATCACCTAAAATTATTGACTATACACAGAGCAATCAATTTAGCAAGTAAAACATTACCCCCGACTTTTTAGGAAATGTGCAAAGTAAGACTAGTGGCTGCTTCGAGATGCTTTTCTCCCAAGTGGTTGAATGAAATTTCTTCAAACGTTTTGCACTTGTAGTAGATTTAGAGCTTATTCTAATGAGCTATAGAACATTGAAAATGGTGGAGAGGTCATTGAGATATGAGCAAGACAAGTTCAGTGTACTGAGTGACAATGACAGAGAGACCAACAGAGATGATCAATGATATTTTGTATTATATGACAATGTTGTACATGACCATTGGCATGAAGAACAATGTCCAATGATAGTGAGAGATTTAGGCTATAGTGTAAGCCACACAATCTCTACAATTGATCAACTATATGCTCTAGAATGGAGAGCTTACCCCGCGAGATTTTTCAATCATCTTTTATAGATGTCTTGCGTCCAAGTTTGAATTCAAATTCAAACTTGGCTTCGCCTAAAAGTTCTCCTCTAAGTTAGGAGATATTCCACCAAACATTGATTTGTAATTTTATCTCTCCAAAATCCACGAGTTTGTAGCCTTTACAAGATTCTTCAAGCCATTAAGACTTTTACAAAAGTTTAATGGTAAAAACCATAAGCAATGGTTCATATGGAGCTTCAAGCGATTGCACATAATGCTTCCAATGATTAGCCAAGTGTGAAGGCTTGGCCTTTGCACCAACATTTCTCCCATCCATTCTTTTTGCTTTCTTATGCATTCCAATGCTTCAAGCCTCGCTTCTTCTCTAATCCTGTCATCCTCTTCCCTTCGGTTCTTTGCCTTTAGGATTCTACTCATCATCTCGTCCATTAATGGTTCTAAATATTTCTTCACATGATAGCCACTTATATAATTTGGCAGAATTTCTCCATTTATGGTGGCTAGGTTTACTGCTCTGTTGGTAGAAATGCGGTTGATTACCAATGGTCCATGTCCTTGCTTTTGCAATTTGATCGTGTGTTGCTTCAAAGTGTACACCAGGACTAAATCACCTTCTTTGAGTCCCTTATCTTTAATGTGGGCATCATAGTAGGCTTTTTGTCGCCTCTTGACGGCATAAATACCTACCACTGCTTGTAATCTAGTCTCATGCAATCGTTCAATTTTATCCAATTGTTGGGACAATTCGTGCCCAGTCCACTCATATTTCTCACTTATGCAAAGAGTAGGAATCAAGAAATCAATTGGTAAGATTGCATTCTGAACATACAAAAGATTGAAAGGTGTTGTGCCATAGTGGTCTTATAAGCAACTCGAAAAGCTCAAATGGCATGATGTAATTGTTTATCCCAATCTGATCATTTATTATTCACAATCTTGGTTAAAATGGTACATAGCACCTTATTGGAACTTTCTGCCTATCCATTGGCTTGCGGGTGATAAGGGGCCGATTTCTTATGAATCACTAAGAACTCATTCATCAAGGTTTCTATTACCTCATTAATGAAGTGTGTGCCTCGATTACTCACAATTTCAATGGGTAAGCCGAACCTTGTAAATATATTTTCAAAGAGAGTAGTTCTTGCATCATTCTTCTTTGTGGCCTTTGCTTCTACCCATTTGGTTAAATAATCCATGGCTACTATTATATACTCAGCATGAGGCCCTTTAGCAGGTGGGCTAATTGGTCCAATGAAATATATACCCCATTTAGTGAAAGCTCTAGCACTAATCATAGGTTGCAGTGTTATTTCATCTCTTCGGATAGGGTATTTTGTTCTTTGACACACATCACACCTCTGAACATATGTCCTCGCATCTTGATACAAAGTTGGCCACCATAATCTGGCAAAGAGAATCATTTTTGCGGTCTTGTCAATCAAAAAATGACCTCCTGTGGCTCCGGTATGGGCCATCTCCAATACATGGATATACTCGTCTTCATGTCTGCATAATCATAGTTGGTTGTCTTGGTGGCGTTTGAACAATTGTCTCCCTATAAGGGTATAATCTTTACTTTTCTCCTCTAAAGCTCGTTTTCTTGCTAGGCTTGCCCCTTCCCTATATTCACGTATCTTCAAGAAATTCCCTAAAGGCAAACTCCATCTAGATGGTATTGTGGAATAGCATAGCTACTTCAAAATCAAATTCCATTAATAGAAGAAACCATCTCACTAGTCTTAAATGATGGAGAGTGTTAATCTCCAAAAGAAAAGCTATCCTTGATGTTAGAACACTTCTATATCAAGAATGACTCAAAAACTTCAACCAATTTGGAAGACAAGTACCAAACTATCAAGACTTTAGCTAATTGTGAAGAAAGTCACTACACAAAAAAGTTTGCTGCACATAACTCACTTATAGACTGATCAAATGTGTAAAATTTCTCATGAAACTTTGTATAATGTGTCGTCTAAAGGTTGTGCATCCTCTCCAATTTAAATCATCTCAAATTACTTAGTAGATCTTGAGAAATGATCCAAACAATCAACCTATGTATGAAAGTGTCCTCTTGTATTATCGACTTTGACACCTGCAACTTCTAACACATGGTTCTCCCAAACTAGAACCCCTTTAATCAAATGCTTTTAGCCATAGATGGATTACCTTCCAACTTAGATTTTGACTTCTGATTTGTGCAAAACGTTACACTGTGAACTGAGTACTGATCAATTCTTTGACCATCAAGATGCGCCTGTTTCAGAAGACACTCATCAGTTCTTCACATACAAATGTTCCTACACATAATTCTCTCAGCGTGTTTACAACTAGGCTCTCAAATCTTAACCATAGAAGCATTGACTATGGAATTAGACATCTTCAAAAGGATTCCTAAAAGGATCAAGCACAAAAGGAGAACACAGCAAAATATCGAGTGTGACTTTTTCTTCTATTCAGAAAACTTTACATCTGAATGATGAGAGATGTTCACTTCACTTCTAAGGTGTCTAATGGCTCGTACAACTTCTAATTCATCATCTCTCACACTTGCCCTGACTTTTCTACTTGTATATATAGGTGTTATGTACAAACTCATGACCATTAGCAAAGTATAAGCATGTTTAATGTACATATATATACAAGCCTTTATTCTCTGATTATGGTCTAACTCCAATCTTCATGTATTGATCTTTGCTTCCTCTTTTGACTTCAAATATTTGTCCAACGCATCAATTGATGGTTATCATGCACCAACAGCTCCCTCTCAATCATCAATTGAGGTTTTCTCCATCTTCTTTATACTTGCCATGTCTTTAATTCTCTGTAGCTTTGGTCCATCCAAGCTTTTGGTTAGCATATCTGTAATCTAAACTTTTGTTGAAGTATGTATGACTTCAATCTCCTTATCAATCACCTTTTCTCTCAAAAAATGATATTGAATCTCAATATGTTTGGTCCTCACATGAAAAACAAGATTAGCAGCTAGATACAATGAGCTCATATTATCTCCATGAATAGTGGGCATACTCTGAGTGATGTCAAATATCGTCATAAGAGCTTTACCCATATGAACTCCTTTGCAGCTTCTACCATACCTTTGTATTTTGCTTGTATAGATGAGAAAGCAACTGTATGCTGCTTCTTAGAGCACCAAGAGATTAGCTTATCTCCCACATAACACAAGTATCCATATGTTGATCTCCTATCATCAAGATTACCTGCCCAATCTGTATCACTATATATCTTGATGTTTGTATCTGATGTAAAACCATAATACAAAACTTCCTTGAGTGTACCCTTAATGTATCTCAACACTCTTTGTCCTACAACCCAATGTTCTTTCCTAGGACAATGCATGAATTGAGACAACACTCCAACTGCGTATGACAAATGAGGACTAGTTAACGTAGCATAGATTAGACTACCAACCAGACTTTGATAGAGTTTCATATCTTCTCCTCCATATCTGCTCAATTTGTGATTCACCTCCATTGGAGTAGGTGCCATCCTGCAATCTTCCATTTTAAACTTGATCAACAAGTTCTTCAAATACCTTTCTTGAGTTACATATACCCCATGTTGAGTATATGAGACTTCCATGCCCAAGAAATATGACAAGTCTCCCAAGTCACTGATCTTAAACTCTTTCTCCATTTGATTCTTGAGGCTTTGTATGCCCTTCTCATCTATACTTGTAAGGATTATATCATCAACATATATGCACATATAAATGAACCCCATCATCACTTGCTTTAACAAGCAAGCTAGATTTAAATCAGGAGTGAAATGATCTAGTGACAATTCAGTAGACAAAATGAATGGCTTCCATTTCTCATCTCCTCTCAAACCTGTGAGGATTTTCGTTACCAATTTATCCTCTTCAATATCTTCATCAACTACTCCTAATGCATCTACAATGTCCTTCATCCTTGTTACATAATCAGAAATGGATTGATAAGCTTTCTTTTTAAATGTAGTGAACTCTGCCCATAAGGATGCCTTTCTTGAATTTGTAGTAATTTGGAAATGCTCCTCCAAAGCATTCCATATGTCACTTGCACTTTCAAGTCCTCTAATATGAGGTAGCAAGTAATCATTAACTCCCATGTAGATAATGCTCCTTGCTTGAGCATCCTTCTTCATCCAAGTCTTCAAATCTGAGAGTTCGTCCCTAGTTGGAACACTAGGATCTCTGAATTGTGGTTTTTCTTCTTCACCTGTGATGTAACCTATCAGGTCTTTGCTCATGAGATGAGCTTCCATCCTCATTGACCAAGCTGGATAGTTTTCTCTATCTGAAGAGAATCTCCCATCCTTTCTTCACTTATGTATTAAGTTCTTCAAGCTTTATGAGGAATAAGTGTACCTTTACTTTGAAAACAGTTCCTTTTGATCTTCTTGATAGATTCAGGCCTCTTTCTCAAGATTTCCCTTAACACTTTCACCTTTTCAACCTTCAATTGTTGATTTCTGTATGACTGTAGCAGTCGGGGTCCTCCTTTCCTCTATTTTGATGATTCCTACTCTGATACCACTGATGGAGAGTGTTAATCTCAAAAAGACAAGGTATCCTTGATGTTAGAACACTTCTATATCAATAATAACTCAAAAACTTCAACCAATTTGGAAGGCAAGTACCAAACTATCAGGACTTTAGCTAACTCTGAAGAAAGTCACTACACAAAAAAGTCTGCTGCACATAACTCACTTATAGACTGATCAAATGTGTAAATTTTCTCATGGAACTTTGTATAATGTGTTTCCTAAAGGTTGCACATCCTCTCCAAGTTAAAACATCTCAAATGACTCAATAGATCTTGAGAAATGATCCAAACAATCAACCTATGTCTGAAATTGTCCTCCTGTATTGTCGACTTTAACACCTGCAACTTCTAGCACATGGTTCTCCCAAACTAGAACCCGTTTAATCAAATGCTTTTATCCATAGATGTCTTACCTTCCAAATTAGATTTTGAATTCTCATTTGTGGAAAACTCTACACTGTGCACTGAGTATTGATCAATTCTTTGACCATCGAGATTGCACCTGTTTCAGAAGACACTCATCACTTCTTCACATACAAATGTTCCTATACATAATTATCTCAGCCTGATTATAATTAGGATCTCAAATCTTAACCATAGAAGAATTAACTATGGAATTAGACATCTACAAAAGGATTCCTAAAATGATGAAGCATAGAAGGAGAACACAACAAAATATCGGGTGCAACTTTTTCTTCTATTAAAAAAACTTTACATCTGAATGATGAGAGATGTTCACTTCACTTCTAAGGTGTCTAATGGCTCTTATAACTTCTAATTCATCATCTCTCACACTTGCCCCAACTTTTCTACTTGTATATATAGGTGTTATGTACAAACGGCTGACCATTACCAAAGTATAAGCATGTTTAATGTACATATATATACAAGCCTTTATTCTCTGATTATGCTCTAACTCCAATCTTCATGTATTGATCTTTGCTTCCTCTTTTGACTTCAAATAATTGTCCAACACATAAATTGATGGTTGTCATGCACCAATATTCTAGTGTTATAGGGTTTATTGACTAGATATAGTAGAGCTTGATGGTCAATAAAGAGTTTGAATTTGTTTGCCAATAAGTAGTGTTGGAACTTCTTTACCGTGTATACCATTCCTAATCCTTCTCATTCGGTGTTGGTGTAATTGCGTTTGGCTTGGTTGAGCTTCCTGCTAGCATAGGCTATAGGGTGATCGAGTTTTCCTTCATCTGCAGGCTGTGCTAAGATGCATCCTATGGCAAATTTGGAAGCATCCACATGGATATGAGATGGCTTATTCGAATTTGGTTCTTTTAGAATAGGTGCTGAACTCAATCTGCTTTTCAACGTGTTGAATGCTTTCTCACACTCTTCACTCCAATAGAACTAAGTCAGCAAGCCGTATAGAGGTTGGGCAATTATGGCATACATGTGGATAAATCTATGATAGTATCCATAGTGTCCCATAAATGCTTGTACTTCTTTCGTAGTTTTTGTTCAGGGTAGTTCTAGAATAACTTTGATCTTGTCTTCATCTATGGATAGTCCGTTTTTAGATACTATATGCCCTAAGATTTTTCTTTGTCTCACCATGAAGTCACATTTTTTTGGGTTTAGACAGACTCTGTATTGCCTATTTTTAAAAAATTCTCCTCAACTCGGGTATGTGATCCACTCTTTGTGAGGAATAAGTGCACAAATCATCAACATATACTTCCATGCTTTTCCTAAGGAATTCCTTAAAGTCATGACACATTAATCTCTGGAAGGTGGCTGGCACATTGGTTAGACCAAATGGCATAACCCTAAAAGCATATACTCCCGCACTATGGACTCGTATGTCATCCTCTTCTTTATGTATAGAGTTCCATTGTAGAGGTGGGACATCTCGATAAGCATATGTATGGAGGTTTATTCTTGTAGTTGTGCCCCTATGTTGCAGATATACGACATCTCTGCCCTAGTATTGCACTACCCTTAGTTGTCTCATAAAAGTTCTTCCCAAGATCATTTCATAATTACTAGCTCTCTCAAATTGACAAATAGCTAATGTGTGCTTGAAGTCTATTCCACATGTTGTAAGTACAACATTCTCTAGCAATCCCAAATGTTTTTTGGTATGACCATCAGCTAATTGTAATTTCATTCTTGTGGGTTGTAATGCTGGTTTTTCCCACTTCTCCTATATTTCTTTTGTGGTTATTCCTACTCCAGCTCCTATGCCTAGGATTGCTTTTGTGGTGTAACCTCGGAAAGTAATGGGCAGACATGTGTTACCTTCATCTCCTTCACTAAAGTCTCCCACTTTATCTATTGGAATTTGAATTGTATGTGCATCTTTGTTAGCCTCCTTGTTGAGTGCCTTTACTTCTTTTTGCCTAAGTTGCTTGGCCAATTTAGTCCAGACTTCTGGTTTGACTTTTAGTAATTCCTCCAAAGTTATAGAGCACTACACTTTTGTCTTCTTCAACTTTTGTGTTATGTCTGACATTTTGCTTGAGATTCCTTTTCCTTTTGTTCTTATTGTTGGGGCATGATTGTCGGAGAGTGTTAATCTCCTTCAGAATAACCTACTCTTGTGATTAGAGCACCTCTATACCAAGAGTAAGTCAAAAACCTTCACAACACAAACATTCTACTGCACAATTTCTTTAAATTTATCTTCACAGGTTACTTTTGTCTGAAACTGTCATTCTGAACAGTCGACTTCACACCTGTAACTTCTAAGACTTGGTTCTCCTTGAATAGAACCCGTTTAAGCAAATGCTTCTGGTTACGAGTAGCTTATCTTCTAACTTAAAGATTAAGCTCTCACTCATGCAAAACTTTAAAGTATGCACTGAGAAATAATCAAAACATTGATTACCGAAAATGCGCCTGTTTCAGTAAACTTTGAACACTCAACACATAAGAATGTTCCTACTGACAATTCTTGGTTTCCGTTTACAATTAAACTCTGAAACTTAAGCTATAGATTGATTAACTATAGACTTAGATATCCTCAATAGGATTTCACAAATCATCTAACACAGATGAAGAACACACAGAAATTTCGGCGCAACTTTTCTTCGATTACTCAGAAAGTTACAGTTGAGTGATGAGAGGAAAACTCAACTAACTTTACATATGTCTCATGACATCTAACTTCTCATTCTTCTCTTCTATTCCTTTCTCTCTCGTATATGTCTCTCATACTTTTCTTTCTACCTCTCATACTACGCGCCTCGACATTTTCAGGTATTTATAGATAAATTTGTACAAGCTTATAACGCGGACTATACTACTGTACATATGTGTACAATTTTCTCGGTTTTTCTTCTAACTTCAAAATTTGTTCTTTTCTTCCTCTTTCCATCCTTCAACTCTTCATGAACTGAAATCTGTAAAATTGATCTATTCCGGTAACATTCCGGTGACTTTCCTGTGACCTTCCGGTACTGTTCCGGTACTGTTCCGGTGACCTTTTTAAGGAAATTTTTGCTGACGTCTCTGCGGACTTAACTACCTTCAATTGTTGATTGTCTTGCACCAACAGCTCCCCCTCAATCATCAATTGAGGTTTTCTCTGTCTTCTTTATTCCTGCCATATCTTTAAACCTTTGTAACTTAGGTCCATCCAAACTTTTTGTAAGCATATCAGCTATCTGATCTTTCGTTGAAGTATGAATTACTTCAATCTCCTTATCCATCACCTTCTCTCTTAGAAAGTGATACTGAATCTCAATGTGTTTAGTCCTGGCATGAAAAAACAGGATTAGCAGCTAAATATAATGAACTCATATTATCTCCAAATATAATTGGAATTCTCTGTATAGCGTCAAAACTCTTCATTAAAGTCTTTAGCCAAATCACTTCCTTTGCAGCTTCAACCATGCCTTTGTACTCGGCTTCGGTAGACGACAAAGCAACTGTATGTTGCTTCTTGGAACACCATGAGATTAACTTATCTCCCACATAACACATGTATCCATAGGTTGACCTTCTGTCATCTGGATTACCTGCCCAATCTGCGTCACTGTATATTTTGATATTTGTATCTGAGGTAAACCCATAATACAAACCTTCTTTGAGTGTACCCTTAATGTACCTCAACACCCTTTGTCCTGCAATCCAATGTTCTTTCCTTGGACAGTGCATGAACTGAGACAATACTCCAACTGCATATGATAAATCAGGTCTGGTTAACGTAGCATAGATAAGACTACCAACCAAACTCTGATATTGTCTCACATCCTTGAATTCTTCACCTCCAAACTTACTCAGTTTGTGATTCACCTCCATTGGGGTAGGTGCTATCCGGCAATCATTCATTTTAAACTTGATTAACAAGTTCTTCAAATATCTTTCTTGGGTCACGAATACTCCATGCTGAGTATATGTGATCTCCATACCCAAGAAGTAAGACAAGTCTCCCAAGTCACTTATCTTGAACTCCATTTCCATTTGCTTCTTGAGTCTTTGTATACCTGACTCATCTGTTCCTGTAAGGATTATATCATCAACATATATGCACATGTATATGAAACCATTATCACTTGCTTTTATAAGCAGACTACTATCTGCTTCAGACACCTGAAAACCAAGTTCTTTCAAGAACTTTACAAGTCTATAATTCCACGCTCTTGGCGCTTGCTTCAAACCATACAAAGCTCTCTTGAGCTTGCACACATAATCTGGATATTTTTTATCTCTGAACCCTTGAGGTTGCTCCATGAACACATCATCTGAAATATAACCATTCAGAAAAGCATTTTTCACATCTAACTGACATAACTTCCAACCTTTGCTCGCAGCAACAGCTATGAGCGTTCTGATAGTTGTCATCTTTGCTACTGGACTATAAGTCTCATCATAATCAACTCCATAAGTCTGAGCAAACCCTTTGACAACAAGTCTAGCTTTGTATCTAGACACACTTCCATCTGCAAATCTTTTGGTCTTGTAGACCCACTTGCATCCAATAATCTTCTGGCTATTTGGTTTTGGAACTAAATCCCATGTTTGATTTTCTATCAATGCATCATGTTCTTCCTGCATAGCTTTTTCCCATTTTTCCTTACCTTTTGCCTCTTCATATGTAGAAGGGTCTTCATCTGTTTTCATCATGTAAGCATAATCTTTCGTAGCCAAAAATGAAGTATCATAACTGTACCTTGTAGGTTGCCATCTATTTCTTGATGACCTTCTGAGTTCTCCGGTCCTTGAGGTTTCTGGTTCTTCACACTCAGGATCAAATCTTGGCCTTTCTGCAACTTCTTCCTGCACTTCATAATTTTCTTCTTCATCAATTATTTGAACCTTTGATTTACCTTTCTTCTGACTCACTTCTTCTTCATCACCTGTATTGTTAATAACTGTTCCTGCATACCAAGAACTTTGTTCATCAAACGTAACATCTTTTGATACCAGAAAATGTTTTGTGGATGGATTCCACAACCTGTATCCCATCTGTCTATCATCATAACCAATGAAAACATATTTTTCAGCTTTAGGTTCCAACTTGTGTCTTAATTGTGATGGCACATATGCATATGCCACACATCCAAATACTTTGCAATGATCCAGGGTAGGTCTTTTACCCCACCAAGCTTCATATGGTGTCATACCTTGCAGAGCTTTACATGGTAACCTATTGACCAAATAAGTAGCTGTATTTACAGCTTCAGCCCACAAATAATTAGGGCAATTTTTCTCATTCATCATGGACCTTGCAAACTCAACAATAGTCCTGTTCCTTCTTTCTGCAACACCATTTTGTTGAGGAGAATATCTGCAAGTAACTTCTCTTTTTATACCTGCATTCCATAAATAGTCACTGAATTCATTTGAGAAATACTCTCCCCCTCCATCTGATCTTAGTCTCTTCAGTCTATGACCTGTAGTTCTTTCTGCATACGCATGATAATGTCTGAATGTATTGAAAACTTCTGACTTATCCTTGATCACATAGATAGTGATCCATCTGGTAGCATCATCAACATAAATCACATAATATCTTGATCCATTTATACTGAAATCCTTTGATGGTCCCCACACGTCTGTGTGTACCAACTCAAGCTTCTCTGAATGCATAAAACCATGCTTGGTATAAGAATTCTTATGAGCCTTACCAAACTGACATGCCTCACATTTGTATGTCATATGTTGACCTGCAACATTAGGCAATCCAAGCACTGAACCATTGTTGACCATATCTTTTATACCTCTTTCATTGAAATGTCCAAGTCTCTTGTGCCAAAGATCTAACTCAGAAATTTTCTGTCCCTCATATGTAAACATGGCTTGACCAATGTTACCTTGAATCTTCAGTGTAAACAGCCTTCCTTCTTTTTTCCCTGAAACAATCTGTTTATATCCCTGACTGGGATCTTCTACGTATACTCCTTCATTAGTGAATCTTACTTCATATCCTTTTTCAACAATTTGTCCTACACTTATCAAATTCTTAAGAATTGTAGGAACATACAGAACCTTACCCAATAAGGTACTGCCGTCTTTGGCTTTTACTGATCCAATCGACTGCACTTTATGCTTTGTGTTGTCACCTGTTTGAACAACATGATTAGAAACTTTATTCTCCAAATCAGTCATTAGTGATATGTTTCCACTCAGGTGATTACTACATCCTGAGTCAATGTAGAAGACTCTTTGATCTTCATTCTGACTTTCACAAGTAGCATTCAATATCATTGTTGAATCTTCCTTCTGTTCTGAAGCGTAGTTGTAGTAGGTATTGTTATATTGTTGACTTTGGAATCCTCTACCTGCATTTCTTCCAAAGTAACTCCTACCACCTCTTCCTCTGAAATTTCCTCTTTGATTTCTGCCACCTCTTCCTTTTGCATTGTAGCTTTGACTATATCCATTATTACTTTGAGTATTGTGCCAACAATCATTAGCTAAATGATTTGTCTTACCACAAATCCAGCAGGCTTTACCTCCATCTTTGTTGTTTCTGCCTCTTCCTCTACCTTTGCCACTTCCTCTTCCTCTTAGGAAGTTGGCTTGGCTAGCTATTCCTTCATCTTCATTTGCTTGTTGCTTTCCTTTGCTATTCTTCTTTTTATCTTTTGAGTACATTGCGTGACCTCCACTCTTGTCACCATCTCCTTTAACATCATTCTCAAATGTTAGCATGTGACCTAACAACTGATTTAAATCTGGAGTGAAATGATCGAGTGATAACTCTGTAGACAAAATGAACGGCTTCCATTTATCATCACCTCTTAAGCCTGTAAGAATTTGCCTTACCAATTTATCCTCTTCGATATCTTCATCAACAGCACCTAATGCATCTGCAATGTCTTTCATTCTTGTCACATAGTCTGAAACGGACTGAGAAGCCTTCTTCTTGAAGGTTGTAAACTCTGCCCATAAGGATGCCTTCCTTGACTTAGTAGTATTCTGGAAATGCTCCTCCAATGCATTCCAAATGTCCGTTGCACTTTCAAGACCTCGAATATGAGGTAACAAGTAATCATTTACTGCCATATAGATAATGCTTCTAGCTTGCGCATCTTTCTTCATCCAGTTTTTCAGATCTGCTAACTCTTCCCTAGTCGGAACACTAGGATCTTTGAACTGTGGCTTTTCTTCTTCTCCTGTGATATAAGCTATCAAATCTTTGCTCATAAGATGAGCTTCCATCCTCATTGACCACGCAGGATAGTTTTCCCTATCCAGTTTCTCTATCTGTAGAGAATCTCCCATCTTGTGTCTTTCTGTATATTTAAAACTTCAACCTTTATGAATAATATATGTACCTTTGCTTCAAATTAGACTCCGTTTGTCTTTCTTGATGCCGTATGATCTCTTCTTCAGGTTTCGCCTTCAAGCTTTCACCTTTTAGTTCTTCGGTTGTTGAATTCTTTGTAACCGCAGCAAACGGGAACCTCCTTTCTTTGATTTTGGTGTCTCCTGCTCTAATACCACTGCTGGACTGATACCTGCTTTGATACCACTGATTTTGATGTTTCCTGCTTTGATACCACTTTACCTGCTCTGATACCACTGAACCTGCTCTGATACCACTGTCGGAGAGTGTTAATCTCCTTCAGAATAACCTACTCTTGTGATTAGAGCACCTCTATACCAAGAGTAAGTCAAAAACCTTCACAACACAAACATTCTACTGCACAATTTCTTTAAATTTATCTTCACAGGTTACTTTTGTCTGAAACTGTCATTCTGAACAGTCGACTTCACACCTGTAACTTCTAAGACTTGGTTCTCCTTGAATAGAACCCGTTTAAGCAAATGCTTCTGGTTACGAGTAGCTTATCTTCTAACTTAAAGATTAAGCTCTCACTCATGCAAAACTTTAAAGTATGCACTGAGAAATAATCAAAACATTGATTACCGAAAATGCGCCTGTTTCAGTAAACTTTGAACACTCAACACATAAGAATGTTCCTACTGACAATTCTTGGTTTCCGTTTACAATTAAACTCTGAAACTTAAGCTATAGATTGATTAACTATAGACTTAGATATCCTCAATAGGATTTCACAAATCATCTAACACAGATGAAGAACACACAGAAATTTCGGCGCAACTTTTCTTCGATTACTCAGAAAGTTACAGTTGAGTGATGAGAGGAAAACTCAACTAACTTTACATATGTCTCATGACATCTAACTTCTCATTCTTCTCTTCTATTCCTTTCTCTCTCGTATATGTCTCTCATACTTTTCTTTCTACCTCTCATACTACGCGCCTCGACATTTTCAGGTATTTATAGATAAATTTGTACAAGCTTATAACGCGGACTATACTACTGTACATATGTGTACAATTTTCTCGGTTTTTCTTCTAACTTCAAAATTTGTTCTTTTCTTCCTCTTTCCATCCTTCAACTCTTCATGAACTGAAATCTGTAAAATTGATCTATTCCGGTAACATTCCGGTGACTTTCCTGTGACCTTCCGGTACTGTTCCGGTACTGTTCCGGTGACCTTTTTAAGGAAATTTTTGCTGACGTCTCTGCGGACTTAACTACCTTCAATTGTTGATTGTCTTGCACCAACAATGATAAAGTTCTAAATTCCGCTCATATTCTGCCATGTAGTTAGGTAGTGTGTTTATGCTTTCTAATTCCTCCAAACATTCCTCACAATTTATCTTTTGATTCATTATTCCTAGGTGCTCACTTGCATCCAACTCTTCAAAGGGCGGATCAATACCCTTGGTTTTCCTCCATCTCTATTCCTGGACTCTAGCCCATAGATCCTCAAGCCAGTTAGCTTCAACTTCTGGGATCACATAACTTTTTTCATGGTTTTTAGTGGCTATGATTTCAACTTTCTCTACTATTCTTCTGTCTTCTAAATGGTCACGTGCTCTTAAACCTTCTTGAAATTATCTATCAAGTATTCTTGTTTCTGCAAGCTTTTGGATAGGTTTCTATAGTGTGTTTCGAGCGATTTCGATCATTTTTTTGCAGATTGTTCCAGACTTGATCCTGCTTTGATCCTAGATTGATATGTGTTTATCCACATGGCTAGATCTTCAAGCATTGGGTCAGCTAAGACCAATCCAACATGTTGTTTCTCTTGCTCTTTCTCTACTTTAACAGAATCCTTACTAGTTGTAGGATTCATAGATTGATTTGGCAATGTGGTAAAGTTAAGGATGTGGGTGTCTTAGCAGTTAAAAGGTCCAAGAATAAAGGTCATATTGATTGGCAAGAGCAAAGAGAGATAAGGGACCAAGTTCATAAATAGATCCAGCAAGATCAGCAAAAGCAAGTAAAATTTCAGAATTTATCTCAGCAAGAGAGGATGCAGCATTCCTAGAGAACACAAAGAAGGAGGATAAGATGAAAACCAAGCAAGAATTGAACAATGAATGGTTTGAAGTAATAATTAGTTCTCCTTTTCAATTGTCTTTAGATCAATTATTGTCTTTAGTACTAGCTTTTAGAGAGAAATTGTTGAAGAAGCTAGTTGGACAACAGTAAGAGCCTGTAGCTAGGTAGGTACCTTCAATATCAGCTAATGAATTGATCCCACTAATGTGGATTTTGTTGTGCCAGTAATTCAGGCACAATATAAACAAAGGTGATTTGATGAGGTTTTGTTAGATGGTGGCTCAGGAGTAAACATATTACCTGAGCATATTTTTAAAGAAATGGGAAATGGGGCTTTGGCTCCAACACCTTTTCAAGTAAAGATGGCAGATCAAACTAGAGTCCAACGTTTGGGCATTCTGAAGTAGTAGCAAATCACAAATGCAGGGATGTCACTCATGGTAAATTTTGTGGTAATTGGAATGTCCGAGTCTACTAACCCGTATGAAATGTTGTTAGGTAGACCTTGGTTTAGGTTGGCTAAAGTTAAGCAAGATTGGGGATTGAATGTGGTTGTGATCACAAAAGGAAAAAAGTAGGTTACCATACCAATGAAAGGTAGAAGAAACATGTCGGTAACAGAAAAACCACTGATGGCTCAGACTATTAGTTTAGCCAATGAGATACAAGATGACAAAGAGGAGGAATTTCTGAAGGCAAACTCAACAGTAATACCAGTCTTGGAAGTAGATGTGGAAGGTGTATTAGCAAAGGAAGAGGCTCTGTTGGAGGCCAAAAGTGAACCAGCTGAAGGTGACACATTGGAACGCACACAGTTGAGACAGATGTTTGAGACAAATATGGAAATTCTAACTCAGTAGAAACTAGAGCAGCAAGAAAAAGAGGTAATTACTTTGGCTGAAAGGATATATGAACAAAAATATGCAAGTGCTCTTAATAAATTTAGATATTATTTATTGGGCAATAAAGTGATCTTTCATGTTGATCATCAAGCTTTAGTATATTTGATTAAAAAGCTGTTGTTAATAGAAAGATTGGCAAGGTGGATGCTTCTAGTGCAGGAATTTGATTTTTTCATTGTTCATACTCCAGGTAAAGAACATGCAATGGCAGATTATTTCAGCAGATTGGAGTCAGGGGAAGCATCGATAGGTGTCAATGATGAGTTTCTAGATGTGGAGTTATTCAATGCACAAATTGCTGAATCTGATTCTTGGTATGACCAATTATTAGTGTTTCTAATAGCTGGAGCATTACCTCAACATTTTACACCTGATTAGAGGAAGAAGTTTGCTCTTAAAAGTAGACCATATTTGGTTATAGCTGGTGCATTGTATAAGAAAGGGGTGGATCAGGTCATTAGAAGGTGTGTACCAGATTTTGAGCAATCACCTGTTTTGCAAGAAGTGCATTAAGGTCCAACAAGAGGACATTTGTCAGGTGATAGAGGTGTTTTTTTGATGCTGTGGATTAATGAGGAACTGGTATGTCTAATTCCGCTTTTAGATAATTCAATGATGAATGACTTTAACAAGTGATGAATGCCCCTAAATTGCCTTTGTTGTAATGGTTGGAACCAGGTTAAGGCTATGTTCTTTAACGTGAGTCCAAAGGCATTGTATTATGTGAACATGTCTTCTACTTGCTCTGCTTGCAAGGTTTGCTTAAATTCTGCAACATGGTCGTAGGGATCTCCTATCCCGTCAAAGTAGTTTTTCATTGATTTCACTAATTGGGTTGGTCTAAATATTCTTGGGTGTTCACGTGGTCTAGGTAGAGGAAAGTCATCTCTACCACCTAGTATTTTGGGTTCTCTTGGTCTCTCCATTCTATCAGTGTCCATGGTTGGTCTATCTCTTCCTATGGGATGAGTGAAACTCACTTCTGGCCTTTTTTTGTTCTTCTCTCTTTGATGGCCATGGGCTGAGAATGTCCGAGCACCTTGATGGCCCACATTTACATTCGCTTGTGATAGGGGAAATACTAGTTTGCCTCTCCATGTATACGCTTGTCTTGAATGATCAGGTACTACAAACACGCATTCTGAAGTGTTGTCTAGGTACACTACTTTTCCAGGTGTGTCTGGGTCCTTGAATTTGTAAATGGTAATGGAATCCACTTCACTGGGTTGTTCCATCCTATATCTCCAAAAGGCTTCATCAGTGTCCTTATTCAGGAACAATTCAATGCTTCTATTATCCTGAGGGATCCATTTTGGGTTTATGTTGCTCTAGCACAATGGTGAGAACCACGTTAAGAAGCTTCACCTCCTTAATTGTCAATCCGCGGAAGAGATAGGAGTGATATGAAGATCGTGAATGTGAGATGAAGTGAGAGTGAAGGTGAGAAGCATAGAAATGCACACACACATACACACACACTACGAAGAGACAAGCAAGACACAATGGAAGGTGAGAAATCAACTCTATTACTCAAGAACACTATTAAAAGCTCAAAAGAACTCTAACCTCAAACAAGCTAACCTCAAAAATGAGCTCTCTAGCTCTTTTTATAGTTTCTAGACTAGTTTTGACCGGTTTCACATCTAGTGACTGGCATAGTTAAAAAATAGGTCCTAGATGCTATTTGAAAGGGTAAACGGTGTCTAAAAATAACCAAAATTGATACGCTTGTTCTACCTAAGCTCCTCAAGCTCGAGGACTCCTCGGCTTGCACAAAATGGAGCGAGAAATTAAGAAAAGGGTTTTTCTATGTTACATATGTTACATTAGTGATAAAAATCACTGTTGGAGGTTTTTGAAAAGTATTTCTAAAACATGATTCTTTGAAAAAAGATTCCACTAGCTTCTTGCTCCGTCGTTACATGCTTCCGCGTCTTCTATGCCTCTGGCTGCTTCCAACACCCCCCTCCCTCTCGCTTCTGTCGTCCCTGACAGAACCTTGTTGTGAGGTCTGCCGGATATAGTTCTGTAGGAGGTCTTGAGCGAGGGTGTGCTCGGAGATACGAATGCCTCGGGCCAGATCGGCCTCGAGTTTCTCCCAATCTATTGGTTGCGGTTCATCTGATGGTGGGAGGTTATAGTGTGTGGAATAGACCATTCGTTCACAGGCAAATAAGTGTAATAAATGTGTAGGCCTGCTTATGAATACTTCTGAATGGTATTCCCAGAATCCGGTTGTGAACATCTCTTCGAAGGTCTGCTTGTAGCATGCCGGTAGGTACTTTATTCTGCAATGCCAGGCATAACACACCCGTAGCGATGGTGTTGTACTCATATCATATACCAGGTCGAAATTGCCATGATCAAAGCCTGGGGTGTTTACATGAGGTGCCTTGACGCGTCGGAAGACTTTAAAAATCATTTGCATCATGTCAAAGATTTTGACAGTCATATGCGCCGCTATATCGTCCATATGCTTTAATCTAGGGAGCCAGTGGCGAATTGTAGCCATCATGTAGCCTACAGTTGGTAACTCAATGGGTGGCTTAAAATAGGGGTAATTCAACCAGTCCTGGCACTGCTTATTGTTTTGTACCTTAATAGCAAAGGCTGTCTAGGAGCGGCGTCGTGGTACTGGTCCCCAACATGGGTTGTACTTTAAGTGCAAAGGTGCCTTTACCCATGTACCCATCATTTCTGGATACTTCTGTAGTAAATCTTTTCACCACTCTGGTTGATAGATCTCTCCTTGCTGCGCATCGAGTGGTAGATCGTCCTCCTCGAATTGAGTTGCATGCGATGTTTTCTTACCTGTCTCTTTCTCAATGGCTAACTGGTATTCAGCCATTAACATAAAATACGGTTTATACTGTAGCTCATGCCCAGATATGTATCGTCGCGGGGCCAAATGAGCAAAGAATGGAGACTGTAAAATTCTTTCTTCGATCATCGCCATGGCATGTAATTGTGCCTCTACTCTAGCTGAGTGCGTTGTTCCAAGTTCCTCAATTGTCTTCATCCATGCGGGGGTTGGGAGTTCGTAAGTCATCTAGCCTTCGGCCGTGACGCGTCGGCCTGGGATGGGTTGTGGCTCATACGCCTCTTCAAACGTTTCCTCCACCGGGATGGTGACAGTTTCTTCCTCAGCTGGAAGCTCAGGTGGGGAATCTAGCCTTGGTGGTGCTTCATATACTGCAATCCTTGATTCAAGGTTTGATACCTGGGCCCGTAATGCGTTGAGTTCCTCTAAGATGTCAGGAGAGGGGTCCACAGGTGCTGGTATGTCTGGGTGTGCCGGTGCTCGTAACTGGAGTAATTTATGATCTTCTTTGAGTTTCTGTAACTCCTCATTCATGCGGTCATATTCATCTAGCAATCTTACCTGATCTTCTAGCAGCATCCTCATCGAGTCTGAGGGAATGGCTTTGAACCGACTAGGACTCAAAGGTTGGTCTGGGTGGTCAAGAGCTGCTTCTAAGTTTTCTCGATTCTGGTCCTGTAAGCGCTGGTTTTCCTCCTTTGCTGCTGCTAGATGCCTTCTGAGTAAGCCCATGTTTCGTGTTAGCATTGCATTGCGGACCGTCTGGGCTCTTAATAAGTTATCTAGGTCAGCAGTTGCTTCCTTGGTCTTTTCTTCGCTCTCTAGTTCCAATTTGTGATATGCTTCTCGTAATTCTTGGTAGCGGCTGTTCAGTGAGGCATTCTCAATAGACAATAAATTAAGCTGCGACTGTAAGTTAGTGGTTGTCCTCTGCAGTTGCTGATAATTATCGCCAAGAGATGTGAACTCATCTCTTACTTGCGTCATACACATGAACATCTGTCGAAATGCATTATCTACCGTGGGTGATAGTATTAATGGGGTGCTAAATGAAGATGCAGTGGGTGTAGATGCAAAGGGAACGGGGAATGGGGGTGGGAAGGTGGATGCTGTGGTGATTGTGGAAAATTGTGAGGTTCCTAAATATGTTTGTGCCGTGAGTGAAGTCAGTGATGGTGCAGTGGGTGGTGAGATGTCCATGTCATTGGACGTGTCCAGTGCGGTGACTGTGAATATGGGTGTGACTGTGGGTGCTTGTGCTGGTGTAAATACGGGATTTACAAAGGTTGAGGAGTAATCTATAGGGGGACTGGCTGGTGCAGCTGGGTGGAAAGGGGAAAGAGGGGTTAGAGTGGGTCGGGGAGGTGAGACGGGGGAGAAGGTTAAGGGCGGTGGGAATGGGAAAAGGGGTCTTGGAGTTGTGGGGAAGGATGGAAAAGCTGGATGGAGGAATGGGTTGAATGGAAAGGTGGATGTGTGAGGGGGTAGACTAGGTCTAATGGGTGCAGGAATTGTGGGGTTAGTGGTCGTAAAGACGATTTCTGCTACGCCACCAGCGATAGAAGATGTTAGTCGGGGGGAAGGAGAGTGAAGAGGGGAGGCTGGATGGACGGGCGGTGATGGAGGAGCGGATGGGGTGGTCGGTACTTCAGTGACTACTGAGGTATGTGCAGTTGTAGCGCGGGGTGGGGAATCTACAAGGATGGTTTTTGCTGCCAACGAACTTTCGGGTACGAGGCGTGCCTCCCTGGCTTGTTCTGAAGACTGTGCTCGTGTTGGTACACGAATGTATTTGCCGGGCTTCGAAAGTAGTCGTACTCGGCGGGGGTCAAATTGTGGTAGTGGCTTTCTTTGCAAGTACCTGAGGGCTTTGTTGGAGCCTACTGATTTGACTAACTCGCGGAATCCTTTGATGTATGCGTCTTCGAATCCGCCTGTGACAAGTTCCTGTTCTATTATTGCTTGACTCTCTTCCTCAGTCAGCTTTTTGCGTGCCCAAACTTTTTCCATAGTTCTATACAGCTTCTTAATAGCCAGTGTGTAAGCTGCTGCTTCGTAAGTTTCATCTTCATGGGTACTTGTATCACCATGTGTGTCTGTTTGTTGGCCTTGGCCATCTGTCTGTTCATGCTCTTGGGATTCGATAGTGCCCTGGCTAGCTTCGTCATCGCCTTCGTCGTCATCGGTTGCTGTTCTTTCGTCATCAGAGCTAGACACGATCTGTCCTTGTGGCTGATCCCTTGGTGTGGTAGGGTAGCTAGGCCTTTCAAATTCTTGAGAAAACAATTGTCCTTCTGAAAACTGGAACTCATTGGAGAATGCATCGGGCATTTCAAAATCGAATGTTGTGTTGAGTGGCTCTGCTTGTTCTGCTTCTAAATGGGGTATTGGAAAAGAGAAAGCTTTCGCACCAATAGTGGTGGGAAGTTCTGATGCCGTGGTGATAGGTTCTAGGGTTGTGGCTGCTTGAGGTGCAACAGTACTGGTGGTGCCCTCCGTTACAACTGGTCTTGATAATCTGATACGAATAGGTTGTACTGTGGGAGTGGCTGCTGTCGGTGACTGCTCTGGAGATGGTTGTGGTGAGGGTGATTCCGGGACTTGTAAGCACGGGATAGTGCCTCTCATCCGCTTTTCGGCTCTGCCTTTGCTAGATTTTCTAGCCTTCTTAGTGGTCCCTTTGAATGCTTTCAGTTCCTCACTGGTCAATGCACGTTCGATCGGTAAGTCATACGCCAAACACATATATATAATCCTTGTAAGTGCACAACATCCATTGATGACTTTCTTTCTTTCCCATCTATGTTGTGCCAAATAGAGCTGATCAATTATCCAGCTAGCTAGATCAACCGTTTGAGGTCCAGTACATGCTAAGTATAATCCAATCTAGATTCTTTTGTGGGGCATGGTAAAACGATCCTGAGCTGGGAAAGCAAAGTGCTGCATGCATATCCGCAAGGGCTTGGAGAGCTCAGGGGTTATAGCTGAAATATCCTCCCACTTAGTTACGTCACCACGTTTCATCTGCTCTGGGACTAGCCGTTCTCGCTCCGTCGGAGTGTGTGTTCCATGTATTTTGAGAGCTGCGCGAATTAAATCTTTGGACAAATAAAACCTTTTGAATGGAGGGTCATTTACCAAGGATGGTAACATGAATGTGCCGGGTAGATCCTTGTTCTCTGAAGCTGTCAAGGTGGTTACTAGGTAAAAGCATCTGTAAAAATCGGGTTTAGGCAGAGGGTCACTAAAATATTCTGTAAAGCCCGCTCGTGCCCAAACGTGCGTTAAATCTTGTGTATTCTGTAGTCCTTCAAATTCTCTTGAAAAGAACTGGTACTTGGCCCATGTGCGTAAATCAAATGCCAAATTGGCCTCAAATATGAAATCAGCGTCTGCTAATGGTCCTGCTAGGCCTTGAAACCAGTGAGAATTACGATGAATCTTCTTAGTATATCCTCTAGGAGGATCGTCGATTGGCATGGGTCCTGGAAAACCTTGAAACTCTGGTGGTTGCATCGTAGGATAAGATTCCGCGAGTAATTCTCCAATATTGGCCATTGGTGTGCTTGGGCCAGCTTCTGATGGTCCTTCTTCGGTTTGCATGATGACTGACGAGCTAATGGAAAAGATCTGCTACAAAAGATTAACACATTAGCATGGAAATTAATTATGATCCCATTAAGGTGAGACCGCAATCCCTTTCCATAACCGATGTGTAACCCGTGTAGCCAGGTGTTGTGAGGTGGTTAATGGAATGATTATTTGCAAAACTAATACAGGTCTCTAGACGCCTACATGCTTCAGATTATGCATACATTTCTTGATGAGCTTTTATTATGAGTGATGTGGGGTTTGGTGTATGAATTTATACAAGGTTCAAATGTAAGTGATTTATTACACGGATGAAGATTAGTTGAGGTGGTAGTGGTGTCAGACACTGGGTTAGGGGAAGTCTTCTGGACACGTTTTGGTATCCATTTCCTAAGAGTTTTTGAGCGGATGGTGTGTTTGTTCTGAGGGACAAAAGATGGTATCGTATGTGGTGTTATTGAAGGGTGAAGAGATTTCTGAGGGGTATATATTACATGGCTTGAGGGTTGGGCTATAATACATTGTTTGGGTACCCAAATCTGCGTGGGTGTGGGTCGATTGATAAGATACTTCTTGGCGATCCAAATCTGTCGAGTATTTGTACTTGGGGAAGAAGATCGAGGGGACTTTGGATGCTGACTCTGCTTTTTTTGAAACTTTGTCCTGTTCTTGTCTGCAGTGTTGCTGAAATCCGTTGGTGATTTCTGTCCTTTTGGCACCCATATTTGTCTCGTGCCACTTGTTCTGTGATGTTGATACTGCTGCTTTCCTTGCCTTATCTGGTGGTGTCGTCGGTCTGGGTTCCTCTGTTGTGGTTGACTCCTTCGTGGTTGGGTTTGAGAGGTCCATTGGACGCTCCGCTTTGGAAAAGAAGGGAGATCCAACACTTGCGTGACTTGCCCATTAGGAAGTGATTCGTTCTTTATCTTTAATCTAGGCCAGTCCGCAGTAAGTTTGGAAGGATGAGCACCGCAGGGTGTTGTGCTCATTTGGCCGCTGATGCAACCCACCTGACCGCTGATTGTGTCCATCTGCCCTAGCGGTTGGGTAATCGCCCCTTCTAGTTTGCAGGAAGCCCTAGGGAAGATCTCCTGTCGTCCTTCTGATTGACAACTGTCCCTAGCCAAGCCCGAGTGGGTTGGTGTAGACGTAACGTGACTGATTCTACCAAAGATCTTCCGGTCTTCCGTCGCATGTATTTCATAGGGTCTAGGGTTACAAACCTAAGTTGGAATGCCGTTAGGGAAGTCAAGCGGTATCACTCGCTTCTGCTCTAAGGTTCCAATCTGTAAGGAGCCTTGTCTAAGATTTAGGTCCACTGAGTGATCGTATAGCCAATCTTGGCCAAGGATTAGGGGTTCTATCAGGTCGTCATCATGGCACACTAGTAGCTTCGCTGTCATGGTCACTTCGTTTATGAGGATAGGAAGGTCCACCTCGCCCATGCAAGGGGTTTCCATGCCTCCTATCCCTATGAGGTATGCCTCAATTGGCCGCATTTCTACTCCTGAATCCTTATAGTGGGACCATCTAATCGCACTAGTCGCAGCGCCTGAGTCAATTAAAGCCCTGAGCTCTTGGCAAGGGTTGCCGTGCTCTAGCCTGACTGTAATGAATGGTCTCCTGTCCACTATACTAGGATGAGTGGTTGACTTTACTTGACACATGGCCATGGGATATCTGGGTGTAGTTTCCAGATGGTTATAATGTTCTCTCCCTAGTCCTTGTCTTCTTAACTTCATGCGCTTAATGCGTTCTATTGCTTCTGCCTGAGCTTCCGCTCGTATTCTATTTTCTTCCTCCTTACGCTTCTTTGCCATCGTGAGTCATCTAAGCATATCCTTAGTAAGAGGTTCCTGATATAACTTGACTCTACAGCCACTAATGTAATTAGGCATTATGTCTCCTAAGGTGGCTAATTGTACTGCTCCACTTGTTGAGAGTCTGTTAATGATCATAGGTCCATAACCTCGCTTTTCTAACTTACGTACGTGTTGCTTTAGCGTATATACTAGAACTAAATCTCCTTCTTTTAGGCCTTTATCTTTCACATGTGCGTCAAAATATGCTTTCTGTCGCTTCTTTGCCGCGTATATTCCTGCTGCTGCTTTTAGCCTAGTTTCTCCTAATCGTTCCAAGTCCATTATTCTTGCTGATAATTCATGGCCGGTCCACTGATGTTCTTGTGCAACCTTAAGGGTCGGTATCAAGAAGTCCAAAGGAAGCACTGCATTCTGACCAAAAACCATCTGAAAGGGAGTTGCATTGAGTACGGTCTTGTAGGCCACTCGATATGCCCAAACAGCGTGGTGTAACTGTTTGTCCCAATCTGAACGTTTGTTGTTCATGAGTTTCGTTAGTACGTTACAAAGGATCTTATTAGTGCTTTCAGCCTGACCATTGGCCTGAGGATGATATGGTGCGGATTTCTTGTGAATCATCATAAAATCCTGTAACAAATATTCAATGACTTGGTTTAGAAAGTGAGTTCCGCGATCGCTCACTAACTCTATAGGCAATCCATATCTTGTAAAGACATTCTCAAATAAGAATTTTGCAGTTGTGTGTGCATCATTCTTTTTTGTGGCTTTTGCCTCTACCCATTTCGTAAGATAATCTGTGGCAACAAAAATGTATTCAGCATGTGTACCTTTTGCAGGGGGGTTAATGGGTCCTACAAAGTCTATACCCCACTTAGAAAATGCACGTCCGCCCATCATGGGTTTCAATGGCATTTCATCTCTACGAGTAGGAAACTGAGTTCTTTGGCACACATCACATCTCTTAACATAGGTATGAGCATCCATGTGAAGAGTGGGCCACCATAATCCTGCAAAGAGGATGGCTTTGATTATCCTTTCAGGTCCATAATGACCTCCTGCAACACCTTGGTGTGCAGTCTCTAGTATGCTCAGATAATCGCTTTCATGAACACATTGTCTTCGATATCCATCTCGTCCTCTTTTGTATAGATTATCACCAATAAGTGAATAGTCTTGAGCTTCCTGCTCCAGACTGTGTTGTCGAGCTAAGGTCATTCCTTGAGGGAATGTCTTCGTCCTCAAGTATGTCACTAAAGGTTCACTCCAGTCTGGTGTGAGAGACACGTGATATAATGTAGCATGCTCTACTGGTGGTCTTTCACAACAAACATGGCATTCTTTACACAACTTGTAGACATCTGCTTCCATCGAAGGCCAATATACTCCTAGTCTATGCAGAGTCTGTAATGTTCGATGTTTTGAGTGATGTTGCTTTAATGCACCTATGTGTGCTAATTGCAACCAATTTGCATGTTCTGATTCATCTACACAACAAGCAAGAATCTTTTGATTATCCTGTTTATATATGCTTCCTGCTATGATTTGATATCTCTGAGATTTGGTGATCTCTCCTTCTTTGATCTTTATCCTAGGATTCTTGGGTCCGTATGTCAGAATAGGGACTATAGGCTTAGCCCATTCTGGTGCTATCTCAAGATTAAATAAATATGCATCTGGTAGATCATCCATTACTCCTTGAGGAGCTTCTCCTGAGGTTAATCTCGAAAGGTGGTCAGCTCTAAGATGTGTCTTTCCTTTCCTGACTACTACTTCAAAATCATACTCCATGAGTAATAGAAACCAACGTATTAGTCGTCCTGTGTTATAGGGTTTGTTGACTAGGTACAATATGGCTTGATGATCTGTAAAGAACTTGAATTTGTTGGCCAACAAGTAGTGTCTGAACTTCTTTACCGCGTAGATCATCCCTAATCCTTCTCGTTCCGTCGTGGTGTAATTTCTTTCTGCTGCGTTCAATTGTCTGCTCGCGTAATGTTACCTTCACTCGTGGGTTGTGCTAACACACATCCTATGGCGTAATTGGATGCATACACATGTACATGGAATGGCTTACTCCAATCTGGTGTAGTCAATATAGGTGCTGAGCACAAGCGTCGTTTAAGTTCATTGAATGAATTTTCACATTCATCTGTCCATTCAAAATTGGTTAAAAGAGAGTACAAAGGCTTGGCTATGATTGCATGCATGTGTATGAATCTCCTGTAATAACCGCAATGGCCCATAAATGCTTGTACCTCTTTGATGTTCGTCAGCCTAGGTAGATCTGCAATTACTTTCACCTTTTCTTCATCCGTAGAGATTCCATTTCTTGACACAATGTGTCCTAGAATTTTGTCTTGTCTGACCATGAAAAACGCACTTTTCTGGGTTCAAACAAACCTGATATTCTCGACATTTGTCAAATATTTGTCTTAACTCTGGGATATGTGTCTGTCTTACATTTGAATGTGCACATAAGTCATCGACATAAACTTCCAAACTCTTGCGTAAGAATTCCTTAAAAAAATGACACATGAGTCGTTGGAAAGTGGCGGGTGCATTTGTTAAGCCAAATGGCATTACACGAAATGCAAATATGCCCCATTCAGTGGCAAATGCCGTCTTGTGTTGATCTTCTGGAGCAATGGCTACTTGATTATAGCCTGAAAATCCATCAAGAAAGCTGTAAACTTCCTTGCCCGCAACTCTTTCCAATAGATGTTCTGTGATAGGAAGAGGATAACTGTCTCTAATCGTGGCGGCATTAACTTTTTTAAGGTTAATACACACACACAATTTTCCATTCTTCTTGGGTACTACCACAATGGCGGATACCCATTCGGTATGCTCAATTTCGTAAATGAATCCTGCTTCTATCAGCCGATCTATCTCCTCTTTAATCTTCGCAACGTAGTTATCATTGTACGTGTAAGGTTTCTGTTTTGTCGGTTTTGCATCTGGAGTCATAGGGATTCTATGAGAGCATATATCCGGATCTACTCCTTTCAAATCTTTGTAGCTCCAAGCGAACACATCTCTATATTCGTGCAATAGGGCAACTAGCTCTTCTTCTTCTTCCTTCGTCAAATCGTGCCCTATGTATGTACATTTTTCTTCTTCTCCTTCTATGGCTACTATTATTTTCTTGGTTTTCTCTCGGTTATCATATACTTGTCCGTCATTCACCTTTCTGTTAGGCATTCGTACCATGATTCTTCTATCTTCGATTTCATATTTCTTGAAATTCTCGGGTACTTCAAACAAAGATTCTTCTTTTTCTGACATGGTTTCTTTCTTCTTTCTTTTCTTGCCTTCACTCTTGTTAGTCACTTCTGTGGCTAACCTCACCTCATTCGTAATTTCCTCGTGTCTCTGAGGGTGAGTCTCTACTTCGTAGAAATATTCTTCCTCTGATGCAAAGGGTGGGTCCATGATAATTGATTCTAAATCAAAATCGCTTGCATCCTCAAATGCATCAGTGTTAGGTTCACATTCTTCTAAAATTGCATCGCACATGATTGGCTCCATCGTGAAAACTGATATGTCATAGCCATCCTCGTCACAGTGGGGAGTCCATTGTTCTTCATTGATGGCTACATCCATGGTTGCTAGGATTTCTGCCCAACCATGGGGTTCAAACTCTTCGTCAGGGAATACTACAGGCGCGTAAGCTGGATCTTGAAGGGTTCGTGGATTTTGTTCTGCACCTAAGGTCCTTGCTTCTAATCGTTCTTCCTCTTGTTTGGCTACTTTACACATCCATAAATGAGTATCCTCATGCAACCAAGAAGGATCTGATTCTAATGAGTGCACGGATTCTGTTTCTACTTGTGTCTTATGGATGGTATTCCATTGTATTGGGGGTACGTCTCTATGTGAATAGTCTTTAAGATTGACTTTGGTAGTCACTCCTAAATGTTGCAAGTACAAAGAATTGGTTCCCCAATCTTGTACAATTTGCAACTGACGCATGAATGGTCGTCCCAATATCATCTCATAAGCATGATTTTTTGCAAAGTCACAAATGGCGAAAGTATGCTCAAATTCTACACCACAAGTGGTGAGAGATATTCCTTCTAGTAAGCCTGATGGTTTTTCTATGTGTCCATCAGCCATTTGTAGCTTCATCCTGGTGGGTCTTAATGCTGGCTTACCCCAACGTTTCCATAAAGCGGTGGTAGCTATGGCTACTCCGGCTCCTGAATCTAAGATGGCTTTTGTGGTGTAGCCCTGATGGGTTATTGGAAGATAAGTGTTACCTTCCTCTCCCTCGCTTACATCTCCAATCTTTTCTACAGGTATCTCTGGTACCTTATTTTGTGATCCTATTTGTGAGGGAGTAGTAGCAAGCTCAGGGAATTGATTTGCTACATGTTTCCACAATTCTGGTTTTATCTTCAGCAGCTCCTCTAGAGTGAGATTACACTGTACTTTGGTATTCTTGATCACTTCCGTGTTTCTAGGGATTACTGATTCTTCATTCCTCACTATTATCGTGGGTGCTCTCATACTAATAGACTTTGCTTCCCAAGGTCCTGTGAACTGAGGTAATTCTTGTAAAGAATTAGATTCAAATCTTGTGTTTTCACTCAGCTGTTCTTCCTCTACACCATCGTATATAGAGGGAATGTCTTGGGGAAATTGTTCCTGCAAGTCATCTATTTCTTGAATAGGAGGATGGGTTCCTTGTTCTTTTCTCCACTTCTCTTCTTGGATTTCTCTCAAAAATTCATGTGAGTACCTATGTATGGAAGACACGTTGTCTTGACTTTCTGTATTGGGTACTTGAGACAGGGATGGTGCATTCCTTTCCTGTGTCTCTGGGACAATAGGGTTCCTATGCTGATCCTTTTTCTCTTTGCTCTCTACCAAGTATTCTAGCCTCTCCATTAGTCCTTGAAAATGTAATTCCGGTTTTGCCATGTTATTCCAATTAAGATATCTAGAGGCTTCGAACAAAGCTTGTGCTAATTCTACCATCTTCATGCAAAGTTTAGTTCTCTCAATTTCTAGATCTGCTCGAGGGTAGTTTTTACTCATTTCAGCTACCTGAGGTCCTTCTTTTAATCTAGCCTGATATGCACGAAACATCATGTCTAGATTTTCTGGTATGGGTTCCGCTAAAACTGATCCTGATTTCTGAGCTGGATTCTCTTGATTCAAGTCCTGTGAAGTCAATTCTAGGATTTTGGCTCTAGATTCCTTCAAACTTCCTTCCAACTCAGTTATCTTTTTACTCCACTTTCTCTTTATCCTTTCTCTAGAATCTTTCCAAGATTTTGTCTTTTTACTGCTAGATTCTGCAACTTCACTACTTCTGACTACTTTCTCCTTATTAAGCTGTTGGTTCTGTAAGAGCGTCTGGGCTCTTGTTATAGCTTGGATAGGCACGTATGTAGGGTTGGATCCATCTGCGTTGTTCACAATACCTATCACGTTGATCGGTGTCACATTCGAAGCGTTAACTGGATTTTTAGGACAATCTTTGATTATGTGCTCTTTGCCACAATCAGCACAAAAGCCTTGGATATTATAGTACTGTGATTGTCTTGCTATCGGGGGATGTGGACAATCCTTTATGAAATGATCTCCTTGGCACCTAAAGCATGGTCCTCTAGGGCCCTGTGGTCTTTGTTGTCTCAATTGGGGCCGTGGATTTGGGTTTGTGTACATCACATTAGCATAGTCTGGCTCCCAACTAGGTTCCACTGGTGGACTATCATAATGATATGTTTCTACGTGTTCTGGTGACTCTGTGTAATATGCGGGTGGACTATCTACATGCGTAGAGTCAAAAATGTTTGAATTCGGGTCACCCTCTATGATCAAAGGTGAAGAAGGCACTAAGGCCCTACTTAGGTTCTCTTCTGCAGCAGTGTATTTGACTGAGATGACAATCGCTGGTGGGGGTGGCTGTTGAGCTAAGACAGGTTGAGGTCTCTGTTGAGCCTGGTATGGGTAGTTCTGAGGAGGCCTATAGTAATAAGGCTGAGCATTGTATTGGCCTTGATACCTACCTGGCTGCGAGTATGCTTGCGGGTAGTTCTGTCTCACGGTCTGTTTGTTGTATGGGCAGTCCTGAGCTGTATGATTCGTGTATCTTCTCTCAATTGTACAGTATTGGCCACTAGGGTTGGCTTGTGGTTGTGGTGCATTGGGGCACACATTTGCCATATGATCACCACCACAGGTGTAACAACGCTTGTTCATTAGTACCCTAGGTTTACTAGAAACTCCTAGTTTCTGGGCCACTTTTTCTGCTAGGTCTTCTATCGAGCTGGACAATTTTGTGGATGCTAGAGATGAACATTCTGAGTCCTTATAGACCTTTGAGAGTTCCAACTCATCTCCTAAGTTGTCCTCAATGTCTATACAAATTCTTACACATTGCTCTAGCGTTTTGGGTTCTTTCAGGTACACATAGGAGCGTAGTTTAGAGCTCAACAAGCCATCTAGAAACAATGACACTTGCTTGGCCTGTGAGGGTAGCTCTTGCATTGGACATCGTTCAACATATTGTCTAAACCTACGTCCTGCCAATCTAACTGTTTCTTGCGGGGTCTGTTTGAAGCTATGAATCAACGAAGACGTGTCATGTTTAATCCCACTTTTAGAGAATTCAGTGATGAATGACTCTAAAAAGTGATGGATGTCTCTAAATTGCCTTTGTTGCAATGGTTGTAACCAAGTTAAAGCTGTATTCTTTCACGTTAGTCCAAATGCGTTGTATTGCGTGAACATGTCTTCAACTTGTTCGGCTCTTAGTACTTGCTTGAATTCTGCAACATGGTCATAGGGATCTCCTGTCCCATCAAAGTAGTTCTTCATGGATTTCACTAACTGAGTGGGTCTCAACATTCTTGCGTGTTCACGTGGTCTAGGTAGAGGAAAATCATCTCTACCACCTGGTATTCCATGATCTCTTTGTCTATCCGCTCTATTAGTGTCCGTGGTTGTTCTATCTCTCCCCATGGGGTGATTAAAGCTTACTTCCGGTCTCTCTTTATTTCTCTCTCTTTGATTTCCATGGGCTGATGATGTTCCTGCCCCTTGTTGACTTGTATTCATGTTCGTTCTAGATGGAGGGAATACAAATTCACCTCTCCATGTGTATGTGTTTTTAGCGTGGTCAGGCACCACAAAGACTCTTTCTGAAGTCTCATCCAGGTATACAACCTTTCCAGGTGTATCCGGGTCCTTGAACTCGTATATCGTGATGATACCTACCTCACTAAGTAGTTTTGTCTTGTATCTCCAAAAGGCTTCATTAGTTTCTTTATTTACAAACAACTCTATGCTTCTGTTGTCCTGAGGGATCCATTCTGGGATTAGTACTCGTGTCAGTACAGATTTCCCTCTAGGTGTTCTAGGCTCTTCTAATGGTTCTTTTCCTTGAGATTTAGTTTCCGTCTCTAGCTGAATCACGCCAAACTCATTGGTATTGTTTGGCTGCGTACTTAAGATGTACATTGTTCCTTCCTTGTCTATGTACGCGTCTCTCTCAAATTTCACCACTGGACGTTCCAATCCAATGGGTTGATCGGGGTTGTGCATTTGCACCACTTGCCTTCGCAAACCATCCTCATAGATTCGAGCACCTAATCGGTTGGTTCGGAGAAACTCTAGTTGAGTCCTATAGGGTCCTTCTGGTTTTTCTAAATAGGCTACATTCGACCCTTCTTCTGGTCTTTCTGCGCTAAATGCCATTTCTGATTCACTAGTGTCTGAGCTCTCGTAGGGGTAATTACTATTCAATTGCTGAGCCCACGATCGTGCAGTAGTTCTTACACTTGCCTCTGATGATCTAAGGCTTCGTCGGTCTGACTTACCTATATGTTTGCCCGATCTAAGGTTCATTAATTTTCTTCCTTGCACACTCAGTACACGCTCAGATCGTCAATGATTCTTTGTTATTACTTTCTTGATTCTTTTTAGATTTCTTTAGATTCTTGTCTTAATGTATACGTCAGGAATTTGACTTTCCGTGGGACTTTGAGTTCTCGTTCCGTCAGACTTATGTTCTTTCCTTTAGGTTTTCGTGTCACACACCTTTATCTTTAGTCTTGGACTTGATAAATTTAATTCTCTTGAACTTGAGGCGTTCCTATCGTCTTAACTTCACAATGCTAACGTTTATCCTAAGCTAAGAATTGACTGAGGGGGTTGAGTAATCTTCCAACCTCGTGTCAGCTTTTTTGGTTGCTCTGATGCCCAAGAAGCCGTGCTTCCCAAGCTTTATGCCCTTCACTGCCTTGCCTTGGTTGCCCTTGATTGCCCTTGCTAGACCTGGAAAAATCCAATATTAGACCAATTCACAGTTGGATGATCAAGCACTTGAGTATATACACCTTTTAAGTCCCTTCCCTTTTGCCCAACTTTTTAATGCTTGCCCCCTGGCTTCCTAGTCCCAAACTAGGTCAACCTCAAAATAGCTTATCTAAAAATAGACGTATCCTTTAAGAAAAAAACAGTTGAGGTCACGTAGTACTCGTCAAGAGCTTTCTAATGAGCTATTAAGCTCAAAAAACGGACTTCGGATGAAAAAGTTATGACCGTTCAGGCCCTGGGGGGTAAAAACTGACAAACAGGTTTTTCTCCAAATATGAGCTAAGGGGTCTCCTATGAATATAATCACCCAAAAATTTCCCAAAAATAGCCCCAAAATTGGCCAAAAAATGAAACCCTAAAATTTGCGTTTGGGGTGGACAATCGCGATGGCGTGAGACAATCGCGATGGTCTGGGACCGTCGCGATGGCGTGAAGGTGAACAATCGCGATGGCGTGATGCGCGAACCGTCGCGATGGTCTGAAGTGCACGGTCGCGATGGTCCAAAAGTGAGCAATCGCGATGGTCGAGGTGAGTGAACAATCGCGATGGCGTGAAGTCGGACCATCGCGATGGCTCGATCAGGCGGACAATCGCGATGGCGTAAATGTGAACCGTCGCGATGGCTCGATCAGGCGGACAATCGCGATGGTGTCAGTCAACGGTCAACGTGAACAATCGCGATGGTCCAAAGTGAACCGTCGCGATGGTCACAGATGCGATGGCTTGAGCCAATCGTGATGGTCAGGGCGCGATGGTGTGAGCCAATCGCGATGGTCCAAAATTTGAGTTGTCGCGATGGTCTGAGATGATCGCGATGGTCCAACTTGCCACGTGGCACCGTCGACGCGATGGCGTGAGCCAATCGCGATGGTGTGGGGTCAACCGAACAGTCGCGATGGTCCGCGAACCGTCACGATGGTCCAAATGAACCGTCGCAATGGCGTGAGACCGTCGCGATGGTCCGGCCGAGCCGTCGTGATGGCGTGAGCCTATCGCGATGGTGTGACACAATCGCGATGGTCTGAGACCGTCGCGATGGTCCACCAAAGTATGAGTTTTTGCAATGCAAGTATGGATTCCTAGAGGCACAAGTGTGCTCTACACGCTGGTGTGGTCGCCTTCTTCAAATTCCGAACTTTGCAGACCATCGCGATGGTCTGACACAGTCGGAAATTTCTGACAAAAACTGAGAATTTTACCTTTTCCAAGCTTTCGTGATGCACTGGAGCTCTGTACCTGCAAGAAAACTCAAGAAAACAAAAGTACACACAAGCACAAAAGCTCTCTCTCACTCTCTCGCATGCACAAATGAGGGGAAATGAGGAGAATGGGTGGATATGGTGAATTTTCTGATTTTTTTGGAGATGAAGATGATGATGCGGTGATGAAGATGGAGTGCAAGGGAGGTGAAAAACACTAAAAACTAAGTAAAAACAACAACAAAAACTGAAATTTTTACCTTCCAACGCTACTTCTTGCTATACTCTTACCATCACACATTCGTCCTAGACTCGATCCCCGGCAACGACGCCAAATTTGGTGTTGCTCTAGCACAATGGTGAGAACCACGTTAAGAAGCTTCACCTCCTTAATTGTCAATCCGCGGAAGAGATAGGAGTGATATGAAGATCGTGAATGTGAGATGAAGTGAGAGTGAAGGTGAGAAGCATAGAAATGCACACACACATACACACACACTACGAAGAGACAAGCAAGACACAATGGAAGGTGAGAAATCAACTCTATTACTCAAGAACACTATTAAAAGCTCAAAAGAACTCTAACCTCAAACAAGCTAACCTCAAAAATGAGCTCTCTAGCTCTTTTTATAGTTTCTAGACTAGTTTTGACCGGTTTCACATCTAGTGACCGGCATAGTTAAAACATAGGTCCTAGATGCTATTTGAAAGGGTAAACGGTGTCTAAAAATAACCAAAATTGATACGCTTGTTCTACCTAAGCTCCTCAAGCTCGAGGACTCCTCGGCTTGCACAAAATGGAGCGAGAAATTAAGAAAAGGGTTTTTCTATGTTACATATGTTACATTAGTGATAAAAATCACTGTTGGAGGTTTTTGAAAAGTATTTCTAAAACATGATTCTTTGAAAAAAGATTCCACTAGCTTCCTGCTCCGTCGTTACATGCTTCCGCGTCTTCTATGCCTCTGGCTGCTTCCAACAGTTTAGTATCCTTTTCAATATTGATTTCCCTTTGGGTGTCCTATGTTCATCTCCTAATGGTTCTTTTCCTTCGGTTCTTGCTTCTGTACTGGGAATGACTACACCGAACACAAGAAGACTCTTACAAGCTCAAAAATAGTTCTAATCTCTAACTTCTTAACCTAAAAAATGAGCTCTCTAGATCTTTTTAAAGATTCTAGACTAATTTTGACCAATTTCATATCTTGTGTCCGGTAGAGTTAGGACATATGTTCTTGGGGTCATTTGGAGGTCCAAATGAGGTCTAAAAATAACCAAAATTGGTATAATCCTTCTATCGAGGCTAGTCAAGCTTGATAACATTCACTGTTTGAAGTTTGAAGAGAATACCATGAAGTATATTTCTTGGAAACAAAAATGAATGAAGTTTTTGGCCCCCGCACCTCACTATATTCCCATCTTTACATGCTACCTCTATGGGGCCGGTTGTGGTTCATATTCTTCTTCATAGGTAGCCTCAACCGGGATTGAAAGTTTCTCTTCATTTGCTCGAATCTTTGGTGGGGAGTTAGGTATGGGAGGCTTGAAGTGATTCGATGGCGATACACCACCGTGCGCTCTCCTTCTTGAGAGCTCCACGACGATATGCTCGGAGTAGAAAACCGAGCACCTGAGGCCGCACACAGTACTCCGCACAGAGGCTGTAGAATACGCAGAAAACACAGTACTCAGGGAGCATGAAAACAGACTTCTTAGGTCTTACAAATGCGGTCGAACTTACAGTCTGTGACTGACCAGGACACTATATGTTTTATTAAAGAACATATACAAAGAAGTGTCCAGTGGCCATTTGGCCTTTCACATGGACACTAACGGTAACAAGGCTCTGATTGAGTTGCAACTTGAGCTTGTAGTTCTAATACACACACCCTTAATATGACTAGTTCGTCCATAATTTTTGGTATTGTGACCTCTTGAACACTGTATTGTTGTAAAAGTGATTGTAGGTGGAGGGTGGCATTCTCACTCTTTATCAGTTGATAATCTTCATTGATCCAATCGTAATCCTTGAGTAGATGTGCGTGATCCTTGGAAAGTAACTACATGGTCTCAGATGGGACTGCTTTAAATTTGCTAGGACTGAGTGGTTTGTTGGGTCTATCCATGGCTGCTTCAAAGTCTTCATGATTCTATTCTTGTAATCTTTGGTTTTCCTATTTGGCTTCTGCGAGGTGTCTTCTTAAGAGTCCCATGTTTCTATTCAGCATTGCATTATGTACAATTTGGACTCGTAGAAGTTCTTCTGTTTCTGTGAGAGCCTCTTTTGTCTTTTTTTTGAAGTCAAGCTCCTTTGAGTGATCTGCATCATGGAGTTCCTGATTACGTGCATTAAGAAAGGCATTCTCTATAGCCAATGAGTTTAATTGAGCCTGCAGTTGTGTTGTGATCTATTGCAAGGCCTGATAATTGCATCTGAGAGAAGTGAATTCCTACCTAACTTGATTCATGCATGTGAACATTTGATTGAACGCATTATCTACAATGGGTGATAATAGCAATGATGTAGTGATTGATGATGATGGTGGTGTGGTGGTTGATGTAGGGGGGAAGGGAAATGCAGTTGGGATGGTGAACGTTGTCGTGACTATGGAAAAATGTGGTGTGGTAAAATTGCATGGTGAAGTGATGGATGTGAGAGGTGGTGCAGTCAGGGGTGAAATATCCATATCACTTGAAGTGGTGTCTAGTGAACTAATGGTGAAAACTGGTGTGACTGTGGGCGCATGAGTGGGTGTGAACACGGGATTTACAAATGTTGAGGAATATGTTACATGTTGGGTATCACAGATTAGTTAGTGTAGAGGAAAGATATAGGTGATGGAGTCGAACTGGGAGGGGATATGGGTGAGAAGGTCATTGGTTGGGGAAATGGAAAAAGAGGTCTTTGTTGCCCTTTCATCTAGCTTACCTCTTATTTGTGATGGTACATGAACATAAGCTAAACAACCAAAAACCTTGCAATGTCCAAGACTAGGTTTTCTTCCATGCCATGCTTCATAAGGAGTCATACCTTGAAGTGATTTGGATGGTGGTCTATTGACAAGGTACACAGCAGTTGAAATAGCTTCTGCCCATAGATAATGTGGCAACTTCTTCTCTTCAAGCATTGTTCGGGCTGATCCAACAAGTGTCTTGTTTCTCCTCTCTGCAATTCCATTTAGTTGAGGAGAGTACCTAGTAGTCACTTCCCTTTTGATACTTTTTCTTGCAAGAACTCATCAAAATCTTTGGAGAAGTATTCTCCCCCTCCATCAGATTTGAGCTTCTTTAGTGATCTACCTGTATGATTCTCCACATGTGCAAGATACTTCTTGAAGCAATCAAACACTTCATTCTTAATCTTGATAAAGTTTATAACAATCCATCTACTATGGTCATCAATAAATGAGACATAATACCTTGATCCTGCCAATGAAGGTTCTTGATTTGGTCCCCATACATCTGTATGTACTAAGTCCAATAAGTTGTTGTGGATGTAGCCTTTGTGGTTGAATGGTTGTCTTTGTGCCTTCCCAATCTGACATGCATCACACCTGTTGATCATGTGTTGCTTTGATATGTTCGATAGTCCTAGAACACTTTGATCCCTGCATATATATTTTAAGGTTCTTTCATTCACATGAGCAAGTCTCTTATGCCACACTTCAAGCTCACTTAGGGTTTGAGACCCAAAGTTGAATAGAGATATGTTCTTGGTTTCTCCTACTTCAAAAGTAAAGGGCCTACCATGCTTCTCATCTCGGGCTATCTTTTTGAAGCCTTGACATGGATCTTCCACAAAAGCTCCATGTTGGGTGAACCTAACTTGCAAGCCTTTTTCAACTATTTGGCCTACACTTATTAGGTTTTTAGTGATAGTGGGTACATAGAGAACCTTACTCAGAATGTTTGTCCTACCATTGGAAGCTTTGACATTACCAATCTTCTCCACATTGTGCTTTGTTTCATCCCCTGTTTACACTTCATGTCTATGCTTTGGACTTTCCAAATCAGATAGAAGAGCAATGTTGCCTGCAACATGATTCGAACATCCTGAATCTATGTAGAACAAATGATCATCTTCTTTACCTTCTTTGTGGCTTAGATTCATGAGAAGCAATGAGTCTTCATGTGGTTGATCTTCTGAATAATTGTTGTAGTCCCTTCTATTATAGCTTCTATTGTTATTGTTGAAGTTGTGTCCACCTCTGCCTCTATTGTTGCCATATCCACCTCTTCCACTTACTTTCTGGGTCTTCCCATTGAACCAATAATTCTGAGTGGTGTGGTTGGTTTTATTGCATATGGCACAAGGTTGAACATTCTGACCTTTGGCTTTGTCTTGCTTTGGTCCCTTCTTCTTCCATTTCCACTTGCTCTTGCTTGCGAAGTTGGGTTGGGAGGTCTCTTCTTCATCTTCTTCCTTCTTCTTGCCTTTTTGCTTCTTATCCTTCTTATCTGCATATAGAGCACTAGTCTAATTACCATGAGAAGAGTTACCTTCTTTTATGCTGTTGTTGGCTTCTTGATTGAAGAGTTATCCAAGAAAGATGTTGAAGTCTAGAGTTTGCACATCCATGATGAGATCATAAGCCATCGTGAAGGATTGCCATTCCTTATCACTACGAATGCCGTTGAGAATTTGCCTCATGATGACCTCTTCTTCAATCAGCTCTCCAATGGATGCTAACTGATCCGCAACCTCCTTGACCTTGGTAACAAACTCTGTGATGGTTTGTTTATGTGTCTTCTTCATTTGGTTGAACTTGTTCCAAGGATGATTCTTTCTTGCTTTGGTACTAGCAGAAAAGAAAGTCTCGAGGGCATCCCAAGTCTCTTGAGATGTCTTGCATCCTCTAATATGTGGTAATAGAAAGTCAGAGATAGATTTTAGTATGTACAACCTTGCTTGAGCATCCCTTGCGCACCAAATTGTGAGCTTATCTGTTTCCTCTTGTGTAGGTCTTCCTTTGGGTCTGGGAATAGGCATAGCTTCATCACCTGCTACAATTCCATAAAGATTTCTACCTTGCAAATAGGCCTCCATTCTGATCTACCAAGCCGTGTAGTTGTGTCGATCAAGCTTCTCGATCATTGAGGGAAAGCCGTCACCCATCTTGATCTAGCTCTGATACCACTGAAAGAACTTGGAGAAGCTTGTAGAAGGTAGAAAAAGTGCGTTTTGAAGCGACGAAGTTTGGTCAAGCCAATCGGCACAAGACCAGAACTTGAGCTTATGGAGACTCAAATAGGCAAAGAAACGCACTATGTACTTTGGAGCATCAAGGAGAATGATTCGATACAAAACAGATAGGTTCACGGGCCGACGAGCTCAAAAACTTACTATCTATCATGAAGAGACAATGAACTTCAAATGCCCATAGCAACCAGCGTGATTACAATTAGGAAAAATCCTTTTATGGGAGTTATACAAATAGGGTTGAGTGTATAGAATGCACAAAATTATATGGAATAAGCAAAATATGCTATAGGAATGAATGCGACATTCACCGGTGGTACTTCCTATTTTTCAGAAATACACAGAGATTGACCCCGAGACAAAAAAACTCAGATTTCTCCCAATGAGCCATCTTGCACTCAATTTGAAGCTCTGAAGAGAGAGCAGCAGCCTCTGCAAGATTACTATTGGCAAAGAAGATGATGCAGAGAATTGAAGGAGCAAGACAATGATGGTCACAAGTGTATGTATATTGCTTCCATGTAATTTACAAGTGATTTAAAGTCTTTATATAGACTCTAGGAGTGTGCCACGACTTCTAAAAGTGAAGTTTGAATTCAAATGAAGGTGGGAATGGTTGTTGGAGGGAATCAATTCACTTTCCGACAATCTAGGAAAATTGAAGATCTAGTTTGATCTACTTTTAGGTGATTGATTGCTTGATTGAATGCAACTTCAACCACCACAAATTCGTGGGATTTGGGCTCTATCTTTGAACCTTTACATGTGTAAAGCTCAAGGCTTTTACAACGGTAAATGAACCATAAAAAATCTCTTAAAAAAAAAACAATAAATGAGCATAAGAAAAAGAACTCTCCAACAGATATTCTTTCGACGCAATAGCCTTTGATGTAGATCAAATCCACCTCAAGCATAGTGTAAGCTTGATGTTCCAACATGTATTGTCTCCCCATGTATCGGGATACCTCACGTATATCATGTATCGTCGGGTTGAGTATCATGTATTGCGACCATCTGGTATCCTGTATCGCCACGTTGTGTATCGTGATACTTCATAGGTATCGTGTATGGTGACCGATCCAAGTATCGTATCGTGCGTCCAAGTATCATGTATCGTCACTCCCCAAGTATCGTGTATCGTGTATCGTCTGATCGTGTATCATGAGTGCTCAAGTATCATGTATCCTGAGTGCTCAAGTATTGTGTATTGCATAGTTATGTATCGTGATACTTCTCAAGTATCATGTATCGTGGAGGGTGGTATTGTATCATCAAGCTGTGAGTATCATGTATCATCTACCCCTAGTATCGTCTATTGCCCTGATACTCATCAAGTATTGTGTATCGTCCAAAGAGCCAATATCGTGTATCGTATAGACTTAGGTATCATGTATTGTGGCAAGGCAAGTATCATGTATCATTTGCTCTCAAGTATCATTGATACTTCCCAAGTATCGTGTATCGGCTGTTCTGAAGCAATCCCAGAGAGGTCTTGTTTCCCTGTTTTAAACCCCACAACCCAGTAATTGGCATAACTTTCTCATACGAAATCCGTTTGCTGTGCTTTTGGGTTTGTTGGAAAGCTCGTTTGGAGTACTACAAAAAACATTCCCTGGCTATGGTAAAAGTAATACGTGAATTATTAGATGTAGTATTTTGAATTTTACCCTCAGGTGGGACTAGAAAACCAAGGGGACTCCAAAGGATTTTGAGCAATACAAAGGGAAAATTGGAACTAGAAGACAAAGCTTATGAACCTGAGATCCGGTAGACACTTAAGCAAGGATAGGAAAAGCATTAGATCATCTTAGGCTAGTGCAACCATACAACTAGGTCTTGGACACAACAACTAAGTGGTTATCCCTACACACTAAGTTTAGAGACTAGTGACTCATAAATGTCTTTTTACATGGAAAGACCCACACGTAGCTCAAGTACTACCTATTTACAAACACTAGAAGGTCCCCATAAGGCACAATTGGAGTATATCAAGACCAAGCAATTGGTACCAGATAGGACAGATGAGTTTGGAAACATCATTCAAGAGAACAAGATAGGAGACCTGGAGCAAGGAGACCTAGGACGAGAACCCAATACTCCCAGAGGTAAGTCGGTCTTGAATAGAGTAATCACTCTAGAGTGGATTCCTCAAGACAACAAAAACATAGAACAATATGTGCATAGAGAAACATAGGAATCCTTTTGGAGATTCAAGCTAGATCAACCTAGAAATAGGTGGAGTCATAATTTATGAGTTCAAAGATCCCAAGACACCAAGCTAGGTTATCTATCTAGATCATACATAAAAAAAAATGTTCTTATTAACAGAGCATGATAGGCATGCACACACTTGGCAAGGAGACATGATTTTCCCTCCACCAAGTTCTAATGTTTCCCATGGTCTCCAAGGAGCAGGCTCATCCAAGGCTCATGAGACCTAGACAAAAAGAACTAGAGAGAGACCGGAGGTAAGCTTCACACAAACTCTGGGTAGAGACAGATTAGGACTTGAAGGTGAAAGACTCAAAAGAGAGAGACATAGAGCACAAAGGCATCAAAGAGATGAACATGATTTTCCATTGCCTAGACCCCGAGAGCATCCAAGAACCCTCAGACCCTCTCAAGTGGTGAAGGAAATGAAGAACTATTTTGATGGGTGAGCAGATCCATATGATCATGTGGCTGAGTTCAAACAAGTGTTAAGAGCTGAAGAGGTTGAGGACTTGTTCACACAGTTTGAGGTAGTTGATTTGGCTCTCAAGGGTAGTGCCTTATCTTGGTTTCAACCCCTGAACAGTCACAACTATCGAAATATAGGTCAACTGCTAGAAGAATTCATTGTAGAATTTTCCAAGAGTGGTATCAGGCATAACACATCATCCTTGATGCACAACTTCAAGCAGACACCCCAAGAAACAGTGCGACTTGCAAGAAGGTGGTTTAGACAATACTTAGAAAGATGCCCTCTTCTGGAATCACCCACACTGGCCAAACAAGTGGCCTTGTTCTTAGATGGCTTGCTAAGCACAAAGTTAAGATCATATGTGTACTTGAAAGAGCCTAGATCCATAGAAGAGTGTGTGCGCATGTGCATAGGTATAGAAGAAAATTTGGGTGAGGAGTTAGAGTTGTCCAAACTCTAGAAGGATTCAAACAGTTCTACTAGTGATACTCCCAAAACCTCCACTGAGAAAGAAGAGATAGCTGAGTAGGTTGCCAAGAAGCTAGGAGTTCAAAATAGACAAACGCCAAGGATCACATTGATGAGATGTTATACTTGTGGAGGAGACCACGTGGCTAATGTTTGCCTTATGATGGCTCAAACCCAAGGAAACTTGAATGCTCCACATGGCTCAACATTTTCCATACAATAGACAGGCTGTTAGAAAAAATTATCAGCAACCTTACCAACAGGGTAGGTATCAGAACCAATAACAACAGCCATATCATAGGCTGCAATAGAAATATCAACCTTAGTACCAACAACAATATCAGGCACCATATAGGCCACAACTAGTCCTAGGAAACCAACCATCAGCTCCTACCAATGTAATTCGAGTTAAGTATGTAGTGGCATAGGAAAACCCTAATAGAGCATTGGTGCCAATAACCCTGCTTGTCTCAGATCATGACTCTCATGCTCAGAGTTCTGACTTCTCCTATGAAGATAGTCCACAAGCTTATTTGTAGCTCAGTGATGGGTAGCACCTCCTTTAATGTCAATCCGGGAAGACGTGAGGATGGTATGAAGACCTCGAGCAAGTGGAGGCACAAGTGCGTGGGTGAGAAGCACACAAACATGCACACACATACACACACACGCGCACACACGGCAAGACAAAGAGTGAGAAGCAATGGAGTTCTTAGTTTACTTTCAAAAAGCTCTTACAAGTTTGTTTCTATTACAATCTAACCTCAAAAATGAGCTCTCTAGCTCCTTTTATAGTTTTTGACTAGCTTTGGCCCTGTTCAGACCTAGTGTCCGGCCTAGTTAAAAATTAGGTTCCAGGGCTTATTTGAGGGCTCAAATGAGATCTAAAAATTACGAAAATTGGTAAGCAACTACTTCTAAGGCTCCTCAAGCTCGAGGACTCCTCGGCTTGCACAAAATGGAGCTACAAAAAGGTGAACATGGTATTTACAGGGGTTGTTAGTGATGAGAATCACTTTTAATTTGTGTAAGGATTTTGAAAAATTAAAGGGTTGCCTTAGTGCTAGATCTGCGTGAATGCTCGTACTTGCTTCTCCATGAAGAAAATTATTGGCCTACTTGCCAGATCGTCGTTGACTCCCTTGTCTGCTTGTACCTTCTCTCCCCTCTGACTCTCTTCTCTGACTGCCATGCCTCGTCAGTCCTTCAGTTCCTTGTCTGCTGCTAACACCCCCCCTCTCTCGCGTCTGTCGTCCCTGACAGACCCTTGTTGTGTGGGTTTTTGGATGTAGTACTCAACGACATCTTGCGCTAAGTGATGTTCGGCAATCCTCAATCCTTTGGCCAAGTCTGTCAGTAGAGCATCCCAATCTACCGGGCCGGGAACCTCTGGATGTGGCATACGTAACTTGTCTGAATGGAGAGCTTGTTCCACTGCAAACAATTGTAATAAATGTGAGGGCCTGGGAATGAAGATATCTGAGTGATATTCCCAGAACCCTGTGACAAACATCTCTTCAAATGTCTGTTTGAAGCAGGCCGGTAGGTATTTGATGCGGGCATGCCATGCATAAACAACATTAATAGAGGGCGTTGTGCTCATGTCATAAACAAGATCCTGATTGCCTTCATTGAATCCGAGCGCAGAGAGGTGAGGTTCCTTAACATTCTTGAAGGTCCGGAAGGTGACTATCATGAGTTCAAAAATTTTAAGACACATCTGTGTCATGACATCTGGTACGTTTTTGAACCTGACACCCCAATGCCGAATTGTCGATATCATATACCCTACGGTAGGTTGACCTTTAGGTGGTGCTAAGTAGACATAGTTGAGCCACTTCTCGCAGCCTTTGGTTGTCAGCACCATCTTTGTGTATTTCGGCCACGACCTTCTTCGGAAAACAGGACAGTAGTAGGGATTGTACTTGATATACAGGGGCATGTTATTCCATGTGCGATTCATTTCCGGGTAGGTTTCAAGCAGCCGAATTCTCCAAGTCGGTTGGCGAATATTTCCCTGCTTGGCACTTTCTGGGATATCGTCTTGTGCAAACTGTGTGGCAGAGGTTGGTTCCCGTGAGGTGTGGTGCTTGATCTCAGCATTATAGTCCGCCATTAAGACACAAAAAGGAACATACAAGTCGTCGGAGGTGCCGATCCACCTATGATGAGAGAGGTTCCTAAAATAGTCCGATTTTATGACCACCTCTTCTAAGCGTGACATCGATGCTATCTGGACTGCCACCCTATCATCATGTGTTGTGGCCACCTTTTCCAATTTCTGCATCCATTCAGGAGCCTCTATTTCAAGGGTGTCCATGCCCTCATCTGTTTGCTTGCCTCCAGGTGCTGGCATCGGAACGTACGGGTCCTCAAAGGTTTCCTCTACCTCGATTGGTACTAGGTCTTCAGGTTCTGGTTCTACCAAGGGGGAGGGTTGGCGTTCATACACAGGCACTTTCTTTTGTAATTCTTCGAGTTGTGCTTTGAGCGCTGCTACTTCGTCAGTTGTGTCAGCTGTGGTTGGGACTTCTTTGGGTGGTGCTGGTTGAGCTGCCAATTGCCTTCGTAGTTCGTCTCTTTCCTTTTCTAAGGCTGCATGGGCTTCGAGGAGATCAGCATGGGTTTCCAAGATGATTTGCATGTTGTCCGAGGGAATGGCCTTGAACTTCTCCGGGTCAATTTCTTGTGGGGAACCGTCCATGGCTAATTCCAAGTTCTCTTTGTTTTGTGTCTGAAGCCGTCTATTTTCTTCCAGGGCTGCAGACATATGCTTCCGTAATAGAGCCATGTTGCGGCGGAGCTTGAGGTTCTCTGTGATTTGGGAGTGTAGCAGATCATCCATTTGTTGTCTTTCTTCGGCATCTGGCTGCGGTGGATTTGCCACTAATTGCTCATGTTGTTCTTGCAATGCACTAAACTGATGTTGTAATTGTTTCTTCTCTTGCTCTAAGTCAATGAATCTTCCTTGTAATACTTCACGACTCCTGAATAAACTTGTATGCTGAGCATCGAGGTGCTGATAGTGTTGTTGTAACTGAGACATGCACTGATACATGTTATTAAATACATTATTAATGGGGGTGGATGCAGGGAGGGTGTTAAATGCAGAGGGAAAGGGAAAGGGGAAGGGAAGTGTGAATGCGGTGCTGGAAAGTGGTGAAGTGGGTGGTGGGGGAATGGGAGATTGTGGCCGTATGGGGGGAGGGAGAGGTGCAGTGGAGGGTGATATGTCCATAAAATCCGTGGTGGAAGCAGTAGTGGGAGTGATTGTGAATAGTGGAATTGTGGGTGCAGTGATTGTGGTGAATGTGTACAGTGTTGTGTGCAGTTGTGAATGTGAACTGCCCGAAAGTGTGAGTGGGGGAATGGGGATGTCAGTAGCTTCCGTTAGGATTACAGTGTTAGTGGAGGTGTATACAGAGGAGGTGTTGAGAGGGTGTGTGGGTTGATTGGCGGTTTGTGCTTCAGTCATGGCAGTGGACTCGGAGGCGGTGACGGTGGTTGTTACATTGGTAAGGGGAGGTGAATGTGGCGGGTGTGGGGGCGAAGGTGGTAAGGGAGGTGATGGAGGTGCACTTGATGTATGGGCTTCCTCGGTGTCGTGAGCGGTGTGTACAGTGCCCGTGGTTGTGGGGGTGCCTTGTGGTCCTGATCCTAATACGTTCATTTGTTTCCCTGCTCGTGGGGGACGTCTTCCGTATCTCCTTTCCATTCTACGTGATTGTGCCAGGGTCGTCTGCACTGCCTCAGATACTCCTAAAGCATCAGAGATCATATCCAGTGTGGCACGATACTGTTCGTCAACTCCTTCCTCCTCAAGGATTTGGTGCATGATAGCCTTTCCTGCTGCAAGGGATAACTTATGTTGTTGTTGGACCCTGTCAATGGTATCGTAGAGCTTTTTCAACTCCTTTGTATATGCTGGGGCACCCTCTAGCTCCTGTATAACTTCTTGCTCATAGTCATGCGCCTCCTCACCAGAAAATCCTTCCTGTTCATCCTCTTGGACTTCTTCTTCTTCATCCTCCAATTCCACCGCTTCTGGTTGTCTTGGCTGGGGTTGTTCTGTAGCCGTTTGTTGTCCACTACCCTGCTCTGCTTCGACTTCTGCATTAACAGCTTCAATGATTCTGGCAACTTCTTCATCCGTTAGATCTTCCAAAGTGAATCCGTGAGGAAATTCGAGATCAGTAGGTACTGGTGGAAACACAAGGTTAGGGCCATCTGTGGTGTGCCTGGGTAACCTGATAGTAAATGGTTGTACTCGTCTGGGAAGCCTTGGAGTTGTTTCAGGTGTTAGGGTTGCACCGCGGGCTTGTGCACAAGGCATCTGGACGGTGCCTCTCATCTTCTTTGAGGGAGGCCCTGCGGCTGACAGTCTGCGTTGAAACTCCTATGCTCTGGTCCAAATGAGAGCCCTTTGCACCGGTACATCATATGCGAGACATCTATACACAATTCTTGTAAGCGCACAGCATCCATACAGTACAGATTTTTGTTTCTTATACCACCTTTGATGAGCCAAATGAATTTGGTCGATAATCCAGTGGGGCATATTGATTGTCAAATCAAAAGCATCCGCTAAGTAGAGGCTAAACCAGATCTTTTTGGGAGGCATTGTGAACCTTTCCTGCGCGGGAAATGCGAAATGTTGCATGACCATGCGTAAGTGAATGGCGATTGTAGGTTTCATCGTGACCATGTCCTTTAACTTCGTCAGATTCCTGTTCTTCATATTTTCGGGGACCATAGTCTCTTTCTCCGTAGAAATGTGCATACCTTTCATGTCGAGAGCTTCTCTTACCAAGTTGATAGTCAAGCGGAAACGCTTCAGCTCATTGCCCCTTGTGAGTGATGGGAGTACAAAGGAGCTGTATCCTTTTTTGTCTTTGCTTGGAGTGAGGGTGCTAATCAAGTATGAGCACCTTAGAAAATCGGGCTTTGGTAGTTGGAACTTGAAATAATCATAGAGCCCAGCCTTCTTCCATATCGGCTTCAGTCCTTCGTTGTTCTGTAGCTTTTCAAACTCCCTGGTAAAGAAGTGGTATCTGCCCCAACGTCCATTGAATTCTACCTCGGACTCCCACATGTATGTGCCTTCACCCAGAGGTCCCGCAACGTCACTGAACCAGTGTGAGGTTTTGCCCACCGGCATTGTGTGACCCTGTGGAGGATTCTGAATCGGTATGGCATGTAATGCCCTTAATGCCGCTGGTCGTTCCTTTAATTCCTCCTCGACCGGAAGGCTTCCAATGTCCACAACTTGGGGGCTGGTGCCTGCCTGGGAGCTAGTTCCTACCGTATCTGCCATGTTACTTCTTGCTGCCTGTCTCTGTGAGAATATACAAACATGTGTTAACATTGTACAGGACAAGAGAGAACCGTTGTTGTTCCCATTACAACATTAACATGAGGGTCGGGAGCGAATAATAGGTTAGTAAGTGCGGTGCGAGTGTGCGTGTGGATAGGAGTTCGGAAGACCTAAGAGCTAAGTGGAATGATGTAGTGTGATATGTTGGGATAATGTTGGCGGAAAACTTCGGCTTTAACGCCTACTGTTGCGGAAATACTTTCGCAATGAAGGTGGGTTTCGCGACAAGGCTTGAACTCTGTCAGGCCTGCGGAAAATGCCGCGCCACCGTAATAGGATGCTAAACTAGAGTGATTCAGAACACCTCTGTAATCAACAGTAGCTCAGCCTAATTAACGTCGCTTTAACTGCGTTATTCTGCGACACAAGTTCCACCGGAACTTCACCCGACTGTTACTGGACTGACACCGTAGTTGTACCGGAATTTCACCGAAATAAACTTAGTTCTGTTCGTAATTGCTTCAGATGAACTTATGTGAAGTAAAGAAGTAGTGTGTAAGCTTCCTTCACCGAATGAACTTCCTTCTGGAAACTTCACAGTTCTGAACTGCTACTTTCCGGTTAACTTTTGTACTGTGTGTACATCTTCATTCCACCGGAAACTGTGACCAGCTTAAAGTAGAGACGTCTAGCTACAAGATGAGCTATCTCTCATACAAAGCTTCGAACTCTGCTGCGAGTTATACTTCGTTGTTCTACCGGAAAAACTTATTTTCTGAGAAACTGTAATTGACCAGAAAATTACTGAAATATGTTTACTGAGTAAACTGTTATACGCCGAAAACATGCGTTTACAGAGAAGGTACTGAAGCGCGTTTAGTAACGAGTCGTGACAGCAAACGATAAGCAAGCTTCCTACCGTAATACGAAATAACTTCAGATTCTTCACAAGTAAAAATTGCGCGCAGACATCCACATGAACATGTGTTTTCGATTAGAGAAGATGTGTACAAGTAAACTTGGCCTCTTCTTGCTCAAGTTACAGAAACTCTCCTACAGTGAGTAGTTCCTTATTACCATCTCTCTTCAGATGAAAAGACCCGACACTTCAGGGCTTGTGTTATTCATCTGTACATACGCGATCTATGGCGTCTTCTGAGAACTTCTAGCTCTCTCTTCACTCATACGCGATCTATGGCGTCTTCTCTCAGTCTCTCGTGCTTCTCTGTGTATCAGTGTCTCTTGCATACACGCATGTACTCCCGCGCTCTTCTGCTTCGCGTTCTTCAAATCTTACTGTATATATATACAATTTCTTTGGCGCTCCTTTGCTCTGTCATTCTTCAATTCGTGTTATGCGCGCCTTACGCGCCCGCCGCGGTTAATTGCTCTGTTATGCGGACACCGCGCACTAACTTCGCATACTGTACACCTGTGCGCCGATTTTCTGAAGATTCCGTTTCTGTCTTGTTTGTTGTGTCAAATTCGTGAGTGTTTCCTTAACAGCTCCCCCTCAATCACTAATTTGACATCTTCCGGTCTTTCATATATCTTTCTTTCTTTTATACCTGCTATCTCTTTGAATCTGTTTGTCTTTGTTCCATCCAAGCTCTTTGTCAGAATATCTGCAATCTGATCTTTTGTAGGAGTGTAGACTATTTCTATCTCTTTCTCCATTACTTTTTCCCTTAGGAAATGATACTGAATCTCTATGTGTTTTGTTCTTGCGTGAAACACAGGATTCGCTGCAAGATACAGCGAGCTCATATTGTCTCCATGTATGATCGGTATACTTTGATCTATACCCATGCTTTTAAGTAAGGTCTGCATCCATATTACTTCTTTTGCTGCTTCTACCAATCCTTTGTATTCTGCTTCTGTTGATGATAAGGCTACTGTGTGTTGCTTCTTCGAACACCAGCTTACCAGCTTATCTCCTAGGTATATCATATACCCGTGCGTTGATCTTCGGTCATCTTGACTTCCTGCCCAATCTGAGTCACTATATGCTTCTGAGCTTTATATCTGACGTAAAAGGATAATATAATCCTTCCTTTATAGTTCTTTTGATATATCTGAGAACTCTTTGTCCTGCAACCCAATGTTGATCTGTCGGACAATGCATAAACTGTGAGAGAACTCCCACCGGAAAATTAAGATCCGGTCTTGTTAGCGTAGCATATATTAGGCTTCCTACTAGCGTTTGATACTTCTTCATATCTTTAAATTCTGTACCACTATATTTACTGAGTTTATGGTTTACTTCAAGCGGTGTTGAAGCTTCTCTGCAATTCTCCATGTTGAACTTCTTCAGTAAGTTCAGGAGATACCTTTCTTGTGTGACATATACACCATGATCTGTATATGTGATTTCCATACCTAGAAAGTATGATAACTTTCCCAGGTCACTGATTTTGAATTCCTTTTCTAGCAGTTTCTTTACCTCTGTGATTCCTTCATCTGAGGTTCCTGTAATTATTATGTCATCTACATAGATACAAATGTAGATCATTCCTTCTTCTGTCCTTTTGATGAGTAGACTTGCATCTGCCTTTGAGCTTTGGTATCCAAGTTCGTTCAGATACTTCACGAGTCTGTAGTTCCAAACTCTTGGAGCTTGCTTCAGTCCATAAAGTGCTTTCCTTAACCTGCAAACAAAGTTTGGGTATCTGGAACTTATAAACCCTTCCGGTTGTTCCATATATACTTCATCTGATATATATCCATTCAGGAAGGCATTCTTTATATCTAGCTGACTTAGCTTCCATCCTTTTGATGCTGCTATAGCAATTACCGTTCTTATGGTTGACATCTTTGCCACCGGACTGAACGTCTCGTCATAGTCTATGCCATGCGTCTGAGCATAGCCCTTGATAACCAGTCTCGCTTTATGTCTGGCTATCCTTCCATCTGCAAGTTTCTTTATTTTGAACACCCATTTATTTCCAATTACTTTCTTACCGTTCGGTTTAGGAACAAGCTCCCATGTCTTGTTTTCTTCTAGTGCGGTGAACTCTTCTTCCATTGCTTCTTCCCATTGCCTCTTGCCTTTGGCTTCGTCATAACTTTGAGGTTCTTCCTCTTCTTTAACCATATATGCATAATCTTGTTGAGTTATATACGATGTATCATACGAGTATCTTTCCGGTTGTCTTCTTACTCTGTTTGACCTTCTTAGCTCATATTCTTCGTGTGTGTCTGAGTACCCGTCTTCATCTTCGTTCCTTATACCTGTTCCGGTCCTGGACGTACTTGCTTCGTCTTCTTTGTTTACCTGAACAATTGATTTTCCTTTCTCTCTTCTTTTTATCTCTTCTTCGAATTCCTCAGCTGTATGACTCTGATCTGCATACCAGCTTTTCTGTTCATCAAATGTTACATCCCTGGAAACAGTAAAATGTTTGGTTAGAGGACTCCATAACCTGTAACCCATCTGCTTCTCATCATATCCGACGAATACATATTTCTCTGCTTTCGGTTCAAGCTTATGTCTCAGTTGAGACGGTACATAAGCATACGCTACTGATCCAAACACTTTGCAGTGATCAAGTGTTGGCTTCTTTCCCCACCAGGCTTCATAAGGGGTCATTCCTTCTAAGGCTGTACATGGTAACCTGTTTACCAAGTATGTAGCTGTATTTACGGCTTCAGCCCAAAGGTAATCCGGGCAATTCTTTTCTTTTAGCATAGCTCGTGCAAACTCTACTAGAGTTCGGTTTCTCCTTTCTGCTACACCATTCTGTTGTGGTGTATACCTGCAGGTTATTTCTCTCTTAATACCTGCATTCCAAAGATAGTCATTGAATTCTCGGGAGAAGTATTCTCCCCCTCCATCAGACCTCAGTCTTTTAAGTTTTCGTCCAGTGAGTCTTTCAGCATATGCATGAAAATGCCTGAAGGCTCCGAACACCTCTGACTTTTCCTTCAAAACATAAAGAGTTATCCATCTTGTTGCATCGTCAATGAATAAAACATAGTACCTTGATCCGCTGATTGATCCTTCTTTCGTTGGTCCCCATACATCTGTATGTATGAGTTCTAGCACGCCATCATGTTTGAATCCTTTCTTCTGGAAAGGTAACCTGTGAGCTTTTCCCATTTGACAGGCTTCGCATTTGTGAATCATATGTTGGTTCTGTACGTTCGGTAATCCCAGTACAGACTGGTTCGCTATCATAGCTTTGATTCCTTTTTCGTGAAAATGACCTAATCTCTTGTGCCAGAGATCAAGTTCTGTAATTACCTTTTCATCATGTGTGAGCAACGCTTGGCCAATGTTCCCTTGTACTCTTAAGGTAAAGAGTCTGCCTTCTTTCTTACCAGAAACGATCTGATAATATCCGTTCTTGGGATCTTCTACAAATACTCCTTTGTTTGTAAATCTGACCTGAAAACCTTTTTCGACTATCTGTCCCACACTGATCAGATTTTTCGGTATCGTTGGAACATACAAAACATTGGTTAGCAAATCTGCTCCACTCTTGCATTTCACTTTTCCGATTGATTGTACTTTGTGTCTTGTATTGTCACCTGTTTGAACAGTGTGACTAGAACTACCTTTCTCTAGTTCTGACATTAGTTCTATATTTCCTGACAAATGATTAGAACATCCAGAATCAATGTAAAATACCTTTAGGTCTTCATTTTCTGATGTGCTGATTGAGTTCATCATCAATGATGTATGACTTTCATTCTGTGTGTCATTTGCGTAGTTGTTGTAGGTGGTGTTGTAGGATTGGCTCTGTCCCCAACTTCTTACTCCACCTCTACCATAGCCTCCTCTTTGGCTTTGTCTTCCTCTTTGGAAGTTACTTTGATTTCTTCCGCTACTGCCTCTGCTATTGTTGTTTTGATTTTGATTTGATCCCTGTTGGTTGTGCCAACAGTCATGCGCCAGATGATTACTTAGTCCGCAAATCCAGCAAGCTTTCTTGGTGGTATTCTGGCGGTTTCTTCCTCTTGCTCTTCCTCTGCCAGTGCCTTTACCTCTTGCGTAATAGGCCTGAGAGCTTGACTCTTCTTCGTCTTTTGACTTGCCTTTGTCTTTCTTCTTGTTCTTCATGTACATTGCAGAGCTGTGTCCTTTGTCTGCGTCTCCTTTCAGGTCTTGCTCATATGTGAGCATCAAACCAAGTAACTGATTTAACTCTGGTACAAAGTGATTTAGGGAGAGTTCAGTTGATAGTACGAAAGGTTTCCACCTTTCATCTCCTCTCAACCCTGTGAGTACTTGCGCTATCAATCTATGATCTTCGACTTCTTCATTTATGGATCCAAGGCTATCTGCTAGATCCTTCATTTTAGTGACGTAGTCACTGATGCTTTGACTCGGCTTCTTTTTGAATGTTGTGAACTCGGACCATAGGCTGGCCTTCCTAGCTTTCGTAGTATTCTGGAAGTGATCTTCCAACGCACTCCATATGTCCTCTGCTTTCTCCAGACCTCTAATGTGCGGTAGTAGATGATCTGACACAGTGTTGTAGATGTAGGCTCTTGCCGTTGCATCTTTCTTCTGCCATAGCTTTAGGGCGTCTAGTTCTTCTTTTTCCGGTTGACTGTCATCTTCGAAAGTCGGTTTCTTTTCTTCTCCGGTTACGTACATCATTAACTCCTTACTCATAAGTAAGGCTTCCATGCGCATTACCCATGCTGGATAATTATCTCTGTCGAGTTTATCTATTTGGACATGATCTGCCATGATAGAGATACTCTAGGCTCTTATACCGATTCTTGGAAAGCTAACCGGCTCTGATACCAATTGTTGGGATAATGTTGGCGGAAAACTTCGGCTTTAACGCCTACTGTTGCGGAAATACTTTCGCAATGAAGGTGGGTTTCGCGACAAGGCTTGAACTCTGTCAGGCCTGCGGAAAATGCCGCGCCACCGTAATAGGATGCTAAACTAGAGTGATTCAGAACACCTCTGTAATCAACAGTAGCTCAGCCTAATTAACGTCGCTTTAACTGCGTTATTCTGCGACACAAGTTCCACCGGAACTTCACCCGACTGTTACTGGACTGACACCGTAGTTGTACCGGAATTTCACCGAAATAAACTTAGTTCTGTTCGTAATTGCTTCAGATGAACTTATGTGAAGTAAGGAAGTAGTGTGTAAGCTTCCTTCACCGAATGAACTTCCTTCTGGAAACTTCACAGTTCTGAACTGCTACTTTCCGGTTAACTTTTGTACTGTGTGTACATCTTCATTCCACCGGAAACTGTGACCAGCTTAAAGTAGAGACGTCTAGCTACAAGATGAGCTATCTCTCATACAAAGCTTCGAACTCTGCTGCGAGTTATACTTCGTTGTTCTACCGGAAAAACTTATTTTCTGAGAAACTGTAATTGACCAGAAAATTACTGAAATATGTTTACTGAGTAAACTGTTATACGCCGAAAACATGCGTTTACAGAGAAGGTACTGAAGCGCGTTTAGTAACGAGTCGTGACAGCAAACGATAAGCAAGCTTCCTACCGTAATACGAAATAACTTCAGATTCTTCACAAGTAAAAATTGCGCGCAGACATCCACATGAACATGTGTTTTCGATTAGAGAAGATGTGTACAAGTAAACTTGGCCTCTTCTTGCTCAAGTTACAGAAACTCTCCTACAGTGAGTAGTTCCTTATTACCATCTCTCTTCAGATGAAAAGACCCGACACTTCAGGGCTTGTGTTATTCATCTGTACATACGCGATCTATGGCGTCTTCTGAGAACTTCTAGCTCTCTCTTCACTCATACGCGATCTATGGCGTCTTCTCTCAGTCTCTCGTGCTTCTCTGTGTATCAGTGTCTCTTGCATACACGCATGTACTCCCGCGCTCTTCTGCTTCGCGTTCTTCAAATCTTACTGTATATATATACAATTTCTTTGGCGCTCCTTTGCTCTGTCATTCTTCAATTCGTGTTATGCGCGCCTTACGCGCCCGCCGCGGTTAATTGCTCTGTTATGCGGACACCGCGCACTAACTTCGCATACTGTACACCTGTGCGCCGATTTTCTGAAGATTCCGTTTCTGTCTTGTTTGTTGTGTCAAATTCGTGAGTGTTTCCTTAACATGATAGTGATGTGGTTAGTAGGTTGACATGGATTTACAAATGGGGTCCGGGGGTTTGTTACAAGTCTTAGGCTGCCAAATGCAGTGGATAGGTTTTGCTCTTGGTTTCGTAGAGACTCTCGAGAGCTTTATAGGTGTGTCGGCTTGAAAATGAGGCCTTTTAGGGACCCATTTACAAGTGATTATGTTCGTGCTCATGGGCCTTGGTGTGTTCCTGAGTGTTGAAAATGTGTGGATGTCGGCTGTGCGAGTGAGTGGATCATGCTGTATAGGGTGTGGTCTTGGTGTAGCTATTTGAGCCCGCAAACAAGCCTTAGGCACCCAAATTTGTCTTGATTGTGGGCTAGCCTTCATCGACTTCTTGGGCACCCAAATAGACTTCACGTTAGTAGAAGAACTTCGGAAAGACTTCTTATTAGTGTCGTATTGTTGGTTACTAATAAGAGGCTTTGCCCGTGTGGTTGGCTTGAGTGGAACCGGGTGTTCGCCTTTCCGCACCCACACTTGTTTCACTAGCTGAGACATTTTGCTGCGCAGGTACTTTTGATCTCCGACATAGGTAGTACTCTGCTTCTTCTGCCTTTGATCCACCTTTGGTTGCTGCCTCCCCCTGGCCTTTGGAAAAGAAGGGAGTTCCGTTGTGATTCTGACTCCTTTTTTGAGATCTTCATTCTTCTGCATCACATAGCCTTGGACAAGAACAGCATGGTCAACTTCATGTGCACCCCTGGAGGGACCAGGAGTCTGTGCCTTTCCTAGTTCCTTGAGTGCTCCATTATTTAACTCCATTGTAATTCTAGTCTGATTCACCCATACCTGAAGAAGTCCACTTCTTAGGTTTAAGTTGACTGCTTGGTCATAAATCCAGTCTTGACCCAAGACAAGAGGTTCAGTGAGGTCCTCATCTTGACATACTAGCACTTTAACTGTCATTGCCTCATCATGAATATAGAGGGGAAGTTCCACCTCGCCCATGCAAGGGGTTTCCACGCCTCCCAATCCTATGAGATATGCTTCCACAGGATTGATAGTTAATTGCAATTCTAGACAGTAAGACAATTTAACAGCACTAGTGGCTGCACCTGAGTCAATCAAGGCTCTTACAGTCCTTGCATTCTTTCCTTGTCCTATATCTAAGGTTATGAAAGGACGTCGATCAGTTATCCTATGTGAGCTTGTTCCTGCGACTTCACACATTGCCCTATGATATCCTTGATCTGCATAGTCATTTGTTCTAGGCTGATCTCGGCCTTGCCTTCGCAACTTCATCCTTCTGATGCGTTCTAAAGCTTCTGCTTGAGCTTCTTCTCGAATCCGCTTTTCTTCTTCCTTGCGTTCCTTGGCAGTATTGAGTCGACTTAGCATTTCCTCTGTGAGAGGTTCCTGATACAACTTGACTCTGCATCCGCTAATATAGTTTGGGAGAACATCACCCTCTAAAGTGGCTAGTTGTACTGCTCCACTCGTGGAGATCCTATTGATGATCATAGGTCCGTAGCCTCTCTTTTCTAGCTTCCTTGCATGTTGCTTCAATGTGTAGACTAAAACTAGATCTCCTGCCTTCAAGCCCTTATCCTTCACATGGGCATCAAAGTATGCCTTCTGTCTCTTCTTAGCTGCATATATCCCTGCAGCTGCTCTCTGTCTTGTTTCTCCTAATCGTTCAAGGTCAAAAAGTCTAGAGGAGATTTCATGACCCATCCATTCGTGCTCTTGTGCTACCTTCAATGTAGGTATCAAGAAGTCCAAGGGTAGCACCGCGTTTTGGCCAAATACCATCTGAAAGGGGGTGGCTTGGAGTACCGTTTTGTAGGCAACTCGGTATGCCCAAATAGCATGGTGTAGCTGTTTGTCCCAATCAGAGCGTTTAGTGTTCACTAATTTTGTCAGTACATTGCATAAGATCTTGTTGGTGCTTTCGGCTTGTCCATTAGCTTGAGGGTGATAGGGGGCAGACTTCTTATGAACTACCAAGAATTCTTGGAGTAGATTTTCAATCACTTCGTTCAAGAAGTGAGTGCCTCTATCACTTACAAGCTCTATAGGTAGCCCATATCTTGTGAATACATTCTCAAACAAGAATTTAGCAGTTGTTTGAGCATCGTTCTTCGTTGTGGCTTTTACCTCTACCCACTTAGTTAGATAGTCTGTTGCAACAATGATGTATTCTGCATGAGAACCCTTAGCTGGGGGATTAATAGGACCTACGAAGTCTATTCCCCACTTAGAGAATGCACGTCCACCCATCATAGGTTTCAGTGGCATCTCATCTTTGCGTATAGGATACTGAGTTCGCTGACAGACATCACACCGTTTCACATAGGTATGTGCATCCATGTGAAGGGTCGGCCACCAGAAGCCCGCAAATAGTATTGCCTTGATCACCCGATCTGGTCCAAAGTGTCCTCCTGCTACACCTTGGTGAGCAGTTTCCAAGATCTTGAGATATTCACTTTCATGGACACATAGTCTCAAGTAACCATCTTTACCACGTTTGTATAGATTATCGCCAATAAGAGAGTAATCCTGGGCTTCTTGTTCTAAACTCCTTTTCCTAGCCAGAGTCATGTCTGGAGGGAATGTTTTCGTCCTCAGGAAGGATACTAGTGGTTCACTCCAATCTGGCACAATGGACACTTGATAAAGAGTGGCGTGTTCCACAGGTGGTTTAGTGCAACAGATTGGGCATTCTTTGCACAACCTTTGGACATCCGCTTCCATAGTTGGCCAGTGCACTCCGAGTCTCCTTAGTGTCTGTAGGGTTCGTTGTTTTGAGTAGTGTTGCTCTAATGCACCTACATGTGCTAATTGCAACCACTTCGCATACTCGTCCTCTTCTACACAACAAGCCAAGATTCCTTGATCTGTGTGCTTGTACATACTACCAGCCATGATGTGGTACTTTTGGGCTTTTACTACCTCTCTATTCTGTGTGTTTACTACTGGATGGTTAGGCCCGTATGTCAATACTGGCACCAATGGCTTAGCCCACTGCGGCACCACTTCCAAATTAAACAAGTAAGCATCAGGAAGATCATCTGATACTCCTTGTGGGGCTTCTCCCGATGTGAGCCTAGAGAGATGATCTGCTCTTAAATGAGTCCTCCCTTTTCTCACCACTACCTCAAAGTCATATTCCATTAGTAATAGAAACCATCTTACTAATCTACCTGTATTGCATGGCTTGTTCACGAGGTATAACAATGCTTGGTGGTCAGTAAAAAATTTAAACTTATTTGCAAGCAGATAATGTCTAAACTTTTTAACTGCATATACCATGCCTAAGCCTTCTCTCTCAGTAGTGGTGTAATTTCGTTCAGCTGCATTCAATTGTCTATTGGCATAGGCAATTGGAAGATCCATATTACCTTCACCAGTAGGTTGTGCAAGCACACATCCAATGGCATAATTGGATGCATCCACATGAACATGGAATGGTTTATTCCAATCTGGTGTGGTCAAGATTGGTGCTGAACATAATGTTCGTTTAAGCTCCTGGAAGGAATTCTCACATTCATCCGTCCACTCAAAGTTAGTCAGAAGTCCGTACATGGGCTTTGCAATGACAGCATACATGTGAATGAACCGGCGGTAGTAACCACAATGTCCCATGAAAGCTTGTACTTCCTTGACATTCTTTGGCCTAGGTAGCTCTGCTATGGCTCTCACTTTCTCTTCGTCAGTAGATATGCCATTCTTTGACACTATGTGCCCTAGAATTTTGCCTTGTCTGACCATGAAAACACACTTTTCTGGGTTCAGGCAGACTTGATATTCTCTACATTTGTCAAAGATTTGTCTGAGTTCAGGGATATGGGTTTGTCTAATGTTGGAATGAGCACAAAGATCATCAACATAGACCTCTAAGCTCTTCCTCAGGAACTCCTTAAACACATGGCACATTAGTCTCTGGAAGGTAGCTGGTGCATTGGTAAGCCCAAATGGCATTACACGAAAGGCAAATATACCCCTCTCTATGGCAAAAGCTGTCTTATGCTGATCTTCTAGAGCTATGGCTACTTGATTGTAGCCCGAAAATCCATCGAGGAAAATGTACACTTCCTTACCTGCTACTCTTTCTAAGAGATGTTCTGTGATGGGAAGCGGATAGTTATCTCGAATTGTGGCTGCATTGACCTTCTTCAAGTTAATGCATACACGCAGCTTGCCATTCTTCTTGGGCACCACTACGATGGGGGATACCCACTCAGTGTGCTCAATTTCATAGATAAATCCAGCTTCGACCAGTCTATCTATCTCCTCTTTGATCTTAGCAGCGTAATTATCGTTATATGTGTAGGGCTTTTGCTTAGAGGGTTTGGCATCTGAAGTCATGGGAATGGTGTGTGAGCATATGTCAGGGTCAACACCCTTCAAATCCTTGTAACTCCAAGCGAACACATCTCTGTATTCTCTTAGCAAGGCAATTAACGCATGCTCCTCTTCCTCTATTAGGTCATGGCCTATGTACGTGCATCTCTCCTCTCCTTTTTCTAGGGCCACTACTATTTTCTTCATGGTTTCTTTGTTATCATAGGCCTCTCCTGATTGCGCCTCTTGTTTAGGCATTCTTATCATGACTCTCCTGTCGTCTATCTCGTACTTCTTAAAATTTTCTGGGACCTCAAACAAGGATTCTTCCTCTTCTGGTGAGACTTCTCTCTTCTTTCGTTTCTTCCCTTCTTCCTTCGGGGTCACATGTGTGGCTAATCTTACATCGTTTGTAAGCTCTCCATGTCTCTGGGGTTGAAATTCTACTTCATGGAAGTATTCTTCATCTGATGCAAATGGTGGGTCCATAATGATTGACTCTAGATCGGAGTCACTTGCATCCTCAAATGCATCAGGGCTAGGTTCGCATTCTTCTAGAACTGCCTCTCCCATGATTGGCTCTATGGAGAAGACTGAAATGTCATAGCCATCCTCATCACAGTGAGGTGTCCATTGTTCCTCATTGATGGCTACATCCATTGTTGCTAAGATTTCTGCCCAGCCATGGGGTTCAAATTCCTCATCAAGAAAGACTACAGGTGCATAGGCTGGGTCTTGAATTGATCTATGGTTTTCTTTTGCACCTACCTCTCTGGCTTTCTCTCTCTTCTCTTCTTCTACTGCTACCTTGCACATCCATAAGTGGGTGTCTTCATGCATCCATGAGGATCCTGATCCTATGGAATGCACCGATTCCGTATCATCTTTGGCTCTATGGATGGGATTCCATTGGATGGGAGGTACATCTCTATGAGAGTAATCTTTGAGATTTACTTTGGTTGTAACATCTAAGTGTTGCAAATACAAGGAGTTGGTTCCCCAGTCCTGTACCACTTGCAACTGTCGCATAAATGGTCTTCCCAAAATCATCTCATAGGCATGATTTTTGCTAAAGTCACATATAGCAAATGTATGCTCGAACTCAACACCACATGTAGTGAGAGTTATTCCTTCTAACAACCCTAGGGGTCTCTCTATGTGACCATCGGCCATCTGCAATTTCATTCTCGTTGGCCTGAGTGCTGGCTTGCCCTAACGCTTCCATAGGGAAGTGGTGGCAATTGCAACTCCTGCACCTGAGTCCAAAATTGCCTTGGTGGTGTACTCCTGGTAGGTAATGGGAAGATAGGTGTTCCCTTCTTCACCTTCACACATATCTCCTATCTTATCCAAGGGTATTTCTGGTACTGTCCTCTGGGATCCTACCTGGGAATGAGGTTTCACTATCGCTGGTACTTGTTTGGCGACATGTTTCCATAATTCAGGTCTAACCTTGAGTAGCTCTTCTAACTTGAGATTGCACTGCACTTTAGTGTTTTTCACTACCTCTATGTTCCTAGGTAAGATTGAGTCCTCATTTCGTACCATGACCGTGGGTGCTCTCATACAAGTAGACTTAGTTTCCCATGGGCCTGTGAAGTGGGGTAATTCTTGTAGAGAGTTAGACTCAAAGTCTAATCTTTCCTGAGATTGGGTGCTCTCCTGCTCCTCATAAATGGATGGGATATCTTGTGGGAATTGGTCATGTGCATCATCCACAAGTTCAATAGGAGGAGGGACTTCACTCTCTTTGGCCCATTTGTCTTCTTGAATCTCGCGTAGGAATTCTGGTGTGAACCGATTCATAGAAGATGATGTGTCTGGTTCCATAGAGTTAGGCACATAGGCTTCAGGCGCATAGGCTTTCTGGGCAAGAAGACTTGCTCTTTCACTTGCCTTGTCCTTGTGTTGAGAGGCGGGTTCCTTTTCTGATTGTGCAATCAGCTTCTCTATTCTTTCTAACAGTCCATCAAAGTGCAACTGTGTCTTCGCTGAACTAGAGATGTTAAATAGGCGATTGGCCTCAAACATGGTCTGAGCCAATTCCACCATCTTAGCACAAATTTTGGTTCGTTCTAACTCTAGTTCTGCTCTTGGGTAACACTTTTCATGATCAGTTACATTTGGCCCTTCTTGGATTCTGGCCTGATATGCTTTAAGCATCATATTAAGGTCTTCGGGAGTGGGATCTGCTAGGACTGATCCTACTCTAGGGGGTGGTGGAACTAGTTGAGGCGGGTCGGAAGGTGGCGGGTGGGATGGAGTTGGGAATGGTGGAGGTGGAGTAGTGTGAGAGGGAGTTTGAGATGTGAGTACAGTTATCCTGGCTTTGGTTTCTCTTATGCTTTCCTCAAGTTCACTCATCTTTTTAGCCCATTGTCTTTTCATTCTTTCCCGACTATCTTTCCATGCTCTAGTCCTCTTCTTTGTCGTACTCTCTGTTTCACTAACTTCGGGGCTTTTTTCCTGACCTACACCCTGGTTTTGTTGCAGTGCTTGGGCTCTAGTGATTACTTGTACTGGTGCAGTGGAAGTCACACTCCCTGTGGAGTCTACCACTAACCCAACAACGTTGATAGGAGTGATTTTTGGCATATTATTGGGGTTCTTTGGGCAATCTCATAAGAGATGCTCCTTTCCACAATCTTGGCAAAAGCCCTGGATCGTTACTGACTGGGGTTGTGTCGGTGGAGGCACAGGACAATCACGAATGAGGTGATCCCCCTGACATCTGTAGCATGGTCCTCTAGGGAATGGGGGTCTTACCTGCCTAGGTTGAGGTCTAGGGTTGGGGTTTGCATACATGACGTTTGTGTGATCTGACTCCCAACTAGGTTCACTCGGTTCTTCACTATAGTAGGACTCACCATGTTCAGGAGATTGCATGTAGTAAGCCTGGGGACTATCAACATGTGTAGAATCAAAGCTATGGTCACTGGGGTCACTTTCAAAAAGCAGTGGTGTTACAGGGACTATAGCTCTATTCAGGTTCTCTTCTGCAATTGCATACTTTACCGGAATCACATTCGTAGGAGCGGTTGGTTGTTGTGCTAACATTGGCTGAGGTCTTAGTTGGGCCTGATGTTGCGGTTGGTAATTTTGCTGAGGCCTAGCGTATTGTTGAGGTGGGTACTGATTCTGGTATCTTCCTTGTTGAGGGTATGGCTGAGGGTAGGTTTGCCTAACCGCTTGCTTATTGTATGGGCAATCTTGCGCGTTGTGATTGGTGTATCTTCGTTCTATGGTGCAGTACTGGCTACTAGGATTTACTTGGGGTTGAGCCATAATGGGACATACATTCGCCATGTGGTCGCCGCCACAAGTATAACATCTTTTTACAGGGGCAAATCTCGGAATTTGTTTGCTAGAGACACCTAGTTTCTGAGCAACTTTCTCTGCAAGTTCCTCAATCGATGTGGATTGCGTGGAAGAGAGGTTAGAGGCACTATCCGAATCTTTGTATATCTTGGAAAGCTCTAACTCCTCCCCTAGGTTATCCTCGATGTCAATGCACATGCGTACACACTCTTCTATGGTCCTAGGGTCCTTCAAGTACACATAAGATCTCAATTTAGTACTTAGCAATCCATCCAGGAATAAAGCCACTTGCTTGGCTGGTGTGGGTAGCTCAGAAACAGGGCATCTTTCAAGATATTGCCTAAATCTCCTTCCTGCAAGTCTCACAGTTTCTTGAGGGGTTTGCTTGAAGCTGTGAATCAGCGAGGAGGTATTATGCCTTATGCCACTCTTAGAGAATTCAATAATGAAAGCCTCTAGGAGTTGGTCTATGCTCCTGAACTGCCTCTCATTTAGTGGCTAAAACCATGTCAGGGCAGTGTTCCTAAGGGCCAGACCAAAGGCATTTTACTGCGTGAATAGATCCTCCACTTGTTCAGCTCTCAAGACTTGCCTAAACTCAGCCACATGATCGTATGGATCTCCAGTGCCATCGAAGTAGTTCTTCATGGACTTAACTAGCTGAGTCGGTCTCAAAGTCTTTGTGTGCTCTCTAGGTCGTGGTAGAGGGAACTCATCCGCATTTCTTTGATTCCTGTGAGCCCTAAGTATCTCAGGTTCTACTCTATTTGTTTTCGTCCTCGTTCTTTCTCTGCCCACTGGGTTGGCAAAGCTTACTTCTGGTCTATCTCTGCTTCTGTCTCTTTGCATTCCATGAGCTTGGGATGTTCCAGCACCAGGGTGATCAAAGGACACATTCGATCTTGGTTGGAAGAAAACGAATTCACCCTTCCAAGTGTAAGCATGCCTATCATTTTCTGTCACCACAAAGATCCTCTCCGAAGCGTGATCTAAGTAGGTCACTCTGCCTGGGCTATCAGGATCCTTAAACTCATAGATCATGATTGTTCCTATATCAGTTGGCTGATCAGATTTGTACCTCCAAAAGGCTTCGTCAGTCTCTCGATTGAGAAGCAGATCTATGCTCTTGTTGTCTTGGGGAACCCACTCTGGTGTGATGATCCTAGTAAGAACCGATTTGCCTCGAGGGGTTCTAGGTTCTGTACCCATGTTTCCTTGTTCCAAGTCACCTAATTCCGCTTCTGAGATTACATTCCCAAATTCATCTGTCCTATTTGGGTGACTGGTGACCACGTATATGGTTCCTTCTTTGTCCAAGTATGCTCCGTTTTCAAACTTGATAGCTGGGTGCTCTAGTCCAATGGATTGATCAGGATTCTTAATCTGTACCACAGACCTTCCTAGGCTATCCTCATAGATGCTGGCACCTAATCAGTTGGTTCTAAGGTATTCCAGCTGTGTCTTGTACGGGCCTTCTACCCTGTGCAGGTATGGCACTCCTGAACTTCCTGTAGGTCTCTCCATGCCTTGAGACATCTCGGATTCACTAGTCTCAGAACTTGGGTAGTAGGAGTGGTGGCTCAACTGCTGGGCCCACGACCTAGCAGTGTGGTTGACACTAGCCTCTGAAGACCTAAGACTTTGTCTATCCCTTACTAGATGTCGTCCTGATCTAAGGTTCATATGCCTATTTAAGTAGACCAATTTTTGTCCAGAGTACAACCTCGTTGCAGAGTCCTTTTGTACCAATTACTTAATCCCCTTTTTATGTTGATTATCGTGTTTATGATCTTGTCTGATATTGCGTCGTCAGGAATACTTGAGTAGTTTTCGTACTTGGAGTTGATCGTTCCACGTTAGGTTCTTTTCCTTTATGTTATCGACAGTACAGAGATTAGGTTTTTAACTTGAACTTGAGTTTTTAGGTAGTCTTCCACTTGATAACTGCCTATCGTCGCCCTGGCTTACTCCTATCACTAGTCGTTCTTAGCCTAAGCTAGGAATTGACAAAGGGAGTTGAGAATTTCCAACCTTTTGTTTCCTTCTTGGTTGCCTTGAATGCCCAGGAAGTGTGTTCCCAAGCTTGCACTTACACTTGCTTAGAACGCCTTTCGATGCTCTCAATAGATCTGTGAGAGTTCCAAAGCTAGCTTTAAGATTTAAATTCTAAAGACAGAACCAATGATTTTCATTCCTGTAGCACACACACTAACTTGCATAGTGATTTTTAAGAAAACAATTCTAAAGACCCCTGACTTTGATCCCCCTGGGTATGGTCGACTTCAAAATACCCTATCTGAAAATCCACACATTATCTTTATAAAAAATAGTTAAGGGCATAAAGTATATGCCACGAGCTTTTCGACAAGCCCAAGAGCTCAAAAAATGGATTCCGTATGAAAAAGTTATGACTGTTCAGGGTTTAGGGGGTTAAAACAGGATTCAATCTGGCTGACAGATCCTAGGATTTTCTCCCAAATCTCAAATGTAGGAACCTCCAGAAATGCTAATGGATTGACTATTTTGCCCCAAAATTATCCCCAATTTTGAACAAAAACAAACCCTAATTTTTGGCCGAAAAGCCTGTCAATCGCGATCGACAGGTCTGTCAATCGCGATTGACAGAGGTGTCCGTCGGGCCTGTCAGTCGCGATCGACAGTGTCAATCGCGATCGACAGAGTCGATCGTGGCTGTCAATCGCGATCGACGGTATCAATCGCGATCGACACGTTTTCCAGGTTTTTTGCCGAAATTTCAGTCAATCGAGGGCCTATCAGTCGCGATGGACACGTGGCTACGCGTAAAAGTCAATCAATCGTTGAATTTCAGTCGGTCGCGATCGACGGTGTCAATCGCGACTGACAAAGGTGTCGATCGTGGCTGTCGATCGCGATCGACGGTGTCAATCGCGATCGACGGTGTCAATCGCGATTGACAGGGTCCTACGTGGCAGTCTGTCGGTCGCGATCGACAGGGTCTGTCGATCGCGATTGACAGGGTCTGTCGATCGCGATTGACAGAGGCTGTTGGTCGCGATTGACAGAAAGACACGGAATTTTTCTACTGTTTTAGGTGATTTGGGATGTGCTCATCATGCTTGTGCTAGTGGTGAACTTTGTTTTACCAAATGACTGAATTTTCTGTCGATCGCGATCGACAGAGGCTGGCGACTGCGAGACAGATTCGACGAGTTTCGTACCTGCGCAGCGTGCTGGCGGGGATGATGATGATGATACTTGCAAGAAACACAACAAACATGCAAAAACAGTGCAAGCAATATCGCTCTCTCGCTCTCTCGCTCTCTCTCACAAGTGGAATGAAGGAAATGAGGTGGAGATGGTAATATGATCAAAACTGAAGATTTTCGCGATGATGGAGATGGAGGTGGGAGATGGTGATGATGATGATGGTGATGAAGATGGTGAAGAAAAAACAAGAAAATAGATGAAAGTGAAGAAAATACCTACAACTCCAACACGTCAACTCTACGTCTTACCATCACACGCTTGTCCTCAAAGTTCGATCCCCGGCAACGGCGCCAAAATTTGGTGTAGCTTAGTGATGGGTAGCACCTCCTTTAATGTCAATCCGGGAAGACGTGAGGATGGTATGAAGACCTCGAGCAAGTGGAGGCACAAGTGCGTGGGTGAGAAGCACACAAACATGCACACACATACACACACACGCGCACACACGGCAAGACAAAGAGTGAGAAGCAATGGAGTTCTTAGTTTACTTTCAAAAAGCTCTTACAAGTTCGTTTCTATTACAATCTAACCTCAAAAATGAGCTCTCTAGCTCCTTTTATAGTTTTTGACTAGCTTTGGCCCTGTTCAGACCTAGTGTCCGGCCTAGTTAAAAATTAGGTTCCAAGGCTTATTTGAGGGCTCAAACAAGATCTAAAAATTATGAAAATTGGTAAGCAACTACTTCTAAGGCTCCTCAAGCTCGAGGACTCCTCGGCTTGCACAAAATGGAGCTACAAAAAGGTGAACATGGTATTTACAGGAGTTGTTAGTGATGAGAATCACTTTTAATTTGTGTAAGGATTTTGAAAAATTAAAGGGTTGCCTTAGTGCTAGATCTGCGTGAATGCTCGTACTTGCTTCTCCATGAAGAAAATTATTGGCCTACTTGCCAGATCGTCGTTGACTCCCTTGTCTGCTTGTACCTTCTCTCCCCTCTGACTCTCTTCTCTGACTACCATGCCTCGTCAGTCCTTCAGTTCCTTGTCTGCTGCTAACATTATTACACAGAGTCACCAGAGCATAGTGAGGCTTATTCCTATCAATACGAGACACCACTTATGGAACAAAATTGGGAGCCAGAATACTCCAATGTCATGTACATGAATCCCAACCCTAGGTCCCAATCAAGACAAGTAAGACCACAAGCCCCTAGACGACCATGCTTTAGATGTCAGGGTGACCATTTCATTTGTGAATGTCCCCACTCACCAACTCTAGGAAAAGGAAGAAACATCACAATACGAGGCTTTTGTCCTGAGTGCGGAAAAGAACATCTTCCTAGAGAGTGTCCTAGAAACCCCTCTAGTGCACCGAAGGTTACACCAATTAATGTGGTGGGTTTAGTGGTGGATTCAAGTTCAAGTAGCAGTAATGTGGCTCTTATACAGGCAGTTACTAGGGCACAAGCATTAAAACAAGACAAACAAGATGAGTAATCAGAGTCAAGTTAATTAGGAGAGCCTAGTAAGAGGAAAACAAGAACATGGAAGGATACTAGGGAGAAGGCCGATCAAAAGTGGAATAAAAAGATATATGAACTAGAAGAAAGCCTGAAGAAGCAAAAACAAAAATAGAAGATATTGCATCTCAAAGCCCCTTGCATGCAGAAGCTCCATCCACACCACCTCATCCCACCCCACTATTCATTGTAAATAGACCACAACCAGGGTCTGTTCTCACAGATCCAACCCCAGAAGGCTTGGACATGATGATCAAGGCCTACCAAGCTCGCCTTCCAGAAGGGCTAACAACTGCAAACCTAGGCAAGAGTTACCCTAGAGCAGAGTTAGAGATTGAACGGACCAAAATGTGCATGAAAATGGTAGAGCTAGATCAGGCTATGCACGAGACGAGTCAATCGTTCAATCAGACAAACTCTATCAAATTGGATTTGCATTTCTAGGGCTTACTAGAAAGATTAGAGTAGTTGGTAAACAAGCCCCAGTTTCTTTACCTCCACAGGCTCAACCAATTATTGAAAGAGAAAGCTCACCACCAATGAAAGCTTACATTCCTGATTCCATAGATGATGGAACACCTCTTTCAATTCAGCAGTACTCTCAAGAGTTCTTGTGGGAAATACAAAAAGAGAAATGGGCCAAGGAGAAGGGTAATCCCCCTCCTATTCTTGAGATTGATGACCTTCATGATCAATTTCCCCAAGACATTCCATCTATTTATGGAGACCAAGTAGAGCAACAAGAAGAGGAAAGATTAGACTTTGAATCTAATTCTTTACAAGAGTTGCGACAATTCACAAGCCCAAGGGAATCTAAGTCTCTTCAGATCTGAGCTCCCACAATACTGGTAAGAAATGAAGACTCGATGATTCCAAGGAACACTGATGTCATAAAGAACACCAAGGTTTAGTGTCATCTCACCTTAGAAGACCTACTCAAAGTAAAACCTGAGCTATGGAAACATGTAGCGAATCAAGTTCCAGAAGTTGATTCCAATATGCCAAAAGCAAGCCCTAAGTAGAAAGTACCAGAGATACCTCTAGACAAAATAGGGAACATGAGTGAAGGTGAAGAAGGTAATACATATATTCCAATCACCTACCAAGGTTAGACAACCAAAGCTATCCTAGATTCAGGTGCTGATGTTGTGATTGTGACTACCTCGTTGTGGAAGAAATGGGATGAACCTGCGTTAAGACCATCTAGAATGAAGCTTCAAATGGGTGATCGCCATGTTGAAAGACCTCTACGAATGCTAGAATGGATAACTCTGAACACTTATGGTGTAGAGTTTGCGCACACCTTTGCTACATGTGACTTTGGCAAAAATAATATCTATGAGATGATCTTAGGAAGACCCTTCCTACGACAACTACATATTGTACAGGATTGGGGAACCAACTCCTTGTACTTATAGCACTTAGGGGTCAAAACCAAGGTCAATTTGAAGGATTATACCTTTAGAGATGTACCACCTCTATAGTGGAATCCTATCCACAAAGCGCAAGAAGATTCAATCTCTATGCAATCTAAAAGTAATTCTGATCCATCCTGGATGCATGAAGATACTCATCTGTGGATGTGCAAGGTTGTAGAGGAGGAGGAAAAATGCATAAAAGCGAGAGAAGAAGGAACTCCTCCAATAGATAGACTAGTTAAAGTCCCAACCTACACACCGATGATCTTTCGAGATGAGGAATTTGAGCCTCATGGCTGGGCAGAAATCTTAGCCACCACGGACATTGTTGTCAATGAGGAACAGTGGACACCTCATTGTGACAAGGACGGTTATGATATTTCAGTGTTCATGTGTCAGCCCGTGCTAGAAGAATGTGACCCTAGTGTTGTCATAGAAGAAGAAGAGAACAATGATGATCTAGAGTCCATTGTAATGGATAGTTGCTTTGAATCAGAAAAGCACTATCTAGAAGATGTAGGCATATTTACCCAAAGAGAAGAAGAACCTCTCACAAGTATTAAAACGGTAAATTCAAAGGATGGAAGTGAATATAGTCAAAAGAAAAAGAAAAGAAAAGCAGTGAAACAAGAAGATGAGGAATCATTGTTTGAAGTACCAGAAAACTTCAAGATGAAGTTGAGGATCGAAAAATTTTGGTACGAATGCCTAAGAGAGAGGCTATCACAGGAGAAGCAGATGATAATAAAGAAAAGACCAAGAAAATTGTAGTAACCATTGAAGGGAATGAAGAGTGATGTACATACATAGGAGAAGACCTAAGTGTAGAAGAAGAAGTACAGCTGGTAGCTTTATTAAGGGAATATAGGGATGTGTTTGCATGGCACTATAGAGTCTTGAAGGGACTAGATCCGAAAATATGCTCTCATACTATCCCCATGATAGCTGAGGTCAAGTCCACCAAACAAAAGCCCTACACATATAATGACACTTATGTAGCTAAAATAAAAGAAGAAAGCGACAGGTTGGTTGAAGCTGGATTCATCTATGAGATTGAGCATAATGAATGGGTGTCCCCCATTGTAGTGATGCCCAAGAAGAATGGAAAAATGTGTGTGTGTATTAACCTTAAAAAAGATAATGCCGCTAGGATCAGGGATAGCTATCCACTTCCAATCACCGAACACTTATTGGAGCATGTTGCAAGCAAGGAAGTTTACAGCTTCCTTGATGGATTTTCAGGTTACAACCAAGTAGCCATTGCTTGAGAAGATCAACACAAAATAGCCTTTGTCATAGAGTGGGAACCTTTGCATTCCGTGTGATGCCATTTGGGCTCACCAATGCACCTACAACATTCCAAAGGCTCATGTGTCATGTCTTCAAAGAGTTCTTGCGAAAGAGCTTAGAAGTATATGTGGATGATTTATGTGCTCATTCCTGAGAAAGAAAATACCACATCCCTGAGCTCAGACAGATCTTGAACAAGTGTAGAGAATATGGAGTGTGCTTGAACCTAGAAAAGTGTGTGTTTATGGTATGTCAAGGTAAAATCTTAGGTCATATCATTTCTAAGAATTGAATATCAACAGATGTGGATAAAGTAGAAGCCATTGCGGAGTTGTTGAGGCCAAGGAACGTTAAAGAGGTTCAAGCCTTTATGGGCCATTGTGGATATTATGGTAGGTTTATCCACATGTATGCAATCATAGCCAAACCTTTGTATGGCCTATGGACCAATTTTGAGTGGAATGATGAATGTGAAAATTCCTTTAGTGAGCTGAAGAGACGTTTGTGCACAAGACCAATATTGACCACTCCTGATTGGACTAAACCATTCCATGTCCATGTAGATGCATCCAAACATGCAATAGGATGTGTGCTAGCACAACCCACATGTGAACAATATGTAGATTTTCCTAGAGAATATGCTAGCCAACAGTTAAATGCAGCGGAACAAAACTATACCACAATCGAGAGAGAAGGATTAGGCATGGTATACAGGGTGAAGAAGTTTGGACACTATCTATTGGACAACAAATTCAAGTTTTTTTACTAATCATCAACTCTTATTATATTTGGTCAATAAACCTTGCAACACAAGACGCTTAGTAAGATGGTTCCTCTTACTAATGGAATATGATTTTGAAGTAGTAGTTAGGAAAGGTAGAACCCACCTCAGGGTGGATCACCTTTCTCGTATCACTTCAAGAGAGTCCCTACAAGGAGTGTCTGATGAGTTGCCCGATGCTTATCTGTTCAATTTAGAAGTTTTTCCTAAATGGGAAAATGCGTTGGTACCAGTCCTAACCTTCGGGCCAGCAAATAAGAATGTGAAAACAAACAAAGAAGAAATTGTAGGATCACAAAACTATCAAATATTGGTAGGAAACATGTACAAACAAGATAGAGAGGGTGTACTAGCTTGTTGTGTCAAGGACAATGAACATAGTAGTTGGTTGCAACAAGCCCATGAAGGATTGCTAGGAAATCACTACTCTAAACAACGAACATTGCATAATCTAAAACGTTTAGGAATGTATTGGCCCAGCATGGACAAAGAAATACATGAGTAGATTAAGAATTTTCCAATGTGTTAGAAGAGACCCCCACTGGAGCATGTTACCCTTTATCATGTGTCATTAATTCAGGATTGGAGTGCTCCATTGGTAGAATTTATGAGATCAGGAACACTACCTAGTGAGACTAGTCTAGCAAGAAAACAAAGCATGGAGCAAGAGGCTCAATACTATGCTTTATTAGGTGACAACCTATACCAAAGAGGCAAAGATGGATACTTAAGATTATGCATTCATGAATAGGACTACTTGAAAGTCTTAGAAACTGCACACAACGGTGTCAAATGTGGACACTTTGGGCCTGATCAAGTAATCAAGACCATTTTATTCTCAAGACTTTGGTGGCCAACTCTTCATATGGATGCACATACCTATGTGAAGAAATGTGACGCATGCCAATGTGCCCAATACCCAATTAGAAAAGATGAGATGCCTTTGAGGCCAATGATGGGAGGACGTGCATTTTCAAAGTGGGGTATAGACTTTGTAGGTCCCATTAATCCCCCAGCTAGGAACTCCCATGGAGAGTACATTATTGTAGCCACAGATTACCTTACAAAGTGGGTAGAAGTAAATGCCACAACAAAGAATGATGCTCAAACGATGACTAAGTTCTTATTCGAGAATGTGTTCACCAGATATGCATTACCAATAGAGTTACTAAGTGATAGAAGTACACACTTCTTGAATGAATTCATTGAAAAACTTCTCCAAGGGTTCTTGGTGATACATAAGAAGTATGCCCCCTATCATCCACAAGCTAACGGATAAGCCAAGAGCACAAATAAGATCCTATGTAATGTATTGACAAAATTGGTAAATAATAAACACTCTAATTGGGACAAACAACTTCATCTAGTGAACTAATGGTGAAAATTGGTGTGACTGTGGGTACATGAGTGGGTGTGAACACAGGATTTATAAATGTTGAGGAATATATTACATGTTGGGTATCACGGATTAGTTAGTGTAGAGGAAAGATATAGGTGATGGAGTCGAACTGGGAGGGGATATGGGTGAGAAGATCATTGGTTGGGGAAATGGAAATAGAGGTCGTGGAGGAAGGGAAAAGGAAGAAAGGGAAGGGGTGAAGAAGGGATTAAGTGGAATGGGGGAATTATGGTTGAGATAACAGGTGTAAAGGTTTTAGGTAGATTCTGGGGTACAGGAGGTACTATGGCTTCAACTACAACACTTACTATGATTTAGGATAATGGAGGTGAGCTGGTGTACACTGGGGAAGTTGGATGTACGTGAGAGGGAAGAGTTTTGATTCATGTGGAGGTGATGTCCATGGTGGTTACATGTATGAAGGTCGAAGGTTGTGGAGGGGAGTAGATAATGATGGTTTCTCCTATGGGTGGCAACTCCACGACTAGTCGTGCTTCTTCTGGTTGTTAGGAGGATTGGGCATCTATCGGCACATAGATGTATTGATCGGGTCTTGACATTAATCGTATGCATAGAGGGTCCAATTATGACAATGGCTTCCTCTTTAATAAATAGAGTGCTTTGACTATACCTACTAATTTGACTAATTTGTTAAAGCCTTCTACAAAGCAGGCTTTGAATCCTTTGCTAGCTAGTTCTTGTTGTAAAATTTCTTTACTCCATTCTTATGAGATTCGTCCGCTTGCCCACATGGCTTGCATGTTGCGGTATATCTCATGGATTCCTAGTGTGTATGTTGTAGCTTCAAAAGTGTCCTCTTCATGTGTGCTAGTATCTCCTTGAGATTCAGTTTACTGCTCTTGCTCTTCATCCTGGTCATCATCCTATGAATCTTGACTATTTTGGCTGGCTTCGTTGTCACCGTCTTCATTGTTCATTATTGTTCGATCATCCTCATCTGGACTTGACACTACTTGTTCGTGATGCTGATCAGGTGGTGGGGTGGGATAACTTGGTTGTTCATATTCTTGCGAGAAAATTATCCTTCTGAGAACTCAAATTTGCTAGAGAATGCATCTTGCACTTCAAAATCAAATGTAGTATTAATGGGTTTTGCCTCAAGGTTAGGTATTGGAAAACTGAATGCATCCGCACCAATGGTGGTGGGGGTTTGTTGACACTCAAGGTCAAGCACAAGCATGGAAGCGCATCAAGGAAGTGGACATGCAAGAAGAAGGAGCATGCAGGGAGCTCTAAGAAGCACATGTCAAATTTTCAGAAGAAATCCCTATAAAATAGTGATTCTTATCACTAAAAACCATTGTAAATACCATTTTCCATTTTGCAACTCCATTTTGTTCAATCCGAGGAGTCCTTGAGCTTGGGGAGTATTAGAAGTATCATCCTACCAATTTTCATAATTTTTAGACTCCATTTGAGCCCTTAAATAAGCCATGGAGCCTAATTTTTAACTAGGCCGGACACTAGGTCTCGAGAGGGCAAGAACCACTCAAAAAACTATAAAAAGAGCTAGAGAGCTCATTTTTGGGGTTAGCTTGTTAGAGATTTGAGCTCTTGTAATAGATTTCCTTTGTAATTGAAGTCCTTCCATTGTTCCACTCTTTGGTCTTACCTTGTGCGCATGTCTGTGTGTATGTGTGTGCATGCTTGTGTGCTTTGCCCCACACACTTGTGCCATCACTTGCTGACGGTCTTCATACCACTCCTCACGTCTCCATAGATTGACATTTATGAGGTGAAGCTTCTCACGTTGGTACTTGCCATTGTGCTAAAGTGACACCAAATTTTGCACCATTGCCGGGGAAAGAGCTTGGAGGACGAGCCTATGATGGTAAGTGTTAGAAGAAGTATTTTTTGAAGGGAAATATTTGTAAAATGTCAAAAAATTGTAGAAATATTTATGCAAATGATGTAAAAATGAGGAAGAGTCTTCCTCATGCAAATTAAAATCATATGTATTTTTTCTAGAATTTTTGGAAGCTCTTTGATAGCATATTTTTAGATTAGAAGGGAAAAGGACCAAAATTCAAGTGTGAAAAGGGACACTTGAAAATGTACAAAAGATAGTTTCCTCTATTTTGAGAGGGTTGGTTGTATTGTTTTTGCTATCCAAGTAATATGAAGAGCTCTCCTGCAAGAGATTGTGTTTTCTACTTCCATGTGAATTTCTCTTGATTTGTTGAGTCTATTCTATGTGTGATTCATGGAATTTGTGAGCTTCAATTGTGTATTTCTGAGTAATGTGTATGAAGAGAGGTGATTCTTGATGTATTAAGTGAGAAAGTGTAGAAGAACAAAGTTGGAAATGGAAACCTTCAGTTTTCACAGAATCACGATTGTCTTGTTTGTGTGATACAGGTATCATTTTTTAGATTTGACTTCATAATTGTGTTCTGCTGAGAAAATGGTACACTTTAGGCACCAAGATCATTGAAAATGATGTAGTATAGCTCAAGATAATCAAAACCCTAGAAACTTCTCTTCATCTTCATAATTTCTCAGGAAAACAGTCATTTTCCTCTTATTCTTGGATTCCATTAACTAGAAGGGGCTGTGGTCTTTGCATACTTCCTGGATTGACAATTTAAAGATGTGTACCTTTATGCTAAAATGATTGGAGAGGACAACTCCAAAGGGTAACAACAAACATTTTTTTGGCGCCGTTGCCGGGGAACAAAGAAAAAGCTTCATTGAAGTTTGGACCTTGCTGGATCTTCCATTGTTGATGGTATTGAACACATTGAAAAGGTATTACTCTTTAATCAAGAAAGGAAACATGAAAAGGTAGGTTTCTTTGCTTGTCTTTTGGGAAAAGGAAGCAAGAGTTAACCTTTTGAGATAAAGAAGTGGAGAAATTCTTGTAAATTGATAGTTGCTCATATCATTTTTTAAAGAGTAAAGTGTAGGTGTGTGAAAAATTGAATCAAGATTGTCGAAGGGAAGGTAAAATGTGACTATCTTTGCATTTGTAGAGTGCTTTTTGACCAAGTATCAAGCAAATTTATTAATCCTGGACAAGATGACATGATTGCATTGAGGAAAGTCAAGTAAGGTAGCTATAGGAAAATAGATAAGATCCATTTGTTTAGCCAAGGCAAAGCAATAATCTTGAGAGAAGATTTATTTGCATCTTGAAAAGAAAACCGTTTGACTTTATCTTTGCATGAATTGATAATTGCACTTCTTAGCACATATTTCCTTGGAAAGCTCTACTCCTAAACTGATTAGATTGCAAGCATAGAAGAGTATAACCAATCATGAAACAAAAGATCAATGGATCTTGAAACAAGAAAACCCTAAGTGAAGTGTTTACCTTGATTTAGGGCAAAATACTAAAAATTCATAAAATTCATTAAAAAATTCAAACAAAGTTTGTTTTTTTTAGAAAGATGGACTGGAGGATTGTTGTTGAAAGTGGAAAAAAAAATTCTGAAAATTGAAAGAAAATAAAAAATATCTGAAGGGGACTAGGTAGAAAGAAAAGTCAAAAAGTGCAAAAGCTGGAAGTTCACAAAAAAGACAAGAGTCTCTTCACAGGATCGTGATTTTTTATAAGAAAAAGAATTTGATTTATTTTGCACTTTTGGGTATTGAGGTAAGTGATTGTAAGAGGATTCATAAAGTTGAGGGAGTAAAGAAAATCAAATTTCAAAATATCAGTAAGAATTGAGCATCAAGTGATTAAATTGAGTATTGGGTACAGAATCGCGATTTTCATCAGTAGGATAAAGGGAGTAAATTTTGTTGAAAAAATAAGAATTGTGAATCAAAACCACAAAATTGCTAAGGGACAAGGATCATAAAGTGAAAAGTGAAAATTTTGAGAAATTCACACAAAATCGCGATTGTCTGAAGGTTATAAAAGCATGAAATCTCAAAAAAAAAGGCTCATTTGAGTGAGAGAGAGAGTGAGAGAACCTGACAGAATCGTGACTTCCTCCAACTACAAAGTTCTTGGATTTTTTTGATCAAGCAAGCAAGGTAATGGTCTTCCAATAAATCTTTGCATGATTTCAAGTTTTCACATGATGATAAGAGCACAAAAACACAGAAAATTGTAAAAAACACGAAATCGTGATTTTCAGACTTTTTGAATTTTCTTGAGAAAAAATAACATTTTTGCTAAAAATCTTTTATTGCATGTCAAAATTTTAATGAGGCGATTCTATTTGAGAAACAAAAACTTAAAAATCAAGAACCTGAAAAATTTAAAAAATCTGCTCAGAATCGCGATTCTATAATCAAACACAAAATCATGATTCTCTAAATTAAACACAAAATCGCGATTCTCAGAATACGATTTCATAAGAAAATCGTGTTTTAACGATTGTGAGCAATCACGATTGTCTTGGAACAAAATCGTGAAAATCACGATTCTCTTCACAAAATCGTGAAAATCACGATTCCCTTCAGAGGATCGTGAAAATCACGATTCTCTTCACAAAATCGTGAAAATCATGATTCCCTTCACAGGATCGTGAAAATCACGATTCTCTTCACAAAATTGTGAAATTCACGATTCCCTTCACAGGATCGTGAAAATCACGATTCCCTTCACAGGATCGTGAAAGTCACGATTCTCTTTACAAAATCGTGAAAATCACGATTCTCTTCACAAAATCGTGAAAATCACGATTCCCTTCACAGGATCGTGAAAATCACAATTCTCTTCACAAGATCGTGAAAACCACGATTCTCTTCACAGGATCGTGAAAATCACGATTCTCTTCACAAAATCGTCAAAATCACGATTCCCTTCACAAGATCGTGAAAATCACGATTCTCTTCACAAAATCGTGAAAATCACGATTCCCTTCACAGGATCGTGAAAATCACGATTCTCTTCACAAAATCGTGAAAATCACGATTCCCTTCACAGGATCGTGAGAAACACGATTCTATCCACAGAATCGTGAAAAACACGATTCTATCCATAGAATCGTGAGAAACACGATTCTATCCTCAGAATCGTGAAAAACACGATTCCATTCACAGAATTGTGGAAAATTTAGAATATCCAAAGAATCTTGAAAAAGACAATTCTTTTTCATAGAATCGTGAAGAAATTTAGAATTTTCTCAAGATCGTAGAAAAGACGATTCTATTCACAGGATCGTAGAAAACACGATTCTCTTCATAGAATCGATACTTGGATCGGTCACGATACACGATACCGATGAAGTACTACGATACACAATGTGGCAATACACGATACCAGATGGTCCCAATACATGATACTCAACCCGACAATACACGATACACGTGAGGTATCGCGATACATGGGGAGACAATACACGATACTCGACAAGTATCGCGATACACGAGAGTTCTAGTATCGTGATACCTGAACTCAACCGGACACAATACTTGGAGTTTTTGAAGTCCAAATTCAAATTTTTTTGTAAATATGTGTACCTTATGTCCTCCTTGTCACTCCTATGCACCTGTAGATGCAAAGGTTCTCTCCAAACCTCCTATATTGCACTTGTGATACTTGTTGTAGGTGGTGTCATGCTACACGATACTTCACTCAGATTTTGATGTATTTAGAGTATTTAAAGCATATTTCTTCAGAGTTTCAAGCTCTGAACTCCTCTATGCTTCTTGCTCATAGCCACAAGTGAAAAATAAGGTAATGAAAAATGGAAAAATATGAGAAGATGAAGAGGGGAGAAGATGGTGATGATGATGAAGATGAAGGTGGAGAAAAACTCAAAAACTGAATTGAAAATGGTGATCTTTTTACCTTCCAACATTGCTACTCTATGTCTTACTGTTTGTTGTTACCCTTTGGAGTTGTCCTCTCCAATCATTTTAGCATAAAGGATCAATTACACATCTTTAAATTGTCAATCCAGGAAGTATGCAAAGATCACAGCCCCTTCTAGTTAATGGAATCCAAGAATAAGAGGAAAATGACTGTTTTCCTGAGAAATTATGAAGATGAAGAGAAATTTCTAGGGTTTTGATTATCTTGAGCTATACTACATCATTTTTAATGATCTTGATGCCTAAAGTGTACCATTTTCTGAGCAGAACACAATTATGAAGTCAAATCTAAAAAATGATACCTGTATCACACAGACAAGACAATTGTGATTCTATGAAAACTGAAGGTTTCCATTTCTAGCTTTGTTCTTCTACACTTTCTCACTTAATACATCAAGAATCACCTCTCTTCACATTACTCAGAAATACACAATTGAAGCTCACAAATTCCATGAATCACACATAGAATAGACTCAACAAATCAAGAGAAATTCACATGGAAGTAGAAAACACGATTTCTTGCAAGAGAGCTCTTCATATTACTTGGATAGCAAAAACAATACAACCAACCCTCTCAAAATAGAGGAAATTATCTTTTATACATTTTCAAGTGTCCCTTTTCACACTTGAATTTTGGTCCTTTTCCCTTCTAATCTAAAAATATGCTATCAAAGAGCTTCCAAAAATTCTAGAAAAATTACATATGATTCTAATTTACATGAGGAAGACTCTTCCTCATTTTTACATCATTTGCATAAATATTTCTACAATTTTTTGACATTTTACAAATATTTCCCTTTAAAGAATACTTCTTCTAACATTCTTCTCCTCCTAGAATTTTTGGCTCCTGACAAAAATACTCTTGCAGATAAGTAGTGAGATCTTCCTTTACTTCTTTTTTCTTTGATAAACCTGTGACAATAGGTCATGAATTTTTCTTTCTATGATGTTCAATTTATTTACCATTTCAAATAATGCTTTTCTCCACTGTACAACTGCCTCTGGTTTGTCTATTACATCTTTCTTCAGATATTCTCTATATGCTGCTTCATAGGCAGTGAGTCTTGACTTTGTGATTACTGATAAATTTCCAAAAGAGAGCTTTATCTGATCATTGATTATCTGCTCCTTTTGTCCCTCCTCTTGCTCATCTATATCCATAAGATCTAGGTCTTCTTGTTTCTCCTGATCTTCTGTAGTTGTGAACTCCTCATTATGATTTAGGTCATAAAGTATATCTTCTATGCTTTGGTTTATTTATTTTTCTGTATTTTCTTCTTTACCCTCTTTGAAATCCATCTTTTCTAATACTTCCTCAGTTTCCTCAATTTGATCTTTGTTTTCCTTCTTGTGCACTGAGCTGCAAATCTGAGCTTCCTTTTCTACTTCTAACTTTTCCTCATTAAATTTGAAATAAGTTTGCTGTGATGGTTTTGTCCATGCTGTTTTTAACCCTGAGTCCACCAATCCACTACTGAACTCCTTCCTTACTTCAACCTCTTCTTCCATCATCACTGCTTTACCTTTTAGTATCCTTTTATCTTCTCCAGGACTAACCTGTTTTGCTGCTTCTTCTTGGACCTATTTTCCTTGTGACTTCTCACTCAAATCTTCTGGTGTTTTGCTTTTTTTCAGAGACTTGGACTGTCACAATCGGTGTGCTAGGTTCTGACAAATTCAAACTTTCCAACAGAAAATTTTCAATGTCACTCACTGAATCTGAAGAAAACTGTGATGAACCAACTATCCCTGATTTGTCCATTCTTGGTTCTTCTATAACAATGGATTCCTTCTGCTTCTTTTCTTCTACTGACAATTTTCCTGTCTCCATCCTTTGTACAGATTCTATTGCTTTTCCTTTATTTTTCTTGGTCGACTTCTTTTCCTGCACAGGTTTCTTCTGAACCTTCTTCTTCACTACTAATGTGGTTCTAGTTTCAGGAGGACCTTGTAACTCCTTGAAATAAGCCAACGATTCTACTTCCTTTTTAACAAAAACCTCTTCAGTCTTTGCTGCCACCATCTGATCATGCAACTCTTCATAGTGTTCCACTTCTTCTTGTATCCAATCGGTTGCTTTACAAGAGTAGTCTTCCAACATTTTTTGATATTGGGCTTCATAGATTGCCCTTTTATTGTTTCCTTGAGCCAGATAAGAATACAATTGTTCCTTACTTGTCTGAGGTGGATGAGGTTCATTTGAAGACTGAACTTCCTTTTGAGCAGCTTCATGCTCTTCCTTTGTTGCCTCCTCCTCTTCCAATTCCACTTTTCTTGGATCCAATCTTCTTTTCTTTACTGGAATGACTTCTTCTGAGACTCCCTTTCTTTTCCTTTTTGCTCCCCTCATGCTTGGTTGGGCTTCTACTTCTCTTACAGACATCATTTTAGAAGGACTTTTGATTCCTGTCATCAAACTTTTGAAGTATTGAGCTTCTAGAGCCAATTTTAATTGATCCTCCATTCCGAAAACATGATATATAATCCTTGTCAAAAATTGTGCTCCATTCATGAACTTCCTTTGCTCCCAATGTTTGGCTGCTTCCTTCAATTGATCATGTATGTATGGAGTTACATCCATCACTCCAAAAGGTTTGGATGTGTCCTTATTATTGAACATGATCAATGTCACTGGTTTTGTTGCAGAAATGTGGTATACTTCTTTTACTCTGATACCACTCCTTGTCGACGCGACGAAGGCTGAACCTTAGTAAGCCTGCAGAAATCGCCACGCCCAAGAAGAACTAAGCTAGAGTGATTCAGAACACTTCTGTAATCAACCAATAGCTTAGCGAAGTCTAGCGCTCAACATATAAGACTGCGCTCTAAATTCACTGGAAGAAATTTCACCGAAACTTCACCAGACTGTCACTGGACTGACACCGTAATCGTACCGGAATGAACTTCAAATCTATTTATAATTACTTCAAGTAAACATACATGAAGTAAGGAAGTGACGCAAAAGCTTCCTTAACTTACTGAACACTTTCTGAAGTTTAAGGAAAAACTCCACTAGTTCAGACAGCCTCTTTCCGGTCACACTTTGTACTATGTATAGATATCTTTTTCACCGGAAACCTTAATCAACTAAAAGTAGAGATGTCTGCTACAGAATGAGCTATCTCTCACACAAAACTTCGCATTACTCTATGAGATCTACTTCGTTCTTCTACCGGAAAAATACTTTTACAGTAAGAACTGCAACTGACCGAAAATGCGGTTACTGAGAAAACGTTAACTATTAACTAACTTTAAAACATACTCTGTTTCTTCCGCATACAAAACAGTACGCACAAACATCCACATGAACATGTGTTTTCTATTAGAGAAGATGTGTACAAGTGAGCTTGGCCTCTTCTTGCTCAAGCTACAGAAACTCTCCTATACTGAGTAGTTTCTTATTACCATCTTTCTCTCATATGAATACCCGATATCTCAGGCTTCTGTTATTCATCTATACATACGCGATCTCTGGCGTCTTCTTCTACATACGCGATCTATGGCGTCTTCTGTCTATAACTCTGCGTCTCTGCGCATCTGCTATATTTCGTCTCTCTCTCTATCTCTATTCTCCTCTCACTCTTCTTCTCTTCTATATGTGCTCTTATTTATACTGCACGCTCTTCTTAAGCACGTTCTTGTTTGCACTTCCCTTCTATTATTCCTTTGCACGTTCTCTCTATGTACAGTTTGATTTGCCTAACGTATTCTGATCCTGAAAGATTCTGTACTGTACATAACGGTCGTGGATTTGTCCTTCCACTAAGGCTTTTGATTTTCTCTGATTCTGCTTCCTTTTTTTTTTTAATGTCTGTTTGTCAAATTCGTGAGTGTTTCTTCAACAGCTCCCCCTCAATCACTAATTTGACATCTTCCGGTCTTTCATATATCTTTCTTTCTTTTATACCTGCCATTTCTTTGAATCTGTTTGTCTTCGTTCATCCAAACTCTTTGTCAGCATATCTGCAATCTGATCCTTTGTCGGAGTGTATACAATTTCTAACTCCTTCTCCATTACCTTTTCCCTCAGGAAATGATATTGAATTTCTATGTGCTTTGTTCTTGCATGAAATACTGGGTTTGCTGCAAGATATAGAGAGCTCATATTATCTCCATGTATGATAGGTATACCTTGATCAATACCCATGCTTTTGAACAAGGTCTGCATCCATATTATTTCTTTAGCTGCTTCTACAAGTCCTTTATACTCTGCTTCTGTTGACGATAAAGCCACTGTGTGTTGCTTCTTCGAACACCAGCTTACCAGCTTATCTCCTAGGTATATCATATACCCGTGTGTTGATCTTCTGTCATCTTGACTTCCAGCCCAGTCTGAGTCACTGTATGCTCTGAGCTTTATGTCGGACGTAAAAGGATAATATAATCCTTCTTTTACAGTTCTTTTAATATATCTAAGAACTCTTTGTCCTGCAACCCAATGTTGATCTGTCGGACAATGCATAAATTGTGAGAGAACTCCTACTGCATAACTAAGATCCGGTCTTGTTAGCGTAGCATAAATTAGACTTCCTACAATTGACTGATATTTCTTCATATCTTTAAACTCTGCTCCACTGTATCTGCTGAGTTTATGATTTACTTCAAGCGGTGTTGAAGCTTCTCTGCAATTCTCCATATTAAACTTCTTCAGTAAGTTTAGGAGACACCTTTCTTGTGTCACATATACACCATGATTTGTGTATGTGATTTCCATTCCTAGAAAGTATGACAACTTTCCTAGGTCACTGATCTTGAACTCTCTTTTGAGTAGTTTCTTTACTTCTGTAATCCCTTCATCTGATGTTCCTGTGATTATTAAGTCGTCTACATAAATACAAATGTAGATCATTCCTTCTTCTGTTCTCTTTATAAGTAGACTTGCGTCTGCCTTCGAACTTTGGTATCCAAGTTCATTTAGATATTTCACAAGTCTATAACTCCAAGCTCTTGGAGCTTGCTTGAGTCGATAAAGTGCTTTTCTTAACCTGCAAACAAAGTTTGGGTTTCTAGAATTTACAAACCCTTCAGGTTGTTCCATGTACACTTCATCAGAAATGTATCCGTTCGGAAATGCGTTCTTTATATCTAGCTGACTTAGCTTCCATCCTTTCGATGCTGCTACAGCAATCACTGTTCTTATGGTTGACATCCTTGCCACCGGACTAAACGTCTCGTCATAATCTATGCCATGCGTCTGGGCATAGCCTTTGACCACCAGCCTTGCTTTGTATCTGGCTATCCTTCCATCTGCAAATTTCTTTATTTTGAAAACCCATTTATTTCCGATTACTTTCTTACCATTTGGTTTCGGAACAAGTTCCCATGTCTTGTTCTCCTCCAGTGCGCTTATTTCTTCTTCCATTGCTTCTTCCCATTGCTTCTTGCCTTTTGCTTCATCATAGCTCTGTGGTTCTTCATCATCTTTGACCATATATGCATAGTCTTTCTGAGTTATGTATGACGTATCATACGAGTACCTTTCTGGTTGTCTTCTATTCCTGTTTGACCTTCTTGGTTCAAACTCTTCATATGTATCTGAATGCACTTCTTCATTATCTTCATTTCTCATACCTGATCTGTTCTTAGACGTACTTGCCTGCATATGATTTTCATCTTTGTTTACCTGCACAATTGATTTCCCTTTCTCTCTTCTTTTTATTTCTTCTTCGAATTCTTCAGTCGTATGACTTTGGTCTGCATACCAACTTTTCTGTTCATCAAATGCAACATCTCTGGACACAGTAAATTGTTTGGTTAGAGGATTCCATAACCTGTAACCCATCTGCTTTTCATCATATCCAACGAACACATATTTCTCTGCTTTCGGTTCAAGCTTATGTCTGAGTTGAGACGGTACATAAGCATACGCTACTGATCCAAACACTTTGCAGTGATCAAGTGTTGGCTTCTTTCCCCACCAAGCTTCATAAGGGGTCATTCCTTCCAATGCTGTACATGGTAATCTATTTACCAAGTATGTAGCTATGTTTATAGCTTCAGCCCAAAGATAATTTGGACAATCTTTTTCGTTTAGCATAGCTCGTGCGAACTCGACTAGAACTCGGTTCCTTCTTTCTGCTACTCCATTTTGTTGTGGTGTATATCTGCAGGTTATTTCTCTTTTAATACCTGCATTCCAAAGATATTCATTGAATTCTTGGGAGAAGTATTCTCCCCCTCCATCAGACCTCAGTCTTTTAAGTTTTCGTCCGGTAAGTCTTTCAGCATATGCATGAAAATGCCTGAAAGCTCCAAATACTTCTGATTTCTCTTTCAAAACATAAAGAGTTATCCACCTTGTTGCATCATCAATGAATAGAACATAGTACCTTGATCCGCTGATTGATCCTTCTTTCGTTGGCCCCCATACATCTGTATGAATGAGCTCGAGTACTTCATCATGTTTGAATCCTTTCTTTTGGAAAGGTAACCTATGGGCTTTTCCCAACTGGCATGCTTCACACTTGTGAATCATATGTTGATTCTGTATATTTGGTAATCCCAATACTGACTGATTCGTTATCATAGTTTTAATTCCTTTTTCATTAAAATGACCCAATCTCTTATGCCATAAATCAAGTTCTGTAATAACCTTCTCACCATGTGTGAGTAAAGCTTGGCCGATGTTCCCTTGTACTCTTAAGGTAAAGAGTCTTCCTTCTTTCTTTCTTTCCAGAAATGATCTGGTTATATCCATTCTCGGGATCTTCTACAATACTCCTTTGTTTGTAAATCTGACCTGAAAACCTTTCTCAACTATCTGTCCCACGCTAATCAAGTTTTTCGGTATTGTTGGAACATACAAAACATTGGTTAGCAAATCTGCTCCACTCTTGCATTTCACTTTTCCAATTGAGTGTACGCTATGTCTCGTATTGTCACCTGTTTGAACAGTGTGACTAGAACTACCTTTTTCTAGTTCTGACATCAGTTCTATATTTCCTGACAAATGATTAGAGCATCCAGAATCAATGTAAAATACCTTTAGGTCTTCATTATCTGATGTGCTGATAGAGTTCATCATCAACGATGTATGACTTTCATTCTGCGTGTCGTTTGCGTAGTTGTTGTAGGTGGTGTTGTAGGATTGATTATGTCCCCAACTTCTTACTCCACCTCTACCATAGCCTCCTCTTTGATTTTGTCTTCCTCTTTGATATCTTCCGCTTCTACCTCTGCTATTACTGTTTTGATTTTGATTTGATCCTTGTTGATTGTGCCAACAGTCATGAGCCAAATGATTACTGAGTCCACAGATCCAGCAAGCCTTCTTGTTGGTATTCTGGTTACTTCTTCCTCTTCCAAAACCTCTTGCTCTTCCTCTGCCAGTGCCTTTACCTCTTGCGTAATAGGCCTGAGAACTCGACTCTTCTTCGTCTTTTGTCTTACCTTTGTCTTTCTTTTTGTTCTTCATGTACATTGCAGAGCTTTGTCCTTTATCTGCATCTCCTTTCAGGTCTTGCTCATATGTGAGCATCAAACCAAGCAACTGATTTAAATCTGGCACAAAATGATTTAAAGAAAGTTCAGTTGATAGTACAAAAGGTTTCCACCTTTCATCTCCTCTCAAACCTGTGAGCACTTGCGCTATCAATCTATGATCTTCGACTTCTTCATTTATGGATCCAAGACTATCTGCTCGATCCTTCATTTTAGTGACATAGTCACTTATGCTTTGACTCGACTTCTTTCTGAATGTCGTAAACTCAGACCATAAATTAGCCTTCCTGGCTTTCGTAGTATTTTGGAAATGATCTTCCAATGCACTCCATATGTCCTCTGCTTTCTCCAGACCTCTAATATGCGGTAGTAGATGGTCTGTTATGGTATTATAGATGTAGGCTCTTGCCGTTGCATCTTTCTTCTGCCACAGCTTCAAAACTTCTAATTCTTCTTTTTCCGGTTGACTATCATCTTCGAAAGTCGGCTTCTTTTCTTCTCCGGTCACGTACATCATTAAGTCCTTACTCATAAGTAAGGCTTCCATGCGCATTACCCATGCGGGATAATTATCTCTATCCAACTTATCAATAGTAACATGGTCTGCCATGATCTTCTTGTTTCTGTTACTTCCGGTGAGTTTTTGAGAATCTTTCTGCTCTTCAGAATCTTTCTCGTTCTGGTTCCACTCGTTGTGGTTAACTGGCTCTTGTTTCCAATAATGGTGAATACTCTAGGCTCTGATTAGATATGCCTAGCTCTGGCTCTGATACCACTGTTGCGGAAATGTGGTATACTTCTTTTACTCTGATACCACTCCTTGTCGACGCGATGAAGGTTGAACCTTAGTAAGCCTGCGGAAATCACCACGCCCAAGAAGAACTAAGCTAGAGTGATTCAGAACACTTCTGTAATCAACCAATAGCTTAGCGAAGTCTAGCGCTCAACATATAAGACTGCACTCTAAATTCACTGGAAGAAATTTCACCGAAACTTCACCAGACTGTCACTGGACTGACACCGTAATCGTACCGGAATTAACTTCAAATCTATTTATAATTACTTCAAGTAAACATACATGAAGTAAGGAAGTGACGCAAAAGCTTCCTTAACTTATTGAACACTTTCTGAAGTTTAAGGAAAAACTCCACTAGTTCAGACAACCTCTTTCCGGTCACACTTTGTACTGTGTATAGATATCTTTTTCTTCGGAAACCTTAATCAACTAAAAGTAGAGATGTCTAGCTACAGAATGAGCTATCTCTCACACAAAACTTCGCATTACTCTATGAGATCTACTTCGTTCTTCTACCGGAAAAATACTTTTATAGTAAGAACTGCAACTAACCGAAAATGCGGTTACTGAGAAAACGTCAACTGTTAACTAACTTTAAAACATACTTTGTTTCTTCCGCATACAAAACAGTACGCACAAACATCCACATGAACATGTGTTTTCTATTAGAGAAGATGTGTACAAGTGAGCTTGGCCTCTTCTTGCTCAAGCTACAGAAACTCTCCTATACTGAGTAGTTTCTTATTACCATTTTTCTCTCAGATGAATACCCGATATCTTAGGCTTCTGTTATTCATCTATACATACGCGATCTCTGGCGTCTTCTTCTACATACGCGATCTATGGCGTCTTCTGTCTATAACTTTGCGTCTCTGCGCATCTGCTATATTTTGTCTCTCTCTCTATCTCTATTCTCCTCTCACTCTTCTTCTCTTCTATATGTGCTCTTATTTATACTGCACGCTCTTCTTAAGCACGTTCTTGTTCGCACTTCCCTTCTATTATTCCTTTGCACGTTCTCTCTATGTACAGTTTGATTTGGCGTAACGTATTCTAATCCTGAAAGATTCTGTACTGTACATAACGGTCGTGGATTTGTCCTTCCACTAAGGCTTTTGATTTTCTCTGATTCTGCTTCCCTTTTTTTTTTTATGTCTGTTTGTCAAATTCGTGAGTGTTTCTTCAACAGGTTTGTGTGGAATGGTATATCTAGGTAATTTTGGGAAACAGAAGTATTGAAGGAACATTCTAATGGCATACTCCTCATTCTCTTTTCCTTTGAAATCAGCAAATTTAGAATATCTTGCATAGGTTGCTGTATTCTTCTTGACAAAGTTGTTATCCAACTTGGTTCCCATTGAATAGAACAAGAAGGCTGCCCTGATATGCTCTGCCTTTATAGTAATATTCACTTCTTTGTTTTCTTTGTCCTTGACAGAACACTTGAAATATGCATCATTGCCCTTTCCAACCTCAATCAGACTATTCATCACTTGTGATAGTCTTTCAAAGACTATGAAAAATAAAGGTTCATCCAACAATCTGTGTAATCCTACTACTTTCCATCTTTTGTAGTTGACTGCCATTTTCTGAAATTTGTAAAATTCTTGGCACAATATTGTATATTTGTGGCCCCCAACTCCTACTGTGAAAATGTGCTGACCAATGATACTAAGGGTTTCCTTTAGCTCCTTGGCTACCTTCTCTCTCTAGCTCCACTTTTTCTACTGTTGCTTCACTGTCTAAGAACCAATGTCCTTTAGACAAAGTTACTAAGTCTACTTTGAAGTCATGAATTGGCAGTTCCTTTAGATTCACCATTCTGAGGAAAATATAACATCACAAAAAAGAAAACTCCACCAACATGAGTCACAAGAAACATAAATAAAATCACATTTGTTTCAAGATGTAATGAAAAAGAATAGAAATAAAATTTCAAATGAATCCTGACTTCTTTATTTGTGTCACAAATAAAAACTCAATTGAAGTGATCATTACATGTGTAGCAAGATATCTAGTGCTCTCTTTCCTTTTAACAGCTCTTTTTTTATATATTTTTTAACAATGAAGAAAGAAAAAATGAATGAAAAATAGAAGCGTGCTAAATTACAATCTATATCTTGCTTATGCAATATAACTTATATAAACAAACGAATTACAAAAGAATTGATAATTTTTCTCTCTTTTTTTTTATAGTTTTCTCTTTTCTCTTCTTTTTCCTCTTTTTCTTTTTGTTTTCTTCTTTCTTCTCTTTTTCCTCTTTTTTTTTTTAATAATAATAATTTCCTCTACTTCTCTCTCTTCCCCTCCTATTTCTTTTCTTGGGAAGAGGATGAGGTAGAGTAAATGAAAATAATTTCCAAAATGTGATAATTTCCTTCTGGTAAAAATTCTGAATTCTTTATCAAGAATCCCATGTGTACATCAGATAACCATTTTTTCTTTTCCCTCATCTATAACTCCATACTTTCTGAGCTATTTTAGTATCTTCATGCTTGTTTCCTTTCCATTGAATCAAATCTGATTTTTTTACCCAATAATACTTGATTCCTGTTGACTTTGTTCTAAGAATAAAACCATCTTCTTTTGATAAACTGTACTTGGACGTTTTTGGCTTCCATATCCATTTAATTCTAGGAAATTGTTTTGATGAGCAGTGCTTGTATGTACTTTGTTTCCACATTCTTTCTGTCTTGATGCCTAAATGCTTCTGACCATTCCATACTTGCCACCTTTCTTCCGTCTTTTCAACACCTTTTGTTTCTTCCATTTTCTCCTGTTTTTTATTGAAGTAAATTTGGTCATGAAGAGGTGGTTTTTGTGATTTCTTTGTAGCTTCTAGTGAAAAAGTAAATCCCTCCAATTCTGAGTCATAGATATCCTGTTGATTTTCTTGTTCCTCATCACTCAATAAAAACATTAAAAACCTTTTGTCATTTATTGTCAATTTAAGCTTCATATTTTCAAAATCCAAAATTACTTTACCTTGCCTGAGCCATGGTTGTCCCAAAATCAATTTCTCAGTCATCATATGATCTGGCCATTCTTCACAATCTATTTTCATATATTCTTCATTGAACTTAACTTTAATAGATGGTGAAGACATGCTTTGTATTATCTGTCCCTCTAAGGTTTTGATAATTGTTTTACTTTGAGTCCTTTTTAGGTTAAACTTATCCAACAAAACTGAACTGATCAAATTTACTTGTGCACCTGAATCTATCAAAACCTTGATTTTCTCATCATGAAAATTCATTGTTATAACAGGCAAATGCTCTCTTACTCTTAAAGGTGTTTCACATAAAAGGACTTCTCTAAGCTCCTTGATTTTTCTTATCCTTTCCTTTGCCTCCTGTTGAGCCTCATTCCTAATTTTTTCCTCTTCTTTTTTCTTGTTTTGAGCTTGATGTATTCTTCTCCATTCAAAAATAGTTAATGGAAGATCATACCTTTTTACTCTACATCCACTTATGAAGTTTGACATGATTTCTATCTATATTAGCTAATTGGATAGCTCCACTATTGCTTATTTGATTGATAATATAAGGCCCATGTCCTTTTTTCTGAAATTTCCTCTGATGTTCTTTTACTGTGTATGCTAAAACTAGATCTCCTTCTTGTAAGTCCTTTTCTTTAATATGAACATCATGATAAGCTTTTTGCCTATTCAATTATGTTTTCAATTATTTGGTTCAAAAAATGAGTCCCCCTATCACTTACCAATTCAATTGGTAATCCAAATCTGGTGATAATATTTTCATAAAGAAATCTTGCAGTGGTCTGAGCATCATTCCTTTTTGTAGCCCTAGCCTCTGCCCATTTGGTCAAGTAATCTGTGGCCACAAGCATATATTCAGGATGGGATTGTTTTACTGGAGGATGTATGGGTCCAATGAAATCCAACCCCCATTTACTAAATGCTCTTGTTGAAATCAGCGGTACCAATGGCATATTGTCTCTTTTATTTGGTTGACTCACTCTTTGACAAATGTCACATCTTTTTACATATTTTCTTGCATCACGAAATAGAGTTGGCCACCAAAAACCAGAATATAATATGAGTTTAGCAGTTCTTTCACTTGAAAAATGTCCTCCCGCCACTCCAGAATGTGCCATCTCTAACATTTCCATATATTTATTTTCAGGAACACAGGTTCTTAAATATCCATTCATCCCTTTCTTGTACAGTTGATCTCCTATCAGTTGATACTCTTCAGAAATCATTTGTAGATTCTTAGAGTCTGCACTAGCTCTTACTGGCTTTCCTTTCTTGTTTCTTTTCAACTCCTCAATTATGTTTGCACTCCAATCTGGATTTTTCTGAAACCAGTATAAGGTTATAATTTCTGAATTTTGCAAAGATTGGCATTCCGAGCAGTTGGAAATATATTTTTTTACATCTTAAATCTTATTAGGCCAATGTACTCCCATCCTATTAAGATTATTTAGGGTGACTCATGGAAGCATGAATACAGGGATTCCAACAATGAGCTCTTCTTAAATACTCCTGCTGCTCCTCTTCTGGAGTACAATATTCCAATATACCCATATGATTGAGATGATACAAATGTCCAACTAGCAGCACAAAATTCCTACTTTGTAATACCAGATGTGTGTTGTTTCCAAATGTTCTGCAAGGTCCCATGGTTAGCAAAGGTACTAAAGTCATGGCCCATTCAGGAATACTTTCTACTTTGAACAGATATGTATCTGGCAAGTCATCATCTAAAGGTGAACTTGGCTCTTTAGCTTGGATCCGGGACAAATGGTCTGCTCTCAAATGAGTTTTTCCTTGTCTGACCACTACCTCAAACTCAAATTCCATTAGCAGGAGAAACCATCGGACTATCCTACCAGTGTGACAAAGTTTGTTTACTAAGTAGAGTAAAGCTTGGTGATCCACAAAGAATTTAAACTTGTTGGCTAAAAGGTAATGTCTATATTTTTTCATAGCAAATATCATTCCCAATCCTTCCCTGTTAGTGGTTGTATAATTTTTTTCTGCTGAATTTAATTGCCTACTAGCATAAGCAATTGGAAAGTCTAATTTGCTCCCTTCTATTGGTTGTGCTAACACACGTCCCAAAGCATAATTTGAAGCATCTACATGAACATGAAAAATTTTATTCCACTGTGGGGTTTTTAGAATTGGTGCGGTTACCAAACAAGTTTTTAGAGTCTCAAAAGCTTGGTCACACTCTTTGGTCCACTCAAATTTTGTGATCAAGGCATACAAAGGTTTTGCAATGTCTGCAAATTTGTGTACAAATTTTCTATAATACCCACAATGTCCCATGAAGGTTTGAAGTTCTTGTACATTTGTTGGTCTTGGAAGTTCTACTATGGCCTTAATTTTTCTTTCATCAGTTGAAATTCCATTTTTGGAGACTATGTGACCTAACATTCTCCCTTGCCTCACAAAGAACACACATTTCTCTGGATTTAAACATACTCAGTATGTTCTACATTTTCTGAAAATATTTTCCAAATCTTTCAAATGATCTTGTCTTTTTATTGAAAAAGTACAAAGATCATCCATATAGATTTCCATTATATCCCTAAGAAATTATTTGAAGATGTGACACATCAATCTTTGAAAAGTTTCTGGAGCATTAGTTAAACCAATGGCCATAAACCTAAAGGCATAGACTCCCCATTCTGTGGAAAATGCAGTTTTATGTTGGTCTTCTAAAGCTATTGGTACCTGATTATATCCTAAAAAAGCATCCAAAAAGCTATAGACCTCCTTTCCTGCAACTCTTTCCAAAAGATGGTCTGTTATGGGTAATGGATAGCTATCCCTTATAGTTGCAACATTCACCTTTTTCAAGTTAATGCATACCCTGAGTTTCCCATTCTTTTTCGGTACTACAACTATAGGAGATATCCACTCTGTGTACTCAATCTCATAGATGAAATTGGCAGCCAACAGCTTGTCAATTTCTTCCTTTATTTTATTAGAGTATTTATCATTGAATGTGTAGTGTCTTTGTTTGCTAGGTTTTGCATCTGGAGTAATAGGAATTTTATGCTCACAGATTTTAGGGTCAATTCCTTTCAAATCCTTGTGACTGTAAGAAAACACATCCCTATAGTTTCTGGCCAAATCCCTTAATGCTTCCTCCTCTTGATTTGTCATGTCATCAGCTATTACAATATGTTTCTCCTCCCCTTCTTCTTGAACAATCATCACCTTTTTAGTTTGTTCCTCATTGTAATATGCCTCCCCCTTTTTCTTTTCTCTTTTTGGTTTCATTTTTAGAAGTAGTCTGTCTTCTACTTCATAGGTCTTGAAATTTGAAGGTACATCAAATTGTTGATCTTCTTTTGTTATTTTTTTATTTTTCTCAATTTCTTGCTCTTTTCCCATTTCTTTGTGTTTAGTTTTTCTATATGTTCCTGAGATTTTGTCTTTTATGGCATCAATAGCTTCCACTTCTTCCAAATATTGTTTTTTTCCAGTTTTTAATATTATTCCTTCCTCCTTGTCTTCTTCTGTTTTTGACACCTTTATCATTTGTATTCCTATGTGAAAGATATCATACCCTTCTTCATTTTGGAATTTCACTCCCACATATTCATCATTAGCTAGATCCATGGTGGTCAACCATAGGGCTCAAATTCTTCATCTTTGAATTTTTGTGGTATATAGCTCTCATCCTGTGATTTCCTTTCTTCTACACAATCTTATTTTCTTAACCTTCTTTTTCTATCTGTGAGGTTCCTTATCACATTGCATTTCCATATTGATGATTCTGTTTCATTCTCATCTTCAGTCTCTGATTCTTCACTTAATTCCTGATTTTGATGTATTTTGAACCATTCTTGAGGGGACATGTCACAATTGTTGATATATTTAGGTAGTGATGTGTGTGAACACTCTAGGACCGCCGGGGCACTTTTTTCCCTCTTTAGGAGGTTTTTTTCCCCCGGCTTGTATATACGCCTATTGCCCTAATGGGCTACTTATCTTTGTACATTCTCTAGTAATACATTCAGTCTTGTGTGTTGTGCTCCAAGCTTCTTCTTCTTCCTTGTGCTGTTCGCGTGCTTCCGCAGACGTCTAACTCCAACAATTGGTATCAGAGCAGGTCGTTGCTTCTTCTAGGGCGCCGTCGACACTCCTCCGTTTGCAGTCTCAGATTCGCATGAAATTTGGTGAGCATACTCAGGGTGTTTCCTAGATCAAAACAGCTTTGCTGTGTGGTGCTGAAATCGCGATCTGAGCTCGTTTCGGCCTCCGAACGCACTATCACAGCGCTTGTGCAGGCTATTTCGTCCTTTTGTGCCAAAGGTATATACCAGTTTCTGTTCACCAGTTTAAGCGTCTCGAAGTCTGCTATAGGTCTAGCAGAACTCGTCTGGGCAGTTCCGTTCAACTTTTTGAGATACAGTCAATTTTCTGCATCAAGGTATTTTAGTCACCGGCCATGGCTGAAAGCAGTGATGTATTCCGTATGTTGGCTGTTGAGGATAAGTTGGATGGTACCAACTACCCATTATGGGCTTATATGATGCGACATGTACTGGTTGCAAAAGGATTGTGGAACATTGTGCAGGGTGTTGAAAGACGTCCTGTTACACCTGTAACGACAGGTACTGCAAATACAGGTGTTGGAGCTGATGAAGATGGTGTCGAAGATGATATTCCACAGATTCCTGTTCGTGCTGCTGTTTCTATTGCACCTACTGCAGAGCAGATTCGTTGGGATGGCAGAGATGCCCAGGCACATGCATTGATAGCTTTGTCTGTCAAACGTGCCATTATCCCTCACATTCGCTCTTGCAGAACAGCAAAGGATGCTTGGGATACACTTACCACTTTGTACCAGGCTAGGAATGAGGCTCGTGTTGCTTACCTCCGAAAACAGTTGGAGAGTGAGCACATGAATGAAGGTGATTCTATGGACAGTTTTCTTACAAAGATCAAAGACCTGAAGGAACAATTGATTTCTGCTGATGAGGTTATACCAGATAGCTCACTTGTGCAGACCGTTCTGAATGGCCTTCCTGATTCATATCAGAGTTTTGCCTCTACTCTTCGGTTGATGATGAAAGGCAATCCGAATGCCTTGTCATTTGAGGAATTAGTCTCTGTTCTGTTGCAGGAAGATCAGTCCAGGCAGAACAGGTCCATTATGCGTGTTGCAGATCAAGCTTTCCTGGCTAGTCAGAAGGGCAAAGGAAAATGGAGCTCTTCTACTAGTAAGCAGAAATCTGCAAATGCTGCACAATCGAAGAACCAGGATAAAGATGAGAAGAAATCAGAAAAGCAGAAATTGTTCTGCAAGTACTGTAAAGGAAATGATCATATTATAAAGAACTGTCCAAAACTGGCTGCTAAAGAGGCAAAGAAGAAAGAGGCTGGAATGGTTGTTGCAGAGGCCTCTACACCAAAAACAGAGTCTGCAAATCTTGTGCAGGAAGAAGAATGGGCGTTTACTACTGTCTGCAGTTTTGACCCATCTTCTCATGATCAGTGCATGTCTGCAGTAGACTCAGATGTTTGGTACTTTGACAGTGGGGCGACCAAACATATTACCTCGCAGCGCAGTTTCTTCTCTTCACTCGAGCCTGCCCCTACAGGGAATACTGTCACATGCGCCAATAACTCCTCTTATCCTGTTATGGGAGTTGGTAAGATCATTTTGACTACTGCTGATGGTAGTTCTTTCACTTTGTCAGATGCTTTATTTGTGCCAGGGATCAAAAAGAACCTGTTATCAGTTTCTGCATTAGCCAAGATTGGCTTGGTTGTGAAATTCGTTGATGACAGGTGTACAGTCCATGATCTCTCAAATGGCGATGTGATTATTGCTTCTGGCATTTTATGTCGTGGGCTGTATAAGCTCATAGACTATGAAAGATCTGTGAATGATTCGGCATGTGCAGTTCATGATTCTCAGGCTATGTCAGATGCAAAGCTTTGGCATGCACGCTTTGGTCATCTGAATTTTGCTAGTTTGTTACGCCTGCAGAAATCTGAAATGGTGTCTTCTTTGCCCAAACTTGAGGCACCTGGAAAACATGTTTGTGAAGGCTGTATTTTGGGCAAAATGCAGCGTTCTTCCTTTCCAAAAGATGGTTCAGTTCGGGCTATGCAGAAATTGCAGCTTGTACATAGTGATGTCTGTGGTCCTATGCAGACACCCTCTTTTGGAAATTACCTTTACTTCGTGACTTTCATTGATGATTTTTCCAGGCATGCATGGGTATACCCACTCAAAGCAAAGTCCGAAGTGTTCATGTGCTTCAAACAGTTTTTGGTTTTGGCTGAAAATCTGTCAACATGTAAAATGGGCACCCTCCGTTCTGATCGAGGGGGGGAATATATGTCTTCAGATTTTAATGCATTTCTGGCTGAACGTGGGATAAAATACCAGTGTACAGTGCCGTATACACCTCAACAGAATGGAGTTGCTGAACGAAAGAACAGGTCACTCATGGAGATGGCGAGGTGCATGGTCAAAAGTCAGGCTTTACCACATAGTTTCTGGCTTGAGGCTGTCATGTGTGCAGCATATGTACTGAACAGGTGTCCCACCAAAGCGTTGTAGTCTATCACTCCATATGAGGCTTGGCATGACCGCAAGCCATCTGTTGCTCATCTGCATGTTTTTGGTTGTTTGGCATATGCATTAGTGCCTGAACAACACCGCAGAAAATTGGATGATAAGGCAGTAAAATGTATTTTTGTTGGGTACAGTTCTGAAAGTAAAGGCTATCGTCTGTATCATCCACAGACTAAACGCATTCTGGTTAGCCGTGATGTTGTCTTTGTGGAAGATGCTATTCAGCCATTGCTTTCATGTACTAAGGAGACATCTGTTAGCTCCAAAGACATGTATGATACTTTGATGCCTCTTTTTACAGGTGGACAGGCTAGTGCTGGTCCTAATGAGGCAACTTCTCAGCCTTTGCAGGTTTCATATGATGATGCAGATCATTCCATTTCTGATGCAGATTTACATGATGCACTTGTTGATGAGAGAGCTGATATTGAACAGGCAAAAACTATGCCAAAATGGCTGGTGCAGACTTTGCGTGACAGCAAATTAGATGCACCTTTGTCATATCGTACTCGTTCAGGCTCTCATAGTACCTCCTTTGCATCAGATTGCTATGCTATGGCTGCATCTAGTCTCTGTGATGAGAATGAGCCTGTTTCTTTTGATGAAGCACAAAATTCAGAAAATTGGATGGCTGCTATGCAATCTGAATATGATGCTATAATGAAGAATGGTACATGGTCTTTATGTGACTTGCCTCCTGGCAAGAAGGCCATTGGCACTAAGTGGGTATACAAGCTGAAGCGTAAACCTGATGGTACAGTTGACAGGTATAAGGCTAGGCTTGTTGCAAAGGGTTATGCGCAGGAAAGAGGCATTGATTTTGATGAGACCTTTGCACCTACATGCCGTATGACTACTGTTCGGAGCATTTGTGCACTTGCAGCCCATCATGGTTGGAATGTACATCAGTTGGACATTAAAACAGCATTTCTGAATGGTGGTTTGCATGAAGAAGTGTATGTTTTTCAGCCCCGTGGCTTTGTGCAGAAAGGGCATGAAAACCAGGTGTGCAGGTTAAAGAAGGCGTTATATGGTTTAAAGCAAGCACCACGTGCTTGGTATGAGAAGATACATGCCTATCTGATTGCACATGGTTTTGAGAACAGTCCAACTGAAAGCACCTTATATGTTAAGCGTGCTAATGATGTGCTTCTGATCATTGTTGTCTATGTAGATGACATGCTGCTCACTGGTCCTCTTGAGAAGCATATTGCTGATTTCAAGGCTGATTTGCATGCCTCATTTGAGATGTCTGATTTGGGGCATCTGCATCACTATTTGGGCATTCAGTTTATGCAAGTTGATGGTGGAATGGCTTTGTGTCAAACAAAATATATTGACACATTATTGCAGCGTTTTGGCCTTGAAGACTGTAAGCCTATTGCCACTCCTATGGAGACAGGTTTACGATTGAGTCTTCATGATGCTGGAGATGCATTTGATGCTGTTCTCTATCAGCAGGCTGTTGGATGCTTGATTTACTTATGCATTACTCGGCCAGATATTCAGTTTGCTGTCTCACAGATGAGCAGGTTTATGCATTGCCCAGGAGTCACGCATTGGAAAGCGGTTAAGCGCATCTTTCGCTACTTGAGTGGTACTCGGCTACTTGGGTTGTTTTATCCCAAGGGGGGATCACCACCGCCAGATTTGCATGCTTTTTCTGACTCAGATTGGGCTGGTTGCTATGACACTCGTGTGTCCACCAGTGGTTTTTGCTTCATGCTTGGTAGCTCATGTATATCTTGGTTGAGCAAGAAGCAGCCTACTGTGGCCACTTCCAGTTGTGAGGCTGAGTATAGGGCAGCTTTCACAGCGACTGTTGAGTGTGTGTGGCTCAGACGCCTTATGGCTGATTTGGGTGTTGGCCAGTCTTCTGCCACCACCATCTTCACTGACAGTCAGAGCGCATTGGCAGTTGCGAGGAACCCTGTGTTCCATGCTCGCACTAAGCACATTGAGGTGCATTATCACTATGTCAGGGAGAGGTTCTCTGCTGGGGAGATCAGCTTGGCATATGTGCCCACGCAGGAGAACATTGCAGACCTCTTCACGAAGGCTCTGCCTAGGGAGAAGTTTGAAGCTTTCTGCAAAGCTTTGGGCTTACTTCCTTTTGTGGAGTGATTTCCACATAGCTCGGCACTTCCTTATACATGAGTGCCAGCTCCTTGTTCACCGCATCACTCCCAGGGGGGATTTGTTGATATATTTAGGTAGTGATGTGTGTGAACACTCTAGGACCGCCGGGGCACTTTTTTCCCTCTTTAGGAGGTTTTTTTCCCCCGGCTTGTATATACGCCTATTGCCCTAATGGGCTACTTATCTTTGTACATTCTCCCCCGGCTTGTATATACGCCTATTGCCCTAATGGGCTACTTATCTTTGTACATTCTCTAGTAATACATTCAGTCTTGTGTGTTGTGCTCCAAGCTTCTTCTTCTTCCTTGTGCTGTTCGCGTGCTTCCGCAGACGTCTAACTCCAACAACAATATTGACCATTTCTTAGATTCACTCTGGTTATCCTTCCTTTGCTTTGCAGATATAGGCAATCATTACCCCAATCTTGCACAATTTGGATTTGTCTCATAAATGGTCTTCCTAGGATGATTTCATATGAAGTGGATTGTGGGAATTCAACTATGGCAAAAGTATGCTCTATCTCTATTCCACATATTTCCACAATCACATTTTCCCATATTCCTAGGGTTTTTTCTATGTGTCCATCTACAAGTTGTAATCTCATTTTAATGGGTACTAATTCAGTTCTTCCCCATCTTTCCCAGGTCTGTTTAGTCATGATAGCCACTCCTGATCCACTGTCTAATATAGCCTTGACATGATTTTTACCAAATTCTATTCTCAGAGTTGAGTTCCCTTCTTCTCCTTCACAATATCCTCCTATTTTATCAATAGGAATGTACAACAACTCTTCCAATTCTTGTTGCTCTGGATCAAAATTCTTTGGCATTGCTTCCCACTTTTTCATATTGTGTTGTAAGTGAGGATTTTTTTTTACCGATTCCTCCATTGTGGTGTGGTATAAAATTGTACATTGTTTGTCTATATTGATTTGGAAGGTTATTTGTGAATTATCTTCTTGATCAATAGTTTTCCTTGTTCTTGTTGCATTTGCTTCCCCAACTGTTGTTTGATAATTGTCTGGTTCCCCCATTCTAAGTTGTGCTTCTTGTATGATTTGTTTACATCGTTGCATCCTTTCATCCTCTAAATCTGGCATAGGATATGCCATCACATGATCTGTAGGATTTGGTCCATCTTGAATTCTTCCTTTGTATGCGCTTATCAGAGTCTCTAGACTTTGTGAATTTTGTGGTTGGTTATTGTTTGATTGTTCCATTGTCTCTTCCTGAGTCTGTGTATTTTGTGGTTGGTTATTGTTTGATTGTTCCATAGTCTCTTCTTCCAAATTTTTACCCATTCTCATTTTTCTTTCCCATCTCCCTTTTTGTCTGTTTTTCTTCTCTTTTGGAAATGGAATTTTCTTATGTTCCTGTGTGGATTTTCAGGTTAAAACCAAGTAGCCATTGCCTCAAGAAGATCAACACAAAACAGCCTTTGCCGTAGATTGGGAACCTTTGCATTTCGTGTGATGCCATTTGGGCTCACCAATGCACCTGAAACATTCCAAAGGCTCATGTGTCATGTCTTCAAAGAGTTCTTGCAAAAGAGCTTAGAAGTATATGTGGATGATTTATGTGCTCATTCCCAAGAAAGAGAATACCACATCCCTGAGCTCAGACAGATCTTCAACAAGTGTAGAGAATATGGAGTGTGCCTGAACCCAAAAAAGTGTGTGTTTATGGTGAAGGTAAAATATTAGGTCATATCGTTTTTAAGAACAGAATATCAACAGATGTGGATAAAGTAGAAGCCATTGCGGACTTGCCACGGCCAAGGAACGTTAAAGAGGTTCAAGCCTTTATGGGCCATTGTGGATATTATGGTAGGTTTATCCACATGTATGCAATCATAGCCAAACCTCTTTATGGCCTATTGACCAATTTTGAGTGGAATGATGAATGTGAAAATTCTTTCAGTGAGCTGAAGAGACATTTGTGCACAACACCAATATTGACACTCTTGATTGGACTAAACCATTCCATGTCCATGTAGATGCATCCAATCATGCAATAGGATGTGTCCTAGCACAACCCATAGGTGAACGAAATCTAGATTTGCCTAGAGCATATGCTAGCCAACAATTAAACGCAGTGGAACGAAACTATACCACAATCGAGAGAGGAGGATTAGGCATGGTATACAGGGTGAAGAAGTTTGGACACTATCTATTGGACAAAAAATTCAAGTTTTTTACTAATCATCAAGCCTTATTATATTTGGTCAATAAACCTTGCAACACAAGACGCTTAGTAAGATGGTTCCTCTTACTAATGGAATACGATTTTGAAGTGGTAGTTAGGAAAGGTAGAACCCACCTCAGGGTGGATCACCTTTCTCGTATCATTTCAGGAGAGTCCCTGCAAGGAGTGTCTGATGAGTTGCCCGATGCTTATCTGTTCAATTTAGAAGTTGTTCCTAAATGGGCAAATGCATTGGTACCAGTCCTAACCTTCGGGCCAGCAAATAAGAATGTGAAAACAAACAAAGAAGAAATTGTATGATTCACAAAACTATCAAATATTGGCAGGAAACATGTACAAACAAGATAGAGAGGGTGTACTAGCTTGTTGTGTCAAGGACAATGAACATAGTAGTTAGTTGCAAGAAGCCCATGAAGGATTGCTAGGAAATCACTACTCTAAACAACGAACATTGCATAATCTAAAACGTTTAGGAATGTATTGGCCTAGCATGGACAAAGAAATACATGAGTAGATTAAGAATTGTCCAATGTGTTAGAAGAGACCCCCACTAGAGCATGTTACCCTTTATCATGTGTCATTAATTCCGGATTGGAGTGCTCCATTGGTAGAATTTATGAAACCAGGAACACTACCTAGTGAGACTAGTCTAGCAAGAAAACAAAGCATGGAGCAAGAGGCTCAATACTATGGGTTATTAGGTGACAACCTATATCGAAGAGGCAACTATGGATACTTAAGATTATGCATTCATGAATCGGACTACTTGAAAGTCTTAGAAACTGCACACAACGGTGCTGCAGGTGGACACTTTGGGCTTGATCAAGTAATCAAGACCATTTTATTCTCAAGACTTTGGTGGCCAACTCTTCATATGGATGCACATACCTATGTGAAGAAATGTGACTCATGCCAACGTGCCCAATACCCAATTAGAAAAGACGAGATGCCTTTGAGGCCAATGATGGGAGGACGTGCATTTTCAAAGTGGGGTACAGACTTTGTAGGTCCCATTAATCCCCCAGCTAGGAACTCCCATGGAGAGTACATTATTGTAGCCACAGATTACCTTACAAAGTAGGTAGAAGTAAATGCCACGACAAAGAATGAGGCTCAAATGATGACTAAGTTCTTATTCGAGAATGTGTTCACCAAATATGGATTACCAATAGAGTTAGTAAGTGATAGAAGTACACACTTCTTGAATGAATTCATTGAAAAACTTCTCCAAGGGTTCTTGGTGATACATAAGAAGTACGCCCCCTATCATCCACAAGATAACGAATAAGTCGAGAGCACAAATAAGATCCTATGTAATGTATTAACAAAATTGGTAAATAATAAACACTATAATTGGGACAAACAACTTCATCATGTTGTTTGGGCTTATGGAGTTGCCTACAAAACGGTACTCAATGTCACCCCATTTCAGATGGTCTTCAAACAGAATGCTATGCTACCATTGGACTTTGTCATTGTCTCCATACCATGACCTTGAGTCATCAAACAAAATATCTCTTGACACATGTACCTTCTCTGAGAGAGGGTTGTAGCTTGTAGCCTTTTTGCTAATTTGAGTAGCCTATGAACACACATTTCTCTTTCTTGGGCTCTAACTTTTTTCTCACTTCACTAGGAATATGAACAAATCATACACATCCAAATAGTTTGAGGTGCTCCATGGTTGGTTTCTTGCCATAATAGACTTCATGTGGCATCAAGTTGTGCAGACCACCTATTGGAACCCACTTTATTAAATAACAAGCTATATTCATAGCCTCAACCCAATAAGAGAATGGTAACATACGTTCATTTATGGGACATCTAGCTATCTCAATCAAATGCATATTTTTCCTCTCTACAACACCATTTTGTTGAGGGGTGTACTTGCATGTGAAGTGCCATTGTCTTGCTAGTACTTTGTAAATTCATTGGAAAAATACTCTCCCCCCTCCATTTTTCCTCAGTTTCTTGATGTGTGCATCACATTCTTTCTCAACAAGGGACCTAAACTTTTGAAGGCATGAAAACACTTTTGATTTTTCCTTGATAACATAAAGCCATACCTCTCTTGAGTGTTCATCAATGAAAGTGACAAAGTACCTAGCTCCTCCCAATGAAGCCTTTTTGCTTGGCCCCATACATCTGAGTGTATAAGTGTCAGACATTGATCCACAGGGATCATGACATTGGTCCATAGGGATCACTCTATGTGTGTGAGGGGCCAGCTAGCCAAGGTCCCAAGCTCGGGGGATACCCTAAAGTATTCAGCAATAATTTATAAAATATAAGATAGTCCACCTACTGAAATCATCAATGAAAGATACATAATACCTTGATCCAGAAATTGAGGGATCCTTACTTGGTCCCCATACATCTGTATGGACAAGCTCTAGGTAGTCCTCATGCATGTAGCCTTTCCTTGAGAAGGGTAACTTGTGAGATTTTCCAAACTGACAAGCACCATATTTATAAATCATGTGTTGCTTGGATACATTAGGTATCCCAAGCACACACTGATCTCTACATATTTTTTTTTAAGGTTCTTTCACCAACATGCCCTAATCTCTTGTGCCAAATTTCAAGCTCTGATAGTGTTTGATCTTTGTAGCTATAAAGTGCAATATTCCTTGTATCCTCAAGTTCAAAAGTGAATAATCTACTTGTCTTTTCTCCTTTGGAAATTCTCTTGAATCCATGTTGGGGATCCTCCACAAATGCTCCATATTGGTTGAACCTAACCTGCAAACCTTTTTCCACAATCTATCCAACACTCATCAAATTCTTGGTAATTGTAGGTACATATAGAACCCTTCTCAATAGATTTCTATTTCCATCACAGGTCTTAACATTTCCTACTTTAATCACTGGGTGCTTGGTGTCATCACTTGTTTGTAGCTGATGCTTACCCTTTGGTTCCTCAAGGTCAGAGAGAAGGGCTACATTGCCTGCCACATGGTTTGAGCATCCTGAGTCAATGTAGAATAGATGGTCATCATTTATACCTAGTTTTGAAGTCATATTCATAATCAGAAGAGAATCGTCTTGCTCCTTTGTGTAGTTGTTGTAGTCTTTCCTTGATTTGTAGCCTCCTTGGTAGTTGCTATTGTAGTTTTTGTTGTAGTTGTTATTGTATCCTTGATGATGATTGAATCTTCCTCTTGATTGTGTATATCCACCTCTTTGATAACCTCTACCTCTCTGATTCTTGAAGTTCCTATAACACTCATCTATAGTATGATTTGACAATCCACAAATATTACATGGTGAGGAGTTATAAGGTCTCCCTCTACCTTGCTTACCTCTTGTGCTCCTTCCTCTTGAGGTTCTACCTCTCCCTGCATAGTTGGCTTGGGAGGTAGCTCCTTCATCCTCAATCTTCTTGTTCTTCCTTTTCTCTTTGGACTTACTTTTATCAATGTATAGGGCAGAAGAGCTATTACCTCTTGATGAATCTCCATTCTTGTTGAGCTTGGCTTCATGGGTAAAGAGTTACCCCATGAGAGTGGTAAGGTCTGGAATCTGCATGTCCATGTACAAGTCCATGGAAGTTGTGAAGCTCTCCCATTTGTCATCAGGTTTAATACCATTGATTACTTGTCTTACAATCTGCTCCTCTTGAATTTCTTCTCCTATGCTTGCCAATTGATCTGCTACATCTTTGACTTGGTCACATACTCTGAGATGCCTTGCTTGGGTTGCTTTCTTTGAGTGGTAAACTCAATCCACAATTGGTTCTTCCTAGCTGTAGCTCAATGATGAGTAGCACCTCCTTTAATGTCAATCTGGGAAGACATGAGGATGGTATGAAGACCTCGAACAAGTGATGGCACAAGTGTGTGAGTGAGAAGCACACAAACATGCACACACATACACACACAAGTGCACACAAGGCAAGACAAAGAGAGAAACAATGGATTTCTTTAGATTAGTCAAAAAGTATCATACAAGTTCAAATATACAACAAGCTAGCTTCAAAAATGAGCTCTCTAGCTCTTTTTATAGTTTTTGACTAGCTTTGGTCCTGTCCAGACTTAGTGTCCGGCCTAGTTAAAAATTAGGTTCTAAGGCTATTTTGGAGGCTCAAATGAGCTATGAAAATTATGAAAATTATGAAAATTGGTGCATAAATACTACTAATACTCCTCAAGCTCGAGGACTCCTCAACTTGTACAAAATGGAGTAGGACTAATCGAAAATGATATTTACAATGGTGCAAAGTGACTAAAATCACTATTTGGGAAATATTAATTCATGAAAAATGATAGGCCTATTTGCCGGATCTCCATTGATTGCTTTGCCTACTTGGCCCTTCTCTTTGCTCTGATTCTCTTCGTTGGATTCCTTGTCTCGTAAGTCCTTGAGTGCCCTGACCACTGCCAACACTCCCCCCTCTCTCGCATCTGTCGTCTCTGACAGACCCTTGTTGCACGGACCGTTGGATGTAGTATTCCACGACGTCTGTGGCCAAATGATGCTCTACTAACCTCAGTGCTTTGGCTAAATCTGTGAGTAAGGCATCCTAGTCTACTGGCCCAGGTACCTCCGGATGTGGCATGCATAGCTTCTCTGAGTGTAGAGCCTGTTCCATAGCAAATAATTGCAAGAGATGAGATGGTCTGGGTATGAATATATCTGAATGATATTCCCAGAACCCTCTGATAAACATTTCTTCAAACGTTTGTTTGAAGCAGGATGGGAGATATTTGATACGAGCATGCCACGCATATACAACATTGATGGATGGGGTGGTGCTCATATCATAGACGAGGTCTTGGTTGCTTTCATTGAATCCTAGGGCCGAAAGGTGAGGTTCTTTGACATTTTTAAAGGTCCAAAAAGTGACCAGCATTAGCTCGAATATTTTGAGGCACATCTGTGCCATGATGTGTGGTACATTCTTGAATATGATTCCCCAATGTCGAATGGTTGAAGTCATGTATGTGACCATGGGTTGGCCACGAGGTGGTGCCAAATATACATAGTTTAGCCATTTGTCACATCCTTTGATGGTCTTCACTGTTTTGGTGTACTTGGGCCATGATCTTCATCAAAATATAGGGCAATAGCAGGGGTTATACTTAATGTATAAGGGCATATTATTCCACGTGCATACCATTTCGAGGTATGTTTCGAGTAGGCGTATTCTCCATGTAGGTTGAAATATATTGCCGTGCATTGCACTTTCAAGAATATCGTCTAGTGCAAATTGTGTTGTAGAGGTTGGCTCTTTTGTGGTGCACTGTTTTATCTGAGCATTATAATATGCCAATAATACAGAGAACAGGACATACAAATCATCTAACGTGCCAATCCATCGATGAAGTGATAGGTTTTTGAAGTAATCCGAGTTGATGACAACCTCTTCTAGTCGGGACATGGACTGTATTTGCAATGCTACTCTATCATCATGGGTTGGACCTACCTTTTCTAATCTTTGCATCCATTCTGGAGCTTCAACCTCAAATCTGTCCATTCCTTCCTCTGTTTGTTTACCTCCTGGTATAGGCATGGGTACATAAGGGTCCTCGAAAGTCTCCTCGACTTCAATTTGAACTAGGTTCTCCGGCTCCGACTCCACAAGGGGAGAAGGTTGACACTCATATTGGAGAAGCTTATTTTGCAGCTCTGCCAGTTGTGCTCTCAGTTCTGCTACCTCTTTGGATGTGTCATCTGTGGCTACTACCTCTGGTGGTGGCTCTCACTGAGTAGCTAATTGCTTCTGTAACTCATCATGCTCTGTTTCTAAGGTAGCATATGCCTCTAGTAGGTCAGCATGTGTGTCCAAAATGATCTGCATGTTGTCAGATGGTATGGCTTTGAAACTGTCCAGGTGGATCTCTGTGGGGGATCCTTCCATAGCTGCCTGATGCGGTCGTGGGAGTTATTGTGTACATAGGAATGGTAGGTGTTGTGATGGTCGTGAAGGTGTATAATGGTGTGTGCAGTTGTGCATGTGAACCTCTGAGAAGTGTGACACGAGGAATGGGATTTCTGGTGACTATAGTTTGAAATGCATTATCTATGGTGGCGGTTACATTAGTGGTGGTGTCCGGTTGTGATGATTGTGATGGTTGCCTCATAGTGTGTGCTTCACCAAGGGAAGTGGAGACTGTGGCCGTGACAGTAGTGGTGACAGTGGTGGTAGGAGGTGAGGGTGGTGGAGTTGGAGGGGAGCGTGGTAAAGGTGGTGATGGGGTGCACTTCAAGTGGGCTTCGTTAGTGTGTTGAATGGAGTGAGATGTGCCAGTGGTTGTGGAGGTGGTGCCATGTGGTTCTGATACCAAAATATTTATTTGCTTCCTTGGTCTGGGGGGAAGTCTCCCGTGTCATCGCTCAAATTTTCGTGAGTGTGCAAGGGCAGTGTGCACGGTCTCTAGTACTCTTAGTGCATCAGCAAACATATTGAGGGTAGCCCTATATTGATCATCTACACCTTGTTCTTCAAGTATTTGGTTCATCAAGGCCTTTCCTATTGCCAAAGATAGTCTTTGTTGTTCCTGAACCAAATTTATAGTATCATACAGTCTTTTTAGTTGCTTCGTATAGGTTGGGGCTCCTGCAAGTTTTGGTATAATGTGTTGCTCATATTCCTATTCCCCTTTGTCGGATGGCCCTTCTTGTTCGTCATCTTGTTCCTCTTCTGCCATCTCCTCTTCATCTTCATCTACTTCGATGACTTTTGGTTGAGTTGGATGAGGCTGGTCTGGTACAGTTTGTTGCCCACTTAATTTCTCTACTTCAACTTCCAAATTAGTTGCATTAATTATCCTTGCTACCTCCTCATCAGTTAAATCCTCTAGCGTGAAGCCATGAGGGAACTCTAAATCGGTGGGTATTGGTGGGAACACCAGATTATGCCCTTCTGCACTGTGCCTTGGTAATCTGATGGTAAAGGGATGCACTCGCCTCTGGGGTGGTGGAGTCATTTCCCGTGTCAGGGTAGTGCCCTGGGCCTATGCACATGCATTTGAACAGCTCCCCTCATTTTCTTTGAAGAAGGTCCTGCAGCTAATATCCTTCGCTAAAAATCTTGCACCCTAGTCCAGATGAGCGCCCTTTTGGCACATCATATGCCAAGCATCGATATACAATTTTGGTAAGTGCGCAGCATCCATAGATCACTGACTTCTGTTTCTTGTACCAACGTTGGTGTGCAAGATGGATTTGGTCAATGATCTAATGTGGCATGTTAATTGTCAGATTGAAGGTGTCTGCTAAGTATAGACTGAACCAAATCTTCTTGGGTGGCATCGTGAATCTTTCTTGAGCAGGAAACACGAAGTAATGCATGCACATTCGAAGGTGAATGGCAATAGTGGGTGTCATTGCCACCATATCCTTCAGTTTAGTTAAGTTCCTGTTCTTCATGTTGTCCAGAATCATTGTCTCTTTCTCTGTGGGGATGTGCATACCTCTCATTTCCAGAGCTTCGCTTACCAAATTTTTCGTCAATTTGAAGCGCTTTAGTTCATTTCCTCTTGTAAGAGAAGGTAGTACAAAGGTGCTCATCCCCTTTTTCTCTTTATTGGGAGTGAGGGTGCTAATCAAGTATGAACACCTCAGGAAGTCCGGCTTTGGTAACTGAGCTTTGAAGTAATCATACAATCCAGCCTTCTTCCATATTGGTTGCAATCCTTCACTATTTTGAAGCCTCTCAAACTCTTGTGTAAAGAAATGATACCGCCCCCAGTGTCCGTTAAACTCTATTTCAGCCTCCCATAAATAGGTGCCTTCTCCAAGGGTTCCTGCAACTTCACTGAACCAATGGGAGTTCTTGCTTACTGGCGATGTGTGCCCTTGGGGGGGATTTTAAATCGATATGACATGTAATGCTCTCAATGCATGTGGTCTTTCCTTCAACTCCTCCTGAATAGGGAGACTTTCAATGTCTACTATCTGAGGACTGGTGCCTGCCTGGGAGCTCGTTCCTATTGCCTCGGCCATGTTGAGGAAATCAGTCGCTGGTTCTGTGAGAATATACAAATGAATGTTAACATTGCAATGGACACAAAGTGATCGTGTGTCCCCTTTATAACATTAACATGATGAACTGAGACGTAGTTAGTCAGTTAGTTAGTGGTCGCGTGGTTATGAGTGTGAAGTGTGGTTAGCAGATGCAGGGTTCCTATGTGCTAATTGGGGTGGTAGGGTGCAGTGTGGATACAGTTAGTAAGCGGAGGTGGCTTTACAATGGGATCAGGTGGTTTATTACAAGGTTTGGGCTGCCAAACATAGTGGATGGCTTTCTCTTTTGATTTTGTGGAGACTTTGGAGGGCTTTATCAGAATGTCTACTTGGAAATGAGGCTTTTTAGGGACCCATTTACAAGTGATTCTGCCCGTGCTCATGGACGAATATGTGTTTGTGCATGTCGAATAAGAGTGGGCATCAACTGTTCGAGTGAGTGAATCATGTTGTAGACGATGTGGTTTATATGTGGCTATTTGAGCCCGCAAGAAAGCCTTAGGCACCCAAATTTGTGTTGATTGTGGGTCAGCCTTCATTGAGTTCTTGGGTACCCAGATAGTCTTTACTTTTGTAGAAGAATTTTTTAAAGACTTCTTATTAGTGTCCTTTCGTTGATCACTAATATGAAGTTGAGCTGGTGGTTGTGGCTTGATTGCAACAGGATGCTCGCATTTCTGTACCCACACTTGTTTCGGTAGCTAAGACACCTTTCTTCGTACTTTCCTTTGGCACCGGGCATAGGTCGTCTGTGTTTTTTGCGTTTGGTGCTCCTTTGGTTGCCGTGTCTCTACCTCCTTTGGAAAAGAAGGGAGTTCCATCGTATCCTTGACTTCTATCCCTCTTCATCACATAGTGTTGGACGAGAATAGCATCGTCATCTTCATGTGGACTCCTGGAAGGACCAGAAGTGTGTGCCTTTCCTAGTTCCTTGAGTGCTTCATTTTCTAACTCAAGTGTAATGCGGTTCTGATTTACCTAGACCTGAAGAAGTCCACTTCTTAGGTTTAGGTTGACTGTGTGATCATAGATCCAGTCTTGACCCAAGACAAGAGGCTCAATGAGGTCCTCCTCTTGACACACTAACACCTTAACTGTCATAAGAACATCTTGAATGAAGAGTGGAAGTTCCACCTCGCCCATGCAAGGGGTTTCCACACCTCCCAATCCTATGAGGTATGCTTCCACATGATTAACACCTAAGTCCAATTCTTGACAGTAAGAAAGTTTAACAGCACTAGTGGCTGCACGTGAGTCAATCAAAGCTCGTACAATTCTTGTACTACTTCCTTGTCCAATCTCGAAGGTTACAAAAGGATGTCGGTCAATTATTCTATTGGAAGTTACACCTAAGGCCTCACACATAGCCATATGATATCCTGGATCTGCATGGACATCTGCCCTAGGCTGATCCCTACCCTGTCTTCTCAATTTCATTCTTCGGATGCGTTCCAATGCTTCTGCATGTGCTTCTTCTCGAATTCGCTTTTGCTCTTCTTTACGTTTCTTTGCAATATTGAGTCGATTTAACATTTCCTCCATGAGGGGTTCCTAATATAACTTGAATATGAAAATCATTTAGAGCACTTGAAAAAAGTTTTTCAACTTCTTCGCGATAATAAACTTTACGATAAAGAGTCAAAATGTGAATTCTTTACCCCAGAAGTAAAGTATTTGGGTCATATTATTTCCGCGGAAGGAATCAAAGTTGACCCTGAAAAGGTCCAAGCGATTCTTGAATGGCCTGAGCCCAAGACAGTTCAAGAACTGCAAAGTTTTCTCGGATTGGCAGGATATTATCGGAAGTTTGTGGCTGGATATGCCAAGATTGCAGTACCTTTGACGGATCAACTCAAAGGGAAGTATCAAAAGTTAAATTGGAAAGAAGAGCAAGCAAAGAGTTTTCAAGAACTTAAACTTGCTTTAGCTTCGGCCCCGGTTCTACAGATCGTAGATCCGAACAAGCCTTTCCAATTAGAAACAGATGCAAGTTCATCTGCAGTAGGAGTAGTACTAAGCCAAGATGGTCGACCAATAGCTTTCAAGAGTAGAAAGCTAAGTCCTGCTCAGCAAAATTACTCTACCTATGAGCGAGAGATGTTCGCTATTATTAATGCTCTGAAGAAATGGTGCCATTATCTATATGGATCAAAGCTGACCATAGTTTTTTATCAAGAGAGCATAAAGTGGTTTGCAAACCAACCTGATCTAAGAGGTAGAAAAGCGAGGTGGGCCGAACAGTTGCAAGAGTTCGATTATGAACTCAGGTATAGAAAAGGAAAGTTCAATGTAGTGGCAGACACCTTAAGTCGGATGCCAATGCTGAACAACCTAAGTTTTGTGCAAATTCAAAGTGAATTTATTTCAACTTTGAAAGGAAGCTGCAAAGAAGATCCAAGCTACAGTCAAGCTTGGAAAGCAGCTGAGCAAGCTGAACAAAATGAAGCAAGTACTTCTGAGAGAAAGTTTAAACACTATTCTCTCCAAGATGAATATTTGCTTTATAAAGGTAAGGTTTGTGTCCCAAGTACCTCGGACATACAAAAACAAGTACTTTTCGAATGCCACGATGCTCCAAGTGCAGGACATCCTGGTATTAACCGAACCTATGAGTTAGTAAAAAGACATTTTTATTGGCCTAGTTTGCATCGAGATGTGCAAAACTATGTGTCCAAGTGCCATAAATGTCAAGTAAATAAGTTTGAACGACTTAAAGTTGGAGGATTGTTGCATCCTTTGGAAATTCCCAAAGGAAAGTGGGAAAGTATTTCCATGGATTTCATTTCTGGATTACCCCGCACTCAGAAAGGCTTTGATTCAGTTTGGGTTGTCGTTGATCGATTGACTAAACTTGCTCAGTTTATTCCAGTCAAGACTACTTATAAGACTCCAGAACTTGCAAAAATATTTGTAAATCAACTTTATAGACTCTATGGTCTTCTAGTGGACATAGTTTCTGATAGAGATGCTCGATTTACAAGTCATTTTTGGCGAGCAGTCTTTAGTAGACTTGAAACTAAACTAAGTTTAAGTACAGCTGAACATCCCCAGACGGATGGACAGACAGAGAAAGTCAATCAGATTTTGGAAGACATACTCAGAGCTTATGTTACTTCCAAACAGACTGATTGGGAAGACTATCTTCCATTAGCTGAATTTGCCTATAATAGTGCCAAGAATTCATCAACTGAATTTAGCCCATTCATGTTGATGTATGGTTTCCAGCCTAGGTCTCCTTATGCAGTAGGACTTCAAAATGAACGAGTTCAAGCAGCTCAAGAGTTCCTTCAAGACATGAACTTTAAGCTCAAGTTAGCTAAAGAAAATCTAAAGAAAGCTCAAGATCGTGCAAAAGCTTATGCCGATCCGAAGCGAAGAGATGTTACTTTTCAGGTTGGTGATCAAGTTTATCTTCGTATTCCTGAAAGATCGGAAAAGTTCAAGACTGGTCAATGTGCCAAGTTGTCGCCTAGATATTGCGGTCCTTTTCCAATCACCAAGAAAGTTGGTTTGTGGGCTTATGAACTACAACGTCCAGATGATAGTTGGATTCATCCAGTGTTCCATGTTAGTCGACTTAGAAAGAGTCTAACAGATTCAGATAATCTAGTTGGACAATAAGTTATACTTCCTATTCCAGTAAATGAAACAGTTCCTCATGAACCTGAAAGGATACTTCGCACCCGAGATAAACGTATAACAAGTCACTTGTACGAAGAGTGTTTAGTAAAATGGAAGGATGGAACTGAAGAAAATTCAACATGGGAAAAAGTTTCCACAATCCAACGACGTTTTCCAGCTTTCAAGTTTTAAGTTGGTCCCAAATAAAGAAGGTTTTTTACTTTCAAGTTTCTAAGTAAATAACCTGATTGAATGAATGCTTGTTCTTCAAGTTTTAGAACATGAGGCTCGGGGGTTGCCTACAGTTATATATATAGCTTTATTTTTGAGGACAAAAATCTTTTCCAAGGGGGGAAGAATGTAATAAAGTAATAAAGTAAGTCTATGATCTGAGGATCCAATGGCTTCAGACAGATCTGAAATCGGATACCGTTTGGTCACTCATCCGAAGGACCAAAAATCTCAAGAGTAGACTCAAGCATAAGTCATGTGCTCTCATATTCAAGTGATCCACTTAGCCTAGTGGTTAAGTCTCATGGTTGTGAAGGAGGAGGTCTTGGGTTCAATCCCCACGGGGAGCATGGGGAGAGAGTTTTGCCCAAAGAGCTCTAGAGCCTTCTAACTCAAGTTAACGTGAGTTAACTTGAGTCTAGTGGACTTAACTCAAGAGGTGAGTACAACAACCACTAGTGGACTCTAGTGGAAGGTACTAAAGTAGTGGTCAAGATCACTCCAGCCACTAATAGACTCTAGTGGTGGATATGAAAGGAGTGGAGGAAATTGCACATGCACTTGTGGACTCTAGTTACATTTGTGGTCCTCATTAGTTCAAGCAGCTATATATACAGGCATAAGGTTGGGAGGAGAGTCATTCATTCATGAGTATTTCCAGTCGTTACGCTGCATCCACTGATGTAACTAGGGAGAACATCACCTTGTAGTGTAGCTAATTGAACTGCTCCACTAGTTGAGATCCTATTTATGATCATAGCTCCATAGCCTCTCTTCTCTAATTTCCGTGCATGTTGCTTCAAAGTGTAGACTAAAACTAGGTCTCCTGCTTTCAAGCCCTCATCCTTCACATGTGCATCAAAATATGCTTTTTGTCTTTTCTTGGCTGCATAAATTCCTGCTAGAGTCTTAATCTTGTTTCACCTAGTCGTTCAAGGTCAAAGATTCTAGAGGAGAGCTCATGGCCGGTCCAATCATGCTCTTGTGCTACTTTCAATGTAGGTATTAAGAAGTCCAATGGTAGCACTGCATTTTGGTCAGATACCATTTGAAAGGGTGTGGCTTGAAGTACCATTTTATAGGTAACTCGGTATGCCCAAATTGCATGGTGTAGCTGTTTGTCCCAATCAGAGCGTTTATTATTAACCAATTTTGTCAATATATTGCATAAAATCTTATTTGTGCTCTTAGCCTATCCATTAGCTTGTGGATGATACAGGGAAGACTTCTTATGTATCACCAAGAATTCTTGGAGAAGGTTTTCTATGACTTCATTCAAGAAGTGTGTGCATCTATCACTTACCAGCTCTATTGGTAGCGCGTATCTTGTGAACACATTCTCGAATAGGAACTTAGCTGTCGTTTGAGCATCGTTCTTCGTTGTAGCTTTCACTTCTACCCTTGGTTAGATAATCCATGGCCACAATAATGTATTCAGCGTGTGAACCCTTGGTTGGGGATTAATGGGACCTACAAAGTCTATTCCCCACTTAGAGAATGCACGTCCACCCATCATAGGTTTCAATGGCATCTCGTCTTTACGTATAGGATACTGAGTTCACTGACACACATCAAACCTCTTCACAAAGGTATGTTCATCCATGTGAAGCGTGGGCCAAAGACTTGCAAATAGTATTGCCTTGATCACCCAATCTAGACCAAAGTGTCCTCTTGCTACACCTTGGTGAGCAGTTTCCAAGATCTTAAGAAATTCGCTCTCATGAACACATAATCTTAGGTAACCATCTTTACCGCATTTGTATAGATTATCCCCAATGAATGTATAGTGTAATGCTTCTTGTTCTAAGCTTCTCTGCCTTCCAGGATCATATCTTGAGGGAATGTTTTCGTCCTCAAGAAGGCTACTAATGGTTCGCTCTAATCTGGTATTAGAGACATTTGGTACAAAGTAGCATGCTCCACAGGTGGTCTAATATGACAGACTGGGCGTTCCTTACACAACTTATGTACATCTGCTTCCATAGTAGGCCAATGCACTCCGAGTCTCCTTAGTGTCTGTAAAGTTCTTTGCCTTGAGTAGTGTTTCTCTAATGCACCTACATGTGCTTATTGCAACCATTTAGCATACTCATCCTCTTCCACACAACAAGCTAATATTCCTTGATCTGTATGTTTGTACATACTTCCTGCCATGATATGGTACTTTTGGGCTTTTACTACCTCCCTATCTTGAGTGTTTATTATTGGGTGGTTAGGCCCGTATGTCAATACTGGCACTAATTTCTTGGCCCACTGAGGTACAACTTCCAAATTAAACAAGTAAGCATCAGGAAGGTCATCCGATACTCCTTGCGGGGCCTCTCCAAATGTGAGCTTAGAGAGATGGTCTGCTCTCAAATGAGTCTTGCCTTTCCTCACCACAACCTCAAAGTCATATTCCATTAGGAAGAGAAACCATCTTACTAATCTACCTGTATTACATGGCTTTTTTACCAAGTACAACAGTGCTTGATGATCAGTAAAAAATTTAAACGTATTTGCAAGCAAATAGTGTCTAAACTTTTTAACCACATATACCATGCCTAATCCTTCTCGTTCGGTGGTCGTATAGTTTTGTTCAGCTGCATTCAACTGTCTACTGGCATAGGCAATTGGAAGATCCATATTACCTTTGTTTGTAGGTTGTGCTATCACACATCCAATAGCATAATTGGATGCATCCACATGAACATGAAAGGGATTGTTCCAATTTGGTGTAGTCAAGATTGGTGCTAAACATAGTCTTCTCTTGAGCTCGTTAAAGGAGTTCTCACATTCGTCTGTCCACTCAAAATTGGTCAAAATGAGGCTTGTCAATGATGGCATACATGTGTATAAAGCTTCGGTAATAACCACAATGCCCCATGAAAGCTTGCACTTCCTTGACATTCCTTGGCCTAGGTAGTTCTGCGATAGCTCTCACTTTATCTTCGTTAGTGGATATGTCGTTCTTCGATACTATGTGTCCTAGAATCTTGCCTTGTTTGACCATGAAAACACACATTTTTGGGTTCAAGCAGACTTGATACTCTCTACATTTGTCAAAGATTTGCCTGAGTTCAGGTATATGGGTTTGTCTCATGTTGGAATGAGCGCAGAGATCATCAACATAGACTTCCAAATTTTTCCTCAAGAATTCTTTAAATACATGACACATCAGTCTCTAAAAGGTAGTAGGTGCATTGTTAAGCCCCAATGGCATTACCCGAAAAGCAAATATGCCCCACTCTATGGCAAAAGCTGTCTTATGCTAATCTTCTAGAGCAATCACTACCTGATTGTAGCCGGAGAATCCATCAAGAAAGGTGTACACTTCCTTACCTGCTCCTCGTTCTAGTAGATGCTCAGTAATTGGAAGCGGATAGTTATCTCGAATTGTGGCCGCATTAACCTTCTTCAAGTTAATGCATACACGTCGCTTTCCATTCTTCTTGGGCACCACTACAATGGGGGATACCCACTCAGTGTGCTCAATTTCATAGATAAATCCAGCTTCAACCAAGCGATCTATCTCTTCTTTGATCTTGGCAGCATAATTATCTTTATATGTATATGGCTTTTGTTTAGAGGGTTTGGCATCTGAGTTCATGGGGATAGTGTGTGAGCATATGTCAGGGTCTACACCTTTCAAGTCCTTGTAGCTCCAAGCGAATACATCTTTGTATTCTCTTAGCAAGGTTATCAACTCGTGCTCTTCTTCTTTGGTCAGGTCATGTCCTACGTAAGTTCATCTCTCTTCTCCTTCTTCTATGGCTACAACTATTTTCTTCGTGGTTTCTTTGTTATCATAGGCCTCCCCTGATTGCGCCTCACATCTAGGCATTCTTATCATGACTCTCCTATCATCTATTTCATACTTCTTAAAGTTTTCAGGGACCTCAAACAAAGATTCTTCCTCCTCGGGTATGACTTCTCTCTTCTTCCTCTTCTTGCCTTCATCCTTATTGGTTACCTGTGTGGCTAATCTTACATCATTTGTAAGTTCTTCATGTTTATGAGGGTGAGCTTCTACTTCATAGAAATATTCTTCATTTGATGCAAAAGGTGGGTCCATGATAATTGACTCTAGATCAGAGTCACTTGCATCCTCGAATGCATCAGTGTTAGGTTCACATTCTTCAATAACCGAAATTCCCATGAGTGGCTCTATTGTGAAGACTGAAATTTCATAGCCATCCTCGTCACAGTGGGGTGTTGATTGTTCTTCATTGATGGCTACATCCATTGTCGCTAAAATTTTTGCCCATCTGTGAGGTTCAAATTCTTCATTAGGGAAAACTACAGGTGCATAGGCTGGGTCTTGAATTGATCTATGAGTTACCTTTGCACCTACCTCTCTGGCTTTTTCTCTCTTTTCTTCTTCTACGGCTACTTTGCACATCCATAAGTGGGTGTCTTCATGCATCCATGAGGATCCTGACCCTATGGAATGCACTGACTTAGTATCATCTTTAGCTCTATGGATGGGATTCCATTGGATGGGGGGTACATCTCTATGAGAGTAATCCTTGAGATTAACTTTGGTCGTGACACCCAAGTGTTGCAAGTACAAGGAATTGGTTCCCCAATCCTGTACCACTTGCAACTGCTGCATAAATGGCCTTCGTAGAATCATCTCATAGTCATGATTCTTGCTAAAGTCACATATAGCAAAAGTATGCTCGAACTCAACACCACATGTAGTGAGAGTTATTTCTTCTAGCAGTCCCAAGGGTCTCTCAATGTGAACAGCGGCCATCTACGATTTCATCCTCATGGGCTTGAGTGCCAGCTTGCCCCAACGCTTCCATAGGGAAGTGGTAGCAATTGCAACTCCTGCACCTGAGTCCATAATTTCCTTGGTTTTGTATCCTTGATGAGTAATGAGGAGATATGTTTTTCCTTCTTCTCCTTCACTCATGTCTCCTATCTTGTCCAAGGGTATTTTTTGGCACTGTTCTTTGAGATCCTACCTTGGAACGAGGTTTTGCTACTTCTGGCACTTGATTGGCTACATGTTTCCATAGCTCCGGCATAACTTTGAGTAGCTCCTCTAAAGTGAGGTGGCATTGCACTTTAGTGTTTTTCACTACGTCCGTGTTCCTAGGTATGATTGAGTCTTGATTCAATCATGACCGTGGGTGCTCTCATACAAGTAGACTTAGCTTCCCATGGGCCTGTGAAATGGGGTAGTTCATGTAAAGAATTAGACTCGAAGTCTAATCTCTCATGAGATTGAGTACTCTCCTGATCCTCATAAATGGAAGGAATATCTTGTGGGAATTGATCATGCGCTTCATCCACAAGCTCAATGGGAGGAGGAACTTCACTTTCTTTAGTCCATTTCTCTTCTTGAATCTCTCGCAAGAATTATGGTGAATACCGATTCATAGAAGAAGAGGTGTCTGGTTTAGTGGAGTTAGGCACATAAGCTTCCTAGGGGGAATGCTTATTCTTTCACTTGCCTTGTCCTTACTTTGAGAGGCGGGGTCCTTTTCAGATTTTGCAATTAGCCTCTCCAATCTTTCTAGTAGTCCATCAAAGTGCAACTGCATCTTAGCTGAACTAGAGATGTTAAAGAGGCAACTAGCTTCAAACATGGTTTGAGCCAATTCCACCATCTTAGCACAAGTTTTAGTTCGTTCAAGATCTATTTCGGATCTAGGGTAACACTTTTCATGGTCTGTTACATTTGGCCCTTCTTGGATTCTAGCCTGATATGCCTTAAGCATCATGTTTAGGTCCTCGGGAGTGGGATCTGCTAAGATTGATCCTACTTTAGGGGGTGGTGGGATTGTGTGAGGTGGGTTGTAAGGTGGTGGGTTGGAAGGAGATGGGAATGGTGGTGGTGGAGTAGTGTGAGAGCAAGTTTGAGATGTGAGTTCAATTATCTTGGCTTTCGTTTCTCTTAGGCTTTCCTCAAGTTCACTCATCTTCTTTGCCCATTGCCTTTTCATTCTCTCACGACTATCCTTCCAAGCTCTAGTCCTTTTCTTAGTTAGGCTCTCAGTTTCACTAACCTCGGAACTCTTTTCCTGACCTAAACCTTGGTTTTGCTGCAAAGCTTGGGCTTTAGTGACCACTTGCACTAGTGCGGTGGATGTCACACTTCCTGTAGAGTCTACAACTAACCCAAGAACGTTGATAGGAGTGATTTTCGGTGCATTGTTAGGATTCTTAGGACAATCTCTCAAGAGATGATCTTTTCCACAATCGGGACAAAGACCTTAAATTGTCACAGATTGGGGTTGTGTAGGCGCAGGCATAGGGCAATCATGAATGAAGTGATCTCCCTGACATCGATAGCATGGTCCTCTAGAAAATGGGGGTCTTACTTGCCTAGGTTGAGGTCTAGAGTTGGGGTTAGCGTACATGACATTTGCATACTCTGGCTCCTAACTAGGTTCACTTGGATCTTCATAGTAATATGACTCATTATGCTCAGATGACTGCATGTAGTAAGCCTGGGGGCTATCAACATGAGTAGAGTCAAAGTTATGATCACTAGGGTCACTTTCTGAAAGCAATGGTGTTACTGGCACCATGGATCTATTCAGATTCTCTTCTGCAGCTGCATACTTTACCGAAATCACATTAGTTGGGGTTGGAGGTTGTTGAGCTAACACAATCTGAGGCCTTTGTTGGGCCTGATATGGTGGTTGGTGGGGTTGCTGAGGCCTAGCATATTGTTGAGATGGGTAATGGTTCTGGTATCTTCCTTGTTGAGGGTATGGTTGTGGGTATGGTTGCCTAGCTGCTTGCTTATTGTATGGGCAATCTTGCGTTGTGTGATTAGTGTATCTCCGTTCTATGGTGCAGTATTGGCTACTAGAATTCACTTGGGGTTGAGCCATATTGGGACATACGTTCACCATATGGTCACCTCCGCAAGTATAGCATCTTTTTATAGGGGCAAACCTTGGGATTTGTTTGCTTGATACTCCTAACTTCTGAGCTACCTTCTCTGCAAGTTCCTCAATAGATGTGGATTGCATGGAAGTGAGGCTAGTAGAACTATCTGAATCTTTGTAGATTTTTGAAAGTTCCAATTCCTCCCCTAGGTTATCCTCAATGTCGATGCACATGCGTACACACTCTTCTATGGTTCTAGGTTCCTTCAAGTACACATATGATCTCAACTTTGTACTCAGCAGTCCATCTAGGAATAAAGCCACTTGTTTGGCTGGTGTGGGTAACTCAGGAACATGACATCTCTCTAGATATTGCCTAAATCTTCTTCCTGCAAGTCTAATGGTCTCTTGAGGTGTCTGCTTGAAGCTGTGAATCAGTGAGGAAGTATTATGCCTTATACCACTCTTAGAGAATTCAATGATGAAAGCCTCTAGAAGTTGGTCTATGCTCCTGAACTGTCTCTCATTTAGTGGTTGAAACCAAGTAAGGGCTGTGTTTCTTAGGGTTAGACCGAAAGCATTATACTTCGTGAATAGGGCCTCAACTTGTTCAGCTCTCAAGACTTGCCTAAACTTGGCCACATGATCATATGGGTCTCCCGTGCCATCGAAGTAGTTCTTCATGGACTTAACCAGTTGGGTTGGCCTCAAGGTTCTAGTGTGTTCCCTAGGCCTTGGCAAAGGAAAATCATTAGCATTTCTTTGGTTTCTTGGGGCTCTAGGTCTCTCAGTTTCCACTCTATCCGTCTCTGTTCTCATCCTTTCTCTTCCCAAGGGGTTGGCAAAACTTACCTCTGGCCTGTCTCTACTTCTTTCCCTTTGAGCTCCATGAGCTTGGGATGTTCGAGCTCCTTGGTGACCATAAGAGACGTTAGATCTTGGTTGGGGAAAAATAAATTCACCCTTCCAAGTGTAGGCATGCCTACCATGCTCTCTGAACACAAAGATCCTCTTTGAAGTATTGTCTAAATAGGTCACTTTGACTGGGCTATCAGGATCTTTGAACTCATAGATTGTGATCGTTCCTACCTCATTCGGATGATAAGGCTTATACCTCCAAAAGGCTTCACCGGTCTCTCGGTTTAAGAGCAGATCTATGCTCTTATTGTCCTGGGGAACCCACTTTCGTGTGATAATTCTAGTGAGAACTGATTTGCCTCGAGGGGTTTTAGGCTTTCGACCTATGTTTCCTTGCTCTAGGTCTCCTAAGTGTGTTTACCAAATTCATCTGTCCTATCTGGGTAGGTGGTGACCACATACATGGTTCCTTCTTTGTCCAAGTATGCACCATTTTTAAACTTGACTGTTGGATGTTCGAGTCCAATGGATTGGTCAGGGTTTTTAATTTGGACCACGGCTCTTCTTAGGCCATCCTCATAGATGCAAGCACCTAATCGGTTGGTCCTAACGTATTCCAGTTGAGTCTTGTAGGGCCCTTCAACCTTTTGCAAGTACACCACTCCTGAACTTCCTCTGGGTCGCTCCATACCTTGAGACATCTCTGATTACTCAACTACTGGGCCCAAGGCTTAGCAATGTGATTGAAACTAGCCTCTGAACAACTAAGGCTTTGTCTATCTCTCCCTAGGTGTCATCCTAATCTAAGGTTCATATGCTTGATTGAAAAACCCCAATTTTATCCCAAGTACAACCTCGTTGCAGATCAATTTGTATCAGACACTCGGTTCTTTTTTTTAGGTGGTTATTGTGTTTAAGCTCTTGTCTGATATCTCGTTGTCAGGAATATTTGAGTGATTTTCCACACTCTAAGTTGATCGTACCACATTAAGTTCTTTTCCTTTTAAGTTATCGATCACAAAGAGACTATCTTTATGCTTGAGCTTGAGTATTTAAGAGTCTTCAGCTTGACAGATGCCTATCGTTACCTTGATTTACTTCTAGCATGACTCGCACTTAGCCTAAGCTAGGAATTGACAGAGGGAGTTGAGAATAATCCAACCTCAAGTTGCTTATCCTTTGCCCTTGTGTTGATAGTCAAGGTCATGCACAAGCATGGAAGCGCATCAATGAAGTGGACACACAAGAAGAATGGGCATGTAGGGAGCTCCAAGAAGCACATGTCAAATGTTCAGAAGAAATCCCTATAAAAATAGTGATTTTTATCACTAAAAACCATTGTAAATACCATTTTCCATTCTTTTAACTCCATTTTGTTCAAGCCAAGGAGTCCTTGAGCTTGAGGGTTATTAGAAGTATCATCCTACCCGTTTTCATAATTTTTGGAGTCCGTTTGAGCCCCCAAATAAGCCTTAGAACCTAATAACTAGGCCGGACACTAGGTCTGGATAGGGCCAAAACCACTCAAAAAACTATAAAAAGGGCTGGAGAGCTCATTTTTGGGGGTTAGCTTGTTGTAGATTTCAGCTTTGTAAGAGAAATCTTTTGCAATCGAAGTCCTTCCATTGTTCCACTCTTTGCTCTTACTTTGTGCATGTGTGTGTGTATGTGTGTGCATGCTTGTGTGCTTTCACTCACGCACTTGTGCCATCACTTGCTCACGGTCTTCATACCGGTCCTCACGCCTCCACGGATTGACATTTATGACGTGTATCTCCTCATGTTGGTACTTGCCATTTTGCTAGAGTGACACCAAATTTGGCGCCGTTGCTCGGGAGAGAGGATGAGCGTGTGATGGTAAGCCGTAGAGTAACGACAGTGGAAGGTAAAAACATCACCATTTTCAGTTCAATTTCTGAGTTTTGCTTCATCTCCATCATCATCATCACCACCATCTCCTCTCACCGTTACTTTCTCTGATTTTTTCGTTTTTTTGACTATACATCCCCTATTTTCACCTCTTCTTCTTCATTCTTAGCTATGGAGGAGTTCAAAGAGGGTTCAAAGCTTAGGCATCCTTGAAATACAGAGATTTGCACCACTAAAACAACAAAAATCTGAGCGTTGGTATCGCACAGTGACAAGAGCTACGTCTGGTATCGTGAAGATTGTGTCACAACTTTGAAGGGTGACTTTGCAAATATAGACTCATAAGAGTGACAAGGAGAACCTAAGCTACACATATTTGCAAAAATTTTTGAATCTAGGCTTAAAAATCTCTAAGTATCATGTCCGGTTGAGTTTTGGTATCGCGATATACTAGAATTCCTATGTATCACGATACTTGTCGAGGTATCGTATCGTGCACACCCACTTGAGGTATCATGATACCATTCTGGTATCGTATCGTCAAGTGCTGCTATCACGATTGCGGTCATCCCGATGGTATCGTATCATGATCCACCTGGTATCGTATCGTGTCGGTCACGGTATTGTATCGTCAATCGAGCGGTATCGTATCGTGCCTATTCTAGTATCGTATCATGCAAAAAAGGGGTATCGTATCGTCCAATCCTCTGGTATCGTATCGTCCATAGAACTAGTATCGTATCGTGAGAGTTCCAATATCGTATCGTGTAATTTTTGGTATCGTATCGCCTATCACCTTGGTATCCTATCCCGAGCAATCCGGTATCATATCGTGTGATTTCTGGTATCCTATCGTCCACTTGGTATCGTATCGTCCCTTACCTTGGTATCGTATCGTTGAATGTAGAGGTATCGTATCGTGTGATTTCTAGTATCGCGTCGTGACCACTCCCAGTATGGCATCGTGCAAGTTGGTGTCGCCTTGGTGGTATCGTATCATCTAAGGTGGTATCATCCATAGTGGTATCCCGTATCATGGAAATTCTGGTATGGTATCTCCTGTCCTGAGGCACTCCCTGAGAGATCTTGTTTCCCTGTTTTAAACCCCAGAACCTTGAACTGGCATAAGTTTCTCATACGAAATCCGTTTGGAGTGGGTTTGTTGGAAAGCTTGTGGATTATTAGATATAGTACTTTGAAGTTGACCCTCAGGTTGGACCAGGAAGCAAGGGGTTCCACAAGATTCTGAGCAATACAAAGGAAAATTTTGGACTTGTAGACAAGGCTTATGAACCTAAGATCAAGTAGATACTGAGGAGGAGATAGATAAAGTACCAAATCATCTGAGGCTAGCATCAACCATACAACCAAGTCACGGGCTCACAACTCATTGGTTATCACTACATGCTGAGTTCTGTCAGAAATGTCTTTCAACATGGAGAGACTCATGGCGTCTAAAGACATGCATAGTTCAATACCTAGAGAAGGTTTTATGTTTGTAGTGGAAGGGGAATATCAGATGTCTCTTCAATACATATCCACTAACTTGCAAGGAATACCCATCTACCTGGATGGTCTACACAGGTCAGTAGCAAGAATGATAAACACTACAGAATCTGAAATAGTTCTATGACCAGCTGTCAAGTATGAAGGTGGATTTTACATGGACAAGATGGGCCAGATATATGAAGTAAGCGAAAACCTTGATCGGATCAATGAAAGAGGAGAGTTAGAGGGACAAGGAACTTCTAGGAGAACCAACAGTGGAAATACGGTGACTAGCCCTAGGGGAAAGTCAGTAATGACTAAAGTATTGCAAGCGGACAAGATACCCCAAGATGACTATTTGATGGATGTATACTTTCTGCATGGATCAAACCTGCTCCTAAAAACTGATTCATTGACACACGGAGAAAGCATCAATCCAACAACTATATACAAGTTAAGGGATCTAGAAAATCTTTTGGAGCTACATACCTAGACCAAAATCAAAGGAGATACTGGCCTATAGATGAAGTGGAGGGGTCTAGATTAGAGTACATGGATCTGCCTATATTCCCTCCTCGAGATCAAGAAACTACCTCACAAAACCCATTCCACACAAAGCAAAGAATGGAAAATGCGATGTTAGGACAAATGAGTCAATGTAGTATACCCAACAGACCAGAGGTGCAATTCACCATGCCAGGAATTAACTCCCTCAACCAAACTAGGCAGGGAATGGGAAATATGAATAGACCTACCTTTAGGACAGAACCGCCCCAAGGTATTCCCATCATAATTCGATCCCAGAGCCCGACAAAAGACTGAGACCAATCCGATTGGCCAAATGTATGCGAAATCATTACGATGGCACTGGAGAGCCCTATGATCACATTGCAGAATTCAAGCAGGTGTTGCGTGCGGAGCAAGTGGATGACTTTTTCGTGCAATATGAATCCTTTGGGCTAACCCTCACGGGCATAGCCTTAACTTCGTTTCAATCCTTGGATCTAAATTCATTTGGCAATATCGAACAATTCTTCCAAGAATTGATTTGGGAATTCACTAAGCGAGGGATCAAGCACAATTCGTCATCCTTACTACATGGTTTCAAACAAGCTCCTAATGAGATAGTAAAAAATCCAGCACAAAGATTTAATCAGTATGTAGACTGATGCCCTGTGCCAGAGAGACCTTCTCAGCAGAAAATGATATCCCTATTTCTAGAAGGTCTAACCAACGGTACGTAAAACGATTGCAAACTCTGAGTGAGTGTCTTCAAGAGTGCATAGATTTGGAAGACAACTTAGCTGAGGATCTCAAAATCACACAAGATCCTACTAAAACAGAGGATACAAGGAGCAATGAGACTTCTAGTTCGAGTTATGTGGACGAACTGGCAGCGTTGGTGGCCAAGAAATTAGAAGTACAAGGACAAAGGAACAACCAGAATGCCTCCTTGAGAGTGCCAATGTTAGGATGTTGCACACTTTGTGGTGGAGATCATCCATCTCATGTCTACACCAGAGAAGAATTAGGGTTATCACAACCTTACCCTTACGATAGATGACCAACTCAGGAGCTAACATGTACTCTTATAGTGAGCAAAAGTACCCCAACTACAACACTGAAAACTATCCAATGAATAGACAGTCACGACCATTTGTACCACCTCAATGTAGACCATACGGGTACCCTCCTAGAGAACAAGGTAGAGAATTCTCGAGGTATAACCCATGTCTAGGACCACGAGGAGCAACTAGACCGTATGAACATGGAGGATATAGCCAACCTCAACCTATACCAGGACAACAACCACCCCACCCACTAGCTCCGATACAAGGGTAGAATGTCACAATACAAGTCGTTTGTCTTGAGTGTGGCAAAGAATAGCTCTTGAGAGATTGTCCCCGACATCCCTCTAGTGCATCAAAGGTTACACCCGTTAATGTACTAGGCTAAGTAGGGGACTCAAGTTCCAGTAGTGATAACGTGGCTCCTATACATGCTGTTACTAGGGCACAAGCCTTACAACAAGCTAAACCAGCTGAGCAATCAAAGCCAAGTGAGTCAGGAGAGCCTAGTAAGAGAAAAACAAGAACATGGAAGGATACTAGAGAGAAGTCCAATCGTAAGTGGGCCAAAAAGTTATCCGAACTAAAAGAAATCTTGAAAGATGAAAAAACAAAAATAGAAGATATTGCCTCTCAAAACCCCTCGCACGTCAAAACTCTATCCACACCACCTCAATCCCAACATCCCCACCCACCAACCACTATAAATAAACCACAACCAAGATCTGTCCTTGTAGATCCAACCCCAAAACACTTGGACATGATGTTCAAGGCATACCAGGCTCGACTTCAAGAAGGGCCAACACGAACAAACCTAGACAAGAGCTACCCTAGAGGAGATTTAGAGATTGAACAGACAAAAATGTGCATAAAAATGGTGGAACTAGCTCAATCTATGTTTGAGGCCAATCAATCGTTCAATTAGAAAAATGCTATTACACCAGGTTTGCACTTCCAAGGTGTGAAGAGATGGATAGGTATGTGTTGAAGATGAAGAGGTGTTGCAAAATCTTTGCTCTACACCAGCCAAATGAACTCCAGGAGTAGATGGTGGGCCCTTTTAGCTTGCCAATGGATGTATTAGACACCCTATGTACCTTGGAAGATCACTCTCAAAAAGATAGATCAAAACAGATAAGTTGGAGTTAGCTCAGAGGTGAAAACTTGCTATTCTTGGTTGATACACCTGTCCAGTGTTTTACATAATTCTCTGAGCACAGCAGCAATTAGATTAATTCCTCTTGGGGAAAGCTAGGTAGCTTAAAGAGCTAACTTTAGAGAGTAATCTCATCAAAAATAACAAACCACACACTGAGAATGACTTTTAACAAGTGATGACATCATCCCGATTTTCACGGGCTGCTACAGAAATAGACCAGTGAGTAGCAAAATTAACATAACTCAAGATGTAAGAATCCAATGATCATGAAAATTTGTATGCGTATACTAGACAGTAAGCTGAATCCAACAAGCTTAAAATCACTGCATTTGGATGGGTAAACACTGAGAAATGACTCTGACAAGATGACTGAAAAAATCGGGTACCTGACAGAGAAGTGAAGATGAACATACCCTGTTGACTTCAAATGAACATAACTGAAGATTCCAACATCCAAATGACATGAAAATTTGTGAGCATATAGTAGCCTTATAGAGCTAACTTTACCAAGTTAAATCACTGAAAATGATGAACCAAGTGCAGAGAAACAATCTCTGCAAGCTGACTGAGAAAAACTGAAGTAATGGCAGTGAGTAGTACACATCACAAGAACATGGAAAGATGACCTCAAATAATCATAAAAATGAAACTATATTGCTTGTACAATACAATGACTTACTGATACATATGTGTGCTTTGTAATCACACCTTGAAATGGCATAAAGCTCAGCTCTTGGAGGTCTTCACATAGGTCTCTCTAACCACGACTAAAACTGCCATCTATTTATAGTTGAGTTTGGGAGGCTAACTTCCCTCAATCACTCTCCAATCAATCAATGATTGATTTGATTCTCTACCTACCACAAATCACGAATTCGTGGCTCCTCTTTCCATTCTTGATCATGTGGGCTCAACCACTTAAGATTCTCTTACTTTTACATTAAGTAAACTCTTCAAAAGTTACAAGAGGTAGTTCACAAGTGAACTTTTCATAGTCTTCATTTTGAAGCTTCTTTAATGACTTTGTGAGACTCAAGCCAATACTTAGGCTTGTCATAGACTTGCTCCAATAGCTCCCCCTCAAGCCAAGTATGCTTGAGGTCTTCAATCTTTCAAGATTTCCTGCAAACCAATCATAGCTTTGAATTTGCAAAGCTTTGTACCATCCAATGCTTTGGTTAGAATATCTGCACATTGTTGATGTGTGGACACATATGATATTTGAATCTCCTTGCTTAGGATCTTCTCTCGTACATAATGATAATGAACTTCAATATGTTTAGTCCTTGCATGAAAAATAGGATTAGCAGCCAAGTGAATAGAACTCATATTGTCACCAAAAATAGTTGGAGTTCCAAACTCCAATCCAAGATCTTTGAACAATGTCTTCATCCACATAGCTTCCTGTGTAGCTATGGCAAGACCTCTATATTCAGCTTCAGTAGAAGAGAGAGCAACTGTGGGTTGCTTCTTGGATGACCATGAAATAAGCTTTGAACCTGCAAAGGTAAGATAACCTGAAGTGCTCCTTCTATCTTCCTTGGAGCCAGCCCAATCTGCATCAGAAAATAGCTTCAAACCTAAATCAGATACATAAGGATAGTAAAGTCCTTCATTTATGGTTCCTTTGAGATATTTGAGTATCCTTTTGGCAGCATCCATATGTGGTTTCCTTGGTGTGTGCATAAATTGGCTTAGCACACTCACACTGTAACATATATCTACTCTTGTCAATGTGGCATAGTTGAGACTAACCACTAGACTTTGATATGATGTGATGTCCTCTATGAGTTCACCTTCATGTGAGCTCAATTTGTGATTAACCTCCATTGGAGTACCTGCAATCTTACAATCTTGCATCTTGAATTTTGCCAACATGTCCTTAATGTACTTTCTTTGAGTGAGAAACAAACCATGATCTTTGTAGACAACTTCCAAACCTAGGAAGTAGGTAAGTGAACCCAAATCACTTATCTTGAACTCTTCTCTCATCTAATCTTTGATCTTCTTCATACCATCTGCATCATTTCCTGTCAATATAATATCATCTACATATACACATAGGTAGATGACCTCGGAATTACTCTTTTTAATAAAGAGTGAAGGATCTGCTTTGCTTGGTTGAAAGCCTTTGTCCTGCAAGAATGAAACAAGCCTGAAATTCCAAGCTCTTGGAGCTTGCTTGAGACCATACAATGCTTTGTTAAGTTTACACACATAATTAGGATAAACTTGATTCTCAAAACCAGGTGGTTGTGCCATATATACCTCTTCTGTTATCCAACCATTCAAGAATGCATTCTTCACATCTAGTTGAAGTATCTTCCAATTCTTGGAAGAGGCAATACTAAGCAAAACCCTAATAGTAGGCATCTTTGCCACAGGAGAGAATGTCTCCTCATAATCAATTCCCTGAGTTTGTGCAAAGCCTTTTGCTACAAGCCTTGCCTTATACCTGTTAATGGAACCATCAGAATTCTTCTTGAGTTTATAGACCCATCTTGAGCCTATTACCTTCATGGATGAAGTCTTGGGCACCAAATCCCAAGTGTTGTTTTCCTCGAGTGCTTCAATCTCTTCCTTCATTGCATGCTTCCATTCTGTTTTTGCTTTGGCCTCTTCAAATGATGATGGCTCCTCTTGGTTTATGTCCTGTGCTATGTAGATAGAATGTTTAGTTACTAATGAGGTGTCAAACCCATACCTTTCTGGTTTTTTCTTTTCCCTCATAGATCTTCTTAAGCCATGATTTGATGATTCTGCCTCATGTCCAAGTTCCTGCAATTTTGCTTTACCTTTAGACTTCCATGCTTTGATCTTTTCCATCTGACATTCTTCATCATCCTCTGAGGTGTCTTGTTCTTCAATCTTTGATTGTTCTCTACCAAGCTTTGGAAAATCTTCTTCAAGATCATATGGTAAATTGACCTTCCTGCATGAATCTTCATACCATGAATTGTTCTCATCAAAAACTACATCTCTGCTTACCAAGAATCCTTTGTTGGTAGGGTTGTATAACCTGTAGCCCTTTTGATTGTTGTCATATCCAATAAATACACACCTTTCTGCTTTTGGATCCATCTTGCCTCTAACCTGTGAAGGAACATGAGCAAAAGCAATACATCCAAAAATTTTACAATGATCTAAGCTTGGTCTTCTTCCATTCCAAGCCTCATATGGAGTCATTCCATCAAGGGATTTTGAAGGCAACCTGTTAATCAAGTAAGTGGCTGTAGATACAGCCTCAGCCCATAAGTAATTAGGTAAATGCTTTTCATTTAACATAGACCTTGCAGCTTCAACAATTGTCCTATTCCTCCTTTCTGCCACTCCATTTTGCTCAGGAGTGTACCTTGTAGTTACCTCTCTTTTGATTCCTCTTTCTTGAAGAAAAGAATCAAAATCATGGGAGAAGTATTCTCCCCCTCCATCTGACCTTAGCCTTTTTAGTGATTTACCTGTTTGATTCTCCACAAGAGCCAAATATCTTTTGAAACATGAAAAAACTTCATCTTTGTGTTTCATAAAGAATAGGATAGTCCATCTGCTGCAATCATCAATAAAGGAAACATAATACCTTGATCCTGATATTGAAGCTTCCTTGCTTGGTCCCCATACATCTGTATGAACCAACTCCAAGAGATCTCCATGCATATAACCTTTCTTCATGAATGGTAACCTGTGAGACTTTCCAAATTGACATGCACTACACTTATAAATCATATGTTGTTTTGATAAATTAGGAAGTCCAAGTACACTTTGGTCCCTGCAAATTTGCTTTAATGACCTTTCACCAATATGTGCTAACCTTTTGTGCCATACTTCCAATTCTGTGAGTGTCTGACTACCATAATTAAAGAGAGCAATGTTTCTAGTGTCCTGTAATTCAAATGTGAACAATCTACCTGTCTTTTCACCTTTTGCAATTCTTCTGAATCCTTGACTTGGATCTTCAACAAATGCTCCTTCCTTTGTGAACCTGACTTGCAACCCTTTCTCTAGTATCTGCCCAACACTTATCAAATTCTTTGTAATGGTAGGGACATAGAGTACCTTACTGAGTAGGTTGATGTTTCCATCAGGTGCTTTGACATTGCCTATTTTCTCCACAGGATGTTTTGTATCATCTCCTGTTTGTACCTCATGCTTATTCCTTGGATCTTCTAAATCTGATAGGAGTGCCACATTTCCTGCCACATGATTTGAACAACCTGAATCTATGTAGAAAACATGCTCATCAGATTTACCTTGTGGCATAGCCATGTTCATGATCAATAATGAATCCTCTTTGTTTGAGTCTTCTGTGTAGTTATTGTAGTCTCTCCTTCCTTTGTAGCCTCCTTGATAGTTTGAATGATTGTAGTTGTTGTAGTTGCCATGATAATTGTTGAACCTTCCTCTTGAGTAGCCATAACTTCCTCTATTGTATCCTCTACCTCTTTGATTCCTGGAATTCCTAAAGCAATTTTCAGTTGTATGATTAGTTAATCCACAAATAGAACATGAGTTGGAGTCTTGGGATCTCCCCCTGCCTTGTCTACCTCCTCTTCCTCTACCTCTGCCATGTCTTCCTCTACCTGCATAGTTAGCTTGATATGTACCTGCTTCATCATCCACTTTCTTTGCCTTTCCTTTGTTATCTTTAGACTTGCTTTTATCCGTGTATAAAGCTGAAGATTGATTACCTTTAGAGCTTTCTCCATTTTTGATAAGCTTTGCCTCTTGAGTAAGTAATTGTCCAATGAGTGTGTTGAAATCAGGTACATGCATGTCCATGTACAAATCCATAGCTGTGGTGAATGCTTCCCACTTATCATCTGCCTTCAAGCCATTGATGACCTGCCTTACAATTTGCTCTTCATCTATTACCTCTCCAATGCTTCCCAACTGATCTGCTATGTTCTTGAGCTTTGTGACAAAATCAGTCACATTTTGTTTGGGAGCCTTCTTGAGAGTTGTGAAATCCAGCCATAGTTGATGCTTCCTAGCTTTAGTACTTGAAGCAAAGAAAGCTTCAAGTGCATCCCACACTTCCTGAGATGTCTTACAACTTCTAATGTGAGGCAACAAAAAATCTGAGATAGAGTTGAGGAGATAAGACCTTGCAAGTGCATCCTTGGAGCACCATGTGCTCAATCTTTCTTGCTCTTCTTGTGTTGGTTGACTTTTGTTCCTGAAACTTGGCATAACTTCATCTCCAGCCACATAACCATATAAACTTCTACCTTGGAGATAAGCTTCCATCCTTAATGACCAAGCTGAGTAGTTACCTCTGTCCAATTTGTCAATTGATGAAGGAAATCCATCTGCCATGTTGTCCAACCTTGCTCTGATACCACTGTGAAGAGATGGATAGGTATGTGTTGAAGATGAAGAGGTGTTGCAAAATCTTTGCTCTACACCAGCCAAATGAACTCTAGGAGTAGATGGTGTGCCCTTTTAGCTTGCCAATGGATGTATTAGACACCCTATGTACCTTGGAAGATCACTCTCAAAAAGATAGATCAAAATAGATAAGTTGGAGTTAGCTCAGAGGTGAAAACTTGCTATTCTTGGTTGATACACCTGTCCAGTGTTTTACATAATTCTCTGAGCACAGCAGCAATTAGATTAATTCCTCTTGGGGAAAGATAGGTAGCTTAAAGAGCTAACTTTAGAGAGTAATCTCATCAAAAATAACAAACCACACACTGAGAATGACTTTTAACAAGTGATGACATCATCCCGATTTTCACGGGCTGCTACAGAAATAGACCAGTGAGTAGCAAAATTAACATAACTCAAGATGTAAGAATCCAATGATCATGAAAATTTGTATGCGTTTACTAGACAGTAAGCTGAATCCAAAAAGCTTAAAATCACTGAATTTGGATGAGTAAACACTGAGAAATGACTCTGACAAGATGACTGAAAAAATCGGGTACCTGACAGAGAAGTGAAGATGAACATACCCTGTTGACTTCAAATGAACATAACTGAAGATTCCAACATCCAAATGACATGAAAATTTGTGAGCATATAGTAGCCTTATAGAGCTAACTTTACCAAGTTAAATCACTGAAAATGATGAACCAAGTGCAGAGAAACAATCTCTGCAAGCTGACTGAGAAAAACTGAAGTAATGGCAGTGAGTAGTACACATCACAAGAACATGGAAAGATGACCTCAAATAATCATAAAAATGAAACTATATTGCTTGTACAATACAATGACTTACTGATACATATGTGTGCTTTGTAATCACACCTTGAAATGGCATAAAGCTTAGCTCTTGGAGGTCTTCACATAGGTCTCTCTAACCACGACTAAAACTGCCATCTATTTATAGTTGAGTTTGGGAGGCTAACTTCCCTCAATCACTCTCCAATCAATCAATGATTGATTTGATTCTCTACCTACCACAAATCACGAATTCGTGGCTCCTCTTTCCATTCTTGATCATGTGGGCTCAACCACTTAAGATTCTCTTACTTTTACATTAAGTAAACTCTTCAAAAGTTACAAGAGGTAGTTCACAAGTGAACTTTTCATAGTCTTCATTTTGAAGCTTCTTTAATGACTTTGTGAGACTCAAGCCAATACTTAGGCTTGTCATAGACTTGCTCCAACACAAGGCTTACTAGATAGATTAGAGCAGTCGGTAAATAAACCACAAGTTTCTTTACCTCCTCAGGCTCAACCAACTGTTGAAAGAGAAAGCTCATCACCAAAGAAAGTCTATGTTCTTGACTCCATAGATGATGGAGAACCACTTTCAATTCAACAACACACTCAAAAGTTCTTGCGGGAAATACAAGAAGAGAAGTGGGCCAAGGAGGAGGATAATCCCCCTCCTATTCTTGAGATTGATGACCTTCATGATCAATTTCCACAAGACATTCCATCTATTTATGGAGACCAAGGAGAGGAACAAGAGGAAGAAAGTTCAGGATTTGAATCCAATTCTTTGCAAGAGTTGCCACAGTTCACGGGCCTATGGGAATCTGAATCTCTCCAGATCAGAGCTCCCACAATATTGATCGGAAACGAAGACTCGGTGGTTCCAAGAAACACTGAAGTCGTGAAGAACACTAAGGATCAGTGTCATCTCACTTTAGAAGAGTTGCTCAAAGTAAAACCTGAGCTATGGAATCATGTGAAGGATCAGGTTCCAGAACTTGATTCCAATATGCCCAAAGCAGGCTCTAAGCAGAAAGTTCCAGAGATACCTCTAGACAAAATAGGGGACATGAGCGAAGGTGAGGAAGGTAATACTTATCTTGCGATCACCTACAAAGGTTACACAACCAAAGCGATCATAGATTCAGGTGTTGGTGTTGCTATTGCGACCACCTCCTAGTGGAAGCAATGGGGTAAACTTGCATTAAGACCAACTAGAATGAAGCTTCAGATGGCTGACAGCCATGTTGAAAGATCTCTAGGATTGCTAGAAGGGATAACTCTAACCACTTGTGGTGTAGAGTTTGAGCACACCTTTGCTATATGTGACTTTGGTAAAACTAATACCTACGAAATGATCCTAGGAAGACCCTTCCTATGACAACTGCAAGTTGTACAGGATTGGGGAACCAACTCCTTATACTTGCAGCGAGTAGGGGTCACAACCAAGGTCATTTTTATGGATTGCATCTTTAGAGATGTGCCACCCCTACAGTGGAATCATATCCACAAGGAGCAAGAAGATTCAATCTCTGTGCATTCTAAAAGTTCATCTGATACATCTTGGATGCATGAAGATACTCATTTGTGGATGTGCAAGGTCACAAAGGAAGAGGAAAAATGATTAAAGGCAAGAGAAAAAGGAACTTCTCAAGGAGATAGACGAATTAGAGACCTGACCTATACACTGATGATCTTTCCAGATGAGGAATTTGAGCCTCATGGTTGGGCAAAAATCTTAGCCACCATGGACATTGCGGTCAATGAAGAACAGTGGACACCTCATTGTGATGAGGAGGGTTATGATATTTCAGTGTTCATGTGTCAGCCCTTACTAGAAGAGTGTTACCCTAGTGACTTAGTAGAAGAAGAAGAGAATGACGACGCCATAAATTCAAAGGAAGGAAGGGAAGGAGGTCAAAAGAAAAACAAAAGACAAGGAGTGAAAGAAGAAGAGAAGGAATCATTGTTCGAGGTACTAGAAAATTTCAAGAAATATGAAGTTGAGGACCAAAATATTGGTACGAATGCCTAAGAGAGAGGCCACAATAGGAGAAGCATATGATAACAAAGAAAAGACCAAAAAAATTGTAGTCACCAGCGAAGAGAACGATGAGAGATGTATGTACATACGAGATGACCTAAGTAAAGAAGAGGAAGTAGAGTTGGTAGCCTTGTTAAGGGAATATAGGGACGTGTTTGCGTGGCACTATAGAGACTTGAAGGGAGTAGATCTGAAGATTTGTTCTCATACGATCCCCATGTTAACAGATGCCAAGCCCACCAAACAGAGGCCCTACACATATAATGACACCTATGCAGCTAAAATGAAAGAGGAAATTGACAGATTGATTGAAGCCGGATTCATCTATGAGATTGAGCATACTGAATGGGTGTCCCCCATTGTAGTGGTGCCCAAGAAGAACAGAAAGTTACGTGTGTGTGTGTGTGTATTAACCTTAAAAAGTTAATGCCACCACGGTAAGAGATAGTTATCCGCTTCCAATCACTGATCATTTATTGGAGCGTGTTGCAGGCAAGGAAGTTTATAGCTTCCTTGATGGATTTTCAGGTTACAACCAAGTAGCCATTGAGATCAACCTAAAACGGCCTTTGCCACAGAGTGGGGAGTCTTTGCATTTCGTGTGATGCCATTTGGGCTCACCAATGCACCTGTAATAGTTCAAAGGCTCATGTGTCATGTCTTCAAAGAGTTTTTGCGAAAGAGCTTAGAAGTATATGTGGATGATTTATGTGCTCATTCCCAAGAAAGGAGATGTCACATCCCTGAGCTCAGACAGATCTTCAACAAGTGTAGAGAATATCGAGTGTGTCAAAACCCAGAGAAGTGTGTGTTCATGGTACGTCAAGGTAAAATCTTAGGTCATATTGTTTCTAAGAATGGAATATCAACAGATGAGGACAAAGTAAAAGCCATAGCAGAGTTGCCGAGGCCAAGGAATGTTAAAGAGGTACAAGCCTTTATGGGCCATTATGGATATTACGGTAGGTTTATTCACATGTATGCAATTATAGCTAAACCTCTTTATGCCTTGCTGACAAATTTTGAGTGGAACGAGGAATGCGAGAAGTCCTTCAATGAGCTAAAGAGACGCTTGTGCATAGCACCAATATTGACCACTCCTACTTGGACTAAACCATTCCATGTCCATGTAGATGCATCCAATCATGCAATAGGGTGTGTGCTAGCACAAACCACAGGAGAAGGAAATCTAGATTTGCCTATAGCATACGCTAGTAGACAACTGAACGCAGCTGAACGAAACTATACAACAACCGAGAGAGAAGGCTTAGGCATGGTCTATGCTGTAAAAAGGTTTAGACACTATCTATTGGCCAACAAGTTTAAGTTTTTCACTGATCATCAAGCCTTATTATATTTGGTCAATAAACCTTGCAATACTGGATGCTTAGTAAGAAGGTTCCTCTTACTAATGGAATATGACTTTGAAGTTGTTGTCAGGAAAGGTAAAACCCACCTTAGGTCTGATCACCTTTCTTGCATCACTTCACGCGAGTCACCACAAGGAGTGTCTCATGAACTACATGATGCTTATTTGTTCAATTTAGAAGTTGTTCCCAAATGGGCAAATAAGTTAGTTCTTGTCCTAACCTTCGGACCTGCAAACAAGAATGTGAAAACGAATAAACAGGAAATTGTAAAATCCCAAAAATATCAAATATTGGCAGGAAGTATGTACAAACAAGGTATAGAGGGGTATTAGCTTGTTGTGTTGAGGATGATGAACATAGTAGTTGGTTGCAACAAGCCCATGAAGGATTTCTAGGAAATCACTATTCTAAACAATGAACACTGCAAAATCTAAAATGTTTAGGAGTGTATTGGCCTAGTATGGATAAAGAAATACATGAGTGGATTAAGAATTGTCCAGTGTGCCAGAAGAGACCCCCTCTGGAGCATGGGACTCTTTATCACGTTTCATTAATTCCAAAGTGGAGTGCTCCATTGGTAGAATTCATGAGATCGGGAACATTACCCAATGAGGCTAGTCTAGCAAGGAAACGAAGCATAGAGCAAGAAGCTCAAGACTATGCCCTCATAGGAGATAACCTATACTGAAGAGGCAAAGATGGTTACTTAAGATTCTGCGCTCACGAATCAGACTATTTGAAAATCTTAGAAACTGCCCATAGCAGTGTTGCGGGCGGACATTTTGGTCATGACCAAGTAATTAAGACTATTCTATTCTCAGGACTTTGGTGGCCCACTCTTCATATGGATGCACATACCTATGTGAGGAAATGTGACACATGCCAATGTGCACAATATCCGATAAGGAAAGATGAGATGCCTTTGAGGCCAATGATGGGAGGACGTGCATTCTCGAAATGGTGCATAGACTTTGTAGGTCCTATTAGCCCCCCAACCAAAAACTCCCATGTCGAATACATTATTATAGCCACGGATTACCTCACAAAGTGGGTAGAAGTCAAAGCCACAACAAAGAATGATGCTGAAACTACAACTAAGTTTTTATTTGACAATGTGTTCACTAGATATGGGCTACCAATAGAGTTAGTGAGTGATAGAGGCACACACTTCTTAAATGAAGTCATTGAAAATCTTCTCCAAGAATACATAAGAAGTCCGCCCCCTGACATCCATAGGCTAATGGACAAGCCGAGAGCACAAACAAGATCCTATGTAATGTATTGATGAAATTGGTAAAAAATAAGCGCTCTGATTGGGATAAACAGCTTCATCACGTTGTTTGGGCTTACCGAGTTGCCTACAAAAATAGTACTCAATGCCACCCCATTTTAGATGGTCTTCAGAAAAAATGTTGTGCTACCATTGGACTTCCTAATCCCAACTTTAAAAGTAGCACAAGAGCATGAATGGAATGGACACGAGTTATCCTCTAGGATCTTTGATCTAGAACGCTTAGGTGAGACAAGGCTACGAGCGGCTACATGCATCTATGCTGCAAAGAAAAGGCAAAAGGCATACTTCGATGCACATATTAAGGATAAAGGACTGAAAGAGGGAGACCTAGTGCTGGTTTATACACTCAAGCAACATGCTCGAAAATTGGAAAAAAGAGGATATGGACCCATGATCATTAATAGAATTTCCACTAGCGGCGCAGTTCCATTGGCTACACTAGAAGGTGATATCCTGCCAAACTATATTAGTGGATGTCGAGTCAAGCTATATCAGGAACCTCTTACAGAGGATATGATAATGAGACTCAACACTGCCAAGAAGTGAAAAGAAGAAGAGCTAAGGGTTAGAGAAGAAGCACAAGGAGAGGCCAGAGAACGCATAAGGAGAAATAAGATCCTGAGGCCCCAAGATACCACATGGCCATGTGCCAAACATCAAGTGCAATTTCTTCTCGAATAATAGATCGACGACCATTTGTGACCATAATGGTAGGACAAGGGAAAAATGTAAGGACTGTGAGAGCTTTAATTTACTCCGGTGCTGCAACTAGTGCGGTTAGACTTTCATACTGCCAAGATCTGCAATTGAACATCAATCCCATAGAAGCTTATCTCGTAGGATTGGGAGGTGTGGAAACCCCTTGTTTGGGCGAGGTGGAACTTCCCATCTATCTTCAAGATATTCCGACGCGAGTGAAAACGCTAGTGTGTGAAGATGAGGACCTTACAGAACCACTTGTCCTGGGTCAAGACTGGATCTATGACCATGCAGTCAACTTAAACTTTAAAAGCCAACTTCTTAAAGTTTGGGTACATGAACAAGGTATAACCTTAGAATTAGACAATTGCATGCTCACAAATCTAGAGGTCACACATTCTCTTAGTTCTTCCGAAACTAATATTTGCAAAGAAAATGTTCTGGGTGTTAATAGCCCTACGAAGCAAAAGGACTCAATCATGGAAGCACATGCTCAAAGGCCAGCAAACCTCTCTTCTTCTTCACAGACTAATGCAAGCATAACTCGACCAAAGAGGCAAGCAAAAAAGACATCTGTTATATCAACTAGGCAGACAGAATTCAAGAAGAAAGAAGCTCTGGACATGAAGCAGATTTGGGTACGAAAAGGGGAGCAACCACCAGCCTCGCCAACACAATCTCCACTCAGGCAAGCCAACCATGCTAAAAGAAGCACCAAGAAACGAGGACCAGCTCAATCATACGATCTACAACAAATTTGGGTACCAAAGCAATCGATGAAGGCCGACCATAATAACGTACAAATTTGGGTGCCAAAGAAATTAGCTGCAACTCAACAAGGGCAATTACAAATGCGAGTACCCAAGGCACTCCTACATGCAAACAACCATATGATCTCCCTCACGAGAAAACTCTCAGCAAAGAAACCACAGAGATGCAAGAGTTGAGACCAAGGACAGAGACCAAAACAAGATAAATTCATCCCCTCACCGGTAATTAAAAGACACCCATCAATGTATGGGTTTGGAAGCCAAAAAAGTGCATCAAGTCTGCAAGTAACATCTGACGCCTCGACGTGCAACCACCATGTGCCTTTGGCATAATCTTGTCTTTTGCACCATTTCGGTCATGCATTTCCAAAGTATGCATCAATATAGGGCCACATTACACGATCGTGCATAGACACGATTGAGAATCCCAGGCACATGAGATACACTTGACATATGTAAAATATTTTATTGATACTAACACCTTTCTTCTTGTTTTGTGACATTGTTCAAAAAAAAAAGGGAGAGAGAATACAAAGAGAAAGGATAGGACTGTGTGCTTAAAGCATCCCTGACATGAACCATCAACAAGGACATCCATCAATAATGGAAGATAATTCGATGGTCAATCACCATGCTGGAGCACACCACGAAGAGATGAAGATCGATGGATATTTGACCATGATAAGGATCGCCTACTTAGGCAACATTACAACCATGATAGCTTAGGAAACCTCTTCATCAGCATACCTTTGAGCACTTAGCTCAAGACCCAAATTCTTGCACCATAATTCTTCCAATGCATTTCCCAAGTATGCATGCATAGGGCCATATTACAAGGCCATGCACAAGGCACATATCTTGTTAAACCCATGCACTAATGCACTTACCCATCATCCATTATGGGTTACAAGTACTTGGCATGAAAACGAGGAAAGCCATCTTTGGAAGAACCAGAGGACATCACAGTGACAACAACAAGAGCACGGAAGCAATCCACCATGAGAGTTTCTCATAACCAACATTGACAACCTCTTTTGAGTAGCTCACAATCTTTGGAAAGCTCACAAAGACACCATCAAGCTAGAATACACGGAAGAAGTACATACAAAGGCAGCAGTGACAAAATGAAAGACCAGACAACTGCCCACACTACAATTGAAAGATGGACCGCTCACTCTTGTGGATACATGATGGAAACTATCTCTCCAAACACTACATGGAACAACCACTACAACAAGGGTTTGTCAGGGATGCCAGACTCTAGAGGGGGGGAGTGTTGATAGTCAAGGTCATGCACAAGCATGGAAGCGCATCAATTAAGTGGACACACAAGAAGAATGAGCATGTAGGGAGCTCCAAGAAGCACATGTCAAATGTTCAGAAGAAATCCCTATAAAAATAGTGATTTTTATCACTAAAAACCATTGTAAATACCATTTTTCATTTTTGTAACTCCATTTTGTTCAAGCCAAGGAGTCATTGAGCTTGAGGGATATTAGAAGTATCATCCTACCCGTTTTCATAATTTTTAGACTTCGTTTGAGCCCCCAAATAAGCCCTGGAACCTAATTTTTAACTAGGCCAGACACTAGGTCTCGACAGGGCCAAAACCACTCAAAAAACTATAAAAAGGGTTGGAGAGCTCATTTTTGGGGGTTAGCTTGTTGTAGATTTCAGCTTTGTAAGAGAACTCTTTTGCAATCGAACTCCTTCCGTTGTTCCACTCTTTGCTCTTACTTTGTGCGCGTGTGTGTATGTGTGTGCATGCTTGTGTGCTTTCACTCACGCACTTGTGCCATCACTTGCTCACGGTCTTCATACCAGTCCTCATGTCTTCATGGATTGACATTTATGAGGTGTATCTCGTCACATTGGTACTTGCCATTGTGCTAGAGTGACACCTTGTAAGCCCAGGAAGTGTGTTCCCAAGCCTGCACTCACTCTTGCCTTGAATGTCATTCGATGCTCTTAGTGGACCTATAAAAGTCCCAAAGTTAGCTCAACATTTAAAATCAATTGACACAACATACCATTTTCATTCATTTAACTCATAGACCAAATTGTCCTTTGCCTTTATGGAAAACAATCCTATAGACCTCTCAGTTTCCCTACCCCAAGGTATGGTCAACTTCAAAATACCTATCTCTAACTCCCCGTATTAGTGGGATTCCAAACAAGCTTTCCAATGAGCCTATGATCACTCTGAATAGATTTTGTATGAGGAAGTTATGACAGTTCAGGGTTCTGGAGTTAAAAGAGGGTTCAAACAGGCTATCAGACAAGCAAGATTTTTCTCAAATTACTAGTGTAGGGACCTCATAAAGTGCCAATTACTTGATAAGTATGCCCAAAATTACCCCAAAATTTGGAATAAAAAACCCTAAGAATTTAGCCGAAAACGCTTGTCAATCATGATCGACAGGTCTGTCAATCACGATTGACAGAGGTGTTGGTCGGGCTTGTCAGTTGTGATCAACACATCAGTCATGATTGACGATGTCAATCGCGATCGACAGAGTCGATCGTGGGGTCTGTCAATCGCGATTGATGGTGTCAATCATGATCGACACTTTTTTCACAAAATCCGGCATAATTTCAGTCAATCGGGGTTGTGTCTTTCACAATGGACACGTGCGCACGTGAGTTTTGGTGTCAATCGTGTAATTTCAATCGGTCATGATCGACAGTGTCAATCGCGATTGACTGAGTCCTACGTGGTAGACCGTCATGGTCTGTCGGTCGTGGCTGTCGATCACAATCGACAGTGTCAATTGAGATTGATAGAGAATCACAAAATGTTTTAGTTTTAATTAGTGATTTGTAATGTGCTCATCATGTGTGTTGTGGTGGTGCACTTTGTTTTACCAAAGGAGCGATTTTTTTGTCAATTGCGATTGACAGAGGTCAATGCCCCGGAGACTGTGCAGAGCTTTTCTGTACCTGTGCGATCTGCTGGAGATGATGATACAGCCAAAACCTGCAAGAAGACTCAAGAAACATGCAAAAACAGCGCAGGCAAATCGCTCTCTCGCTCTCTCTCACAAGTGAAATGAGGGAAAGGTAAGGGGGAAGGTGATATGACCAAAAAACTGAAATTTTCATGATGATGGACATGGAGGTGGGAGATGGTGAGGGTGATGATGGTGATGATGATGATAAAGTAAGAAAGAGAAAAATAAGGAAAGTAACGGAATTACCTACAACGCAAACGTCATAACTCTACGTCTTACCATCACACGCTCATCCTCAAAGATCGATCCCCAGTAATGGTGCCAAAATTTGGTGTAGCTCAGTGATGAGTAGCACCTCTTTTAATGTCAATCCGGGAAGACATGAGGATAGTATGAAGACCTCGAACAAGTGATGGCACAAGTGTGTGAGTGAGAAGCACACAAACATGCACACACATACGCACACGCGCACACAAGGCAAGACAAAGAGAGAAACAATGGGGTTCTTTAGATTACTCAAAAAGTCTCATACAAGTTCAAATCTACAACAAGCTAGCTTCAAAAATGAGCTCTCTAGCTCTTTTTATAGTTTTTGACTAGCTTTGGTCCTGTCCAGACCTAGTGTCCGACCTAGTTAAAAATTAGGTTCTAAGACTATTTTGGAGGCTCAAACGAGCTCTGAAAATTATGAAACTTGGTGCATAAATACTACTAATACTCCTCAAGCTTGAGGACTCCTCAACTTGTACAAAATGGAGTAGGAATAATAAAAAATGATATTTACAATGGTGTGAAGTGACTAAAATCACTATTTGGGAAATTTTAATTCATGAAAAATGATAGGCCTATTTGCCGGATCTCTGTTGATTGCTTTGCCTACTTGGCCCTTCTCTTTGCTCTGATTCTCTTCATTGGCTTCCTTGTCTCGTAAGTCCTTGAGTGCCCTGACCACTGCCAACACTAGCCCTTGTGTTGGAAGAAAAATATGAAGACAATGTTTCCCAAGTCTCTTGGGATGTCTTATAGTTCCTAATGTGTGGAAGAAGAAAATCATAAATTGAGTTAAGTAAGTAAGACCTTGTTAATGCATCCTTGGCACACCATGTGTTGAGTCTTTCATGCTCCTCTCTTGTAGGTTGTCCTTTGCTTCTGAATATGGGCATCTCCTCATCTCCTAAGATGTATCCATAAAGGCTCCTTCCTTGCAGGTATGTCTTCATCCTCAAGGACCATGCTTGAAAGTTGTTCTTGTCCAATTTATCAATGAAAGAAGGAAAACCATCTCCCATTTTACCTTAGCTTTGCTCTGATACCACAATTGGGAAAGATGGATGGACACTTCAAGAAATGAGTAGGTACTGCCAAATCCTGCTTTGTACTAGCCCCTTCTTGCTTTAGAGTTGAGTTCTAGGCCCAATTAGCTTTCCAGTGACACTATGCAAGTGCCCATGTACTTTGCAAATGATGTGAGCAAAGATTGAACCAAAATAGACTACTTCCAAGTTGAAGGATTAATGAAAACCTTCTATTTTTGTTCACACACCTACTGCTTGTTATGCTCAGTGCTTCCACTAGAGTAGGAATTAGAAAACTTCCTTTTGGACATATCAAATTAGCTTAATGAGCTAATGATTCCAAGTGGAATCACTTAAAATGATGCACTATACGTAGAGCAATCAATTTAGCAATTGAATCATTACCCCCAATTTTTTAGGACCTCTATAGAGTTTGACTAGTGGGTGTTTCGACGTGCTTTTCTCGAAATTGGCTGAATGGATTATCTTCAACATTTGTGAACTTGTAGAGAACTTGGAGCTGATTCCAACAAGCTATAGAAAATTGAAAATGGTAAAGAAATGACTGAGATATGAGCAGTACAGGTTGACTCTTAAGAGTGACTATGATAGAGAGACCATAGATGAGAAGTATTGATCTATTGTATTAGAACACAATGTTGTACAAGATCATAGGCATGATAATCAAAGCCTAATGATTGTGAGTAGTACAGGCTATGATGTACGCCCTATTCTCTTACAATGTGGTCAAGAAGAACTCAGAATGGAGTCACTTGTCCCACGAGTCTTTTACACATCTTTTATAGATAGAATATTTGAATTCTGTTGGTGCAAACAAGCCTACACACATTGGCTTGGACCCTTGGAAGATTAGCATGGATAAAGTTCTTTATCAAGGCATTACTTAAGGCAAAGCTCACATGAACATATGCTTATATGTTTCTACTTCTTACCCCTTGTAAAAGTATAAGTGACTTGTCATTTGGGTGTAATCACTTTAAGTCACTTACCTACCACTAGAGTCGTGGATTTTTGAATGTTGAGATGGAGAGAATATCTCCTTACTTTTAGAGGAGAGATTCAAGGGAGCTTAAGTTTGAAATTCAAATTCAAATGATCACATATCTCCTATAAAAGATGTAGAAAAAGTCGCGGGTTACTGACTCATTCTAGCTCACTCCCCGAGGCCAAATCTCCTTGTAATTCATTGTGTGTGAAGGTTACTCCATAGCCAACACCACAATACCTCATATAGCTCTGCTTGGCAAGCTAATGAGATTGTACAAACTCATATATCAATAGAAGTATACATTCATCATCTCTGTTTTGTCTGAGTCACCTACTTCAAGTCTGTCAACTTCAAAGAAGCATTGCTCTGGATCTACTGAACCAAATCAAGTGTTCTATAGCTCATTGGAATCAGCTCAGGGTTTATTACAAGCGTACAAAATTTCAAAGGATTCCATTCAGCCATTTGGGAGAAAATCAAGTCGAGGTGCACACTGGTATTTGTCTGCAGAGTTCCTGAAAAATCGGGGGTAGATATAATTTTGCTAAACTTATTTCTCAGTGCATAGTTAGTCAATTGAAGTGATTCCACTTGTGATTGGTAGCTTACTAAGGTACATTGTTACTCCCAAAAGGAATTGTGCCAATTTTAAGTGTGCTGGACACACTCAGTAAAAGTCTGAGCAGGTATCACTACAGGAATAGAAGGTTTTGCTTGATTTGTGAAGTACCAAGTTATCTGTTTTGATTTGGTCATTACCCAAATCATTTCCAAAGCACATATATGGTTTCTTTATGTCATTAGGAAGCTAAACTTGTGTACTAAGCATATCTGAAAAGAAAAGAGGGCAGGTGTGAAGCAGGATTTGCAGCACCAACTGATTTCCTGAAGTGCATCCATCCATCACTCTCAACAGTGGTATCAGAGCAAAAGAAGGTAATCATGGGTGATGGTTTCCCTTCATTCATTGACAAATTGGACAGAAACAACTATCAAGCTTGGTCACTGAGAATGAAGACCTATCTACAAGGGAGAAGTCTATTTGGATACATATCAGGAGATGAGGAGTTGCCCTCATTCAAGACTAGAGGACTACCTACAAAGGATGAGCATGAAAGACTTAACCAATGGTGTGCAAAGGATGCTTTGGCAAGGTCTTATCTCTTAAACTCTATATCTGATTTTCTTTTACCTCATGTAAGGAACTGTAAGACTTCCCAAGAGACTTGGGAAACCTTGTCAAATTACTTTTCTTCCAACACAAGGGCCAGAAAGAATCAATTATGGATAGAGTTCACAACACTTAGGAAGCAGCCCAAGCAATCAGTCTCAGATTATGTGACAAAGATCAAAGATGTGGCAGACCAACTAGCAAGCATTGGAGAGGAAATTGAAGAGGAGCAAATAGTCAGGCAAGTGACAAATGGACTCAAGGCAGATGATAAGTGGGAAAGTTTCACCACTGCAATGGACCTCTACATGGACATGCATACCCCTGATCTCACAACACTCATGGGCCAACTATTTACACATGAAGCAAAGTTCACCAAGGCTGGAGATCAATCAAAAGGTAATAACCCTTCTGCTCTCTTTACTGATAAGAAAGTTAAAGATAAAGGCAAGAAGAAACAGGATGAAGAAGGCTCTACCTCTCAAGCCAATTATGCAGGGAGAGGTAGGTCATCTAGAGGAAGAGGCAGAGGAGGTAAGTCAGGTAGGGGGAGACCCTACAACTCATCACCTTGCAACATCTGTGGGTTGTCCAATCATACCACAGATGAATGCTACAAGAACTATAAAAACCAGAGAGGAAGAGGCTACTCAAGAGGTGGATACTCTCAAGGAAGAGGCAGATTCAACCACAACCAAAGCTACAATGGGTACAACAACCAATACAACAACAATTACAACAACAACCATAATGGAAGCTACCAAGGTGGATTCAGAAATAGAAGAGACTACAACAACTACACAGAGGAGCAAGATGACTCCTTATTGATCATGAATATGACCTCAAAGATAGGTACAAATGATGATCATTTATTTTACATTGACTCAGGATGTTCTAACCATGTAGCTGGCAATGTGGCATTGCTTTCTGATTTGGAAGAGCCCAAGGGCAAACATCAGGTACAAACAGGTGATGACACTAAACACTCTGTGGTCAAAATTGGAAATGTGAAGACATGTGATGGTAATCAGAACCTATTAAGCAGGGTACTCTATGTACCAACAATAACTAAGAATCTGATGAGTGTTGGTCAGATTGTGGAGAAAGGTTTGCAGGTCAGATTCACACAACATGGAGCATATGTGGAGGACCCAAAACAAGGATTCAGGAGGATAGCCAAAGGGGAGAAATCAGGTAGATTATTTACATTTGAGCTAGAAGATACAAAAAATATTGCTTTGTATAATTATAAGGATCAGACACTCTCAGAGTTAGAGATATGGCATAAAAGACTAGGGCACATAGGTGAAAGGACTATCAAGCAAATGTGCAGGGATCAGTGTGTGCTTGGGATACCTAATGTATCCAAGCAACACATGATTTACAAATGTGGATCATGTCAATTTGGTAAGTCTCACAGATTACCCTACTCAAGAAAAGGTTTCATGCATGAAGACTACCTAGACTTGGTACACACAGATGTTTGGGGACCTAGCAAGGACCCTTCCATTTCTGGTTCAAGGTATTATGTGTCCTTCATTGATGACTATAGCAGATGGACCATTTTGTACTTTATGAAGCATAAAGATGAAGTGTTTAATTGTTTCAAAAAGTATCTTGCACTTGTTGAGAATCAAACAGGTAGAAGCTTGAAGAGACTAAGGTCAGATGGTGGAGGAGAATACTTCTCCAATGAGTTTGAAGATTTCTTGCAGGAAAGAGGCATCAAGAGAGAGATCACTACAAGGTACTCACCAGAACAAAATGGGGTAGCAGAAAGAAGGAATAGACTTATAGTGGAAACAGCTAGGTCTATGCTCAATGAGAAAAAGTTGCCAAATTACCTATGGGCAGAGAGTGTGTCCACTGCCACCTATCTCATCAATAGGTTGCCATCCAAATCACTTGATGGCATGACACCATATGAAGCATGGCATGGTAAGAGACCCTCTCTAGATCATTGCAAAATCTTTGGATGTGTAGCATATGTGCATATTCCCTCACAGGTAAGAGGAAAGCTAGACCCAAAGGCAGAGAAATGTATCTTCATTGGTTATGATTTGAACCAAAAGGGATACAGATTCTACAACCCCACAAACAAAGGGTTTAAGGTAAGCAGAGATGTCATATTTGATGAGAATGACTCATGGTATGAGAATGAATGCAGGAAAGTGAGTCTACCCTATGACATGGAGGAAGATTTCCCAAAGCTTACCAAGGAAGAGCCAACTCAGCAAGAAGATTCAAGCTCAGATGATGATACCATCAACCTTGAAGAGTTCAAGGCTTGGAAATCCAAAGGAAAAATGAAGATGAAGCAATTGGAGGACAAGGCAGAAACTTCTACTCAAGCTATGAGAAGATCTCAGAGAGAGAAGAAGAAACCTATCAGATTTGGGTATGACACATCACTTGTAACTAAACATTCTGTATACCTTGCAAAAGACTTGTTGAATGAAGAACCAGGTACCTATGAAGAAGCAATTACAAAGCCAGAATGGAGAGAAGCAATGGATGAGGAGATAGAAGCCCTAAAAGAGAGTGATACTTGGGACTTGGTACCCAAGAAGGATACTATGAAGGTAATAGGATCCAGATGGATCTACAAATTGAAGAAGAATTCAGATGGAACTATTAACAGGTACAAAGCTAGGTTGGTAGCCAAGGGTTTTGCACAAACCCAAGGCATTGATTATGAGGAGACATTTTCTCCTGTGGCCAAGATGCCAACTATCAGAGTATTGGTGAGTGTAGCTGCATCCAAGAATTGGAACATGTACCAATTGGATGTGAAGAATGCATTCCTAAATGGATGGATATCTGAAGAAGTCTACATGTCACAACCACCTGGCTATGAAGATCCAAGAAAGGTACATTATGTTTGTAAATTGAAGAAGGCTCTGTATGGTTTGAAGCAGGCACCTAGAGCATGGAACTACAGATTGACCACCTACCTCCAAGACCAAGGATTTGTGATGAGCAAGGCAGACACTTCTCTATTCATAAAGAGAAGTAGCACAGAGGTAATTTACTTATGTGTTTATGTTGATGACATCATCATTACAGGTAATGATGTCAATGGAATTAGACACATCAAGGGTCAGATGATGAAAGAATTCAAGATTAGTGATCTTGGATTACTAAAATATTTTCTAGGTCTTGAATTGATCTACACAAACTCAGGTGTATACATTACTCAAAAGAAGTATGTGCAGGATATGGTCAAGAAATTTGGTTTGCAGGATGCTAAGGTATCTACTACTCCAATGGAGGTTAACCAAAAGCTAAGTGCTCATGAAGGAGAAGAACCCAAAGACATTACAGGATATCAAAGTATGGTGGGTAGTTTGAACTATGCTACCTTGACAAGAATTGACATAGCATATGGAGTAAGTGTGCTTAGTCAATTCATGCACAAACCTAGAGTACCTCACCTAGAGGCAGCAAAGAAGATCTTGAAGTACCTCAAGGGAACTCAAAGTCATGGTTTGTATTTTCCTTACACATCAGACATTGATATTAAAGTCTATTCAGATGCAGATTGGGCAGGATGCAAGGATGATAGGAGGAGCACCTCAGGGTACATTTGCTTTGCAGGAGATAAGCCTATCTCTTGGTCAGCTAAGAAGCAACCTACAGTGGCATTATCATCCACTGAAGCAGAGTATAGAGGACTTGCAAATGCTACTCAAGAAGCTATCTGGTTGAAGCTTCTATATACAGAGTTAGGTCTATTCACAAGACCACCTATTATATTTGGAGATAACACTAGCTCTCTTCACCTTGCAGCAAATCCAATTTATCATGCCAGAACCAAACACATAGAGGTTCATTACCACTATGTGAGAGAGAAATTGTTAAGTAAAGAGATTCAATTGACATATGTTTCTACTAATATGCAATGTGCAGATTTACTTACCAAGGCATTGGATGGAAACAAGCTAGGAAGATTCAAATCTATGATTGGATTGCAGGAAGTAATTGAAGAATGAAGAAGAAGACTTAAGCCAAAGTGTTTGGCTTGAGGGGGAGCTGTTGGTGCAAACAAGCCTACACACATTGGCTTGGACCCTTGGAAGATTAGCATGGATAAAGTTCTTTATCAAGGCATTACTTAAGGCAAAGCTCACATGAACATATGCTTATATGTTTCTACTTCTTACCCCTTGTAAAAGTATAAGTGACTTGTCATTTGGGTGTAATCACTTTAAGTCACTTACCTACCACTAGAGTCGTGGATTTTTGAATGTTGAGATGGAGAGAATATCTCCTTACTTTTAGAGGAGAGATTCAAGGGAGCTTAAGTTTGAAATTCAAATTCAAATGATCACATATCTCCTATAAAAGATGTAGAAAAAGTCGCGGGTTACTGACTCATTCTAGCTCACTCCCCGAGGCCAAATCTCCTTGTAATTCATTGTGTGTGAAGGTTACTCCATAGCCAACACCACAATACCTCATATAGCTCTGCTTGGCAAGCTAATGAGATTGTACAAACTCATATATCAATAGAAGTATACATTCATCATCTCTGTTTTGTCTGAGTCACCTACTTCAAGTCTGTCAACTTCAAAGAAGCATTGCTCTGGATCTACTGAACCAAATCAAGTGTTCTATAGCTCATTGGAACCAGCTCAGGGTTTATTACAAGCATACAAAATTTCAAAGGATTCCATTCAGCCATTTGGGAGAAAATCAAGTCGAGGTGCACACTGGTATTTGTCTGCAGAGTTCCTGAAAAATCGGGGGTAGATATAATTTTGCTAAACTTATTTCTCAGTGCATAGTTAGTCAATTGAAGTGATTCCACTTGTGATTGGTAGCTTACTAAGGTACATTGTTACTCCCAAAAGGAATTGTGCCAATTTTAAGTGTGCTGGACACACTCAGTAAAAGTCTGAGCAGGTATCACTACAGGAATAGAAGGTTTTGCTTGATTTGTGAAGTACCAAGTTATCTGTTTTGATTTGGTCATTACCCAAATCATTTCCAAAGCACATATATGGTTTCTTTATGTCATTAGGAAGCTAAACTTGTGTACTAAGCATATCTGAAAAGAAAAGAGGGCAGGTGTGAAGCAGGATTTGCAGCACCAACTGATTTCCTGAAGTGCATCCATCCATCACTCTCAACAGTGGTATCAGAGCAAAAGAAGGTAATCATGGGTGATGGTTTCCCTTCATTCATTGACAAATTGGACAGAAACAACTATCAAGCTTGGTCACTGAGAATGAAGACCTATCTACAAGGGAGAAGTCTATTTGGATACATATCAGGAGATGAGGAGTTGCCCTCATTCAAGACTAGAGGACTACCTACAAAGGATGAGCATGAAAGACTTAACCAATGGTGTGCAAAGGATGCTTTGGCAAGGTCTTATCTCTTAAACTCTATATCTGATTTTCTTTTACCTCATGTAAGGAACTGTAAGACTTCCCAAGAGACTTGGGAAACCTTGTCAAATTACTTTTCTTCCAACACAAGGGCCAGAAAGAATCAATTATGGATAGAGTTCACAACACTTAGGAAGCAGCCCAAGCAATCAGTCTCAGATTATGTGACAAAGATCAAAGATGTGGCAGACCAACTAGCAAGCATTGGAGAGGAAATTGAAGAGGAGCAAATAGTCAGGCAAGTGACAAATGGACTCAAGGCAGATGATAAGTGGGAAAGTTTCACCACTGCAATGGACCTCTACATGGACATGCATACCCCTGATCTCACAACACTCATGGGCCAACTATTTACACATGAAGCAAAGTTCACCAAGGCTGGAGATCAATCAAAAGGTAATAACCCTTCTGCTCTCTTTACTGATAAGAAAGTTAAAGATAAAGGCAAGAAGAAACAGGATGAAGAAGGCTCTACCTCTCAAGCCATTTATGCAGGGAGAGGTAGGTCATCTAGAGGAAGAGGCAGAGGAGGTAAGTCAGGTAGGGGGAGACCCTACAACTCATCACCTTGCAACATCTGTGGGTTGTCCAATCATACCACAGATGAATGCTACAAGAACTATAAAAACCAGAGAGGAAGAGGCTACTCAAGAGGTGGATACTCTCAAGGAAGAGGCAGATTCAACCACAACCAAAGCTACAATGGGTACAACAACCAATACAACAACAATTACAACAACAACCATAATGGAAGCTACCAAGGTGGATTCAGAAATAGAAGAGACTACAACAACTACACAGAGGAGCAAGATGACTCCTTATTGATCATGAATATGACCTCAAAGATAGGTACAAATGATGATCATTTATTTTACATTGACTCAGGATGTTCTAACCATGTAGCTGGCAATGTGGCATTGCTTTCTGATTTGGAAGAGCCCAAGGGCAAACATCAGGTACAAACAGGTGATGACACTAAACACTCTGTGGTCAAAATTGGAAATGTGAAGACATGTGATGGTAATCAGAACCTATTAAGCAGGGTACTCTATGTACCAACAATAACTAAGAATCTGATGAGTGTTGGTCAGATTGTGGAGAAAGGTTTGCAGGTCAGATTCACACAACATGGAGCATATGTGGAGGACCCAAAACAAGGATTCAGGAGGATAGCCAAAGGGGAGAAATCAGGTAGATTATTTACATTTGAGCTAGAAGATACAAAAAATATTGCTTTGTATAATTATAAGGATCAGACACTCTCAGAGTTAGAGATATGGCATAAAAGACTAGGGCACATAGGTGAAAGGACTATCAAGCAAATGTGCAGGGATCAGTGTGTGCTTGGGATACCTAATGTATCCAAGCAACACATGATTTACAAATGTGGATCATGTCAATTTGGTAAGTCTCACAGATTACCCTACTCAAGAAAAGGTTTCATGCATGAAGACTACCTAGACTTGGTACACACAGATGTTTGGGGACCTAGCAAGGACCCTTCCATTTCTGGTTCAAGGTATTATGTGTCCTTCATTGATGACTATAGCAGATGGACCATTTTGTACTTTATGAAGCATAAAGATGAAGTGTTTAATTGTTTCAAAAAGTATCTTGCACTTGTTGAGAATCAAACAGGTAGAAGCTTGAAGAGACTAAGGTCAGATGGTGGAGGAGAATACTTCTCCAATGAGTTTGAAGATTTCTTGCAGGAAAGAGGCATCAAGAGAGAGATCACTACAAGGTACTCACCAGAACAAAATGGGGTAGCAGAAAGAAGGAATAGACTTATAGTGGAAACAGCTAGGTCTATGCTCAATGAGAAAAAGTTGCCAAATTACCTATGGGCAGAGAGTGTGTCCACTGCCACCTATCTCATCAATAGGTTGCCATCCAAATCACTTGATGGCATGACACCATATGAAGCATGGCATGGTAAGAGACCCTCTCTAGATCATTGCAAAATCTTTGGATGTGTAGCATATGTGCATATTCCCTCACAGGTAAGAGGAAAGCTAGACCCAAAGGCAGAGAAATGTATCTTCATTGGTTATGATTTGAACCAAAAGGGATACAGATTCTACAACCCCACAAACAAAGGGTTTAAGGTAAGCAGAGATGTCATATTTGATGAGAATGACTCATGGTATGAGAATGAATGCAGGAAAGTGAGTCTACCCTATGACATGGAGGAAGATTTCCCAAAGCTTACCAAGGAAGAGCCAACTCAGCAAGAAGATTCAAGCTCAGATGATGATACCATCAACCTTGAAGAGTTCAAGGCTTGGAAATCCAAAGGAAAAATGAAGATGAAGCAATTGGAGGACAAGGCAGAAACTTCTACTCAAGCTATGAGAAGATCTCAGAGAGAGAAGAAGAAACCTATCAGATTTGGGTATGACACATCACTTGTAACTAAACATTCTGTATACCTTGCAAAAGACTTGTTGAATGAAGAACCAGGTACCTATGAAGAAGCAATTACAAAGCCAGAATGGAGAGAAGCAATGGATGAGGAGATAGAAGCCCTAAAAGAGAGTGATACTTGGGACTTGGTACCCAAGAAGGATACTATGAAGGTAATAGGATCCAGATGGATCTACAAATTGAAGAAGAATTCAGATGGAACTATTAACAGGTACAAAGCTAGGTTGGTAGCCAAGGGTTTTGCACAAACCCAAGGCATTGATTATGAGGAGACATTTTCTCCTGTGGCCAAGATGCCAACTATCAGAGTATTGGTGAGTGTAGCTGCATCCAAGAATTGGAACATGTACCAATTGGATGTGAAGAATGCATTCCTAAATGGATGGATATCTGAAGAAGTCTACATGTCACAACCACCTGGCTATGAAGATCCAAGAAAGGTACATTATGTTTGTAAATTGAAGAAGGCTCTGTATGGTTTGAAGCAGGCACCTAGAGCATGGAACTACAGATTGACCACCTACCTCCAAGACCAAGGATTTGTGATGAGCAAGGCAGACACTTCTCTATTCATAAAGAGAAGTAGCACAGAGGTAATTTACTTATGTGTTTATGTTGATGACATCATCATTACAGGTAATGATGTCAATGGAATTAGACACATCAAGGATCAGATGATGAAAGAATTCAAGATTAGTGATCTTGGATTACTAAAATATTTTCTAGGTCTTGAATTGATCTACACAAACTCAGGTGTATACATTACTCAAAAGAAGTATGTGCAGGATATGGTCAAGAAATTTGGTTTGCAGGATGCTAAGGTATCTACTACTCCAATGGAGGTTAACCAAAAGCTAAGTGCTCATGAAGGAGAAGAACTCAAAGACATTACAGGATATCAAAGTATGGTGGGTAGTTTGAACTATGCTACCTTGACAAGAATTGACATAGCATATGGAGTAAGTGTGCTTAGTCAATTCATGCACAAACCTAGAGTACCTCACCTAGAGGCAGCAAAGAAGATCTTGAAGTACCTCAAGGGAACTCAAAGTCATGGTTTGTATTTTCCTTACACATCAGACATTGATATTAAAGTCTATTCAGATGCAGATTGGGCAGGATGCAAGGATGATAGGAGGAGCACCTCAGGGTACATTTGCTTTGCAGGAGATAAGCCTATCTCTTGGTCAGCTAAGAAGCAACCTACAGTGGCATTATCATCCACTGAAGCAGAGTATAGAGGACTTGCAAATGCTACTCAAGAAGCTATCTGGTTGAAGCTTCTATATACAGAGTTAGGTCTATTCACAAGACCACCTATTATATTTGGAGATAACACTAGCTCTCTTCACCTTGCAGCAAATCCAATTTATCATGCCAGAACCAAACACATAGAGGTTCATTACCACTATGTGAGAGAGAAATTGTTAAGTAAAGAGATTCAATTGACATATGTTTCTACTAATATGCAATGTGCAGATTTACTTACCAAGGCATTGGATGGAAACAAGCTAGGAAGATTCAAATCTATGATTGGATTGCAGGAAGTAATTGAAGAATGAAGAAGAAGACTTAAGCCAAAGTGTTTGGCTTGAGGGGGAGCTGTTGGTGCAAACAAGCCTACACACATTGGCTTGGACCCTTGGAAGATTAGCATGGATAAAGTTCTTTATCAAGGCATTACTTAAGGCAAAGCTCACATGAACATATGCTTATATGTTTCTACTTCTTACCCCTTGTAAAAGTATAAGTGACTTGTCATTTGGGTGTAATCACTTTAAGTCACTTACCTACCACTAGAGTCGTGGATTTTTGAATGTTGAGATGGAGAGAATATCTCCTTACTTTTAGAGGAGAGATTCAAGGGAGCTTAAGTTTGAAATTCAAATTCAAATGATCACATATCTCCTATAAAAGATGTAGAAAAAAGTCGCGGGTTACTGACTCATTCTAGCTCACTCCCCGAGGCCAAATCTCCTTGTAATTCATTGTGTGTGAAGGTTACTCCATAGCCAACACCACAATACCTCATATAGCTCTGCTTGGCAAGCTAATGAGATTGTACAAACTCATATATCAATAGAAGTATACATTCATCATCTCTGTTTTGTCTGAGTCACCTACTTCAAGTCTGTCAACTTCAAAGAAGCATTGCTCTGGATCTACTGAACCAAATCAAGTGTTCTATAGCTCATTGGAACCAGCTCAGGGTTTACTACAAGCATACAAAATTTCAAAGGATTCCATTCAGCCATTTGGGAGAAAATCAAGTCGAGGTGCACACTGGTATTTGTCTGCAGAGTTCCTGAAAAATCGGGGGTAGATATAATTTTGCTAAACTTATTTCTCAGTGCATAGTTAGTCAATTGAAGTGATTCCACTTGTGATTGGTAGCTTACTAAGGTACATTGTTACTCCCAAAAGGAATTGTGCCAATTTTAAGTGTGCTGGACACACTCAGTAAAAGTCTGAGCAGGTATCACTACAGGAATAGAAGGTTTTGCTTGATTTGTGAAGTACCAAGTTATCTGTTTTGATTTGGTCATTACCCAAATCATTTCCAAAGCACATATATGGTTTCTTTATGTCATTAGGAAGCTAAACTTGTGTACTAAGCATATCTGAAAAGAAAAGAGGGCAGGTGTGAAGCAGGATTTGCAGCACCAACTGATTTCCTGAAGTGCATCCATCCATCACTCTCAACAAATTCGAATTTGAATCCTCCATTGGCTCTCACTAAAAGAAGTCCTACAATCTAGGAGATATTCTCTCAAGTAGAGTCGTGACTTTTCCAACTAACAAGTCCCATGATTTTAGTGGTATTTACAAATATTCTTTCAAGTAAAAAAGAATGACTTTTACAAATGGTAAAAATAAAAACTTCCTAGCAATGGTTTCCATGGAGCTTCAATTGTACATAAACTCTAGCCAAATGTGTAGGCTTGGTATTTGCACCAACATAGACAAGCGGTCACATCTAGAGAATGTGCCCTAAAAGTATACGTACATAGTAGAGTTAGCAGATGGGAAGGGAAGAGAGACATGGGATCGACAAGTTGTTGATCTACCTATTCAAATCCAGTCCTATGAGGACAGATTGGATTTTGAGATAGTGAGACTAGCATGTTTCGATGTAGTCCTTAGTAAGAAGTAGCATGCAAGGAAGAGACCGGTCATTGAATTTTCTTTGCATGTTTATCAGTTTGAGCATGAGCAGAGATGATTACTGATCCATGGAGAACCAAATCTCTAAGAGACATGATTGGTTTATGCTACCAAGTTGCTTAAGATTGATTGTAAGTTTATTTATTTTCTTTATTTTATGCATTCATCGTGTATTATGATGGGTTCATGCAGCCATGGAGACTTTAGTTGGAATGATCTAGCACTTCAACGAAAGTGAGAGCAGAGTTCCAAGAGTTATTCTTGAAAGGATTACCTTCAGATTTGCCTTCTTGCAGGAACATAGAGCATAGAATCAAATGGATACAGAGAGTGAGTTCGACTGCTCGGCCACCATTTCGAATGAGATTGAAGGAGGAGAATGAAGTCCACAAGTTCATGGAGGAGTACGTACAGAAAGGGTAGATTAGACCCAGCTATTCACCCTTTGCAACACCAGTTCTTCTTGTGAAGAAGAAAGACAGATCTTACAACATATGCATCGATTACCAAGCACTCAATAAGATTACTATTAGACACATATGTCCCATGCCTAGGATTGATGATCTTTTAGATGCTCTAGGTGGAGCCATTGTATTTAGTAAAATAGGTTTGAAAGCGGCTACCATCATATTAGAGTAAGAGATCATAATGTGCATAAGACAACCTTTTGGACCCGTTTTGGGCATTATGAGTATTTAGTCATGCGATTTGGTTTAACTAATGCACGAGCTACATTTTTTATGTTAATGAATGACATTTTACAACCGTTCATTGAAAGTGTGTTGTTGATTTTCTTGATGATTTGTTAGTGTATAGTAGGACTCTGCATGAGCATGAGAGTCATCTCTCATCAGCTTTAAATGTTTTAAAAGAGAATCAATTGTATGTAAATCCAGAGAAGACTTAGTTGTTTCTTCTAAGGATAGAGTATCTAGGTCAGATGGATCCCAAGAAGGTCTCAATTCTTTTATCTTGGCCTACTCCTTAGGATGAGGGATAGTTACAATCACTTCTAGGACTTTCTAGTTTCTATCGGAAATTCATCTCTTCATATTTGTCAATAGCAATGCCTATGACAAACTTGCTCACACACACGATAGAGACAAGAGAGAAGCAATGGAAGATCATGAACAAGCTCTATTGCTCAAGAACACTAATACAAGATCAAACTAGCTCTAAACTCTCATCAACCAACACAATCCAACCCCAAAAATGAGCTCTCTAACTCTTTTTATCGTTTCTAGGCTAGTTTTGACCGGTTTGATACCTAATGTCTGGCATAGTTAAAAAATAGGTTCTCGTCATTTGGAGGTACAAATGAGATAAAAAATTAACCGAAATTGGTATGGTCATTCTACCTAGGCTCCTCAAGCTTGAGGACTCCTCGACTTGCACAAAATGGAGGTGCTAGCTACAAAGTTGGGTATTTTATGGTACATATGCTACAGGAGTGATAATAATCATTGTTTGGTGTTTCAAGAGAATATCATGAAATATATTTCTTGGAAAAATAAAGTGTCTAGCCCCCACAACTCGCTGCACTTGAATCTTTACATACTTCCTCTGCATCAATGCTCTGGATACTGCTAGATGTACTGCCAATACCCCCCTCCCTCTTGTGTGTGTCATCCTTGCTAGATCCTAGTTGTGGGGTCTGCATAATGTAGGCATGCAAGAGGTCCTTGACTAGGGTGTGCTCAATGATATGGATACCTTTTGCAAGATTAGCTTCTAATTTTTCCCAGTTAATATTTTGACATTCCTCTAGTGGTGGGAGCCAATAGTGTGTAGAATACATAAGTTGTTCACAGGCAAACAACCATAGCAGGTGTGTCAGTTGACTGATGAAAAACTTAGAGTGATATTCCCAGAATCAAGTCGTAAATATGTCCTCAAACATAATCTTATAACAGGCATGCAAATATTTGATCCAACAGTGCCAAGCATAACACACCCATATGGATGGCATTGTGCTCATATCGTATGCAAGGTCTCCATTACCATGTTCAAAACCCAAGGTGTTGACATGTGGTGCTTTGACTCTGGGAAATATTTTGAACATTGTCTGCATCATGTCAAATTCTTTAATGGTCATCTTCGTAGTGACATCGGTCATGTGATGAAGTTGAGGGAGCCAGTGGCAGATGGTGGCCATCATGTCGCCTACTATAGGAGGGTGACATGGTGGTGCGAGATACGGATAGTTCAACCAATCCTCACATTTTTTATTATTTTGAACTTTAATCATGAATGCAGTCTAGAAGCGATGTCATGGCATGGGACCCCAGCACATATTGCACTTTAAATGTAGTGGGGCCTTGGTCCATGTATGCATCATTTCACGATATTCTTGAAAAAGCATTGTGCACCAATTGGGCTGAAAGATTTTACCTTTTTTTGCCTCCAAGGGTAAGTCTTATAGTTCAAAATGGGTGGTGTGTGTCAGTTTCTTCCTAGTTTCCTTTTCGATTGCCAACTAGTATTCTGCCATGAATATAAAATATGGTTTGTATTGAAGTTTGTTGATGGGTATGTACCTACATGGTGCCAATTGAGAAAAATAAGGTGAGTGCAATATGCATTCTTCTATGAGGGCCATCACATGGAGTTGTGCCTATACTCATGCTGAGTGGGTCTACCCAAGATCTTCAACTGATTTGAGCCATGCGAGAGTGGGAAGTTCAAATGTGTCTTCCCCTTCTCTCGTGACATATCTGCCTGGGGTCGGATATGGTTCATATACTTCTTCATAAGTTGCCTCTACTGGGATTGAGATTGTCTCTTCTTCTATGGGGATTTTCGGTGGGGAGTCAGGTCTCAAAGGCTTTGACTGGGTGGCAACTTGGGCTTGGAGGTCAAGTACACGCACCCGTAATGTAGTGAGTTCTTCCATGATTTTTGGTGGTGTGATCTATTGAACATTGGTTTGTTGTACAGGGGCTTGTAGTTGTAAGGTAGTGAGTTCAATCTATACATGCTGATATTCTTCATTGATCCGATCAAAGACTTTGAGTAGACATATGTGATCATCCAACAGTAGCTTCATGGTCTTGGAGGGGATTGCTTGAAACCTACTTGGACTGAGTATTTTGTCGGGTCTATCCGTAGCTGCTTTGAAATTTTCCTAATTCTATTCTTGTAGTCTTTGGTTCTCTTCTTTCACTGCGATGAGGTGTCTTCTTAAGAGCCCCATGTTTCTGCTCAGCATTGCATTTCGTACAATTTGGGCTCATAGGTTTTCCTCTATTTCAGTCATCGCTTCTTTGGACTTTTGCTCAAGTTCCAACTCCGTTGAGTGATAAGCATCACGAAGTTCTTCGTGACACGAATTAAGAGAAGCATTCTCAATGGTTAATGAGTTTAACTAGGCCTGTAATTGAGTGGTGTTCTATTGCAATGCCTGGTAATTGCTTGCAAGGGAGGCAAACGCATCCCTTACTTTTTTCATACATGCAAACATTTGACTAAATGTAGTGTCTACTATGGGTGATAATAACAATGATGTGGTGTGTGAAGATGATGCTAGTGTGGTGGTAGATGTAGCAGGAAGGAAAAAATGGGGTGGGGGTAGTGAATGTTGTGGTGACAGTGCTAATGGGGTGTGGTGAGACTATGGGTGTGAGCGATGGTACGATAGGTGGTGAAATATCCATGTCACTAGATGTGGTGTCTAGTGAATTAATTGTGAAAAGTAATGTGACTAGAGGTGGGTGAGTGGTTGTGAACATGGGATTTACAAACCTCGAGGAGTATATTACATGTTGGGTGTCATGGATTAATTGGTGTAGGGGAGAAGATATAGGTGATGGAATCAGACTGGAAGGGATACGGGTGAGAAGGTCATTTGTGGGGGAAATGGGAAAATAAGTCATGGAGGAAGGGGAACAGAAGGGAAGGGAAGGGTGAGGAATGGATATATTGGAATAGGGGGAATTAGGATGGATGTACTTGGTGTAAAGCTTTTTTTTAGAGTGTGGGGTACTAGAGATGCTATGACTTCCGCTACAAAACTTGCTATGAATTGGGATAATATAGGTGAACTGGGGTGTATGCGGGAAGGTGGGTGTATAGGCGAGAGAAGATTTTTGGTGGAAGTGGAGGTGATTTCGATGGTGGTTGTCCATATGGAGGTTGATGGTTATGGCGGTGATTCGATGATGATTGTATCTCCTGATACAAGTGATTCAGGTGGGGGTGCGATAATGGATTTCTCTTTAAGAAATGAAGTGCCTTGATTGCGCTGATTGACTTTGCTATTTCATTGAAACCTTTGATGAAAGATTCTTCAAATCCTCTGCTAGCTAGCACTTTTTGTAGTATTTCTTGACTTTGCTCATTTGAAAACTATCGGTGCGCCCACATAGCTTGCATATTATGATACAATTTTTGAATGGCTAGTTTGTATGCGTCGGCTAAAAATGTGTCTTCTTCATAGGTGCTAGTATCACCTTGGGCTTCAGTTTGTTGCTCTTGCTCTTCATGTTGGTCATCATCATGTGATTCTGGACAATTTTGACTAGCTTCATCATCACCATCTTCATCATTTGTTACTATGTGGTCCTCTTTGTCGGAGCTTGACACTAATTGTTCTTGTTGTTGATCCGATGGCTTAGTGGGTAACTTGGTCTTTCATATTCTTGCGAAAAGAATAGTCCTTTTGAGAACTGAAATTCTCTTGAGAATACATCTTGCATTTCAAAGTCAAAAGTAGTATTAATGGGTTCAGTCTCTAGGTTAGGAATAAAAAATGTGAATGCGTCCACACTCACAGTGGACATGGTTGCATTTGTACTTAATGGTCTGAAAGATGATGACAAGTGGAAGAACTTCATATCCTCATTGTATGCTAGGGAGAACATGCCTGATTTTGATCAATTGAACACTTTGATGGCTAATGAAGAAATATTGCAAGGTGGAAGCAAGGGCAAAGGTGCCCAAGGTCAAATTCTATATGCAGGTAAAGGAAGAGGCAAAGCATCAAGAGGTAGAGGAAGAGGAAGGCAAAGTCAAAGCAAGCAAAGTGACAACCAAGAGGACTTAAATGAAGGCTCATCTTCAAATGGAAGAGGTAGACGCAGAAACAATAGAGGAAGAGGAAGAGGATCAAGAGGCAATGGATGCTTCATTTGTGGGAAGCTAGGACATTGGGCAAATGAATGCTACCAAAGGAGGAACAATGCTCAAGGTAACTATGCTTCAAATGAGTCTAGTGATCAAGTTCTTGCCATGAGTCATGCATATGGAGATAATAAACATGAGAAGGATGATACTTGGTACATAGATAGTGGATGTAGCAATCATATGTCTTGTAGGGAGGACATGTTTTGAAATTCATAGGCTCCAAAGCAAAGAGGATGTGTAGAGATAGGTGACAACACCAACATGAGATCAAACACATTGGTGATGTCAAGTTTCAGGATGGCAAGAAGAGCAAGACACTATCTAAGGTATTATATGTCCCTACTATTACAAAGAATCTCATTTCTATTGGTCAAATGGTAGATAAAGGATACCAAGTGAAGTTCAATAGCAAAGGTTGCTTCATAGAGGATCCAAAGAATGGATTTCAGCTTGTGGAAAAAGGAGAGAATCATGGAAGGATGTTTACTCTCAATATCAAGCAAAACCCCAACAAGGTAATGTTCATCACTTCAAGAAATAGAAGAATTGCAGATTTGGATTTGTGGCATAAAAGGATAGGACATGTAAACATTGAAAAGCTAAAGAACATGGAGAAAAGTGCATTGGTCAAAGGGCTTCCAAACTTCTCAACATCACATCTTCATGAGGTATGTGAAGCTTGTCAATTTGGGAAGCAAACTAGGTTTCCTTTCAAGTCAAGCAAGTATGTTTCTCCAAGGGTTTTGGATTTAGTGCATACAGATGGATGGGGACCTTCAAGAGAACCTTCACATGAATGTAATAGGTACTTTTCTACCTTTATTGATGATTGTTCAAGGAAAATTTGGTTGTATATAATCAAGCAAAAATCAGATGTGTTTGAAGTATTCAAAAAATACAAGGCACTTGTTGAGAATGAAACAAGTCAAGGATTAAAACCCTAAGGTCAGATGGAGGGGGAGAATATTTCTCCAATGAGTTCACAAGGTTCTTAGAAGATGAAGGCATAAGGAGGCAATACACATGCACGTATACCCCTCAAGAAAATGGTATTTCAGAAAGAAAGAATAGACAAATTGCAAAGGTATCTAGATGCATGTTGAATGAGATGAATCTACCTTTCTCATATTGGGCTGATGCAGCAACCACAACAACGTATATTATGAAAAAGATACCAACTTCAAGAGTACGATCTTACTCCAGATGAGGTATACTATCAAAGGAAACCAAATTTGTCTCATTTAAGGATTTTTGGTTGCATATGCTATGTTCATGTCCCACAGGAAGTTAGAGAAGGTAAACTTGATGCTAGGGCCGAAAAATGCATTTTTGCTGGCTACTCAAATGAGAAAAACGGGTACATGTGTTATAATCCGGTCACTAAAAATCTTAGAGTGTCAAGGGATGTTGTGTTTGATGAGTTAAAACCTTGGTATAGAGGTGTGAATGATTTGCAGGAAGAAGACTTTGTACATGCAGATCAGGTACATCAAGAGCAAGTGCAAGTTAGCACTACATTGAGTGGACCAAGTATGCCAACTCCTTCACAAAGCTCATCATCATGGAAGGGTAAGCAAAACGCATTAGATCATACATCAGAATGTAGCCACAATAGAGGTAATGGAGGTAACTTGGTAAGAGATTTTCATTCAAGTGAAGATGAAGATGAATTTGAAGAAGGTGTAAAACCTGAAGTGCAAAAGAAACGGACATTGAAGAAATATCCAATCACAGGTAGTGAAAGGAGGTCAGAAAGGGTAAAACATCCTATTCAAAAGCTCACTTATGATAGCTTTATTGCAAAGCATTATGCTTATATGACACAAGTTATCAAAGATAAGGAACCGTCAAGCTATGAGGAAGGTGGCCAACACAAGGAATGGAGAGATGCTATGGATGAGGAGATTCAAGCTCTCAAGGAAAACCAAACTTGGGAATTGGTACCTAGAGAAGAAGGCATGAAGGTAGTCACAAACAAATGGGTGTACAAATTCAAAAGGAATTCAGATGGATCTTTAGCAAGGTACAAAGCAAGGTTAGTAGCTAAGGGCTACACACAAACATATGGGCTTGATTATGAAGAAACTTGTAGTCCTGTTGCAAATAAGAATACAATTAGGACTTTGAATTCAGTGGCAACTTCTAAAAGATGGAGAATGTATCAATTGGACATTAAAAATGCTTTTCTTAATGGAAATTTGGAAGAAGTGGTTTATATGTATCAACCCATAGGTTATGAAGATGAAAAGAAGCATGATTTTGTATGTAAACTAAAGAAGGCTTTGTATGGACTCAAGCAAGCACCTAGAGCATGGAATCAGAGATTGGTTTGAGTACCCAATGAAGTGTGGTTATGTTGCAAGTGATTTCGATCCTTCACTCTACATCAAAAGGGTTGATGGAGAATCTATATACATATGCATATATGTTGATGATCTTATCATAACAGGTGATAATGATGCAGGTATCAAAGAAATCAAGGCAAATCTTGGGAAGGAATTCAAGATATCAGATCTTGGAATCCTCAAATACTTCTTGGGCATTGAGGTTATGTACAAAAATGATGGTCTCTACTTGATGCAAAGAAAATATTTGTTGGATGTATTGTACAGGTTTAGAATGAGTGGATGCAAACTACTAAAGCAACCAATGGATGTAAACACCAAACTTAGCTCCACCCAAGGACAAGAAATTAAGAACATTCATACCTATAGGAGCCTAATAGGCTCACTTATATATGGAACCATAACTAGACCTAATTTGGCATTTAGTGTAGGAGTTATTACTCAATATATGCATGATCCTACTAATGATCATTTGAATGGAGCAAAGAGGATACTCAGGTACATCAAAGGTACAATAAATCAAGGACTTTTCTATGCTTAGAGAGGATCATTAGAGCTCAAAGGATATGCGACTGATTGGGCCGGCTTCAAAGATATAGAAGAAGCACCACAGGTTATGTGATCATGCTAGGAAACAATTGTGTATCATGGAGTTCAAAGAAGCAACCCACAGTTTCTTTATCTTCAACCCAAGCTGAATATAGAGCCTTGGCCCAAGCTACTTATGAGATAATGTGGATGAAAAAGCTAATTAAAGACTTGAATGTGTAGGTTGGATCAGTTCCTTTGCTTGGAGATAATATATCAAGCATCTATCTTGCAAACAATCCTATGTTTCATGCAAGGGGCAAACACATCGAAGTCCACTATCATTTCATAAGGGAGAAGGTGCTTGAAAAGGAAGTGGATATTCATCATGTAAATACAAAGGACCACGTAGCTAATCTACTAACAAAGTTCTTGGATGCTGGAAAGTTTGCTAAGCTCAAGCAAGCCATACAACTCAAGGAACCAAATTCAAACGCAAAAGGAACTTGAGCTTGAGGGGGAGTGTTAAAAGATATGCATTTCTAGGGCAAGCTCAAGTTTTGTTTTTCATAAAATAACTCCATTTGAAGGATTTTGAACCTTAGAAAACTCAAAGAATAAAGTTGAAGGTGTAACCTCATTGAAAAGGAGGCATTGAACCACCAAAAGCCACTCCAATGAAGAGACAAAGTCACAAGGCAAGTGAAGAGACAAGGAGGGCATGTGAAGAGACATGGAGGACATATGAAGAGTCATAGAAGGCTCTCACGGCTATATAAAGACCATCCAAGCTCATTCAAGGTGTGTGTGGATTCTAGGAAGTTAGGGTGCTACATATATATGTGCCATTGAGCCATAGGCTCTCATAGATGCTCTTATTCTCTTGTATATCTTTCCTACCCTTTCCAAAGGGTGCTCCATTTCTATAGCAGCCTATTATGACTTCAATTTCTCTTTGTAGGAAGCCCCATTCTGAGAGTTCTTGTAGTTCTGGAAAGAGTATAAAGCATGGATTGTATTCCAAGAAGATTTTTGGCAAAAAACTTCTTGTACTGTGAGATATTGTTATTTCTTTGTCTGCTATTCTGTCCCGAAACTTGCTAGGAAATTCGGGCTGTCTTGTGTGACTCAGTTGATAGATCTACATGTGTCTAAATCCAGTGATTGATAGCTCATTGAAAAGCTCTTACTGTCTAGTTTTTGTGGCCGAGAGGGTTTTTGTATTGGATTTGGGAACTGTGAGATATACCAATTTTATTGAGTACTAGTTTGAAGGCAGATAAGTCTTGGGAAGGGTCCAAGCTTCTTGTTGTGCATTTGGAGGAGAAATCTTCCAACACTAGCCAGATCTATTATCTAAAGCCCTATATTTGCTAAGTACAACCCGAACCAAATGCGCTTTTGTGGGATCATGAAACAATCCTAAGCGGGGAAAGCAAAATTTTGCATACAAATACATAAGTATTTTGATAATTCCGGTGTAATGGCGGAGATATCAGCCCATTTCAAAACATCACCCCTTTTCCTGGGCTTTGGGATGAGCCTTTCTCTCTCCATTGGCATGTGAGTGCCATGAATCTTTAGGGCAGCTCGAATGAGATCGTTGGAGAGATAGAATTTCTTATAAGGGGGATCATTCACTAGCAATGGCAAAATAGAAGTGCTTGGCAATTCCTTCCTCTCGGGGGGTTCAAGAGTGGTTACCAAATAGTAGCATCGATAGAAATCATGTTTTGGCAAGTGTGCACTAAAGTTCTCTATGAATCCAGCCCTAGCGCAAATAGGTCATAGTTCCTCTAAGTCCTGAAGGTCTTCAAACTCGCGTGAGAAAAACTGATATCTCCCCCATGTGTTACCACTAAAACAAACCATCAAAACATAGATGTAGTTCACGTCTACTAGAGGTCCCGCTAGTCCTTGGAACCAATGGGAATTGTTGTGTACCATTTCACTTCTGCCAAGGGGAGTATCATCAATGGGCATTGGTCCCATGAAACCTTGAAATTTCAATGGTTCCAATGTAGGATAAGACTCCACTAATAGATTACCAAAATTCACTGCTGGGGTACTGGTGCTAGCCTCTGAGGTTCCTTCCATTTGTATTGTGATCGACTCTGAGTGAGTAGGATCTGCTACAAAAGGAGTACACATTAGTATGAAAATTAATTTCGATCCCAATAAAGTGAGACTGTAATCCCTTTCCATAACTGATGTGTAACCCGTGTAGCCATGTGTTGTGAGGCGGTTTATGTAATGATTTGTCAAAACTAATGCAAGTCACTAGACAAACTACATGCTTTAGATAGTGCATACATTGCTTTGATGAGATTTTATTACAAGTGATGGTGGGTTTTAGTCGTGGGTGAGTTATTACAAGGGTAAGGGTTAGTCGGGATAGGTGTTATGTCATACAAAGGATTGAGTAAAGGTTTTTGGATGCCTTTTGGCATCCATTTCCTAAGAAGTGGTGAGTGGGTTTGGTTTTTTGGCTGATATACAAAGGGTGAGTTCGGCGGTGATAATGTTGATAGGTTGGGTGATTTTGAAGGGATGTATATTACATGGCTTAGATGTTGGGCTAAAAGACAAATCTTGGGTACCCAGATCTGTGTGGGCGTGGGTCATTTTTTCAAGTACTTCTTGGTGATCCAAATCTATTGGGTTCTTGTTGATGGAGAAGAAGGTTGAGGAGAGGTTGGACATTGAGTCTCAGTTTGCCTTGATTTCTTCTTGCCATAGCCTCTATTATTGGAAACTGTTGATGCATTTTGACCTTTCTGCACCCATAATTGCTTCATACTGGTTGCCTTGACTTGTTGATACTGCTTCCACCTTTGGGTGTCTAGTATGGTTGTCGATTAAGGCCCGTAAGTCATGGTTGACTTCTCTGTGGTTGTGGTTGATAGGTCTTGTTGACACTTTACTTTGGAAAAGGAGGGAGGTCCAACACTTGCACAACCTGCCCATCAAGAAGTGAGGCATTCTATACAACAGATCTAGGTAGGTCCGCATGAAGTGTGGAGGATGGGCCTAGAGAGGTAATAGTGCCCATTTGGCAGCTGATGCAACCCATTTGACCATTGATGTAATCCACCTCTTGTGCAAAGGAAGACCAGGGAAAGATCTCTTGACATCCTCCTGTGTGGCTACTATCCATTGCCAACCCCACATGGGTTGACCGTGGATTGATCTGATGTATCTGACAGATTTGTCCAAAAATCTTTCGGTCCTCCTTCGCAGTCATTTCAAATGGTCTAGGGTTACATTCCTCAAGGGGGGGTATTGTTAGGGAAGTCAAGCGGTATCACTCACTAGTGGTACTGAGGTTCATATCTCTAGGGAGCCTTGTCTAAGATTTAGGTCCACTGAGTGGCCACTGAGTAGTCATATAACCAATCTTGGCCAAGGATTAATGGTTCTATCAAGTCATCATCATAGCACACTAGGAGTTTCACAGACATGGTCATCTCGTGTATGAGGATAGGAAGGTCCACCTCATCCATGCAAGGGGTTTCCATGCCTCCTAGCCCTATGAGGTAGGCCTCAATCGGCCGCATTTCTTATCCTGAGTCCTTATAGTGGGACCACCTAATCACACTAGTCGCAACACCCGAATCAATTAAAGCCCTAAGCTCATGGCGGGTGATGCCTTGTTCTAGCATGACTGTAATGAATAGTCTCCTATCTACTATGCTAGCATGAATAACTGACTTTGTTTGACACATGGCCATCAGGTATCCTGGTGTTTCTGGGAGATGGTTATAATGTTCTCTCCCTAGTGCTTGTCTCCTTAATTTCATGCGTTTAATGCACTCTAAAGCTTCTACCTCAGATTCCTTGCATTTTCTATTTTCTTCCTCCTTACTCTTCTTTGCCAATGTGAGTCATCTAAGAATATCCTCCATAAGAGCTTCCTGATAAAGCTTGACACTATAGCCACTAATGTAATTAGGCATTATCTCTCGTTCTAGTGTGGCTAATTGTACCGCTCCACTTGTCGAAAGTCTACTGATAATTATAGGTCCATAACCACGTTTCTCTAGCTTTTTTGCATGCTGTTTCAGTGTGTACATTAAGACTAAGTCACCTTCTTTTAAGCCTTTATCTTTCACATGTGCATCAAAATAGGCTTTCTATTTTTTCTTGGCTACATATATGCCTACTACTGCTTTCAACTTGGTTTTGCATAATCGTTCTAAGTCCGTTATCCTTGATGATAATTCATGGCCGGTCCACTAATGATCTTGCGCAACCTTAAGGGTGGGTATCAAAAAATCCAAAGGGAGTACTACGTTTTGACCAAAAACCATATGAAAGGGAGTTGCATCGAGTACGGTCTTGTAGGCCACTCGATATGCCCAAAGAACGTGATGTAACTATTTGTTCCAATCTGAACGTTTGTTGTTCACGAGTTTTTCAATACTTTACAAAGGATCTTGTTAGTACTTTCTGCCTCATCACCGGTCTGAGGATGATATGGTGTGGATTTCTTGTGAATCACCATAAAATCCTGTAACAAATATTCAATGACCTGGTTTAGAAAATGCATTCCTCGGAACCTTATAAACTCTATAGACAATCCATATCTCATAAAGACATTTTCAAATAAGAATTTTGCAGTTGTGTGTGCATCATTCTTTTTGGTAGCCTCAACTTCTACCCATTTGGTGAGATAATCTATTGCTACTATGATGTATTCAGCATGAGTACCTTTAACAAGGGGGTTAATGGGTCCTACAAACTCTATACCCCACTTAGAGAATGCACGTCCTCCCATCATGGGTTTCAGTGGCATTTCATCTCTACAAGTAGGAAACTGAGTTCTTTGGCACACATCACATCTCTTAACATAGGTATGTGCATCCATGTGAAGAGTGGGCCACCATAATCCTGTGGATAGTATAGCTTTGATTATCCTTTCGGGGCCAAATGACCTCTTGCAACACCCTGGTGTGCACTCTCTAATATGCTCAAATAATCACTCTCATGAACATTCTGTCTTAGGTATCCATCTCTCCCTCCTTTGTACAAGTTATCGCCAACAAGTGTGTAGTCTAGAGCTTCTTGCTCTAGACTTCATTGTCTTGCTAAAGTCATTCCTTGAGGGAATGTTTTCGTCCTCAAGTATGTTACCATTGGTTCACTCCACTCTTGTGTGAGAGACGCATGATATAATGTGGCATGTTCCACAGGTGGTCTTTCACAATAGACAAGGATTCTTTACATAGTCTATAGATGTCTGCTTCCATAGAGTGCCAATACACTCCTAGTCTGTGTAGAGTCTACAATGTACGATGTTTTGAATGATGTTGCTTTAATGCACCTACATGTGCTAATTGCAACCAGTTCTTGGATTCTGATTTGTCTACACAACATGCAAGAGTTTTGCTAGTATCTTGTATCTCTAAGATTTGGCAATCTCTCCTTCCCCGATCTTAATCCTAGGATTCTTGGGTCCAAATGTGAGAATAGGGACAATGGGTTTGGCCCATTCAGGTACTATCTCAAGATTAAACAGGTATGCATCTGGTAGTTCATCCGTAATTCCTTGAGAAGCTTCTCCCATAATGAGTCATGCAAAATCATTGGCTCTAAGGTGGGTCGTTTCCTTCCTCACTACTACTTCAAAGTCGTATTCCATTAGTAATAGAAACCATCATATCAATTTTTTGGTGTTACAAGGCTTATTGACTAAGTACAACAATGCCTGATGATCCATGAACTTATTCGCCAATAAGTAATGCCTGGATTTCTTTACTGCATAAATCATTCCTAATCCTTCGTGCTCTATAGTGGTGTAATTTCTTTCTGTTGCATTTAGCTGTCTACTTGCATAAGCTATGGGAAGATCTATATTGCTTTCATTCATAAGTTGTGTCAAGACACACCCTATGGCATAGTTAGATGCATTCACATGCACATGAAATGGCTTACTCCAATCTGGTGTCGTTAAAATAGGTTCTAAGCACAAACATCATTTAGTTCATTGAATGAATTCTCTCATTCATCCGTCCATTCAAACTTGGTCAAAAGAGAGTACAAAGGCTTTGCAATGATCGCATACATGTGTATAAATCATCGATAACAACCACAATGACCCATGAAATCTTGTAATTCCTTCACATTTTTCGGCCTAGGTAAGTCTGCAATCACTCTAACCTTCTCTTCATCCTTAGAGATTCCATTCTTTGACAAATGTGTCGTAGAATTTTGCCTTGCTGACCATGAAAACACACTTTTTTGGGTTCAGATAGATTCGATATTCTTGACATTTGTCAAATAGTTGCCTTAATTCACAGATGTGGGTATGTCTCATGTTAGAATGAGCACACAAGCCCACATAGACTTCAAGGTTTTTTCATAAGAATTCCTTAAAAACATGACAAAGTAGTCGTTGAAAAGTGGCGAGTGCATTTGTCTGCCCACATGGCATCACTCAAAATGCAAATATGCCCCACTCAGTAGCAAAGGCTATCTTATGTTGATCTTCAAGGCAATAGCTACTTGATTATAGCTTGAGAATCCATCAAAGAAACTATAGACTTCCTTGCCCGCAACTCATTCCAAAAAATGTTATGTGATAGGAAGAGGATAACTGTCTCTAATATTGGCAACATTAACTTTCTTTAGGTTCATATTAATACACACACAATTTCCCCTTCTTGGGTACAACCACAATGGGGGATACCCCATTCGTTATGCTCAATTTCATAAATATATCCTACTTCTTTAATCTTGGCAGCATAATTATCATTATAGGTGTATGGTTTCTGCTTACTAGGCTTGACCTCTAGGATCATGGAACTTTTATGGGAACATATATCTAGGTATAATCCTTTCTATCTATCTCCTCTTTCATCTTGGTAGCATAATTATCATTATAGCTGTATGGTTTCTACTTAGTAGGCCTGCCCTCTAGGGTCATGGGGATTCTATGGGAGCATATATCTAGGTCTAATCCTTTTAAATTCTTATAGCTCCAAGAAAACACATTTGCGGTTAATTTTTCTTCTTCCTCCTGAGTCAAATCATGCCCCATGTATGTGCATTTTTCTTCTCCTTCTTCTATTGTAACCATTATCTTTTTGGTTTTCTCTCGATTATCATATACTTCTCCAATGCCTATTTCTCACTTAGGCATCTGTATCATGATTCTTCTATCTTCTATTTCATACTTTTTGAAGTTCTCCGATACTTCCATGAGTAGTTCTTCTTCTGTCTTAAGTGATTTCTTTCTTTTCCTCTTGTGTTGGCACTCAAGGTCAAGCACAAGGCATGGGAGCATATCAAAGAAGTGGACACAAAAGAAGAAGGAGCATGTAGGGAGCTCCAAGAAGCAAATGTCAAATTTTCCGAAGAAATCCCTATAAAAGTAGTTATCTTTTATCACTAAAAACCATTATAAATATCATTCCACATCTTTGCAGCTCCATTTTCTTCAAGCCAAGGAGTCCTCAAGCTTGAGGAGTATTAGGAGTATCATCCTACCAATTTTCGTAATTTTTAGACTCTGTTTGAGCCCTCAAATAAGCCGTGGAACCTAATGTTTAAATAGGCGAGACACTAGGTCTGGACAGAGCCAAAACCACTCAAAAAACTATAAAAAGAGCTAGAGAGCTCATTTTTGGGGTTAGCTTCTTAGAGATTTCAGCTTTTCTAAGAGAGTTCTTTTGTAATTCAAGCTTTCCATTGTTCCTCTCTTTGCTCTTACCTTGTGCGCATGTGTGTGTGTATATGTGTGCATGCTTGTGTGCTTTAACTCATGCAATTGTGCCTTCACTTGCTCACGGTCTTCATACCACTCCTCACGTCTCCGTGGATTGACATTTATGAGGTGAAACTCCTCACATTGGTACTCACCACTATGCTAGAGTGACACCAAATTTGGTGTCATTGCTAGGGAGAGAGCTTCAAGGACGAGCATTGTGACAGTAAGATGTAGAGTAGTGACATTGGGAGGTAAAAGGATAATCATTTTCAATTCAGTTTCTGAGTTTTTCTCCACCTTCATCTTCATCATCATCATCACCATCTTCTCTCATCTTCATCTTCTCATGCTTTTTCCATTTTTTACTATACATTTACCTTGTTTTTCATTTGTGGGTGTGAGCAAGAAGGTTAGAGAGGGTGCAGAGCTTAAACGCTAAAGAAATACACCTCAATATCCCCAAAATGTGAGTGAGCATTCTGTGATATGACACCACCTATAGTAGGTATCACGAGTGCAACATCGTGATTTTGGTGAGTGAGCTTGCATCTACAGGCACATAATAGTGACAAGGAGGACCTAAGGTACACATATTTGCAAAAAATTTTGAAATTGGACTTCAAAAACTCCAAGCATCATGTCTGGTTGAGTTCAGGTATTGTGATACCAGAAACTCCCTTGTATCACAATACTTGTCGAGTATCGTGTATCATCTCCATGTGTATCGCGATAGCTCACGTGTATCATGTATTGTTGGGCTGAGTATCGCATATCGTGTATCACATAATTGTGTATTGCGATACTTCCCAAGTATCATGTATCGCAAAGGTCGGTATTGTGTATCATGGTAGATCAAGTATTGTGTATCGTCCAAGGACAAGTATCATTTGAGTGCAAGTATCGCGTATTGTGTATCGTCCTCAAGCCAAGTATCGTATCGTGAAAAATTTGGTATCATGTATTGCCGGGTTGAGTATCATGATACTTCTCAAGTATCGTGATACTTCTCAAGTATCGTGATACTTCTCAAGTATCATGTATTGCGAAGGGTGGTATATCATGAAGCTACAAGTATCATGTATCGTTGTTAGAATAGGATTTTTTGTAAGAAAAACCCATTATCTTGTAGAATATTTATCAGAATGTTGTAAAAATGAGGAAGAGTCTTTCTCATAAATAGAAGAAGTCATATGTATTTTTTGAGAATTTTTAGAAGCTCTTCAAGCATATATTTTTAGATTAGAAGTTGAGAGGAACAAATTTCAAGTGTGAAAAGGACACTTGAAAAAGTATAAAGGACAAAATCTTGTATTTTGAAGGGGTTGAATCATTTTGTACTCATGTGACATGTGAATGAAGAGCTTCATTTAGAAAAACGTGTTTCTCTTTTCTTAAGTATTCATGAATGGTTCTTGAGTCTTTCTTATGTGTTATCCATGGAATTTGTTGTCTTAACTTGTGTACTACTGAGGAGTTTGTAAGGAAGGTGATTACCAGTATATTGTGTTTACAAGCACAAGATCATTGCTGGAGATGGAAATTCTCAGTTTTATCATAATTGTGATTGTCTTGTGTGGGTGATACAAGTATGGAAAAATATTTTTGAGTCATATATGTAATCTATAGGAAAAATGTCACACTTTAGGCACAAGAATCACTGAAAAAGATATTGAATAGCTCTAGATACATGAAACCCTAGTTTTCCTACTCCTCCTTCAAATTCTTCTCAAAAATCAGAATTGCTTTTACACTTTCATGGATTCCATTAATTAGAAGGGGTTGTGGTCTTAGTATACTTCCCGGATTGACAAATTTAAGATGTGAAGTTAATCTTTTATGCTATGATGATTGGAGAGGACAACTCCAAAGAATAACAAACAATCGTTTACCTCAAGTATCATGTATCACCCTGATACTCATCAAGTATCATGTACCATCCAATGACAAGTATCGTAACATGGATCAGTTGGTATTGTGTATCGTGGTGACATCAAGTATTGTATTGTGAGACCAAGTATCGTGTATTGTATAAATCAAGGATGGTGTATCGTGTATCCTTTGATCTCAAGTATCATCGATACCGCCTAAATATCATGTATCATCTGTCCTGAAGTAATCCTAGAGAGATCCTATTTCCCTATTCTGACCCCCTGAACCCTAAACTGGCATAATATCTTCATTTGATAGATCCATTTGTTGTGGAGTTATAGATATAGTATTTGGAAGTTGAACCTTAGGTGGGATTAGGAAACCAAGGGGACTCCAAAGGATTTTGAACAATACAAAAGGGAAATTTTGGACCAAAAGACAAAGCTTATGAACTTGAGATCACGTAGACAACTAGGAAAGGATAGACAAAGCATTAGATCATCTGAGGCCACTATCAACCATACAACTAGGTCTTGGGCACAACAGCTTAGTGGTTATCCCTACATGCTAAGTTCAGACACAAGTGATTCAGAAATGTCCTTCGACATGGAATCAGGCACTGCTTATTTACAGACACTAGAAGGCCCCTATGAGACACAATTGGAATATATCACGACCAACCAATTATGTGATCACATCTATGAGGATGGCCTGAGACAATCAGTGGTCCAACTCAAAAATCTAGACCAACCCTTTGGACTTGAACACCCAGTGGTCAAGTTCAAAGAGGGTTCATACACTGATAAGGAAGGACCATGCATGTGGTCACCAACTTACGAGATAGGATAAATGAGTTTGGAAATGTCATTCCTAAGAATGAGATAGGAGACCTAGAGCAAGGAGACCTAGGACGAAAACCCAAGACTCCTCAAGGAAATCAATCTTGACTAGAGTAATTGCTCCAGAGTGGATTCCCCATGACAAAAAAAGCATAGAACTATTATTGAATAGAGGAACAGAGGAAGCCTTTTGGAGATTCAAGCCAGATCAACCCAACCCAATAGTCACCATCTATGAGTTCAAGGATCTAGAGACACCAGGCAAAGTTGTCTATCTGGATAACACATTGGAGAGAATATGCTTGGTAACTGAACATGATAGGCACACATACACTTGGCAGGGTGAATTGATTTTCCCTCCACCAAGATCTAATATGTCCCATGGCCTCCAAGGATTAGGATCATCCAAGGCTCATGAAAATTAGAGGGAACAAACTAGAGAGAGACCTGAAGTAAGCTTTGCACACACGATGGGCAGAGACAGATCAGGAAATGAGGGTGAAAGACTTGAAAGAGAGAGACACCGAGCACATAGGCATCAAAGAGATGAACATGATTTTCCATTGCCTAGACTCTGAGAGCATTCAAGAACCCTTAAACCCTCTCAAGTGGTCAAGGCAATGAAGAACTACTTTGATGGGTTCGGAGATCCTTATGATCATGTGGCCGAGTTCAAACAAGTGTTAGCAGAACAAGCCAAGGATTTGTTCACACAATTTGAGGCATTTAGTTTGACTCTCAAAGGTATTGCATTAGCTTGGTTTCATTCTTTGAACAACTGTAATTATCGAAGCATAGGTCAACTGCTAGAAGAATTCATTGTAGAATTTTCCAAGAGTGGTATCAGACATAACACATCATCCTTGATCCACTACTTCAAGGAGACACCTCAAGAAATAGTGCGACTTGCAGGAAGATGGTTCAGATAGTACTTAGAAAGATGTCGTATTCCCGAGTTACCCACATCGGTCAAACAAGTGGCCTTGTTTTTAGATGGCTTACTAAGCACCAAGTGAAGATCATATGTGTACATGAAAGAGCCTAGATCCATAGAAGAGTGTGTGCGGATGTGCATTGACATAGAAGAAAACTTGGGTGAGGAGTTAGGACTGTCCAACTCTATAAGGATTCTGATAGTTCTACAAGTCATACCTCCAGAACCTCTACTGAGATAAATGAGATAGTTGAGCACGTTGCCAAGAAGCTAGGAGTTCAAAATAGACCAACACCAAGGGTCAGCTCATTGAGGCGATGTTACAACTATGGAGGAGACCACATGGCTAATGTTTGCCTGATGATGGCTCAACCCCAAGGAAACCCTAATGCTCCATATTGCACTGTTGAGAGAAAATACACGAACCACACAACTCAAGATTGTCCCTACAATAGGCAAGCTATTAGACAAACTTATCAGTAAGCTTACCAATAGGGTAGGTATCAGAATCAATACCAACAGCCATATTATAGGCCACAACAACAATATCAGGCACCATATAGGCCACAACGAGTTCTAGGAAACCAACCAGCAGCTCCTACCAATGTGATCCCAGTTAAGTATGCAGTGGTAGAGGAGAACCTTAATAGAGCATTGGTGCCAATAACGCCATTGTCTCAAAAAATGACTCTCATGCTCATAGTTGAGACTACTCCCATGAAGATAGTCCACAAGCTTATTACACAGAGTCACCAGAGCATAGTGATGCTTATTCTTATCGATACAAGACACCATCTATGGAACCAAATTGGGAGCAAGAATACTCTAATTTCATGTACACAAATCCTAACCCCAGGCCCCAATCGAGACAAGTAAGACCACAAGCCCCTAGAGGACCATGTTTTAGATGTTAGGATGACCATTTCATTCGTGAATGTCTCCACTCACTGACTCTAGGACAAGGACAGAACATCATGATACAAGGCTTTTGTCCTGAGTGTAGCAAGGAACATCTCCTGAGAGAATGTCCTAGGAACCCCTCTAGTGCACCCAAGGTTACACCCATCAATGTGGTAGGCTTAGTGGTGGATTCAAGTTCAAGTAGCAGTAATGTGGCCCCCATACAGGCCATTACTAGGGTACAAACATTAAACCAGGAAAAATCAGCTCAACAATTCGAGTCAAGTGAATCATGAGAGCCTAGTAAGAGAAAAACAAGAACATGGAAGGATATCAGGGAAAAGGCCAATCATAAGTGGACTAAAAAGTTATCTGAACTAGAAGAAAGCCTGAAAGATCCAAAAACAAAAGTAGAAGACATTGCATCTCAAAGCCCCTCCCAAGCCGAAGCTCCATCCACACCACCTCATCCCACCCCACCAGTCATTGTAAATAGACCGTAACCAAGGTCTGTTCTTGCAGATCCAACCCCAAAAGGCTTTGACATGATGTTCAAGGCCTACTTGACTCATCTTCAAGAAGGGCCAATAGTTGCGAACCTAGAGAACAACTACCCCATATTAGATTTAGAGATTGAATGGATAGAAATGTGCATGAAAATGGTAGAACTAGCTCAAGCTATGCTTGAGACCAGTCAAATGTTCAATCAGATAAATTCTATCAAACCAGGTTTACATTTCTAGGGCTTATTAGAAAGATTAGAGCAATTGGTAAACAAGCTGCAAGTTTCTTTACCTCCATAGGCTCAACCAATTGTGCAAAGAGAAATCTCACCACAAATGAAATCTTATGTTTCTGATTCCATAGATGATGGAACACCTCTTTCAATCCAACAGTACTCTCATGCGTTCTTGCAGGAAATACAAGAAGAGAAGAGGGCCAAGGAGAAGAGTAATCCCCCTCCTATTCCCAAAATTGATGACCTTCATGATCGATTTCCCCAAGACCTTCCATCTATTTACAAAGATCAAGCACAACAACAAGAAGATGAGAGATTAGATTTTGAATCTAATTCTTTACAATAGTTTCCACAATTCACAGGCCCATGGGAATCTGAATCTCTTCAGATCAGAGCTCCCACAATATTACGGTAAGAAATGAAGACTCAATGGTTCCAAGGAACACTGAAGTCGTGAAGAACACTAAGGTTCAGTGTCACCTCACTTTAGAAGAGGTGCTCAAAGTAAAACTTGAGTAATGGAATCATGTGGCAAATCAAGTTCTAGAACTTGATTTCAATATTCGAAAAGCAGGCTCTAAACAAAAAGTCCTAGAGATACCGATAGACAAAATAGGAGACATGAGTGAAGGTTAAGAAGGTAACACTTATCTTCCAATCACCTACTAAGGTTACACAACCAAAGCTATCCTAGATTCAGGTGTTGGTGTTGCAATTGCAACCACCTCTTTGTGGAAGCAATGGGGCAAACCCACATTAAGACCAACTAGAATTAAGCTTCAAATGGCCGATGGCCATGTTGAAAGACCTCTAGGATTGCTAGAAGGGATAACTCTAACCACTTGTGGGGTATAGTTGGAGCACACCTTTGCTATATGTGACTTTGAAAAAAAGAATGTCTATGAGATGATCCTAGGAAGACCTTTCCTATGACAACTACAAATGCTACAAGATTGGGGAACCAACTCCTTGTACCTATAGCACTTACAGGTCACAACCAAGGTCAATCTAAAAGATTATACATTTAGAGATGTACCACCCCTATAGTGGAATCCTATCCACAAAGTGCAAGAAGAATCAATCTCTGTGCATTCTAAAAGTAATTCTGATCCATCATGGATGCATGAGAACACTCACTTATGGATGTGCAAGGTTGCAGAGGAAGAGGAAAGATGACTAAAAGCAAGAGAAGAAGGAACTTCTCAAGAAACGAGATCGATTAGAGACCCAATCTACACACTGATGATTTTTTCAGATGAGGAAATTGAGCCTCACAGTTGGGTAGAAATCTTAGCCACCATGGACATTGCTGTCAATGAAGAACAGCGGACACCTCATTGTGATGAGGAGGGTTATGATATTTTCGTCTTCTTGTGTGAGCCCTTGCTAGAAGAATGTGACCCGAGTGATGTCATAGAAGAAGAAGAGGATGACGATGATCTAGAGTCCATTGTGATGGATAGTTTCTTTAACTCAAACAAGCACTATCTAGAAGATGTAGGCGTATTTACCCAAAAGGAAGAAGAACCTCTCACAAGCATCAAAACTGTAAATTCAAAGGATGGAAGTGATGGTGGTCAAAAGAAAAAGAAAAGTAAAGTAGTAAAACAAGAAGAGGAGGAATCATTGTTTGACGTACCAGAAAACTTTAAGAAATATGAAGTTGAGGATCGAAAAATTTTGGTACGAATGCCTAAGAGAGATGCCATCACAGGAGAAGCATATGATAATAAAGGAAAGACCAAAAAGATTGTTTTAACCATTGAAGAAAATGAGGAGCGGTGTATGTACATAGGAGAAGACCTAAGTGCAGAAGAAGAAGTAGAACTTGTAGCTCTATTAAAGGAATACAGGGATGTGTTTGCATGGAGCTATAAAGACCTAATGGGAGTAGATCGAGAAATATGCTCTCATACAATCCCCATGATGGCTGATGCCCAAAACACCAAACAAAAGCCCTACACATATAATGACACTTATGTAGCCAAAATAAAAGAAGAAATTGATAGATTGATTGAAGCCAAATTTATCTATGAGATTTAGCATATTGAACGGGTGTCCCCCATTGTAGTGGTGCCCAAGAAGAATGGAAAGTTACGAGTTTGTATTAACCTTAAAAACGTTAATGCCACTACGATCAGAGATAGCTATCCACTTCCAATCACCAAACATTTATTGGAATGTGTTGTTGCAGGAAAGGAAGTCTACAACCTCCTTGATGGATTTTCAGGTTACAACCAAGTAGCCATTGCCCTAGAAGATCAACACAAAATAGCCTTTGCCACAGACTGGGGAATCTTTGCATTCCATGTGGACATTTGGGCTCACCAATGCACCTGCAACATTCCAATGGCTCATGTGTCATTTCTTCAAAGAGTTCTTGCAAAAGAGCTTAGAAGTATATGTGGAAAATTTATGTGCTCATTCCTAGGAAAGAAAATAAACTCAGACAGATCTTCAACAAGTATAGAGAATATCACGTTCATTTGAACCCAAAAAAGTGTGTGTTCATGGTACGTCAAGGTAAGATCTTAGGTCATATTGTTTCTCAGAACAGAATATCAATAGATGAGGACAAATTGAGAGCTATAGCGGAGTTGCCGAGGCCAAGGAACGTTAAAGAGGTACAAGCCTTTATGGGCCATTGTGGATATTACCACATGTATGCAATCATAGCTAAACCTCTTTATGCCTTGTTGATAAATTTTGAGTGGAATGATGAATGTGAAAATTCCTTCAATGAGCTGAAGAGACGTTTCTGCACATCACCAATATTGACCACTCCTGATTTGAATAAGACATTTCATGTCCATGTAGGTGCATCCAATCATGCAATAGGATGTGTGCTAGCACAACCTACAAGTGAAGGAAATCTAGATTTACCTATAACTCATGCTAGCAGGTAGTTGAACGCTCCTGAACAAAACTATACAACCACTAAAAGTGAAATCTTAGGCATGGTATATGCCGTGAAAAATTTTAGACACTATCTATTCGACAGCAAGTTCAAGTTTTTCAATGATCATCAAGCATTATTATATTTGGTCAATAAACCTTGCAATACATGATGCTTAGTAAGATGGTTCCTCTTACTAATGGAATATGACTTTGAGGTGGTTGTTAGGAAAGGTAGGACCCACCTAAGGGCATATCACCACCTGCATCACTCCAAGAGAGTCACCACAAGGAGTGTCTGATGAACTAGCTGATTCTTATCTGTTCAATTTAGAAGTTGGTTCTAAATGGGAAAATAAGTTGGTACATGTCCTAACCTTTGGACTAGCAAATAAGAATGTGAAAACAAACAAAGAAGAAATTGTGAAATCACAAAAATATCAAATATTGGCAGGAAGTATGTACAAACAAGATACAAAGGGTGTATCAGCTTGTTGTGTCAAGGACGATGAACATAGCAATTGGTTGCAACAAGCCCATGAAGGATTGCTAGGAAATCATTATTCTAAACAACAAACATTGCAAAATTTGAAACATTTAGAATTATATTGGCCTAGCATGGACAAAGAAATACATGAATGGATTAAGAATGGTCCAATATGTTAGGAGAGACCCCTAGTGGAACATGCTACCCTTTAACACCTATCCTTAATTCCAGATTGGAGTCCTCCATTGGTAGAATTTATGAGATCAGCGACATTACTGCGTGAGGCTAGTCTGGCAAGAAAATGAAGCATAGAGCAAGAGGTTCAGGACTATGCCTTAGTAGGAGACAACCTATATTGAAGAGGCAAAGATGGTTACTTAAGACTGTGCATTCATGAATCAGGCTATTTGAAATTCTTAGAAATTGCACATAGTGGTGTGGTGGGTGGATGCCTCAGGCCTGATCGAGTAATCAAGACCATTCTATTCTCAGGACTTTGGTGGCCCACTCTTCATATGGACACACATAGCTATGTGAAGAAATTTGACACATGCCAATGTGCCCAATATCCTATCAGAAAAGATGAGATGCCTTTGATTATTACCCCCCAAGCTTTTGAAGGATTTACTCTTTGAGTGGAAGGATAGTAAACTAACCAAAGTATTGTGGCAAGGGGAATTCAGCAGAACTGACTAGTAGAACCACCTATAGGAAGATAAATACCCTGTGGAAGTAGGCCAAAGCAGTGACAACAAACCCCCACAAGAATTGCAGTTAGCTCTAATACCCTCACCTCAAACTGGTACCTTAGAGACGCTTGGTAATTCGATGGTGAACAGACACCCATTGTGAGGTTAAATTATACTCATTTTTATGGGTCAATGGATGTAGATGTATGTACATTTGAGAATCAGTACTTATGTAACCATCGCAACTTAAATGACAATCAGCACAAGTTCCAGGTATTCCAAGCCACGTTAGTCGGTGACATAGTAAAATGGCTTATTGAGTACCCTCCCAATTATTTTTCAACTTATGATGAGTTGAAAGCGTCATTTTTAGAGTGATTTTGGACAGATAGGAGTGTTTCAAAGTTACATTCTTCACTTTAGTATATGATGCAGAAAGAACGGTCGAACAGTATGCATCCGATTTTAGATCTACGCTACAGTAGTTCCCGACAGATAAATGTCTTGACGAAGAAATGTTAATAGAATTCTTTGTCAACGGACTTTAGCCACCCAAGATAGGAGACATGAGTGAAGGAGAGGAAGGAAACACCTATCTTCTAATTACCCATCAAGGTTACACCACCAAGGCAATTTTGGACTCAGGTGGAGGAGTTGCAATTGCTACCACTTCCTTATGGAAATGATGGGGCAAGCTAGCACTTAGGCCAATGAGGATGAAATTACAGATGGCTGATGGTCACATAGAAAGACCCTTAGGACTCCTAGAAGGAATAACTCTCACTACATGTGGTGTCGACCAACATACTTTTGCCATATGTGACTTTAGCAAGAATCAGGCCTATGAGATGATCCATTTATGCAACAACTGCAAGTGGTACAAGATTGGGGGACCAATTCTTTGTATTTGCAACACTTAGGTGTTACAACCAAAGTCAATCTCAAGGATTACTCTCATAGAGACGTACCCCCTATTCAGTGGAATCCCATCCATAGAGTTGAAGAAGATATGGAGTCAGTGCATTCCATAGGATCAGGATCCTCATGGATGCATCAAGACACCCACTTATGGATGTGCAAAGTAGTAGTAGAAGAAGAGAAGAGAGAAAAAGCTAGAGAGGTAGGTGCGAAGGAAACTCATAGATCAATTCAAGTCCCAACCTATGCACCTGTAGTATTCCTGACGAAGAATTTTAACCTCATGGTTGGGCGGAAATTTTAGCAACAATGGATGTAGCCATCAATGAAAAACAATGGACACCTCACTCTAACAAGGATGGCTATGACATTTCAGTCTTCAGAATAGAGCCAATCATGTGTGATTCGGTTCTTGAGGAATGTGAACCTAGCACTGATGCATTCAAGGATGCAAGTGACTCCCTTCTTGAGTCAATCATTATGGACCCACCTTTTGCATCAGATGAGGAATATTTCTTTGAAGTAGAAGCTCACCCTTAGAGACACGAAGAACTTACAAATGATGTGAGGTTAACCACACAAGTGACCACCAAGAGTGAAAGCAAGAAAAGGAAGAAGAAAGAAGCCACATCTGAGGAGGAAGAATCTTTGTTTGAGGTCTCGAAAAACTTTAAGAAGTTCGAAATAGAAGATAGGAGAGTTATGATGAGAATGCCTAAACACAATGCACAAGCAGGAGAGGCCTATGATAACAAAGAAACCACCAAGAAAAGATAGTTATCTGCTTCCTATCACTGAGCATCTCTTAGAAAGAGTAGCAGGCAAGGAAGTATACAGCTTCCTTGATGGCTTCTCTGGCTACAATCAAGTGGCCATAGCTCCCAACAAGATCAGCATATGATAGCGTTTTCCACAGAGTGGGGCATATTTGCTTTTTGGGTGATTCCATTTGGCCTCACCAACGAGCCAACTACCTTTCAAAGGCTGATGTGCCATGTCTTTAAAGAGTTCTTGAGGAAAACTTTGGAAGTCTATGTTGATGATCTCTGTGCTCATTCCAACATAAGACAAACACATATCCTAGAGTTGAGAGCTATCTTTGACAAATGTAGAGAATATCAAGTTTGCTTGAACCCAGAAAAGTGTGTTTTAATGGTCAGGCAAGGCAAGATTCTAGGACACATAGTGTCAAAGAATGGCATATCCATGGACGAGGAGAAGGTGAGAGCTATTGCAGAACTACCTAGGCCAAAGAATTTCAAGGAGGTACAGGCTTTCATGGGGCATTGTGGCTACTATCATTGCTTCATTCATATGTATGCGATCATTGCAAAGCCTCTGTACTCCCTCTTGACTAACTTCGAGTGGACTGAAGAGTGTGAAAACTCATTTAACGAGCTCAAGAGAAGATTGCGTTCGGCACCAATCTTGACCACACCAGATTGGAACAAACCCTTTCATGTTCATGTGGATGCATCCAATCATGCTATTGGGTGTGTACTTGCACAACTGCTGGCTGGCTGACTATGTAAAGGATAAGGGCTTGAAAGCCAAAGACTTAGTTTTGGTATACACCCTGAAACAACATGCAAGAAAGCTAGAGAAGCATGGCTATGGACCCATGATTATTAACAGAATATCAACAAGTGGGGCAGTCCAATTAGCCACCTTAGAAGGCGATATCCTACCAAGTTACATTAGTGGATGCTGAGTCAAATTATATCAAGAACCCCTCATGGGAGGAAATGCTTACTTGACTTAATAATAACAAGAAATGCAAAGAAGAAGAAAAATGAATCCGAGAAGAAGCACATGCAGAAGCTTTGGAACGCATTCGAAGAGATGCCTATGAAGCTCCAAGATATCACATGGCTATGTGTGAAGTCTCAGGTGTAAGCTCCCATAGAATAATTGACCGACATCCTTTTGTGACCTTAGAGATAGGATAAGGAAATGGTGCACGGACTATACGAGCCTTGATTGACTCAGGTGCAACCACTAGTGCAGTTAGACTTTCTTACTGTCAAGAATTGAAATTAAGTGTCAATCCTATAGAAGCATACCTCATAGGATTAGGAGGTGTGGAAACCCCTTGCATGGGTGAGGTGGAGATTCCCCTCCATATTCAAGATGTTCTAATGACAGTTAAGGTGCTAGTGTGTCAAGATGAGGATCTCACCGAACCTCTTGTCTTGGGTCAAGACTGGATATATGATCATGTAGTCAACCTGAACCTAAGAAGTGGACTTCATCTGGTCTAGGTAAGTCAGACTCACATTACCATCCAGTTAGAAAATAAAGCACTCAAGGAATTAGAAAAGACACCAACTCCTGGTCCTTTCAGGAGCACACTGATGGAAAATGATGCTCTTCTTGTTCAACCCCCTCTATGATGCAAAAAACCTCCACTCCAAGTGAGGTGGTGCAAATGGAACTCCCTGCTGGTCCAAAGGAAGTATCGGAACCAAAATGTGAAGTTCCGGAGATCGGAATAAAGCAAAGAAGCAACTGTCCTAAACCAAAGATCACCTCTCCCAAGGCATCTCGACCATCGGAGCAGATATGGGTACGGAAGGGCAAACTTTCCCAAGCAACTTCGGGTGAAGCCTCAACCAAACCCTACTCTAGTGATCAATATAGAATGCCTAATAAAGCGTTTCTCTGACAATCATCTAGAAACATAATGTCTATCTGGGTACCCAAGAAGTCGATGAAGGCTGACCCACAATCAAGGCAAATTTGGGTGCCTAAGACTTGCTTGCGGGCTCAAGCAGCCACCCAAAAGCTTCACAAGACCAAGCTCCATTCACACACAATCACACATGCATCAACATGCACTAACAAGATCACTTGTAAATGGGTCCCTAAAAAGCCTCATTTCCAAGTAGATACTCTTTAGAGTCTCCCACAACCCACATGCGGTCAACTTGTAAAGCCACACATTATGTTTGACAACAGAAAGCTTGTAATAAACCCCCTGACCCCCAATTTGTAAATTCATCCCCACCTACTAACTGCATCATCCTCACAATGCATGATTCCACTTAGCACATAGAACTCTTCATTCACTAACTACACACACGATCACTGAGCACCAACTGACCCACTAAACTTATCATGGTGACTCATGTTAATGTTGTAACGGGACAAATGGTCATGTCTTCTCCACTACAATGTTAATGTGTGCTTCTATATTCTCACAAAATTAGCAAGCAAGGTAGTAGCATGGCAGAAGTAGTGGGAACCAGTTCACAAGCAAGGTCAAGCACTCAAATAGTCGACATTGAAACCCTCCTCCTCGAGGAACAGTTGACAGAGAGACCCCAGGAACTCATGGAGGTTCACATACTTCCAATTTAGGACCCTCCATAGGGACACACCTCATAGGTAAGCAAGCATGCCCATTGGTTCAGTGATGTGGCAGGACCACCAGGAGATGGCACCTACTTCTGGGAGGCTGAAGTAGAATTTAATGGCAAGTGGGGAAGATACCACTTCTTCACTTGCGAGTTTGAAAAGCACCAAAATGTAGAGAATATGAGATCATGTGGATTAAAGCCGGCTTGGATAGTTACTTCAGAGCTATGTTGCCCAAACCCGATTTTCTATGCTGCTCATACATGATCAGCACTCTCATGCCTAGCAGAGCCAAGGGAGGAAATAGTATCTTTGTACTCCCTGCATTAACATGAGGACATGAATTAAAGAGGTTCAAGCTGCCCATCAAGTTAGTATGGGAAGCCCTGGACATGAGGGGCATGCATATTCCTACAGAGAAGGAAACCCTGATTCCTAGACGAATGAAGCACAACGACCTCAACAAATTGAAGGATATGGTGGCCATGACTCCAACCATCGCTCTCCACTTACGCACATGCATGCATCATTTTGCCTTCCCTACTCAAGAATGCTATACCATGCCACCAAAGAAAATTTGGTTCAATTTGTATTTGGCGAAAATAGAGAGCCTTACCATCAATATGCCCCATTGAATCATCGACCAAATCCACCATGCGCATCAACGGTGGGCCAAAATGATCAATGAAGTGAATCTCGAGAGTGAGGAAGACCAGATAGAGTGCAGCACACGACTACGGAGACTCCAACCCCTACCCGACCTGAAGTAGTAGAAGTGGATGAAGATGAAGAAGAGACCAACGAAGAAGACTCAGATGAAGAGCATGACTAGGAGCACGAAGTAATCACAGAGCTTGTGGGAGCACTGGCCTACACGGCACAAATCAAGAGACTATATGAGACCATGAAGAGAGTTCGTGAGCATCACCAATTATCATTAGAGACAGGGAAATTGTTGATAAGCCAAATGTTAGGAGAAGAAGGGGTAGATGAACTATTCATCAACTCTCTGAACCTTCATGCTAACGCACTTGGGCTTGATGAAGCCATTCACTTAGCCATGGCTCACATTCGTCGCTTTGAACAACGAGTACCTACATGCCCTGCTCGATCCAGAAAGAAGATTCACATAGATGTTTCTGCACCGATTGACAACACCCACACTGACAAATACCATGACCCAACCCTGTCCCCACCTTTAGGACCCTCACCTCCAAACCCAGCCCCTTCACCTAACACCGCACAACAAACTGCTTCTCACGACACCACCACCCTAATCACCACCACCACTGAACCCATTGTCACAACTCTCTCATCTTCATTATCACATCTGGAAACCATTGAAGTTGTAAACATGACTATGGTCTATCCTCTTATTTCTGATGTAACAGGATTTCCCTTTCCCTCTGGCACCCAACTAGGATGGGCTGCCACACCTATGTTCACAACACTTCTCACAAACATCACATCCACAACACTTATTGTCACTACATACATGGTTGCACACACGTTTGATCATATGGACACATCACCACCCATTGCACCACTCCCTCCCCCCACACTACCACAATCTCCCATTCCCCCTCCACCCACATCACCTCTTATTTCCACTACATTCACCACCCCTCCCCGCATTCCCATTCCCCCTGCATCATCTATCTTCCCAGCATCTATGCATGTAAATAATATTTTTTCTACACTAGATCAATGCATCTATCAATTGTAGAATGAATATCATACTCTAGAAGATCATCAACACGATATAATTGCAAAACAATAACAATTACAGGAGCGGCTGACAACCTTAGAAGAAGAGAACGCAACACTCAATCAATGCTATACTACTCTAGAGCAAGCCCACCAAACCCTATTGGATAATCCTCGGCAATCAAATTCTCACAACATTAAAAAACTAGAAGCTTTCATTGAAGTTCATTAGGCCGATAATATCAGATTATGTCGTAATCTGGCATTACTGCAGAAGCATATGGCTAGAGAAGAATAAACGACTTCAAAAGCAGAATGAAGAGAATCTGGAAGCGGCAATGGAAGGCTCTCCTCAGGAGATAGATCCAGACAAGTTCAAAGCTATTCCTTCGGACATAATGAGAACCATCCTTGATACATATGCTGATCTTCTTGAAGTGCATGATGCCTTGGAAAAAGAACGGGACAACCTCCACCGACAGCTGAGGACACAAGAAGAGAAAAAGAGGGTCATACAGTCAATATCAACTACCGAAGAGGTGGACACACTCAAAGTAGAGGTTGCAAAATTGAAAAGTAAATTACGTCAATACAAAAGAAAACCCTCCCCTGTCATAGAACCAGAACCTAAAGAGTTGGTGCCCATCGTAGTGGAAGAATCATATGAGGAACCTTATGTACCCATGCCCATGCCAGGAGGTCAACAAACGGCTCAAGGATTAGACACACTTGAAGTCGAAGCCCCAGAATGGATGCAGAAACTAGAAACGAGGGGCAACACACATGACGACAGGGTAGAGGTTCAAACCCAATCAATGTCAAAGATTGAGGAGACTGTCATCAACTCAAAATACTTCAGACTTATTCGATGGATAGGAACAATCGATGATCAATATGTGCCATACTGTGTACTACTCGCGGACTATAATACTGAAATTCAACGACGTACTGGCAAGGTGCCGACTTTTGCTACTCAATTTGGTCCCAATGACATACCCGAGAGTGCTACACGTGGATCCATCTACCAACCCACTTGGCAACTACGTCTTCTCGAAACATATCTGGAGATGGTTCGTACATGGAACAATATGCCACTGTTCATCAAATACAACCCATGTTACGTTCCAGTACTTAGAAGATGCACATGGCTAGAATTCACAATCACCATTAAGAATGTAAAATGCTGTAAAAAATGGCTCAACTATGTGTACCTAGCACCGCCACGGGGACTTGCCATGGTAGCTTATATGATATCAACCATCCGTCACTCGGGTACCAGACTACGAAACATACCTGATGTTATGGCCCAAATGTGTATGAAGATATTTGAATTGATGCTGGTCACTTTTCAGACTTTCAAGGACATCACAGATCCTCACTTCTCTGCACTCAGCTTCAATGAAGGAAACCTAGATTTAGTATATGACATGAGTACAACCCCTTCCATTAATGTAATCTATGCATGGCACGCAAGGATCAAATACCTCCTAGCCTGTTACAAACAAACTTTTGACGAGATGTTCATTACAAGGTTCAGGGAGTAACATTCAGAAATATTCATTCCCAAACCCTCACATCTCCTACCTCTATTCACTGTGGAGAGGACTTTACATTCTGACCAATTGTGACTGCCCCATCTAGAAGTCCCAGGACTAGTGGATTGGGATACACTACTTACAGATCTTGCAAAAGGATTAAGGATTGAAGAACAACACCTCACCTTGGATGTCGTCGAGTTCTATATCAAGAAACACCCTCGATAAGGGTCTATCAGGGACGACAGATGCGAGAGAGGGGGGAGTGTTGGAAGTCAAGGGCTAATTCATCAAGGAAGTACACGCCAAGGTGAAGAGATAGGAAGCACAAGCCAACAAAGGAGCCAACGAAGAAAGGACTGATGGAAATGCATGTCAAAATTCTCAAGAGAAACCTTTAAAATAGTGATTTTCATCATGAACACTCATTATAAATACCATTTCCTATTTTTGTAACTCCTTTTTGTGCAAGCCAAGGAGTCCTTGAGCTTGAGGAGCACTAGAAGTACCTACCTATAAATTTTCATATTTCTTGGACTTCGTTTGAGCCCTCAAATAGGCCCTACAACCTAATTTTTAACTAGGCCGCACACTAGGTCTCAACAGGCCCAAAGCTAGTGAAAAACTATAAAAAGGACTAGAAGGCTCATTTTTTGGGGGAAGAGCATGTAAAAGGATGAACCAAATCTAAAGCAATTGGAATCTTTTTTAGTAATCAAAGCTTCCATTGGGCAACTCTTTGCTCTACCTGTGTGTACGTGTGTGTGTGAGTGCATGTGAGTGTGCCTCTCTTCCACCACTTCTGCATCACTTGCTCGAGGTCTTCATACCATCCTCACATCTTCCCCAATTGACATTAAAGGAGGTGCTACTCACCACTGAGCTACACAGTTCAATATAAAAATAAGGCCATTCCAAATTTTTTGATTTATGGGGGGTCTAGTATCAACATTGCATCTACCACCACGTGTAAGCAAATGGGCTAGAATAGCATTGACCCAGCTCCCTTCTTTGTTCGGATGGCAGTCCAATCAGGAGTACAACCAGTGGGGCCGGTCAAAGACATCAAAAGAGTGATTAAACTATGCAAAACACTTCAAAGAGGTACTGGAAAAAGACACCTAGATACATAGGAGAAATGGACTTCAAAACATGTACACTAAGAGATAAACACTTGGGAGAGCAAATATAAGAAGAAAAAGATTATTCCTCATTTGGCATTTACAAAATATTCATCATTTGGGATATACAAAAAGTTCTCCAAACAAGGGAGTACAAATATTTGTTAAGGGTTATTCCCTCCAATTCTTCTAGCTAGCTTCAAATCTTTAGGTTGTATTGTCACTCTCTTTGCATGGATGGCACACAGGTTAGAGTCCTCCAACATTGAAATAAGATACCCCTCTACAGCTTCTTGGAGGGCTTCAATGGCTATCCCTTCGATACGAAGTCCAGCGCAATAGTGTTGGATCTCTTCGTTCACAACTCTTGCAAATGACCTTCGTGGAATAAGAAGCTCCACAGACTTTTGATAGTGTCAAATCTTTGCAAAGGCTCTGGTTTGCTTTCTGCACCTTTGCGGTGCTCTTGCATTTGGGGGGATGTTGGGTTGTGGTTTACGGCACGGTTGATAGTTCTTCTTTCTTCTTGGAGCATGCCTAGATGGTCCTGCCTCATCATTTACTTCCTCTACCCGACCTTGCTCTCTTTCTTCATCGGTTGGTCTTTGTCCTTGTCCTGCGGGGAGTGTCTTGCCTCCTTGTGTTACTCGATGGTTCACGGGGATATGATTTTTGTTCCATGGTGGTTCGTTTATACTTTCTTCATCCGAGGAGCTCTCTAAATTTGATGTTGTCTCCATCACAACTTGCCTTTGTCCTTGTTGTTTGAGCCTTGCCTTGAGTGGTGTCTTCACTGGGGGCTCATCATTAGATGTGGGAGGGGAATAATTTATTTCTTGTGTTACATCTCTCTCTTGTGCAGCTTCATCCCCCCGTGATGGAATGCTACTAGAGTGTGTCCCTACAAACGAGTTTCGTCTAGAAAAGTGGCTTGTGGTTCGACGCTTCTTGTGGGGTGTCATCCATGTTGGGCGCTGAGTACCTTGCACATGGTTAGGGTAGATGACATGATCCTTTCTAGCAGTTTGCTTTGTGCGTGCCATTCTCTTAGGTTGTAAAGTGGTAAAATGAGGAAGGACACCTTTATTTATAGCCTTTCACTTAAGAATTGTCCTGTTCACATTTAAATGGATAAAAATTAGTTTTAAGACATTAAAAGTATACTCAAAAAAACATTAAAATTTTATTTGAAGTGAAAGGAGTTATAAAAACCTTGAAAATAATAATCCATTTTAAGATTTTGGAAACTATTTCCAAGCAGAACCCTCGTGGACTCTCTGTGCATGCCATTTGGCATGATATAGCGGTCCTGATGATGACCTCCACTTCTCTCTTGCAATATCATGTTGTAGCTTTAGTGTAATCTTTGCTATTCATGACTCACATGCTCGTTCCATTAGATATTTTCTAGCGAATGTCGCACGAAAAAACTAGTTGAACATTTCTTCTAAATAGTTTGATTGGAGTAGACCACCCTCGTGATGAATGTTTTTAAATTAAACACCTCTAGCCTTGTAATGTGACTTTTCCATTCCTTGTGTACTAAAAATGTCCAGTGACCCATATCGATTCATAAAATATGCTCCATTTGCAAAAAGAATATGCTATGCTTTGGTCAATAAGATATACACATGGTGTTTAAGACTAAATAAAAAAATGTAAGCAAAACTTACTATGTAATGTGTAATGTTTCTTTCTCCCCAAGATAAGATGAATGACTATGTAAAATCCTTCAAAGTCACTTGGAATAATTCTCGTTGTGAAGCATTAGTGGAAACCAAACACATCAAATGTAATAATTGATCTAACGAGGACTAAACCTTCTTTCACTTGTTAATGAGATCAATCTGACTATCATTGTTTGTCGTAATTGAACAGAGGTCCTTCCAAAGCTCCCATTTCCCATCATCTTGACTATTCACATCTCTTTTAAAGAAACGTCTTGCCTTCTTCCCAGTCATTGAAACTTGTTGTAAAATCTCTTGAGACTCATCATACTTCTTAACAACTAAAGATATGTGGCCACCATGACAACGTATAGAATCCAAAAGATCTTCTATTTTTTGGATTGCTATTGTAGACCTCTCTAGTGGTTTCATTGCAAATGCATATTCAACATGGAGCTTCAAAAGCCTATCAAAGATCCTCATGAATGCATGCAAAGTACAAAAGTGAGCATTGACTAATGGAAATGGAATAATGGGGTTCCAATCATTGCTTGTTTTATCACGAGTTGGTTCCTGTAACATTGGACACCTCAAAAGTGATATCTCACATTTCTTGCGATTCGATGAGTCTGTTTCATCAATTTCTTCAGAGTCATCAACTCTCATCAATGCCCTTGCAGGTTTACACTGTCTCTTAGATCCTTTGTAACCATGTGTACAATATGGGCAAGGATAGAGAGAAGATGCTCCTTGTTTACAACCTAACATGCATTTCATACTCTTAAGGTCTCCACCCAAATGCCATTCTACCTCAAAATCACCTATATCATCTATAGAAAGCTTTTGTACAAGTATTTGAGAAGAGATTACTTCTGTAATCCATGGAGTCCTACTAAGAATCCACGAAATAACATTGTTTGTTTCTTTGGGAACTTCTATAGCACCTAACTACCAGATATCTCTCTCTGATTGCACACTATAAGTCAAATGGGAAGTGGATCCTAAAGTTTCATCACTCATTGCATGGTCCATAACTTCATTCATTAGCGTCACACTCAACCTTTCTAGTCGCCGACCCTTTATGATTTGACACTCATCAAGCTTTAGTATGAACTTTAACTTAACATTACAGTCTGCACAAAAGAGAAAACATTATCTTAATATGACACTTGAATGCAATAAAACTTCAACACCAAATAAAATGTAGTAGGGGTACCTTTGATTGTTCAACTATAAAAGTGAACCATTGCTTGTTGAAGCTTCTGAAGATCTACAAATATATTGTTGAATTTAGTGTAAGTAAATCCTTGTGTAGATAGGATTGTTGATTGCTTCTTGGGAATATTTGGATGATAAATAGAGGTAGGCATAGTGTCTTCTATGAATAAATATTGTCCAATAGTACGAGTCACATCCTCATTTGAAGTTTTTTTGCAAGGCTTGCCTCAGAAGGGTGTACATTGCAGTATACCCATTTCTATTGATGCCCGCTTCATCACATATTGCGTGCACATCTTGCACTGTCATAAAGTTTTCAAACTTCTTTGAAAACTCAGCTTCAACAACAACTCTAATACACTTTCCTATGGGTGAGTCTAAAGAAGAAGTGATTTCTTTGGTGTTTATACAGCTATTCCTCACCTTGAATTGGTCTTGTGTTGTTGATGAAGCAGTTATGTCTTGAATAAACGACCTACACAATGAAAGATTCCATTACAAATCTTCATTAAAACATATAAAATTAAAACAAACACTCACCTTGTTGCATATATACGTCGTTTGCGTGCTCCGCCACCTATTGAAAGAGCTTCAAAGGATGACAATGCTCTTTTCCTATGTCTCATACCAAGTGGAGTCTCTTTCAACTGCTGGAGATTGGTAGTTAACTTTGAAATTGTTCTTTGTTTTGCTTCTATATCATGTTCCAAATCTGCAAGTTGTTTTTGTAAAGATATGATTGTGCTTTCTAAAGTGACCACCCTCATATGATGGAGTTGATATTGTTGGAACCAATACTTAGCAGTAGCATGTGAATGTGTAGATAATCGCTTGCAGTAACCTAATAGACTAGCTTCACCCGCACCAATGACCTGAAGTAAAGTTGAGAGGTTATGGAATGTTGGATGATAAGAAGATATTGGATCAAGAGGATATAGTGAACCATGAGTCCAAAGATCAATACTTTTTTCTCCAGCTGCACGACGTTCATTTTGAGAATTGGCATCATTGTTGCATCGTGTATTTAGAGCAAACTCTCCAGGCACATGAACATGGATACTTGTTGATGCAGGAGCATGAGGACGTACATGTCAACATCATCTTTGCTAATGACCAGCAATATCAAAAACAAAGATGGAAAACTGGTTGGAAGGGACTCTAAAGCATATGTTTTGCTCAGAAAATGTGTTTTTTTGTATGTGTATGGGTTAAAGTGTATTTTTCCACTATATATGGTTGAAAATGATGAAATTTGAAAAAATTCGTTTTTTTGGGAGAAGCATAGTGACGGATTCGATGATGTGGCACTTACTTTTGGAGGGAGTTTGAAAATTATACTTTTTCTAAAAGAAACTTCAAAAAATGGGCCCAAAAAAGTGACTTATGACATACATATTAAAAAATAGGCCCTTTTGAGTTAATATACATTGAAAATGAGACTTTTTAAAAAACTCATTTTTTTATTCGAATACATGCACGAGTTTGATGATGTGGAAAGTAGATTCTCTTGCTCTCTCTCTAGAAGAAGAAATCTCTCTCTAGAAGAAGAAAGAGAGAGGCCTAGTAAAGCCTAAAAAAAGCCTACTCTAGCCTACTAAAAAGTGCACTATTAAATGCATTTTGTTCCCTTAAACAAGAACAAAATTAAGCTTAATCCCTAAAAATTAGGGATCCTTACAAGGCCCATGCAGGGTTCATTTTTTCCCCTAATGCATCATCCATTATGGGTTACAAGTACGTGGCATGAAAACTATGAAATCCATCTTTGAAAGAACCAGAGGACATCCAGGTGATAACAACAAGAGCAAGGAAGCAATCCACCATTGAAAGCTGCTAACAATCAACATTGACAACCGTTTTTGAGTAGCTCGCAATTTTTGAAAGCTCATGGACACTACCTCTCAAGTACTACATGGAACAACCACTCCAACAAGGGTTTGTCAAGGATGATAGACTCGAGAGGGGGGGGGGGAGTGTTGACACTCAAGGTCAAGCACAATGGACGAGGAAGAAGAAAGAGCATGTAGGGAGCTTCAAGAAACACATGTCAAATTTTTCGAAGAAATCCCTATAAAAATAATGATTTTTAGCACTAAAAACCATTGTAAATATCATTTCATATTTTTGCAACTCCATTTTGTTCAAGCCGAGGAGTTCTCGAGCTTGAGGAGTATTAGGAGTATCATCCTACCAATTTTCATAATTTTTAGACTTCATTTGAGCCCTCAAATAAGCCTTGTAACCTAATTTTTAACTAGGCCAGACACTAGGTCTCGATAGGGCCAAAACCACTAAAAAAACTATAAAAAGAGCTAGAGAGCACATTTTTGGGGTTAGCTTCTTAGAGATTTCAGCTTTTGTAAGAGAGTTCTTTTGCAATTCAAGCTTTCCATTGTTCCTCTCTTTGCTCTTACCTTGTGCGCGTGTGTGTAAGTATATGTGTGCATGCTTGTGTGCTTTCACTCATGCAGTGTGCCTTCACTTGCTCACAGTCTTTATACCAGTCCTCACGTCTCCATGGATTGGCATATATGAGGTGCAACTCCTCACATTGGTACTCACCATTGTGCTAGAGTGACATCTTGTGCTTACTTTCTGTATCTACTGTGAGTGACTTGGGTTGTTTGGTTTGATTATCCTTGCCCAACTCAGGGGTGGCGGCTTCCATAAAATAGAGATATTCCTCTTCTGTTGAGCAGAAGGGCTCCATGATAATGGACTTTAGGTCCTCAACACTTGACTCGTCTGACTCTTGGGCCACTTCCATGCATTCTTCTAGGATGTGCTCTTCCTCTAAGGACTCTATCATAAAGATTGAAATGTCATATCCATCCTAATCACAGTGAGGGGTCCATTGTTCTTCATTCACTGCTATATCCATAGTAGGTAAGATCTTTGCCTAGCTGTGAGGCTTGAATTCTTTGTCAAGAAACACTATAGGTGCATAAGCAGGATCTTGAAGGGTTCGTGGGTAAATTTTAACCTAAAGTTCTGGCTTCTAATCGTTCTTCTTCTTCTACCATCTTCATGCAGAGCTTAGTTCTATAAATTTCTAAGTCTGTCCTTGGATAGTTCTTGCTCAATTCAGCTACCTAGAGTCCTTCTTTTAACCTTGCCTGTTATGCTTGAAACATCATGTCTAGATTTCAGGCATGCTAGAATTGATCCTGATTTTTGGTAAGGGGTTTCTTGATTTGACTCTTGTGAAGTTAATTCTTAGATCTTAGCTCTAATTTCCTTTAGACTTCCTTCCAATTCGTTTATCTTTTTACTCCATTTTCTCTTGATTCTCTCTCATGAATCCTTCCAAGATTTTGTTTTTCTTCCATTGGACTCTCCAACTTTGCTAGTTTGGGCTATCTTATCTGGGTTAGGTTGTAACACTGCCTAGGCTCTTGTTATAGCTTGGATAGGTACATACGTAGGTGTGAATCCGTCTGAAGTATGCACAGTACCTATCATGTTTATGACTGTTACTTTTGAGGCATTAGCAGGGTTCTTAGCGCAATCTCTTATGACATGCTCTTTCCCACATCTACACAAAAGCCTTGAATGTTGTAATATTGTGACTGTCTTGCTATTGGAGGATGTGGGCAATCCTTTATGAAATGATCTCCTTGGCACCTAAAGCATGGTCCTTTAGGACCTTGTGTTCTTCGTTGTCTCAATTTGGTTTGTGGGTTAGGGTTTGTATACATGACATCGGCGTATTCACGCTCCCAATTGGGGTTCAATGGTGGACTATGATGGTGGTATATTTCCAGGTGTTTTGCCGTGTCAGTGTTGTATTCGGGTGGAGTTGAAGATGTTAGAATTAGGATCACATTCAGTGATAAGGGGTGAAGAAGGGACTAAAGCCCTACTCAAGTTTTCTTCTGTAGCAACATATTTGAATGCGATTACATTGGTTGGGGGAGGTCTGGGTTGGGTCTGATAAGGGTAGTTCTTTGAGCATCTGTAGTAATCAGGCTAAGCATTGTATTATCTAGCTAGTTGAGTATATGCTTGTGGGTAATTATGTAAGACCACTTGCTTGTTATACGGGTAGTCTTGTTTTGTGTGATTAGTGTACCGCCTTTCAATGGTGCAGTACTAGCCACTAGGATTGGCTTGAGGTTGTGTTACATTGGGACACACATTTTCCATGTGATCACCACCACAGGTGTAACAACATTTAACGGATGTTAACCTAGGCATCTGTTTACTAGAAACTCTTAGTTTTTGGGCCACCCAATTACCTTCATATCTGGTTTCTTGGGAACTAGGTCCCAAGTGTGGTTTTCCTGTGATTCTTCCACTTCCTCTTGCATGGCTTCTCTCCACTCTTTCTTCTTCTTAGCCTCTTCAAATGAAGAAGGCTCCTCTACTATTGAATCTTTAGTGATGTATACAAAGTGCTTTGTGACTAAGGATGTATCATATCCATACCTTATGGGCTTCTTAGTTTCTCTTTGTGATCTTCTTAAAGCTTGATTGGAAGACTCGGGTAGATCCTCTAATTCTTTGTATTTGAACTTGCCTCTTGACTTCCAAGCTTTGAAATTAATCTACTCTTCATCTTCTGAGTTGATGTCCTCTGCTTGGTGTTGGTCTTCTTGAGTTAGGGTGGGAAAATCATTTTCCAAATCATATGGTAATTTGACTTTCCTGCAATCATCTTCAAACCAAGAATTATTCTCATCAAAGACTACATTCCTACTAACTATGAATGCCTTGTTAGTGGGATTATAAAGTCTATATCTCTTTTGATTGTGATCATACCCAATGAATATGCACTTCCCAGCCTTAGGGTCAAGTTTCCCTCTAATTTGTGATGGGATCTGTGCATATGCAATGCACCCGAATATTTTGCAATGATCCAATGAGGGTCTCCTGCCATTCCAAGCTTCATATGGTGTTATACCATCCAATGACTTGGATGGAAGCCTGTTAACCAAATAGGTAGCTTTAGAAACATCTACCCATAAATAATTAAGTAATTTTTTCTCATTTAACATAGACCTAGCTACTTCAACAATTAACCTTTTCCTTCTCTCTACCACTCCATTCAATTCAGGGGTATACCTGGTTGTTACTTCCCTCTTTATGCCTCTATCCTGTAGAAATAGATCAAACTCATGTGAAAAGTACTCACCACCTCCATCAGACCTGATTCTCTTCAAGCTCCTTCCTCTTTGGTTTTCAATTAGTGCAAAATACTTCTTGAAACATGAAAACACCTCATCCTTATGCTTCATGAAATAGAAAATTGTCCACCTACTGTAATCATCAATAAAAGAGACATAGTACCTTGAACCTGAGGTGGATGGATCTTTGCTAGGACTCCACACATTCGTGTGTACAAGCTCCAAATAACCATCATGGATGTATCCTTTCCTTTTGAATGGTCGCCTATGGGCTTTGCCAAATTGGCAAGCTCCACATTTGTAAATCATGTGCTGCTTGGTCACATTAGGAATCCCAAACACACTTTGATACCTGCAAATTTGCTTTATAGTTCTCTCTTCTATGTGCCATAGCCTCTTGTGCCATATTTCCAACTCAGATAGGGTTTGGTCTGTATAACTGAGTAGTGCTATATTTCTTGTGTCGTCAATTTCAAAGGTAAACAATCTACGTGACTTCTCACCTTTGGCAATCTTTTTGAATCCTTTTTGGGGGTCTTCCACATATACTCCATGCTTTGTGAATCTGATCTGTAGAACTTTCTCTACTATCTTCCCAACACAAATTCTATTTTTGGTTATGGTGGGTACATAAAAAACTTTGCTCAAAAGATTCATACTACCATGTGATGTCTTAACATTTCCAATTTCTCTTGACTAAATGTTTGGTGTCATCACCTGTTTGTACCTCATGCTTACCCTTTGGTTCTTCAAGATTGGATAAGAGTGCTACATTCCCTCCACATGATTGGAACAACGTGAGTCAATGTAAAAGAGATGCTCATCATCTTTACCTCGCTTGGATGTCATGTTCATGATGAGCAGAGAGTCTTCTTGGTCTTTAGTGTAGTTATTGAAGTCCCGTCTTCCTCTAAAGCCTCCTTGATAGTTTTTGTTGTTGTAGCCTTGCTTATAGTTGTGATTGTAGTTTCCTCCACCATTGTTGTACCTGCCTCTAGTGTGCCCATAGCTTCATCTCTAGAAGCCTCTTCCCCTTTGGTTCATTGTATTTTTGTAGCATTATTTAGTGGTGTGTTTTTTGAGACCACATATGTTGCATGTTGAACTATTGTAGGGTCTCCCCCTACCTTGCTTACCTCATTTGCCCCTACCTCTAGCACCTGTTCTTCCTACATAATTGGCTTGAGAGGTACTAGCCTCTTCATCTTGTTGCTTACTATTACCTTTATCCTTAGCTTTATTCTTATCTATATAAAGGGGAGAAGATTGGTTACCTCTTGAGTTTGCTGAGATATAAAGCTCAACATGTGATGATCCAGGATGACACGTACTAGTTTTTCATTTCTCTGACATGTATAGTGGTCACGCCCGTATATGTCAGGGATACTTCATTGAGCTTTATTAGATTTATCTACCGAGAGTGATGGCACATTTGTTCCTTGCCAGCTCACTCATTCATGGGCATTAGGTTTTTCCTTATGTAATGATCTTTATATATTGCACTTGTTGTATTCTTGTTTTTAGGCCATTCTTGTACATTCCTTTTTATGTAATAGAAGAAGAAGAAGAAGAAGAAGATCATTCTTCCTTGCCTCAATCTGTGTGTGTGCTTTTCCTTGAGAGTGAGAGTGTGTGTGTGATCTCTCTTCCTTATCTCCTTCCTCCTGACAGAGTTGTCACCATTTTTGTTGATCTTTGCTTCATGGGTGAAGAGTTGTCCCATCAAGGTGTTGAGATCAGATATCTGCATATCCATGTAGAGATCCATTGCAGTGGTGAAGGATTCCCACTTATCATCAACTTTAATTCCATTGATAATCTCCCTCACTATGTGCTCTTCCTCTATCTCTTCTCCAATGCTTGCAAGTTGGTCTCCAACATCCTTCATTTTGGTCACATAGTCAGGAACTCCTTGCTTTGATGGCTTCTTGAGAGTTGTGAATTCCATCCACAACTGATTCTTCCTTGCTCTTGTGTTGGTGGAGAAGTATGATGAAAGCACTTCCCAATTCTCTTGGGAGGTTTTACAATTTCTAACATGAGGTAACAAGAAATCAGAGATTGAATTTAGTAGATATGACCTTGCAAGAGCATCCTTTGCACACCATGTGGTTAGCCTCTCTTGCTCTTCTCTTGTTGGCTGATTCTTGCTCTTGAATATTTGCATGTCTTCATCTCCTAAGATGTATCCATATAACCCTCCCACTTGAAGATATGCTTTCATCATTAGGGACCATGCTGAGTAGTTGTTCCTATCCAATTTGGCAATGAAGGATGGAAAACCATCTCCCATCTTGATGTGCTTGCTCCGATCCCATTGTTGGAGGAGATGCTGGATAATGACAAGAGATGAGTTGGTGTAGCTAAAACCTTCTTCACACCTGCTATAAGTAATAGTTGGAGAGTGTTGTGGGCCTCCTCCTTATCTAGATAATAAGCATAAATGATCATATATGTTGCTTGGAAGATGATGTTGCACAAATGATAGAATCAAAATAGATAGGTGGGCATATTATCCAATGCACAAAACTTGCTATTTTGGTTGAGACACCTGCTCAGTGTTTTACTCAATTCTCAAAGTATAGTGGCAGTTAGTAAAATTCCTTTTGGAGATCTTGAATTATCTTAATAAGCTACCATTCATGAGTGGAATCATCTAAAATGATGAACTATATGCAGAGAATTATGTTGAGAAAGTTACACAACTACCCCGACTTTTACGGGCCTTGAGAGTCACATACCAGTGAGCATTCATTGAATGATATCCAACGGTTGTAAGAACCAAATTCAGTGAAACTTTTTGGGCTCAAAGTGGACTGTATGTTGAATATGTAATGCCTTAAAGCATGTAAAGTGATGTAGTATACAGTGAGAATGAGCTCAGACAAAGTCACTCTTCTGATAGAGTATGATAGAGATATGAGAGTAGGAAGTAATGAATTTGTATTGACTAAACCATGTAAAATTACAAAGTCATTGGCAATAAGGCATTGCTCAATGAATGTAGAATGAGTGGGCTATGTTATGAGTTCCTTGTCTCAATGAAGGTACATAGAAAATGACTTCTAAACCTTGAGATGCACGTGGGATCTTCTTCTCATGTTTTATAGCTTTTGTTGAAGACAAGGATTTGAATTTGAATTCAAATACCCACCTAAAATTTATCCTAAAGTATAGGATTGATTCTCTCTTGACTTCAAATACCAAATGATACAAGATAGATGCTTCCTAACTCCTCGTGGGTTTATTGACCTTTTACAATAGGTAATTAAACTCAAAGTTACAAGAGGTTGTACATATGAAGCTTCTCAAGTGATATGCTAATACATCAAGCTTATGTGAAATGATCAAGTGTGTAGGCTTGGGCTTAATTGCACCAACACATTGGATTGGAACATCCGGAGGTTAAGTTCGAGAGAGACGCATACTTAGACAAGGAAGGAACCATGTATATCATAACTTATCAGCCTAACCATACTAATGAGTTAGGTGTAGTTATTCTCGAGACGGAAGTAGGAACCAATAAGAACCAATAGGAGACTAACCTATGAAACCTACAGGGAAATCTGTATTGGCAAGAATGTTGAGCCTAGAATGGATCCCTCAAGACACTAGACGTATTGAGTTGTTTTTGAATAAGCACATTGATGAAGCGTTTTGGAGGTATAGAATGGAATAGCCCAGTGAAGTAGGTTCAATTACTATTTAGGAGTTCAAGGACCCTCGTATGCCCAAAAAGGTAGTATACCTAGACAAGACTTCAGAATGAGTGTTTGTAGTGTCACATCATGCAAGACATGCTTGTACATGGAGAGGCAAGTTGGTATTCCCCCCATCACGAGCACATGTGAACACTAGCCATCAAGGTGCTAGGACATCCTTAGCCCAGGGTTCCCAAAGAGAGAAGAACAAAGAAAAGCAAGAAGTGAGTTTTACTCACACCATAGGGATGTTGGCATTTGCAATACCGAAAGCACACACAGAAGGTGATGAGTCAATTACCCAACAAGATCTAAATTATGAATTTCAATTGAATGATGAGCCAATTATCTAACAACATCTAAATTAGGAATTTATTTCCTTTTAACCTTCACTCCAAGGTTGATGACATTCCCTTTTTTATCCATGAATGCTTTTCCATTTCTTTGATTCTTCAAGTCTTCATAAATCTTCTCTTCCATTGCTTTCTCTCTCTCATTCTCTTCTCTTGCTCTCCTCTTTTTATTTGTGGTGGTTTCCCTCTCTTCTTTGCACTTCTTTCCTTCCTTTTGATCTTTGAGACCTTCTTCTACTTCCATCTTTTTGTAGGTCGCTGCCTTAATCTTATGTCCTTTTGCTCCTTCCAAAATCTTCTTTCCTTGATTTCCTCTTTCATGTGCAAGGATGGTTGTGTCTTCTTCATAAATTTTTCTATTTATCAATGTTCTTTGGGTTGGTTGCACTTCTTCTTTGTCATCTTTGACTCTTTGAACCTTTTCTTCTACTCCATCTATTGGTTGATCTTCATTAGGTGCACTCTCTTGACTCATTGACATGTCTCCCCCTTCATCTCTAGTATCTGCAAGTTCTTCATATGGATGGTCCTCCAACCATGATAGAAAATCATGAATGATTTTCTCTTCTTGTTCAAAGGTAGGGCTTTATCTTGCCATCTCTTCTATCTTCATAACCTGAAATAGAACACAACAAATATTCCAAGATTTTATACCTTTGAGACTATCTTGGAATGATAGTTTTGACCACTTTCTTCAAATTTTTTTTAGTAAGCTTCCACACTAGCTCAAACTCCTTTGTCCTCTTGACTCCTTGATGTAGCTTGTGAACTTCCGTCACAGGCTAAGCAAGTTTCCTTGCTTTTAGATGACCTCTTGAGCTCAAAACTAGACTCATATGTGTATTTGAAGGAACCCAAAACCCTAGAGCAATGTGTATGGATTTGTATAGACATTGAAGAAAATTTAGGAGATGAGTTGGATAAAGTTAAAAAGAACTTTGATGGTTCTATAAACATGTACAAGGCAAGACTAGTAGCAAAGGATTTGCCCGGACACATGGAGTAGATTATGAAGAAGCATTTTCACATGTGGCAAAGATGCCAACAATCAGGGTATTGGTAAGTCGTACTGCATCCAAAAATTGGACTTTATATCATCTAGATGTCAAGAATGCATTTAAATGGTTGGATATCAGAGAAGTATATCTGGTAGGACCACCAAGTTTTGAAGATGAAGAAAAAGCAGGGTATGTATGCGAGCTTATAAAAGCACTCTATGGTCTGAAGCAAGCACTTAGAGCTTGGAACCATAGACTTGTTACCTATTTGTAGGATCAAGGCTTTTGTAGCAAGCAAGGCAGACTCTTCTTTATTTAAGAAGAAGAATTAATTCGAGGTCATCTACTTGTGTGTCTATGTAGATGTTATCATTATCACATGTAATGATTCTGATGGTATCAAGTAGGTCAAGGCTCAACTGATGAAGGAATTCAAAATCACTGATCTAGGGTTGTTAACCTATTTCCTTGGCTTAGAACTTGTGTATACAGATTCAGGTATATTCATCACACAAAGAAAGTACATAAATGACATGTTGGTAAAGTTTAAGATGGAGAACACTAAAGATGCAGGTATTCCCATGGAGATCAATCATAATCTAAGTTCACATGAAGGTGAACCACTTGATGATATTACATGTTACCAACAACTTGTGGGTAGTCTTAATTATGCTACTTTGACAAGAGTGGATATTGCATATGCTGTGAGTACATTGAGTCAATTCATGCATGTACCAAGGAAGTCACACATGGAAGCTACAAAGAGGGTGCTTAAGTACCTAAAGGATACAATGAATGAGGGATTATTATATCCCTTCACTTCTCACATAGATATAAAGTTATATTTTGATGTAGATTGGGCTGGCTCCAAGGATGATAGGAGCACTTTAGGGTACCTATCTTTTGCAGGTTCAAAACTCATATCATGGTCTGTTGTGTTTACAAACTTGTAAAAATCAAAGTACACAACAAAAGATGATGAGAACTCCCTAGATCTTCAAAAGATCAAACAAATCTTTCCAAACTTCAAAAACAAACTTTCCTCCAAACTTTCAAGAAAACAGCAATAGATCACTGTAGCAAAATGACCACCAGAAACTCTTTGACCAAAATTTGACAAAACTAATCATATATTATGAAAGTAGACTCTGAGTAGCATGCTTTAGAAACAAAAAAAGTCAAAAAAAAAGGCGTATAGCTCCCAAAACAACAGCTTGAAGTCAAGGTAAGAAAAGGCCTGCAACAGCAAGGCATGACTAGCTGTCTGAATTGAAAAATGATGTAGAGCAGCAAAAAAACTTCAAGATCTATGAGAAATCGTGATATGGATAGAAAGTATGAGAACTAAGGACCTCATAATGACTGAGATATGAAAGTTTGAAGAGAGGTATGTCACTGATGAGACACCGGATAGACACAAGAAAGAAGATCTGCAAAAAACTGCCTACTTGCGCGGAGTTTTCGCATTGCAAATTGTACAAAAACTGCTCTAGTTATATAGTACTACAACGCAACAAGAATCACTCAATTTGGACACCTACACTAAGAGAACCACTCTTTTTATTGAGAGGCTATCAATAGAAGCGCCTTCCTTGTCTAAAAATAGACACCTCTCCTTTCCTTCTACTTTTATCTACTTTTGCTCTAACTTTAGAGATTTGAACGCCTCCACATGTTATTTTTCATAACTAATAAGATCCACAAGCTTCCATATACCATTTTTAATAATTAATAAAATCCACAAGACTACTTTAGAGCTTGTTTTTATGTAACATTGTCCCCCTCAAGCTCTAAATCCAAAGCTTTGACTCCAAGTAGTACTTTGATTCGCTTAAGCTTCTGAGCATACACTACTTTTGTGAGTATGTATGCTAATTGATCTTTAGTTCCAACATGTTGAATATCAATATCTTCATTCACCACCTTCTCTCGAATATAGTGATAGTGCACTTCAATGTGTTTTGTTCTTGCATGGGACACTGGATTAGACGCGAGCTGTAATGAACTTACATTATCTCCAAAGAGTAGTGGACATGTTGTAGATAGATTCATACCTTCATAAAGCTTCAAATACCACATAATCTCACATGTTGCATTTGTAAGACTTCTATATTCAGCTTCTGTGCTTGAAAGTGCTACTATAGGCTATTTTTTAGAACTCCATGAAACCAAATTATTACCTGCAAATATCAGATATCCACTTGTACTCCTTCTATCATCCTTATTTCCAGCCCAATCTACATCACTATATGCTTTCAAATTCAAACCTTCATGATATTTATAGCCTAGACCTTCATTTAATGTACCCTTCAAATATCTCAAGACCCTTTTTGCTGCTTGCATATGAACATTTGTGGGTTTGTTCATGAATTGAGACAATGTACTTACACTAAATGTAATATCCGGCCTTGGTAAAGTTGCATATATAAGAGAACCAATCAAAGACCTGTAGATAAGTGGAGAAGCTTTCCATTGTTCCTCTCTTTGATCTTACCTTGTGCGCGTGTGTGTGTGTGCATGTTTGTGTGCTTTCACTCACGCACTTGTGACTTCACTTGCTCGTGGTCTTCATACCAGTCCTCACGTCACCGCAGATTGACAAGTAAAGGAGGTGGTGCTTACGCTTGAGCTACACCAAATTTTGGCACCGTTGCCGGGGAGAGAGCTTCGAGGACGAGCGTTGTGATGGTAAGATCGTAGATTTGCGACGTTGGAAGGTAAAAAAAACTATCATTTTTGTTCATTTTCTAATTTTTCTTCTTCATCTTCATCATCATCACCATCTCCATCTTCTTCCATCTTCTTCTTCATAGAAATTTCTTGTTTTTTAGTGCATTTTCACCATTTTCATACCATCTTTCATGCATTATTGTGCGACGAGGAGTTAGGAAGTGCAAGAGAGAGCAAGCACTGTGTTTTTTCATGAATTTCTACACATACAGAGCTCGCCATTGCTCGGCACTCAGAAATTTGAATTTCCCGCCAAAAAACACGATTCTGTGATGAAAATCGTGATTCTGTGAAAAATTCAAATTTTTTTGAAAATCGTGATTTTCTATTTCCCGCCTAAAAGTTTGCTGAAAGAAACACGATTCTGTGGTCATTCTCAGAATCGCGATTCTCTGATTGTGCTCAAAATCGCGATTCTCACAAATCACGATTTTCAGCCAAAAACACGATTGTGATCAAACACGATTCTCTGAGACAAAATCGCGATTCTCTAATTTCACAGGATCGTGATTCTCTAATTTCACAGCATCGTGATTCTCTTGAGATTCACAGGATCGTGATTCTCTAATTTCATAGCATCGCGATTCTCTTGAGATTCACAGGATCGCAATTCTCTAATTTCACAGGATCGCGATTCTCTAATTTCACAGCATCGCGATTCTCTTGGGATTCACAGGATTGCAATTCTCTAATTTCACAGGATCGCGATCCTCTAATTTCACAGCATCGCGATTCTCTTGGGATTCACAGGATCGCGATTCTCTAATTTCACAGGATCGCGATTCTCTAATTTCATAGCATCGTGATTCTCTTGGGATTCACAAGATCACGATTCTCTAATTTCACAGGATCACGATTCTCTAATTTCACAGCATCGCTATTCTCTTGAGATTCACAGGATCGCGATTCTCTAATTTCACAGCATCGCAATTCTCTTGGTTTCACAGGATCGCGATTCTCTTATTTTCACAAAATTGCGATTCTTTCCAAAAGGTCCTCTTTGCCTGTTTCGACCCCCAGGAGCTTGATTTGACATAACTTTTCCATTTCTTTAGATAGGATAATTTGAAGTTGACCTTCAGGTGGGACCTGGAACCCAAGGGGACTCCAAAGAATTTTGAACCATATCAAGGGAAAATTTTGGACTCTTAACCAAAGCTTATGAACCTGAGACCTGGTAGACACCTAGGCAAGGATAGACAAAGCATTAGATCTTCTCAGTCCAGTGTCAACCATACAGCTAATTCTTGGGCACAACAACTAAGTGGTTGTCCTTACGTACTAAAATATGACACAAGTGACTTAGAAATGTCTTTTAGCATGGGGAAACTTGCAGGTGGCTCAGGAGCTGCCCATCTGCAAACACTAGAAGGTCCCTATAAGACACAATTGGAATATATTCGGACCAACCGATCAGGTGCTCGCATCTATGAGGATGGCCTGAGACGATTAGTGGTCCAACTCAAAAATCCAGATCAACCCTATGGACTTGAACACCCGGTGGTCAAGTTCGAAGAGGGTTCATACATTGATAAGGAAGGAACCATGTATGTGGTTACCAACCAACCAGATAGGACCGATGAGTTTGGAAATATCATTCATGAGAATGAGGTATGAGACCTAGAACAAGGAAATGTAGGACAAGAACCGCAGACTCCTAGAGGTAAGCCAGTTTTGACCAGAGTGATCACTTCAGACTGGATCCCTCAAGACAACAAAAGCATAGAACTATTCTTGAATAGAGAAACAGAGGAAGCCTTTTGGAGATTCAAGCCAGATCAACCTAGCCAATTGGGCATAGTCATCATCTACGAGTTCAAAGATCCAGAGATACCAGGCAAAGTTGTCTACCTGGATAACACATCAGAGAAAATTTTCTTGGTAACAGAACATGATAGACATGCATATACTTGGAAGAGTGAATTGATTTTCCCTCCACCAAGATCCAATGTTTCCCATGGCCTCCAAGGAGCAGGATCATCCCAAGCTTATGAAGCCCAGAGAGAAAGAACTAGAGAGAGACCTGAGGTAAGTTTTGCACACACTGTGGGCAGAAATAGAGCAGGATTTGAAAATGAAAGACCTGAAAGAGAGAGACATCAAGCACATAGACAGCAAAGAGATGAACCTGATTTTCCATTGCCTAGACTTCGAGAGCACACAAGAACCCTTAGACCCACTCAAGTGATCAAGGCAATGAAGAATTATTTTGACGGATCAGGAGATCCTTATGATCATGTGGCTGAGTTCAAACAAGTGTTAAGAGCAGAACAGGTTGAGGATTTGTTCACCGAGTATGAGGCATTTGGTTTGACTCTTAAGGGCACTGCCTTGGCTTGGTTTCAACCACTAAGTAGTCGAAACTATCGCGATATAGGTCAGCTGCTAGACGAATTTATTGTAGAATTTTCCAAGAGTGGTATCAGGAATAACACATCATCTTTGATCCACAGTTTCAAGAAGACACCCCAAGAAACAGTGCGACTAGCAGGAAGAAGGTTCAGACAGTACTTAGAAAGATGTGCTGTTCTAGAGTTGCCCACACCTGCCAAACAAGTGGCTTTGTTCTTAGATGGCTTACTGAGCACGAAGTTAAGATCATATGTGTACTTGAAAGAGCCTAGATCCATAGAAGAGTGTGTGCGGACGTGCATTGACATAGAAGACAACTTGGCCGAGGAGTTAGGACTATCCAAACTCTATAAGGACTCCGACAGTTCTACTAGTCATACCTCCAAAGCCTCCACTGAGCTAGATGAAATAGCAGAGCAAGTTGCCAAGAAGCTAGGAGTTCAAAATAGACAAATACCAAGAGTCACCTCATCGAATCGATGTTATACTTGCGGAGGCGATCACATGGCTAACGTATGCCCAATGCAAAACCAAAACATTAGAGAAAGGAATGCTCCATATTGCACTATTGAGAGAAAATACACAAACCACACGGCTCAAGATTGTCCCTACAATAGGCAGGCTGTTAGACAAACTTATCAGCAACCTTACCAACAAGGTAGGTATCAGAATCAATACCAACAACCATATTATCGACCATAACAGCAATATCAGGCACAATATAGGCCACAGCGAGTCTTGGGAAACCAACCACCAGCTCTTGCCAATGTAATTCCAGTTAAGTATGCAGTGGTAGAATAAAACCTTAATAGAGCTTTGGTGCCAGTGACCCCACTGATCTCAGAGAATGACTCTCATGATCATAGTTCAGACTACTCCCATGAAGGTAGTCCACATGCTTATTACACAGAGTCACCTGAACATAGTGAGATTTACCCGTATCAATATGAGGCACCACCTATGGAACAAAATTGGGAGCCTGAATATTCCAATGTAATGTAGGCAAATGCTAACCCTAGGCCCCAATTGAGACAAGTAAGACCACAAGCCCCTAGAGGACCATGTTTCAGATGCCAGGGCGACCATTTCCTTCATGATTGTTCCCACCCACCATCTCTGAGTCAAGGACAGGCTATCACAATACAAGCCTTTTGTCTTGATTGTGGCAAAGACCATCTCCCCAGAGATTGTTCAAGAAACCCCTCTAGTGCGCCCAAGATTACACCCATCAATGTGGTAGGCTTAGTGGCGGATTCAAGTGCCAGTAGCAGTAATGTGGCTCCTATACAGGCAGTTACTAGGGCACAAGCATTAAAACAAGATAAACCAGCAAAACAATCAAAGTCGAGTGAATCAGGAGAACCTAGTAAGAGGAAAACAAGAACATGGAAGGATACCAGGGAGAAAGCCAATCGCAAGTGGAATAAAAAGTTATCAGAACTAGAAGAAAGCTTGAAAGATGCAAAAACAAAAATAGAAGACATTGCATCTCAAAACCCCTCGCATGCCAAAACTCCATCCACTCCATCTCATCCCACCCGACCACCCATTGTAAATAGGCTGCAACCAGGGTCTGTTCTTGCAGATCCAACCCCAGAAGGCTTGGAAATGATGTTCAAGGCCTACCAGGCTCGACTTCAAGAAGGGCCTACAGCTGCAAACCTAGACAAGAGTTACCCTAGAGCAGACTTAGAGATTGAACGGATGAAAATGTGCATGAAAATGGTAGAACAAGCTCAAGCTATACTCGAGACTAGTCAAAAGTTCAATCAGACAAACTCTGTCAAACCGGATTTGCATTTCCAGGGCTTACAAGAAAGGTTAGAGCAGCTGGTAAACAAACCAAAAGTTTCTTTACCTCCACAGGCTCAACCAGTTATTGGGAGAAGAAGCTCACCACCAAAGGGAGCGTATGTTCCTAATTCCACGGATGCTGGAATACCTCCTTCAATACAGGAGCACTCTCAAGAGTTCTTGCGGGAAATACAAGAAGAGAAATGGGCCAAGGAGAAGGGTAATTCCCCTCCTATTCCTGAGATTAATGATCTTCATGATCAATTTCCCCAAGACATTCCATCCATTTACGGAGATCAAGTCGAGCAACAAGAAGATAAAAGGATAGATTTTGAATCTAATACCTTAGAAGAACTACCTCAAATTCCAGGCCCATGGGAATCTGAGTCTCTTCAGATCAGAGCTCCCAAAATATTGGTAAGAAATGAAGACTCAGTGGTTCCAAGGAAAACTGATGTCGTGAAGAACACTAAAGTTCAATGTCATCTCACTGTAGAAGAGCTTCTCAAAGCAAAACCCGAGCTATGGAACCATGTGAAGGATCAGGTCCCATAACTTGATTCCAATATGCCAAAAACAGGCTCTAAGCAAAAAGTTCCAGAGATACCTCTCGATAAAATAGGAGAGATGTGTGAGGGTGAAGAAGGTAATACTTATCTTCCAATCACCTACCAAGGTTACACAACCAAAGCAATCATAGATTCAGGTGCTGGCATTGCTATTGCGACCACCTCCTTGTGGAAGCAATGGGGCAAACCCACATTAAGACCAACTAGAATGAAGCTTCAAATGGCAGACGGCCATTTCAAAAGACCTCTAGGATTGCTAGAAGGGATAACCCTAACCACTTGTGGTGTAGAGTTTGAGCATACATTTGCTATATGTGACTTTGAGAAAAATAATGTCTATGAGATGATCTTAGGAAGACCCTTCCTACGACAATTGCAAATAGTACAGGATTGGGGAACCAACTCGTTGTACTTACAACACTTAAGGGTCACCACCAAGGTCAATTTGAAGGATTACTCCTTCAGAGATGTACCACCCCTATAGTGGAATCCTATCCACAAAGCGAAAGAAGATTCCATCTCTGTGCATTCTGAAAGTTCACCTAATCCATCATGGCTGCATGAAGATACTCATTTGTGGATGTGCAAGGTCACAGAGGAAGAGGAAAAACGCTTGAAGGCGAGAGAAGAAGGAACTTCTCAAGAAGATAGACCAATTAAAGACCCAGCCTATACACCAATGATCTTTCCAGATGAGGAATTTGAGCCTCATGGCTGGCTAGAAATCTTAGCCAGCATGGACATTGCTGTCAATGAGGAACAGTGGACACCTCAATGTGATGAGGAGGGTTATGATATCTCAGTGTTCATGTGTCAACCCTTGCTAGAAGAATGTGACCCTAGTGATGTCATAGAAGAAGAAGAGAATGACGATGATATAGAGTCCATTGTGATGGATAGTTGCTTTAACTCGGAGCAGCACTATCTAGAAGATATAGGAGTGTTCACCCAAAAAGAAGAAGAACCTCTCACAAGTATTAAAACGGTAAATTCAAAGGATGGAAGTGAGAGCAGTCAAAAGAAAAAGAAAAGAAAAGCAGTGAAACAAGAAGAGGAGGAATCATTGTTTGAAGTACCAGAAAACTTCAAGAAATATGAAGTTGACGACCGTAAAATTTTGGTACGAATGCCTAAGAGAGAGGCCATCATAGGAGAATCATATGATAATAAAGAAAAGACCAAGAAAATTGTAGTGACCATTGAAGAGAACGAAGAGAGATGCACATATATAGGAGATGACCTAAGTGCAAGAGAAGAAATGGAGCTCGTAGCTCTATTAAGGGAATATAGGGATGTGTTTTGCATGGCACTATAGAGACTTGAAATGGGTAGATCCAAGAATTTTCTCTCATAGTATCCCCATGACTGCTGATGCCAAGCCCACCAAACAGAAGCCCTACACATATAATGATACATATGAAGCCAAGATAAAAGAAGAAATTGACAGGCTGGTTGAAGTTGGATTCATCTATGAGATTGAGCATACTGAATGGGTGTCCCCCATTATAGTGGTGCCCAAGAAGAATGGAAAGTTGCAAGTGTGTATTAACCTTAAAAAAGTTAATGCCGCTAGGAATCAGAGATAGTTATCCACTTCCAATCACAGAACACCTATTAGAGCGTGTCGTAGGCAAGGAAGTTTATAGCTTCCTTGATGGATTTTCAGGTTACAATCATGTAGCCATTGCCCCAGAAGATCAACATAAAATAGCTTTTGCCACAGAGTGGGGAATCTTTGCATTTCGTGTGATGCCATTTGGGCTCACAAATGCACTTGCAACATTCCAAAGGCTCATGTGTCATGTCTTCAAAGAGTTCTTACGGAAGATCTTAGAAGTATATGTGGATGATTTATGTGCTCATTCCCAGGAAAGAAGATACCACATCCCTGAGCTCAGACAGATCTTCAACAAGTGCAGAGAATATTGAGTGTGTCTGAACCCAGAAAAGTGTGTGTTCATGGTATGACAAGGTAAAATCTTAGGTCATATTGTTTCTAAGAACGGAATATCTACTGATGAGGATAAACTTAGAGCCATAGCAGAGCTCCCAAGGCCCAAGAATGTTAAAGAGGTACAAGCCTTTATGGGCCATTGTGGATATTACCGCAGGTTTATCCACATGTATGCCATCATTGCTAAACCTCTTTATGGAGTGTTGACAAATTTTGAGTGGAACGATGAATGCAAAAAGTCCTTCAATGAGCTGAAGAAATGTTTGTGCTCAGCACCAATACTGACCACTCCTGACTGGAACAAACCATTCCATGTCCATGTTGATGCATCCGATCATGCTATAGGATGTGTGCTAGCACAACCACAGGTGAAGGAAATTTAGATTTACCTATAGCATATGCTAGCAGGCAGTTGAATGCGGCTGAACGAAACTATACCACAACCGAGTGAGAAGGCTTAGGCATGGTATATGCTGTGAAGAAGTTTAGACATTATCTATTGGCCAACAAGTTCAAGTTTTTCACTGATCATCAAGCCTTATTATATTTGGTCAATAAACCTTGCAATACAGGATGTTTAGTAAGATGGTTCCTCTTACTAATGGAATATGACTTTGAAGTTGTTGTTAGAAAAGGTAGAACCCACCTCCGGGCAGATCACTTTTCTCGCATTACTTCAGGAGTCACCGCAAGGAGTGTCTGATGAACTACCTGATGCTTATCTGTTCAATTTAGAAGTTGTTCCTAAATGGGCAAATAAGTTGGTACCAGTCCTAACCTTCGGACCCGCAAATAAAAATGTGAAAACAAACAAAGATGAAATCATAAAATCACAAAAATATCAAATATTGGCAGGAAGCATGTACAAGCAAGGTACAGAGGGTGTATTAGTTTGTTGTGTCGAGGATGATGAACATACTAGTTGGTTGCAACAAGCCCATGAGGGACTGCTAGGAAATCACTACTCTAAACAATGAACATTGCAGAATCTAAAACATTTAGGAGTGTATTGGCCTAGCATGGACAAAGAAATTCATGAGTGCGTTAGGAATTGTCCAATGTGCAAAGAGAGACCCCCAGTGGAGCATGCCACCCTGTATCATGTGTCATTAATTCCAGACTTGACTGCTCCATTGGTAGAATTCATGAGATCAAGAACATTACCCAATGAGGCTAGTCTAGCAAGGAAACAAAGCATGGAGCAAGAGGCTAAAGAGTATGCCTTAGTAGGAGACAACCTATACCAGAGAGGCAAAGATCGTTACCTAAGACTGTGTGTTCATGAATCAGACTATTTGAAAGTCTTAGAAACCGCACATAGTGGGGTTGCAGGTGGACACTTTGGGCCTGACAAAGTAATCAAGACCATTCTATTCTCAAGACTTTGGTGGCCCACTCTTCATATGGATGCTCATAACTATGTGAAGAAATGTGACACATGCCAACATGCTCAATATCCAATTAGAAAAGACGAGATGCCTTTGAGGCCAATGAAAGGAGGGCGTGCATTTTCGAAGTGGGGCATAGACTTCATAGGTCCTATTAACCCCCCCCACTAGAAACTCCCATGCAGAGTATATTATTGTAGCCACAGATTACCTTACAAAGTGGGTAGAAGTGAAAGCCACAACAAAGAATGATGCTCAGACTACGGCTAAGTTCTTATTGGAGAATGTGTTCACGAGATATGGGCTACCAATAGAGTTAGTGAGCGATAGAGGCACACACTTCTTGAATGAGGTCATTGAAAATCTTCTCCAAGAATTCTTGGTGATACATAAGAAGTCTGCCCCTTATCATCCACAAGCTAACAGACAAGCCGAAAACACCAATAAGATCCTTTGTAACGTATTGACAAAACTTGTAAATAATAAATGCTCTGATTGGGACAAACAACTTCATCATGCTGTTTGGGCTTATCGAGTTGCCTAAAAAACGGTACTCAACGCCACACCATTTCAGATGGTCTTCGGACAGAATGTTGTGCTACCATTAGATTTCTCAATCCCCGCTAGCACAAGAGTATGAGTGGAATGGACATGAATTGTCCTCTAGGATCTTTGATCTAGAACGCTTAGGTGAGACAAGGCTACGCGCGGCGGCAGGCATTTATGCTGCAAAGAAAAGACAAAAGGCATACTTTGATGCACACATCAAAGATAAAGGATTGAAAGAGGGAGACCTAGTGCTGGTTTATACGCTAAAGCAACATGCCCGTAAGTTGGAAAAATGAGGATATGGACCCATGATCATTAATAGAATTTCCACTAGCGATGCAGTCCAGTTGGCCACTTTAGAAGGAGATATCTTGCCAAACTATATTAGTGGATGTAGAGTCAATTTATACCAAGAACCTCTTACAAAGGATATGCTTACGAGACTCAACACTGCTAAGAAGTGAAAAGAAGAGGAGTTAAGGGTGAGGGAAGAAGCACAGGCAGAGGCCAGAGAGCGTATTAGGCGAAATAAGTTGAGGCGACTAGGCCTAGATGTCAACTCAAAAGCCCCAAAATATCACATGGCTATGTGCCAAAAATAAGGCATAACTACTTCTCAAGTCATTGACCGACGTCCCTTTGTGAAGATAGGACAAGGAAAGGGTGCATGGACTGTGAAAGCATTGATTGACTCAGGTGCAGCAAGTAGTGTAGTTAGACTATCCTACTGCCAAAACTTGCAGTTGAACATTAATCCCATAGAAGCTTATCTCATAGGATTGGGAGGTGTGGAAACCCCTTGTTTGGGCAAGGTGGAACTTCCCATCTACCTTCAAGATGTTCCAATGAAAGTCAAAGTGCTAGTGTGCCAAGATGAGAACCTTATAGAACCACTTGTCTTAGGACAAGATTGGATTTATGACAATGCAGTCAACTTGAACCTAAGAAGTCAACTTCTTCAAGTTTGGGTCCACGGAACATTAGAACTAGAAAATGGCATGCTCACAAATCCAGATGTCACATCTTGTAGTTCTCCTAGGACTAATCTTAGCAAAAGAGATGTTGTATGTGTCAAAAGATCTATGTTGCAGGAGAACTCAATCATGGAAGAACAGGCTCAAAGACAAGCGGACTCCTCCTCTGGTGCAAGGACTAATGCCGCCACTATAACTAAACCAACAAGGCAAGCACAACAGAACAGGACAACTGCTATATCAAATAGACAATGGGATTTCCAAAGGAAAGTAGTGTCGGGCATGAAGCAGATCTGGGTACAAAAAGGAGAGCAACCACCGGCCATAACCGCACAATTCCCCTCCAGGGACCCCCACCAGGCCAAAAGACGACTGAAGAAGCTAGGACAAACTCAACCACAAGATATCCGACAAGTTTGGGTGCCTAAGAAATTAGCTGCAGCTCAACAAGGACAATTGCAAATATGGGTATCCAAGAAGCTCTTACATACACAACAATCTATGCTCTCCCACATGAGAAACGTCGCAACAAAGAAGCCAAGGTGGAGCAAGGGTCAGAACCAAACACCAAGACTAAAACCAGATCAACTTGCCTCTTCAACAAGGGTTAGAAGACCAGCCACAAGGGTATGGGTATGGAAGCCAAAAGCACTAGTAGCCCCCACAAAACCAAGGAACCAACCACGTGAGATACAAAATTTAAGAAACCAGCCAAAGATGAAGATGCCTGAAATGATCTCTACAGTGCCAAATGCTGTTCTAAGATGGACTCCAATAAGGAGGATTACATCATTTCAAGATCCAATGGATACCTCCACCAAAGCCGGCGTCAACATCTACAAGTAACATCGAAAGCCTCAATGAGCGACAATCATGTGCTTCTTGCACAACCCTGTCTTTTGCACCATTCAAGTTATGCATTTCCAAAGTATGCATTAATATAGGGCCACATTACACGGCCGTGCATAGACACATTTGAAAGTCCCATGCACAAGAGCACATTGACATATGTCAATCATCTTTTTCTGATACTAACATCTGTTTTCTTGTTTGGTGACATTGTTCCAAAAAAAAAAGAGAAAAAGAAAAGAGAGAGAGAGCTTGTTCCGAGGTTTGGCTCATGGAACATGAGTGAGTCATGCTTAGTTGAAGGTGGAACCATTGATTATTGGACATTTATCAATTTTGATAGAAGTGTTTCTCGACTAGCAGATGATATTATTGCTGCCTTATCTGGTAGAGGTCAAGAACTTTGCATGAACATGGCATCCACAACTATTGTTTCCCCTTACCATGCTAGGGGGAAGAGCTTGGAGTTCCACAACTTGAGTGATGCTTCACTACTGTATGTACGAGAGCATCCAAGGAGATATCTGCAAGAGGCAGTTCGGGTACATTGCAAATCCTTGTATGTATACTGGGTGAGAAGACTCATGCTTATGGTGAGCTAAAGAGAATATGTGAAACTAAGCTTGGTGTAGTTACCCAATGTTGTTTGTCAAGAAATATAAAGAAATTCAATCCTCAGTATTTGGCAAATGTTGCTTTGAAAAGAGGAAACAGACTAGGCACTCAAAGGAATTTTCATCAGTGGCCCCTCAACATGGACATTCATCGATAATGTTCCATCACAAATGCCGGGGGAGATACACATTGATCGAACCTTCATCATGGTAAGTATCTTTAATGTGGCAACAACATAACCATGATAGATTAGGAAACCTCTTCGTCGGCATACCCTTGCGCACTTAGCTCAAGACCCCCAATTTTTGCACCATACTTCTTCCAATGCATTTCCAAGTAAGCATGCATAGGGCTACATTACAAGGCCGTGCATAAGGCACATATTTTCCTCAAACCATGCACGAACACACTTACCCATCATCCAGTAGGGGTTATGATTACTTGGCATGACTACTATGAAAATCAACTTTGGAAGATCTAGTGGACATCAACGGAGACTCACAATGACACAGTCATGCTGGAATCCAACGAAGAAGTACATTCCAAGGCACTACAACTTGCAAAGGCTCGCCGTGATAGATGAAGAACCGGACAACCAACCCTGCCACATCTGGAAGCCAGACGACTTTTGTTCATACAGAAGGGACACTCCCTCTCAAAGCACTACTTGGAACAACCACTACAACAAGGGTCTGTCAGGGACGATAGACTCGAGAGGGGGGGGGAGTGTTGGAACTCAAGGTCAAGCACAAGCATGGAAGCACATCAGAAAGGTGGACACACACAAGAAGAAGGAGCAAGTAGGGAGCTCTTAGAAGTACATGTCAAATTTTTAGAAGAATCCCCTACAAAAATAGTGATTTCCATCACTAAAAACCATTGTAAATACCATTTTCTATTGTTGTAACTCCATTTTTTTCAAGCGGAGGAGTCCTCGAGCTTGAGGAGATTAGAAGTATCATCCTACCAATTTTCATAATTTTTAGACTTCGTTTGAGCCCTCAAATAAGCCCGGAAACCTAATTTTTAACTAGGCCGGACACTAGTCAAAAAACTATAAAAAGAGCTAGAGAGCTCATTTTTGAGGTTAGCTTGTTAGAGAATAGAGCTTTGTAAGAGAAATCATTTGCAATCGAAGCTTTCCATTGTTCCTCTCTTTGATCTTACTTTGTGCACGTGTGTGTGTATGTGTGTGCATGTTTGTGTGCTTTCACTCACGCACTTGTGCCTTCACTTGCTCGTGGTCTTCGTACCAGTCATCACTTCACTGCGGATTGACAAGTAAAGGAGGTGGTGCTTACGCTTGAGCTACAATGACAGATGGAGGCACAGTGACCGTTGAGTAAAGTTACCTCGAGTAAAGTGCACTGGCTATATTTATCCATGGATGTACCCAAATGAACTTGTCTATCTAGAACTTTTTGGAGACTTAGATAGAGGAATTCAGTGGAGTGCAATAAGGTTGGAGGAATTTCAAAAGAAGTATACTGCCCTTACTCAGGAAGCGGATATAAGGAAAGTGGAGAAAGTGAGAATGATGGAAGAACTAAGCCGATTAAGGGCTGAAACAGAACAAACCAAAGTGGAGAGTGAGAGAAGAGAAAGTGTTGTTTATGATGAATTAATGGAAGAGCTAAATGAGGAATTAATAGAAAATAATATGCAAAAGGTGACATCATAATAGAAATCAAAGACTATAGCTCGCTTCCAGGCAGAAATCTGACAAACACAAAGGGCTCAATAGAAGTTGAAGAAGAAAAATAAGGAGCTTGTAGCTAAGGTACAGAAGGATGAACAAGAAGTCCAAAGGCTAAAGACAAAGGTCAAAGAGCAACGCGGTGAAATCAAGAGACAAAGTGTTTCTATTACGGAAGTAGAAGAGAAATTGGTGGTGCAAAATTCGAAATTCATGGCTCTTGAAGATGAATTTCCCATTGTCCAAGAAAATTTTGATATAGTGTCTGCATAGTTGGTTGGAATTCTTGAACTCAAATGACAGATTGAAGAGTGGAAGCATCACTATGCAGATGCAAATATAGTTTTGGAAAGCAAGGAGACAAAGATTGCAAAATTAAAGAAAAGTACCTCAATTTTGGAGTTGACATACAAAACAAAGTTAGATGAAGCACATAAGCTTAGTGAAGAGTATATAGATAAATTAACAAATGTAATTATAGCTTTTGACAATATGTTAGAGAAGTTACAAAACTGGATACCGAAGTTAGAAGCAACAATGGTCAGATTGCAGAAGTGCTAGTCAAGAGTTACTTGATTCGAAGGAGTTTTTTGAAGCTAAGATCAGACTTGCAGAAGAAAAACTAGAAGAGATATTTAAAGAGCTTAGATACGATATAGAAAGAATAAAGTTTCCAAAAATGCAAAGTAATGATGATGATTTGTAAACATCTCATTTTTTGTAATCAATGGGTTCAGATCCACTATGCATGCCAGCGTTAACAGTCGGTGTGGATGACCACAATTCTTTGTAAACATATTTTGTAATGGGAAAGGGATTTTTATGGAGATCTCAATAGTTTTTGAAACTCGGTATTTTCACTGTATTTGGTAAATTTTTGAAGTATGGAAGGGTGTGAAGATTATGAAAAAGAGCGGAGTAGTTCATTACGATGCGCTACATTGTGGAGAACAGAGTTCGAAAGACATCGATATGGAGCGGTGCATTCTAAAAAGTCTGGCAGATGATGCTCTGTACTACTGAGGTGTAATTGCACTGTTCATTCAGTATGATGTATAAGCCACCCTATTAATCAGTTGAGTACTTGTTATTGTCGAATTCATGTATCTTTGAAGATAGTCTACGTACAAAGTCTTTGAGTATTACGCAGTGTTAAGATTCTAAAAGTCTTTGTGAAAGTTTATAATAAGGAACACAAATGCATGTTTATGAGTGTGTTCTGCATTCATAAATCCTTGTTCCTATGCCCATTCCTTTGGATAATTGGTGTTATGTTTAGTGAAGTACAGTATCGTATAAACAATGTCTAACTATCCAATGTGGAGTTTTATGATGATGAATTTGTTAATATCAAAGAACTTATGGAATATTGGAAATGGCACTTATCCAAGGCCAAGACAAGCAAACAAGATGCTCCTTCATGTTCTAGAAGACCTCCTATTCCTATTTTTGTTCAAGATGAGGTTGGTGAATGTTGGCTTCATGACAAAATCTTGATAACTTAAGCTATGGAATTTAGCACGCCACAAGAACTAAGCTAAAGTGATGTTAGAACACCTCTATAATCATCAATAGCTTAGCAAATGTCCTGAAACTGAAAACTTCACAATTGTGTTTAGTGAAATTCAAAAATTCACTTTACAGAAAAACTTCACCTTTTCTTCAGGCTTCCATTCTGATCTGATTTACTTCAAACTTTACAATTCTGTGCTTGATTACTGTTAGATAATCTTTCAGCCACTTGGTTGTACTAAAACTGTATTTTGAAATCACCGAAATCTCACCGGAACTCTACCAGACTGTCACCGGAATCTCACCAGAATCTTACCGAAATGTTACAGGAATATTACCGAAACCAACTGCAATTCTGTTTGTAGTTACTTCAAATGATTGTACATGAAGTAAGGAAGTAATACCTCAACTTCCTTCAGTGAATGAACTCTATCTAAAGTTTGAGGAAAAACTTCACCAATTCTGAATGTCTTTACGGTCAGACATAATACTGTGTGTACATGTCCCGTTTCACAAAATTCTTTTGATCACTTTGTAATAGAGACTCATAACTTCAAGATGAGCTATCTCTCATAAAAAACTTTACACTATACGATGAGATCTAACTTGTAGAAATACTGTAAAATGTATACTGAGAAAACTGTAACTGTTAACTAACTTTCACAGTAACATGAAATCACTTAGATTTCTTCACACAAGAAGAATGCGCTCAAATCTTTCCACATAAATATGTGTTTTCTATTAGAGAAGATGTGTACAAAATGGCTTGGCCTCTCTTTGCTCATAGCCATGAAAAACCTCTCCTACACTGAGTAGTTTTTCCTTACCATCTCTCTCTCAGATGAATACCTGACTGTTCAGGTTCTATTATTCATCTCTACATACGCACTATTGCGTCTACTACAAAATGCACTTCTAAGTTCAGCTGCCTCTCTGGCTATCTATTCTCACATTTTAAGCACTCTCTCAACGATCTTATATATACATTTTTGATCCGAGATTCAAAACTCGTAATTTTGGAAGTTTCTACGGTGTATATTACATGCGTGAATTTGTCCCTTCACTAAGGCTTTGATTTTCTGAATGCTTTGTTTTTGCTTCTCTTTGTATTTCTTTGTCCTTCATATATCTTCATGTCTTTATGTCTAATTAGTGAGTGAATCTCCAACAGCTCCCCCTCAATCACTAATTGACATATTCTCATCTTTCATATATTCTTCTTTTCTTTTATTCCTACCATTTCTTTGAATCTGCTTGTCTTTACTCCATCCAAGCTCTTTGTTAGAATATTTGCAATCTAATCTTTTGTAGGAGTGAATACCATTTCAATCTCCTTCTCCATTACCTTTTCCCTCAAGAAATGATATTGAATCTCTATGTGCTTTGTTGTTGCATGAAATACTGGATTTGCTGCAAGATACACCGAGCTCATATTATCTCCATGTATGATAGGTATACCTTGATCAATACCCATGCTTTTGAACAAGGTCTGCATCCATATCACTTGTTTAGCTGCTTCCACAAGTCCTTTATATTCAGCTTCAGTTGACGATAAAGCCACTGTATGCTGCTTCTTTGAACACCAGCTGACAAGCTTATCTCCTAGGTATATCATATACCCATGTGTTGACCTTCTGTCATCTTGACTTCCTGCCCAATCTGAGTCACTGTATGCTCTCAGCTTTATATCTGATGTAAAAGGATAATATAATCCTTCTTTTATAGTTCTTTTGATATATCTAAGAACTCTTTGTCCTACAACCGAATGTTGATCCTTCGGACAATGCATGAACTGTGAGAGAACTCCTACTGCATAACTAAGATCTCGTCTTGTTAGCATAGCATAAATCAAGCTTCCCACTAAAGATTGATACTTTCTCATATCTTTAAACTCTGCACCACCATACTTGCTGAGTTTATGATTGACTTCAAGCGGTGTTGAAGCTTCTCTGCAATTCTCCATGTTAAACTTCTTTAGTAAGTTTAGGAGATATCTTTCTTGCAAAACATATACACCATGATCTGTATATGTAACTTCCATTCCAAGAAAGTATGATAACTTTCCTAGATCACTGATCTTGAGCTCTTTTTCAAGCAATCTCTTTACCTCTTTGATTCCTTCATCTGAGGTACCTGTGATTATAATGTCATCTACATAAATACAAATGTAGAACATACCTTCATCTGTTTTCTTAATGAGTAGACTTGCATCTTCCTTTGAGCTTTGGTATCCAAGATCATTGAGATACTTCACAAGTCTGTAATTCCAAGCTCTTGGAGCTTGCTTCAATCCATAGAGTGCTCTTCTTAATCTGCAAACATGATTTGGGTAACTGGAACTTATAAAACCTTCAGGTTAATCCATGTAGACTTCATCTGATATATATCCATTTAGTAATGCATTCTTTATATCCAGTTGACTTAGCTTCCATCCTTTTGATGCTGCTATAGCAATCAATGTCCTTATGGTTGACATTTTTGCCACCGGACTAAATGTCTCATCATAGTCTATGCCATGCATCTGAGCATAACCTTTGACTACCAGTCTAGCTTTGTATCTGGCTATTCTTCCATCTACAAGCTTCTTAACTTTGTAAACCCATTTATTTCCAATCACTTTCTTACCATTTGGTTTTGGAACAAGTTCCCAAGTCTTGTTCTCTTCAAGCGCATTGAACTCCTCCTTCATTGCTTCTTCCCATTTTTTCCTTACCTTTTGCTTCACTGTAATTCTGAGGTTCTTCATCTTCCTTTACTAAGTAAGCATAATTTTTCTGAGTCGAATAAGAAGTATCATAGGAATACCTTGTTGGTTGTTTCCTTACTCTATTTGACCTTCTTGGTTCATATTCCTCATGTGTATCTGAATACACTTCTTCTTCATCAAATCTCGGTCCATCTTCATTTCTCATAGTTGATCCGATCCTAGATGTACTTGCTTGCATATGATCTTCATCTCCATTCACCTGCATATGTGATTTGTTACCGTTAGTGTCCATGTGAAAGGCCAAATGGCCACCAGACACTTCTTTGTATATGTTCTTTAATAAAACATATAGTGGTCTAGTCAGTCACAGACTGTAAGTTCGACCGCATTTGTAAGACCTAAGAAGTATGTCTTCGTGCTTCCTATGTACTGTGTTTTTCTGCGTATTCTAAAGTCTCTTTTGCAGAGTGTTGTGTGCGGCCTCAGGAGCTCGGTTTTCTACTCCGAGCATATCGGCGTGGAGCTCACGAGAAGGAGAGTGCAGTGTGGTGCATCGTCATTGAAATACTTCACTGGTATCAGAGTAGTTCGAGGCAAAAGATTTGTTCATTTTGTGCGAGCGAAGCGAGCACCCCCCCCCCCCCCCCAAGCTTTCTCCAAGGCTTACGACTAAGGCGGCGATTAAGGCGGCGACCAAGGCATAGACCTTGGCATACCTTGTCATCCGAGTCACCGAAGTCACCGTTGGCGCCGTTGGCTATGCACGAGGGAGGACCTCAACGATCAAGGAATATAGAGGTTCCCAGTACTTCCCGGGAGGTCACCCATCCCAGTACTGTTCCCCCCAGAGCTCGCTTAACCGTGGCAATCTCTTGCCACTAACCTACACTCTTGTGGTGATTGAAGAAGGGGAAAGACTAAGGTTGACATTACCTTCAACAAGTTTTGGTCCCTCAAAGCTTCATTCTTTGCTTTCAAAGCCTATTTTTGAAGCTTTTTTAGGGTGTCTTTTGGAGCCATTTTGGAGTACTTTCGCACATAGTTCTCTTCACACAGGTCCAAGAACATCAAGAGAGTGTTCTTTGTACTTCTCAGAAAATAAATATCAACCTTTGGGGTTGTATTTTCAACCACACTCGTAAAACTACAGGTTTCTCGAGAGGCTTTCAGTTTTGGTGGGAGCAGCCACTGCAAATTTATGCAAGTTTTTAAGCTTAAAACATCAGAGTTGACAGACACTTGCAGGTGTTATTGGCTAGTTTTTGGGCTATGTATTCAGCCTTTTAGTGTTATTTTACTGCATATATTGAGCACATACACAACATGTACGCTTCTGTGGATACCGCTCATGTACGTCCATGTGGTCATTGATATAGCGGTTACGCTCTTTGCATAAAGCCTTTTACGTTTGATAAAGAGGGTCGTGGTGAAGTTTTCTTAACTGGGAGACACCCAGATGTCGGGGTCTCTTCGGTGATGCAGGTGGAAGACTTACCCAGCCTCGCCATAGGAGATATATGATAGTTGTTCATAGGTGCTCGATAAGCCTAGTTGGCTTCTATTAGGTAACCGATTATATGCAGTGGAGTCAGTGGTTCACTATGCAGGTAGATATGTTAGTACTTGCAGTTTTATGATACTTTGACACTGTTCATATGCTAATTTTGCAGAGGATACTCTGGCAAAATTTTTCCAGATTTCTGGTTTAGTCAACTATATAGTGGTCGATTTACTCCTTGATACACTTATTTGTTGGTGTTTGGACTCTTCTAGCTCCATTATCATTCTATTCAGTGCTCTACGATCATGGCATCAGAGGTCTCAGGCACATCCGGTGGATCAGGTTCTAGTGCTAGTGTTCCGAGGAGGAGCTATAACTTGCAGGGCAAAGACCATTTTGAGATCCAAAAATTTGATGGCACAAACTTTGCTCTATGGAAGAATCAGATTAAAGATGTGCTGATTCAAAGGAGGCAATGGAAGCCAGTAAATGGGATTTCAAAGAAGCCTGCTGACATGGATGAAGATGATTGGGATGAGTTAGATGAAATGGCCAAGTCTACCATTCGCTTGCACCTGGCAGATAATGTTTACTTTACAGTATTAGACTGTGAAAGTGCAGAGGAGCTTTGGAAGAAGTTATGCAATACATATGAAAAAGAGACGGCATCAAATAAAGTGTATCTGATGAGAAAATTTTATGACCTTCATATGAAGGACACAGATAGTGTTGCTGCTCATCTAAATGAGTTTGATGCTATATTCTCCCAGTTACAGGCTCAGAAAATGGATATGGACAATGAAATGAAAGCAGTATTGCTGTTATGCACCCTACCATCATCATGGGATACGTTTTGCACAACTATTAGCAACAGTGCACCTGGTGGTAAAATCGTCTATGATGACATATGTGGAGCACTCTTGAGTGAGGAGATTCATAGAAAATCTATGGTTGGCACTCAGAGTGGAGATGCATATAATGTTCGTGATTCTTACCAAGGAAAGAATCAACAACGTGGCAGGAGCAAGAACAAGGAAAAGAATGGTCAACGGAATAAGAGTAGAAGTAAATCAAGGAAGAGGGATATCGAATGCCATTATTTTCATAAGAAAGGACACATGAAGAAAGACTGTTATGCATTAAAGAATGCTAAAGGTAAAGGACAGAATGTTGATGGGCATGTTAAACAGTTATCTGCACCATCTACTTCGACTATGAAGATTGAAGAAATTAATGCTATTTCTGATGATGCTGATGTGTTGACACTTGATAGTATTGTGCCATCTGAGGCACTTATGGCTGATTCTCTTTCCCACACCTGGCTGCTAGATTCTGGTGCTTCTTTCCATGTGACACCACATAGATAATGGTTCTCTAATTATGCAGCAAAGTCTCTTGGTACCGTGAGACTTTTTTCTCTCAATCTAGAGGGATTCGTAGAGAGTTTACAGCTCCTTATACCCCAGTACAGAATGGTGTAGCTGAGAGGATGAATAGAACTATTCAAGATAGAGTAGTCTCTATGTTGCATCATGCAAACCTCTCACAAGGTTTTTGGGCAGAAGCAGTATTGACTGCAGTTCATGTGATTAACCTTTCACCTAGTACTGCAAAAGGTTTGAAAGTGGCACAAGAGTTATGGACAGGGAAACCACCATATTATGATCATCTTCGAGTTTTTGGGTGTGAAGCATATGTTCATATACCCAAGAATCTTAGACAAAAGTTGGACCATAAGTCAAAGAAATGCATTTTTCTTGGATATGGTCGAGAAGGACAATTTGGATATCGCTTATGGGATCCTGAAACACGGTCAGTGATCAGAAGTAGTGATGTCATTTTTAATGAGTCTAAGATGCATAAACAGCCCATTAAGGAGGTTGAAGTGAGAAGAATGGTGTTTGAGGATACTAGTCCTCCGGTTAGCATGCATAAAAATGTTGCACATAGGGATGTTCAAGAGAATGTCCATTCAGATCAGTCTGCACATGTTCCTATTCAGCAACCATTGAGACGTTCTGCACGTGTCTCATATCCACCTGATAGATATGTTCCAGGTTTAGATTTTGTTATGCTAACAGATGCCGGTGAGCCTTCTTGCTACAAAGAGGCTATGCAGACAGAGGATCACATCAAGTGGGAGCGTGCCATGAAGAGTGAGTTGGATTCTATTCACAAGAATGGTACTTGGGACTTAGTACCTTTGCCAAAGGGCAGAAAAGCTTTACCATGTAAATGGGTATATAAGCTGAAATTCACATCAGATAGTGCTTCTCCAAAATATAAAGCACGACTTGTTGCAAAGGGTTTTAAGAAACAACATGGTGTTGATTTTGAGGAAATCTTCTCTCCAGTGGTCAAGATGACTACTTTGCGCATGTTGCTTGGATTCGTTGCAATGGAGGACTTAGAGCTAGTCCAAATGGATGTGAAAACAACTTTCATGCATGGAGATCTTATAGATGAGATCTATATGGAACAATGAGAGGGTTATGTAGTTCTTGGCAAGGAAAGTCTAGTTTGTAAGCTCAAGAAGAGCTTGTATGGACTTAAACAGTCTCCTAAACAATGGTACCAAAAGTTTGATGCTTTTATGAAGTCCCAAGGCTATTCTCGGAGCAATGAGGATCATTGTCTCTACACAAAGAGATGCTCTGATGGCAGCTTGATATGCTTGATACTTTATGTCAATGATATGTTGATTGTTGGGAAGTCCTCTTATGATTTGTCAATTCTCAAAAAGAAGTTGAGTCAGACATTTGATATGAAGGATTTGGGGGATGCCAAACATATTCTTGGTATGCGCATTACTCGTGATAGGAGTAAAAGATGCATATACTTGTCTCAAAGTGAGTACATATCCAAAGTACTTCATCGGTTCAATATGCAGGCATTGAGTACACCTTTACCCACATATGTGAAATTGAGCAAGGATGACTGCCCCAAATCAGATGAGGAAAAGGCATTCATGACCAAAATTCCTTATCAGTCTGCTGTTGGTAGTCTCATGTACGCTATGGTAGCTACGAGACCAGACATTGCATTTGTAGTGGGAGTTGTGAGCAGATATATGTCTAATCCTGGCAAGAAACATTGGGAAGCGGTCAAAATGATTTTGAGATATCTAAGTGGCACTAAGGACAAGTGTCTATGCTTAGGTAGAGGGAAAGCATCCATTATTGGTTACATAGATTCTGACTATGCTGGTTGTGTAGACAATCGTAAGTCTACATCAGGGTACATTTTTCATTTTGCTGGAGGTGCTATCTCTTGGAGATCTCGTCTTCAAGAATGTACAACTGTTTCCACCACAGAAGCAGAGTATGTTGCAGCAAGTGAGGCCTGTAAGGAAGCATTGTGGATTTCTCGTCTTGCTGGTGATATGGGCTTACCCTAGCATGTACCTCACTTGCTCAGTGATAGTCAGAGTGCCATTGCTTTGGGTAAGAATCCGGTTTATCATGCAAAGACCAAGCACATTGAGGTGAGGTATCACTTCATTAGAGATTGCTTAGCCACTGAACGCATTATTCTTGAGAAGGTTCACACTCGAGATAATGTTGCAGATGCTTTGACTAAAGCTCTACCACATGATAGCTTTCGACACTGTTGTCACTTGATGGGGTTTACTTGATTCTTGATCTTACGCAGTCACATGTATATTGTGTAACATGCCCATCAGGTGGGAGGTATAGTTTGTATACTTACACTCAAGTATTCTTTATCATTCTTTATTTTTCTCCCATAGTTACTCTGGCCATATTGGCCTTTAGTGGGAGATTGTTACCGTTAGTGTCCATGTGAAAGGCCAAATGGCCACCGGACACTTCTTTGTATATGTTCTTTAATAAAACATATAGTGTCCTGGTCAGTCACAGATTGTAAGTTCGACCGCATTTGTAAGACCTAAGAAGTCTATCTTTGTGCTTCCTATGTACTGTGTTTTTCTGCGTATTCTACAACCTCTTTTGCAGAGTGTTGTGTGCGGCCTCAGGAGCTTGGTTTTCTACTCCGAGCATATCAGCGTGGAGCTCACGAGAAGGAGAGTGCACTGTGGTGCATCGCCATCGAAATACTTCATGATTTACCTTTTTCAATTCTTCTTACCTCTTCTTTAATTGTTTCACCATTATACTCTTTATCTGTATACCAGCTCTTTCCTTCATCAAATGTCACATCTCTTGAAACAATAAACTGTTTGGTTAAAGGACTCCATAACCTGTAACCCATCTGTTTTTCATCATATCCAATGAACACATATTTTTCAGCTTTTGGTTCAAGCTTATGTCTAAGTTGTGATGGTACATAAGCATAAGCAACTGATCCAAACACTTTACAATGATCAAGTGTTGGTTTCTTACCCCACCAAGCTTCATAAGGGGTCATTCCATTTAAAGTTGTACATGGTAATCTATTTATCAGATATGTTGCTGTATTTATAGCCTCAACCCAAAGATAATTTGGACAATTATTCTCCTTTAACGTTGCTCTAGCAAACTCAACCAGAGTTCCGTTTCTCCTTTCTTGTACTCCATTTTGTTGCGTTGTATACGTGCATTCCATAGATAATCATTGAATTCTCGAGAAAAATATTCTCCTCCTCCATCAGACCTTAGTCTTTTGAGTTTTTGTCCTATAAGTCTTTTAGCATATGCATGAAAATGCTTGAAAGCTCCAAACACTTCTGACTTCTCTTTCAAAACATAAAGAGTTATCCATCTTGTTGCATCATCAATAAAAAGAACGTAATACCTTGACCCATTGATAGATCCTTCTTTTGTCGGTCCCCATACATCTGTATGTATGAGTTCTAGCAAACCATCATGTTTGTTACCATTCTTCTAAAATGGTAACCTGTGTGCTTTTCCCATCTGATAGGCTTCACATTTGTGAATCATATGTTGATTCTTCATATTCGGTAATCCTCTTAAGGATTGTTTCTGTTGGAGCAAACCAATCACAAATTGGTGATTATACAGATCTTGGAGAATGCTTATGGTCAGAATGAAGCAAAGAAAGACACTTGTAAAGTGAAGAAGAATTCAGGATGATGTCTTGTACACATATGTACATATAAGTGAAGAATCTTGTAAGCTAAGTATAGTTAAACCCTTAGATGATAAGGAGTAGAGTCATAGACGCGAGATGAGTCTAAAGTCGTGTGTATATAAGATAATTATGACAAGAAATGTATGAGAGAAAAAGTAATAGAGTCATTTTGTAAATGACAATTTCCAGGAAGATGTGTAGAGAGTTTTTTCCCAGAAAATAGCGACGGGTTTTTCTCTGAGTGCTCTCTGTCTGATCATGTGGATCAGAAATCCTTTTGTACACATCTAATTGAGAAGCTAATCAAGCTATGTCTAGAGTTTCAGAATCTAATTCCTCTCCTACTGTGAGAATGATCATTAGGAACATTCATATGTAGAATGTGAGAACTGAACCCTGAAAGTAGCGCACTTTTCCGTCTCAGTATTTTGATCAGATCTGAGTGTATACTGTAAAGTTTTTTATGAGTGAGCACTTAAAATTTAAGTTAGAAGATAAGGAAGCTATGGCTAAAAGCATTTAGCAAAACGGGTTTCAGATTGGGAGAAATCAAGTTAAGAAGTTGGCTATGTCGAAGGCGCAACTTCTGAGAGTCATTTTCTGACATGTATTTGATCTTAATGATCAAATTAAACTTTTGGTGATTAGTTTTGAGAACTAATGACTAGTATGATTGCGCAAAGGTATTGCTAATACTTGTGCATCATTTACTTGAAGAAATTTGAAGATTTGTGCAGGTAAAGAAGTTGATATCTGAAGCAGACTTTCTGAAGTTGACACTTCTTCACTCAGAGAAGTGTTGCTTGAAGTTTTGGTAAAGAAGAACATTGTTTGTGTAAAGTTTGGTTTATAACTAACATAGAAGTGTTCTTAAGTCAGTATAGATCAAACCTTTGGAGATTAAGAGGTTTCCAACAGTGGTATCAGAGCTAAAGGTGAAGTACAAGAGAAGAAAAGATAATTGAAGTTCCGACTGGTGCAGATATTGAAGATCTTCCAAATCAAAGGAGGACAAGGACAAACTATTGAAGATAACTTGCAGAAGTTCATAGTACAAGTTCGAAAGAATCAAGAAGGACAAAGACTATATCAAAGGTACACTTTCTCCTCATAAACCATAGTAATTGCAGATACAGAAAGTCAAGGATGGGAGAAAGCTTGCAGATTGATAAGCTAGATAGGGAGAACTATCCAGCATGGTCCATGAGGATGGAAGCACACCTCATGAGCAAAGACCTTATAGCATTTATTACAGGAGATGAAGAAAAACCTGAATTTGCAGATCCTAGTATTCCTACTAGGGAAGAGCTTGCAATGTTGAAGACTTGGATGAGAAAGGATGCTCAAGCAAGGAGTATCATCTACATGGTTGTAAATGATTATCTTCTACCTCACATCAGAGGTTTGGAAAGTGCTACAGATGTTTGGAATGCCTTGGAAGAGCATTTCCAAAATACAACTAAGTCTAGGAAGTCCTCACTATGGGCTGAGTTCACAACCTTCAAGAAGAAGAGCTCACAATCAATTTCAGATTATGTGGCAAGGATGAAAGATATTGCAGATAGTTTGGGAGCAGTGGATGAAGACATTGAAGAGGAAAAGTTGGTAAGACAAATACTTACAGGCTTGAGAGGAGATGAGAAGTGGAAGCCTTTTATATTGTCCATAGAATTGTCACTTGATCACTTTACTCCTGATCTTAATCAATTGCTAGGACACATGCTAACCTTTGAGCAGGATCTTAAAGGAGACAATGATAGAAGTACAAGTCAAGATATGTACTCTAAGGACAAGAAAAAGAATGGCAAGGGAAAGCAATCAAATGATGATGAAGGGAATTCAAATCAAGCTAACTTAACAAAAGGGAAGATGAACTTCAGAGGTAAAGGAAGAGGAGGTAAGAACAAAGATAATGCTAAAGCTTGTTGGATTTGTGGCAGAACAAATCATTTGGCAAATGATTGTTGGTATAACAATCAAAATGGTGGAAGCAATAATCAGAATTATAATCAAAGAGGTAGAGGAGGCAGAAACCAAAGAGGCAATTTCAGAGGAAGAGGTGGTAGGACATCATATGGTAGAGGAGGTGGAAGAAACTTCCAATCTCAGTCCTACAACAACAATTATTACAATTATGCATCAGATCAGAAGGATGACATGACTCTTATCTTGAATGCAACTCATGAATCAATGGGAGAAGATCAAAGAGTGTTTTATATTGACTCAGGGTGTAGCAATCATCTGAGTGGGAATCTATCCTTGATGACTGATATGGAAGCAAGGGTGAATGGACACACAGTTCAAACAGGTGACAATACCAAACATAAAGTGGAGAGCATTGGATCAGTGAAGACAAAGAGTGGAAGTACACTTCTGAGCAAGGTACTTTATGTTCCTACTATTCCTAAAAATTTGATAAGTGTAGGACAAATTGTGGAGAAAGGATATGAGGTAAGATTCACAAATGATGGTGTCTATGTACAAGATCCAAATCAGGGATATAGAAACATAATTGCAGGGAAAAAGGAAGGAAGATTGTTCACTCTCAAAGTCCAAGGTAATGTGGGACATGCATTATTTACCTATGGAAGTCAAAAGGTATCTGAATTAGACCTATGGCATAAAAGGCTAGGTCATTTCAATGAGAGAGCTATAAAGGAAATGTCAAAGAATCAGGTGGTGCTTGGATTGCCAAATATTGAAGGGCAACATATGGTGTACAAGTGTGAAGCTTGTCAATTAGGTAAAGCACATAAGAGTTCTTATAACAAATCAGGGTACAAGCATTCAAATATGCTTGAATTGGTTCATACAGATGTATGGGGTCCCTCAAGGGACTATAGCATAAATGGATCCAGATATTATGTGTTGTTTGTTGATGATGCAACCAGGTGGATTACTTTGTATGTAATCAAGGATAAATCAGAAGTTTTCAAGACATTCAAACATTTTCATGCTTATGCAGAAAGGATCACAGGGCAAAAGCTCAAGAGGTTGAGATCAGATGGAGGGGGAGAGTATTTCTCTAAAGAGTTTGATGATTATTTGTGGAATGTAGGTATCAAAAGAGAAGTAACTTGCAGGTACTCCCCTCAACAGAATGGAGTAGCAGAAAGAAGGAATAGGACTCTTGTAGAGTTTGCAAGAGCCATGATGAAGGAAAAGAATTGTCCAAATTACTTATGGGCAGAAGCCATTAACACTGCAACATACCTTGTGAATAGGTTGCCTTGCAAAGCTTTGGAAGGAGGAACTCCTTATGAAGCATGGTGGGGTAAGAAACCTACCCTTGATCATTGTAAGGTTTTTGGATGTATTGCATATGCCTATGTTCCTTCACAATTAAGACATAAGCTAGAACCAAAAGCAGAAAAGTATGTGTTTATTGGATATGATGATAGACAGATGGGTTACAGGTTGTGGAGTCCATCCACAAAGCAATTTCTTGTTACTAAAGATGTGACATTTGATGAGCAAAACATGTGGTATACAGGATCACCAAATGAGTTTGCAGGTGTTGAAGAGATACAAAGAAAAGGAAAGGCAAAGGTAAAAGTATGTGAAGAAATTGTTGATGAAGTTGACTCTAGAAGTAGAGTGCAGGATCATGTAGAAGAAGGGCCAAGATTTGATCCAGAGTCAAATGAGGCTGAAACTTCAAGAAGTGCAGAAATCAGAAGATCTACAAGGGAAAGGAAAGAACCTATAAGGTATAGTTATGATACATCTTTCCTAACAACAAAAGATTATGCTTACATTGTGAAAACAGAAGAAGATCCAACCACTTATGAAGAAGCCAAAGGTAAACAGAATTGGGAGAAGGCAATGCAAGAAGAGTATGATGCTCTACTTGAAAATGAAACTTGGGAATTAGTACCAAGACCAAAGAATCAGAAGGTCATTGGATGCAAGTGGGTATATAAAACAAAGAGGTTTGCAGATGGTAAAGTGTCTAGATATAAGGCTAGACTTGTGGTCAAAGGTTATGCCCAAACTTATGGGGTAGATTATGATGAAACCTTTAGTCCTGTTGCTAAGATGTCTACAATTAGGACATTGATTGCTATTGCTGCTTGCAAGGGATGGAAATTATCACAATTGGATGTGAAAAATGCATTTTTAAATGGATACATTGCAGATGAAGTATATATGGAGCAACCAGAAGGCTTCATGGAATCAATTGGATCAGATTATGTGTGTAAGCTCAAGAGAGCTTTATATGGGTTGAAGCAAGCCCCAAGAGCTTGGAATTACAGATTGGTCAAGTTCTTGAATGAATGTGGATTTCAAGCATCAAAGGCAGATAGTAGCTTGCTAGTGAAGGCAAGTGAAAATGGATACATTTACATGTGCATTTATGTTGATGATATTATTGTTACAGGAACAGATGCTCAAGGAATCAATGAACTCAAAAGACAAATAGAGAAGGAGTTTAAGATAAGTGATTTGGGAAACTTATCTTATTTTCTAGGAATGCAGATTGTGTATACTCAACATGGAGTATATGTTTCACAAGAGAGATACTTGAAGAATCTTCTGGTTAAGTTTAACATGGAAGATTGCAAGATCTCAACTACACCATTGGAGGTAAATCATAAATTAAGCAGGTATGGAGGTGAAGAGTTCAATGATATGAAGAAATATCAGAGTTTGGTAGGTAGTTTAATCTATGCTACCTTGACAAGGCCAGATCTATCATATGCAGTAGGTGTGTTGTCACAATTTATGCATTGTCCAAAGAAGACTCATTGGATTGCAGCCCAAAGGGTACTCAGATATATCAAAGGAACCCTAAGTGAAGGTTTGTATTATGGTTTCACTTCTGACACAAGAATCAAAGTGTTTAGTGATGCAGATTGGGCAGGTGACTCAGATGATAGAAGGTCTACTCATGGATATCTTTGTTATGTTGGAGATAAGCTAGTGTCTTGGTGTTCAAGGAAGCAACATACAGTTGCTTTGTCATCCACAGAAGCTGAGTATAAGGGAATGGTAGAAGCTGCAAAAGAAGTCATATGGTTGAAGACCTTGATGAAAAGTTTTGAGACTGATCATAGTACTCCAATAATTTTTGGAGACAATATGAGTTCTTTGTATTTGGCAGCTAACCCTGTTTTTCATGCCAGGACTAAGCATATAGAGATTCAGTATCATTTCTTGAGGGAAAAGGTACTTGATAAAGAGATTGAAGTGATGTACACTCCAACAAAAGAACAGGTGGCAGATATGATGACAAAAAGTTTGGATGGACCTAAGCTACAGAGATTCAAGGAGATGGCAGGAGTGAAGAAGAATGGAATAATCACAATTAGTGATTGAGGGGGAGCTGTTGGAGCAAACCAATCACAAATTGGTGATTATACAGATCTTGGAGAATGCTTATGGTCAGAATGAAGCAAAGAAAGACACTTGTAAAGTGAAGAAGAATTCAGGATGATGTCTTGTACACATATGTACATATAAGTGAAGAATCTTGTAAGCTAAGTATAGTTAAACCCTTAGATGATAAGGAGTAGAGTCATAGACGCGAGATGAGTCTAAAGTCGTGTGTATATAAGATAATTATGACAAGAAATGTATGAGAGAAAAAGTAATAGAGTCATTTTGTAAATGACAATTTCCAGGAAGATGTGTAGAGAGTTTTTTCCCAGAAAATAGCGACGGGTTTTTCTCTGAGTGCTCTCTGTCTGATCATGTGGATCAGAAATCCTTTTGTACACATCTAATTGAGAAGCTAATCAAGCTATGTCTAGAGTTTCAGAATCTAATTCCTCTCCTACTGTGAGAATGATCATTAGGAACATTCATATGTAGAATGTGAGAACTAAAGCCTGAAAGTAGCGCACTTTTCCGTCTCAGTATTTTGATCAGATCTGAGTGTATACTGTAAAGTTTTTTATGAGTGAGCACTTAAAATTTAAGTTAGAAGATAAGGAAGCTATGGCTAAAAGCATTTAGCAAAACGGGTTTCAGATTGGGAGAAATCAAGTTAAGAAGTTGGCTATGTCAAAGGCGCAACTTCTGAGAGTCATTTTCTGACATGTATTTGATCTTAATGATCGAATTAAACTTTTGGTGATTAGTTTTGAGAACTAATGACTAGTATGATTGCGCAAAGGTATTGCTAATACTTGTGCATCATTTACTTGAAGAAATTTGAAGATTTGTGCAGGTAAAGAAGTTGATATCTGAAGCAGACTTTCTGAAGTTGACACTTCTTCACTCAGAGAAGTGTTGCTTGAAGTTTTGGTAAAGAAGAACATTGTTTGTGTAAAGTTTGGTTTATAACTGACATAGAAGTGTTCTTAAGTCAGTATAGATCAAACCTTTGGAGATTAAGAGGTTTCCAACAGTTTCTCCACCATAGTTTTGATTCCTTTTTCATTAAAATGTCCTAACCTCTTATGCCAGAGGTCTAGTTCTGTAAATGCTTTATCACCATGTGTGATTAAAGCTTGACCAACATTCCCTTGCACCTTAAGAGTAAAAAGTCTACCTTCCTTTTTACCATGGAGAATTTGATTGTATCCACTCTCTGGATCTTCGACAAATACTCCTTCATTTGTAAACCTGACTTGAAAACCTTTTTCTAGTATATGTCCCACACTGATCACATTCTTTGGGATTGTTGGAACATACAAAACATTTGTTAGCAGATCAGCTCCATTCTTACAATTTACTTTTCCAATTGACCGTACATTATGTTTTGTGTTATCACCTGTTTGTACTCTATGATTTGAAATACCTCCTTCCATTTCTGATAATAATTCTATATTTCCTGAAAAATGATTTGAAAAACCAGAGTCAATATAGAATACCTTGAGGTATTCATTCTCTGACATGCTTATCGAATTCATCATCAATGTTGTATGATTGTCATTCTGTGTATCATTCGCATAGTTGTAGTAGGTAGTGTTGTGAGACTGATTCTGTCCCCAACTTCTTGCTCCACCTCTACCATATCCGCCTCTTTGGCTTTGTCTACCTCTTTGATATCTTCCACTTCTGCCTCTGCTATTGTTATTTTGATTCTGACTTGATCCTTGAGAATTATGCCAGCAATCATGAGCCAAATGACTGCTTAATCCACAGATCCAACAAGTCTTCTTGTTATTATTCTGATTACCTCTTCCTTTTGTATTACCTCTACTTTTACTTCTGGCATTAACTCTTCCTCTTGCATAATTTGCTTGAGTAGTCATCTCTTCTTCATCTTTTTCTTTACCTTTATCACCTTTCTTCTTATTCTTTGCGTACATAGCAGAACTATGTCCTTTATCTCCATCTGTCTTCAAATCTTGCTCAAATGTTAGCATTAGTCCAAGCAGCTGATTTAAATCTGGTACAAAATGATTTAACGATAGTTTAGTTGAAAGTACGAAAGGTTTCCACCTTTCATCTCCTCTCAGTCCGGCAAGCAATTGCGCTATCAATCTGTGGTCTTCAATACCTTCTTCAATAGATCCAAGACTGTCTGCCAAGTCCTTCATCTTAGTGATGTAATCACTAATGCTTTGACTTTGCTTTTTCTTGAACGTTGTGAACTCCGACCATAAGCTAGCCTTCCTAGCTTTAGTAGTGTTTTGGAAATGATCTTCCAATGCACTCCATCTGTCTTCCGCTTTCTCCAGACCTCTAATGTGTGGTAACAAATGATCTGTAATGGTATTGTAAATATACACTCTTGCCGTTGCATCTTTCTTCTGCCACAACTTCAAAGCTTCTAGTTCTTCTTTCTTTGGTTGACTATCGTCTCCAAAAGTAGGCTTCTTTTCTTCTCATGTTACATATATCATTAAGTCCTTACTCATAAGTAAGGCTTCCATTCTCATTTCCCATGCGGGATAATTATCTCTATCCAATTTGTCAATAGAAACATGATCTGCTATGATCTTCTTGTTTCTGTTACTGTCTGTGAGTAAAACTTTAAAAGTTTTTACCTTTCATAGACCTTTACCCTTGAGAATGACTTCGAAACACTTTTCTGATGCCGTTTGCTATTGATCACCTCAGTTTTCACTTTCCTACAAAGAATTCTTCAAATTCTCTTGTATGTATGCTTCCGTTTACTCTTGAGGACCTTTCTGCTCTTCAGAACCTTTTCTACTCTGATACCACTTGTTGGCTTCGTGACAAAAGCTTGATAACTTAAGCTGCGGAATTTGCCACGCCACAAGAAGCTAAAGTGATGTTAGAACACCTCTATAATCATCAATAGCTTAGCAAACTTCCTAAAACTGAAAAACGTCACAACTGTGTTTAGTGAAATTCAAAACTTCACTTTACAGAAAAACTTCACCTTTTCTTCAGGCTTCAATTCTCATCTCGTTTACTTCAAACTTTACAATTCTGTGCTTGATTACTGTTAGATAATCTTTCAACCACTTGATTGTACTAAACCTGTATTTTGAAACCACCGGAATCTCATCGAAACTCTACCAGACTGTCACCGGAATCTCACCAAAATGTTACCGAAATGTTACCAGAATATTATCGAAACCAACTGCAATTCTGTTTGTAGTTACTTCAAATGATTGTACATGAAGTAAGGAAGTAATACCTGAACTTCCTTTAGTGAATGAACTCTATCTGAAGTTTGAGGAAAACTTCACCAGTTCTGAATGTCTTTACGGTCAGACATAATACTGTGTGTACATGTCCCGTTTCACAAAATTCTTTTGATCACTTTGTAATAGAGACTCGTAGCTTCAAGATGAGCTATCTCTCATAAAAAACTTTACACTATACAATGAGATCTAACTTGTAGAAATACCATAAAATGTATACTAAGAAAACTGTAATTGTTAACTAACTTTCACAGTAACATGAAATCACTTAGATTTCTTCACACAAGAAGAATGCGCTCAAATCTTTCCACATAAATATGTGTTTTCTATTAGAGAAGATGTGTACAAAATGGCTTGGCCTCTCTTTGCTCATAGCCATGAAAAACCTCTCCTACACTGAGTAGTTTTTCCTTACCATCTCTCTCTCTCATATGAATACCTGACTATTCAGGTTCTATTATTCATCTCTACATACACATTATTGCGTCTACTACAAAATGCGCTTCTAAGTTCAGCTGCCTCTCTGGCTATCTATTCTCACATTTTAAGCACTCTCTCAACACTCTTATATATACATTTTTTATCCGAGATTCAAAACTCGTAATTTTGGAAGTTTCTACGATGTATATTACAGGCGTGAATTTGTCCCTTCACTAAGGCTTTGATTTTCATGCACAAGCACTATGTGAGTCAAGAGGCATATTATACCCCAAATCAGGTCATGCAAAACCTCTTGTGAAGCTTGGTTGGAGTTAGAGAATCTATATCAGAGCAAGAACCCTGCTAGGAAAGCTCATCTAAGGAGACAACTAGCCAACACAAGGATGAAAGTTGGTGAATCTGTTCAACCACATCTTTTGAGTCTCAAAGATTAATGAGATTAGTTAATTAATGTTGGAGTCAATATTTCAAATGAAGAGATGGTAAATATGCCTCTAAAATCACTTTCATCCTTATATCATGCTTTTGTTACTTCTTTATCTTTTTCTACAAGAGATAGAGAACTTTCATTTGAAGAGCTGTAGTTTTATTACTTCAAGATGCAAATCAACAAATAATTATGGAAGAGAATGATGAAGCCATGTTATCATCATCAAAGGGAAAGAAGAAGAAGTAGACCACAAAGAAGGAGAAGAGTCAACAAACAAAGAAGGAAAGTAAGTTTTTTACTCCCAAAAATTCTACTCCTACCCCTATTAATTCCCATTACCCAAAGAAAAAGTTGTTACTACATCTACTTCAAAGAAAGGAATTTTCCATTATTGTAAAAAATCAAGTCAATTAATAGCAGAATGTAGAACAAGGATTTTTAATGAGAAAAAGAAAGCATCACGTATTAATCTTGAAGATGAATCAAAAGCTAAATCTTCTAAGGAAGAATGCATGTGTTACTAATGAAGAAGTAGCTTTTGATCAAGGAGCATTAAATGCAATCTTAAATAATCCTTAGATTTTTTTATTCTAGAGCCACTAATCATATGGCAGGCTGCAGAAAGGTATTTTCTTCTCTTACTAACTCTTCAAGTAGAAGAGTGAACATTGTGGATGGTCATGATTTGGATGTTTTAGGTGTTGGAGAAGTGAACCTTAAGTCAAGAGAAAGTGGAAATTTCACAATCTCCAATGTTCTTTATGTGCCATACATGAAGAAGAATTTTCTCTCTATCTTTACTTTCTTTCCAGATAGTTATAAAGTTGTTTTTAAGAAAGATTCATGTCACATCCTCTCAATGGATCAAGAACATTGTCTACTTCAAGGTCAAAATAGAAGTTGCATGTTTATGTTATCCAAAATTAGTCATGCTAATGTTTCTAAGTCTTCTACACCTAAGGAGAACATGAAGTTATGCCATGGTAGATTTGGCCATATCAGCTACATGGCTCTCAAGAATATCAAAGATCAAGGTATGGTGGAGAGTTTGCCTAATTTTTCTTTACTAGATGATGCAAAATCATGTGAAGGATGTCGTGAAGGAAAGCTTTAAAAAGTTCCTTTTAAGAAGAATGGATACATCACGACCATAAGGAAGTTGTAGACCATACATTCTATTTGGGTTCAAGAACACATAACTACTGACTCATACTACAAACTTCCAAGAAACAAATATCAGCAATGATCTTTGCACACACAGAGAAAATACTCACAATTGTACTTCAGATTTAGCACTTTTATGTTGCACCAAAATATTATTCAACAAAATCTTACTCAAGAAAATAGAGAACTCTACTTGCGCTGAGTAGGAAATACAAAATACTCGATTAAGTTCTTTGAAATAACAGAGTTTACAACATAGTAAGCTTTATGCTTCTCTAAATTGATGATACTGGATGACCTGAACTATGTTCAACCTATGTAGTTACATGAAGAGAGTCGTTTCCTCTTCTCTAGGCTTTTTTGTCTCCCTCACACGCTTCGCATTCCCATTACATACCCGCATGAAAAAGAAACAACGGGCATAATCATGCAATATGGACGCCCAATTAATTTGTAACTACTTATCAAAATTCTGAGTGAGCAAAATACGAACTCAACAAAATTTCAAGTCAGCAATATTCCAATTTAGCAACATCCGATTCAGCAAAATTTCGGTCAGCAACATTGTGATTCAGGAAACCTTTAGAAATCTGACTCACTACTCATTCTTCTAATTTCTCTCCCCTCAACACCTGGCACTACCCATAGAGCATTTTTCCTAAAAATCAGACCCGAATTCACAATCCCTTGATCATCGACAATAAGACTAAGCTCTTTGTTGTCATCTTTATGTTGAACTTCCACTGCAACCTTAATACATTCATCAACTTGATCTTCAACCTGCATATCCTCTTGCTCTTGCATCTCCGTTAATGTGAACTTTTCCTCCTTTTGAACCAAAACATCCAATTCTTTATCTAGATTATGATGAACCATCTGCTCTTTTAGTTCTGCAACCTGTTGTAATAATACTTGCTTCTTAGTTTCATGTTGTTCAACCATTTTCATCAATTGACTCTCCTGCACTGATATAAAGCCATCTTTCATCCGCTCATGAGGATAAGTGATTAGTGCTTGTAATATCTCTTTCAATCCTGTCCACAAGTCCTACATAAACTTTTGCATTTGCTCCTTTATGATTATCATATTCATTTCCGTCATTAACATTGCATCCATTTCCACTTCCTCATTCTCTAACCTCTTGCGTATTTCCAATGTTTGCTGCTTCTGAAACTAGGACAACACTTTTTCATGTTACTCAGAATTTCTCAGCAACTTTTTCTATAGATCTTGCACTTGTGTTTGTTGTGTTTGATATTCTTGAGAATTGAGTATTTCATTTAATAACTTCAGATTAGCACATGAAAACCATTGCATTCTCATGAAAGCACTTAACATAATCTTGGACCAACAACTATCAATAAAACATGCTACCACCAAAACAAAATGCAGATAAATATGCCTTCTTACTTCTGTGATCACCAATGTTTCTAATCTGATTTTTGAATTAAGCATCACCTGCACCAAATTAGATGACAACCAATCCATATGAGTTGGCTTCCCGTGAAACTTTTTCAAACGAAATCGATTGATCGGTTTTTCCATTCTCGTGCCAAACACATTAGCTACCATGAATGTCCCTTGACCTAAATCTTGCACAATCTAATATGGACCTTTATATCTCAAGGTAAGTTTTCCTGGATGTGGTCCTAATTTAGAGTTGTAAACCATCACCCAATCTCTAACCTGAAATAACTTGAATTTCACATTCATATTGACCCAAGCCTGTCTCCTTCTTTGAATTACCTCTATTATGTATGCACTAACTAAGCAATCCTCCTCCAACTGAAGAAGATACTAACTCTGATGCTTGACCGATACTTGAGGTGACATCTTTTCTATTGTGACTCACAAAGTGGGAACCACAAACTCCATTGGAACTACAAGTAAGAACCAATGTTGAGTCTGACAATCACAATAGATTTTAATTCTCAATCATACACACACATACACTTACACATACTATTTTGAAGTAAGAATCAATGCCGAGTCAGACAATCACAATAGATTTTAAATTCACGATCATATGCACATACACTTACACATACTATTGTGAAGTAAGAATCAACGTTGAGTCAAATAATCACAAAAAAAATTTCATTCACAATTATTTGTATGCACATACACATACTATTGGATGAAACATTGTTGGATCCCTTTACAATTCAAGGGATGTGAGAAGGTGTTAATAAGTCTAAAAGATAAAGCCATTTAGAGACCTAACAAGCTCTAGTTCACTTATTAACACCTTCACAACCCTTGAATTATCAAAAAGAAGTTAAAAGATTTTCCAACCTATACAATATATTTTAATTCACAATCATACAGACATACACATGCACATACACGACAATAGATTTTCACTTACAATTCACAACCATTCACGCGCATACACATACTATTGTGAAGTATGAATCAATATTGATTCAAATCAACTTAACTCTGTTGAAGTATAATTATGTAGGTATTCTTTTATAAAACATTATTCAAATGAATTTTTTGATTGAAAGCTTTGCGATCGAGAAAAAATTCAATCAAAAGCTTTTTGATCGAAAACTTTTCAATCCAAATAAATCTAAATTTTCATGTAAAAACTATTCACTCATTTCCAAATAAGCTGACATAGCATTGAATAATTTTATTCAATGATAAGGGTTCAACATAAAATTACATAGTTATTCACACAAATAATTGAATTGTTGAATAAGGAATATTGCAATCTGGACTAGGAATAGAGCCAATTGTAGACACACATGTAAGTAGTTTCACTAAAGATCAATGACATGAAAAATTTAGCATATTGGCTTACTAACTTGCATAGAGTGCTAGTGCATTCTACAAAATGATATACCTATATATACCACCATGTTACACCTTAGGATGCCATGAAAATAATATATCATGCTTCAAAGTTTTGGGTTCTGCACAACGACGTGAAGGTGTTAAATCCTAGAAGAACCTAGAGGATCAATGAGTTTTTTGATATTCCATTAGTACATGTTAATGCTCAAAGCTCTGTGGAGTTTTTTTCCATTTACATTGTTATAGACAAGCTAGTAGGGGAAGATAGAGTAATACTTTTTTTAGGTAAAAAACAAGTAGCTATAGTGGATAAAAAGGCAATAGCATATGCATTGTTTCTAGTTCCCGATGTAGAGAAAAAAGTTTAAAATCAATTGGAACTAGCTTTGTTACTTTTGAATGCATAAACATGGCCATAACAGTATTCCTCCTACATTCTTGCATGAATCAATTTCCAAGATACACTAGGGTGAGAAAGAGTATTACAAATTATTTTTTTCATACTTCCAAGTCTCTTTGAGATGACATTGTTATGATATAGATGGTGTTTGATCAATTAGAAAGGGGACATAACTCATTTGAGACTTACAACTTGTTTGGGGGAGGTATGATTCTAACCAACATTATCTATCAATGTTTCAAGTGCATAGCCAACCTCCTACTAGTAACCAAGATCCATGATAATGCAAAGCAATGCGCACATTTCCATCTTCCTCACTTAACGTCTTGTTTTCAAGAATAAAGGGAAGATTAAAACTATAGAAGTTGCACTAGAATCTTCTGAACCTCTTTTAGTGGAAAAGAGGCACAAACATCTGAGAGGAAGAAAGCACGAGTGACACAACCATGTCATCTTATGGAGTTATCAAATTGAATTTGAATAGTTTGAGAGGATGAAATGGCCAAATCCTTTTCAAGACAACATGTGCGTGTACCTTTCGAGCGAACAATCATATATTATCAAATTCTATCAAAGAAGGCGAAACCACTTCCTCCTACAACAACTTCAAAACCAAAAAAAGAAAAGGGGGAAAATGTAGAAGAAACAAAGATGAAGAGTTGAAACCATCCACCCCATCTCTAAGTATTGTATCTTCCTCCTTTAGAGTCATCAAGATCTGAATCATCTTCCTGATTTACTACTATATAACCAAAGTTTGATATACTCAAGTGGAAGTGACCTAGACATAATTGTAAGAGGCCACAAGACCCATTCCACCACTCGTAGGTGATCCACATCCACAACAGCCTCCACCACACCCACTTTTAACATCTTTGAGATGCCGGTCTCCACATCACCGATCCCCATCCCATCACCACCTCATGATGAAAAAACGCCCCATGGTCACACCTCCATCCTCTTCACTTGAAGAAAAGCTACAATAAGTTTTGAATTTATTGAACGAGTTTTCAAAGGACTATTCTAAGTGCAAGGAAGGAGCAAAAGAAGTGGAAGGTATGGTAGGAAGAGATCAAGAGATAACATCACCAAAATTAGATCTAAAAGAAGAAAGGGTGCGGCAAAGTAATGTTTTACAATACGTAGTGTCCAGATGGGAGGAACTTGAAAGTGGAACAACCATGGTGAATTCTCTTATGATGAGAGATTCTTTGTTGAAGATTAAATATTAGATGAAGATAGGTAAAGACACATGTATTAGATGCGACCAAGAATACGTATGGACATGATTTTGTAAGATGAATGCACGTTCATTTGTGGAAACACAAGCAACAACAAGCCGCACAACATGTCAGCTATTTCCACTATTCGCATGTACTCTGAGGATGAGTTTGCAACGACCAAGAGTTTCAAGGAAACGAGCAAAATCTTGGAAGATTTCTACAAGGTGGAGTAAAATCTTGGCTATCGATGATTCGTAATTATATGAGGAAGCCCATGGTGGAGTGCAAAAGACATAACCGCTTGCAACCACAATAGAGTATCAAAGACAGACAAATGCATTCTATAGGGGTCATGTGGAGGAGCCACATAGTGACATAAACGACCTTTAGAATGTGCCGAGGGTAGAACCGATTCCCATCCATAACAAATATGCTTCTTCATCACCTACACCATATTGGAGTTAGACATCTGTGGAAGCACGTGAACAACACAAGGAAGGAGAAGCTTGGAACACAACACACAATACTAAATGTATTACAACTAGAATGTACAAAGATAAGTAATCTGTTAGGGCTATAGCCATATATACAATCCGGGGGGAAAAACTTGTTAGAGAGGGAAAAAAGTGCCCCGGTGGTCCTAGTGTGTTCACACACATTACTACCTAAATATATCAACAACTCCCCCCTGGGAGTGATGCGGTGAAAAAGGAGCTAGCTTTCCTATATAAGGAAGTGCCAAGCTATGTGGAATCAATCCACAAAAGGTGTAAGCCCAAAGCTTTGTGGAAAGCTTCTAACTCTCCCTAGGAAGAGCCTTTGTGAAAAGGTTTGCAATGTTCTCCTGCGTGGGCACATATGCCAAGATAATCTCTCCAGTAGAGAACCTCTCCCTAACAAAATGATAATGCACCTCAATGTGCTTAGTGCGAGCATGAAGCATAGGGTTGCTCGCAACTGCCAATGCGCTATGACCGTTAGTGAAGATGGTGGTGGTAGAAGACTGACAAACACCCAAATCAGCCATACGGCATCTGAGCCACATACACTCAATAGTTGTTGTGAAAGCTGCCCTATACTCAGCCTCACAACTAGAAGTGGCCACAATAGGCTACTTCTTGCTCAACCAAGATATACATGAGCTACCAAGCATGAAGCAAAAGCCACTAGTGGACACATGAGTGTCATAGCAACCAACCCAATCACTGTCAGAAAAAGCATGCAAATCCGGTGGTAGTGATCCCCCCTTGGGATAAAACAATCCAAGTAGTCGAGTACCATTCAAGTAGTGAAATATGTTCTTAACTGCTTGCCAATGCTTGACACCTAGGCAATGCATAAACCTGCTCATCTGTGAGATAGCAAACTGAATATGTGGCCAAGTAGTGCATAAGTAAATCAAGCATCCAAGAGCCTACTGATACATCAAATGCATCTCCAACATCATGAAGACTCAATTGTAAACCTATCTCCATAGGAGTAGCAATAGGCTGATAGTCTTCAAGGTCAAAATGTTTCAATAATGTGTCAATATATTTCGTTCGACACAAAGCCATTCCACCATCAACTTGCATAAACTGAATGCCCAAATAATGATGTAATGCCCTAAATCAGGCATCTCAAATGAGGCATGCAAAGCAATATGCTTCTCATGAGGACGAGTGAGCAGCATGTCATCAACATACACACAATGAATAGAAGAACATCATTAGCACGCTCAACATATAAGGTGCTCTCAGTTGGACTGTTCTCAAAACCATGTGCGATCAAATAGGCATGTATCTTTTAATACCAAGCATGTGGTGCTTGCTTTAAACCATATAATGCCTTCTTTAACCTGCACACGTGGTTTTCATGCCCTTTCTGCACAAAGCCATGGGGCTGAAAAACATACACTTCTTCATGCGAGTCACCATTTAGAAATGTTGTTTTAATGTCTAACTAATGTACATTTCAACCATGATGAGGTGCAAGTGCAGAGATGCTATGAAAAGTAGTCATTCGACAAGTATGTGCAAAGGTTTCATCAAAATTAATGCCTCTTTCATATGCATGACCCTTTGCAACAAGCCTAGCCTTATACCTGTCAATTATTCAATCAGGTTTACGCTTCAGCTTGTATACCCACTTAGTGCTAATGGCATTCTTGCCAGGAGGAAAGGCACATAAAGACCAAGTACCATTTTTCATGATAACATCATATTCAGATTGCATTGTAGCCATTGAATGTTCATAATTCTGTGCTTCATCAAACAAAATAGGCTCAGTCTCATCACGCAGACTAGAGGTAGCCATAACATAGCAATCTGATGTAAAAGAGGCACTATGAGAGCCTGAAAGAGTACGATATGATAGAGGTGCATCCAATTTACTATCACACAAAGTTTGCACCAGCCATTTTGGCATAGTTTTTACCTCCTCAATATTGTCTCTCTCATCAACAAGTGCATCATGTAAATCTACATTAGAAATAGAATGATCTCCATCATCACTTGAAACCTGTAAAGGTTATGAAGTTGCCTCATTAGGACCAGCACTAGACTATCCACCTATAAAAAGAGGTAGCAAAGTATCATACATGTCTTTAGAGCTAACAGATGTCTCCTTCGTACATGAAAGTAAAGGCTGAATAGCATATTCCATAAAAACAACATTAGGGCTAACCAAAATGCGTTTAGTCTGTGGACGATATAAATGATAGCCTTCACTTAGAACTCTACCCAACAAAAATACATTTTACTTATTTATCATCCAGTTTCCCACGATGTTGTTCAGGCACTAATGCATATGTTAGACAACCAAAAACATGCACATGAGCAACCGATGGCTTGTGGCCATGCCAAACCTCATATGGAGTGATAGACACCAGTGCTTTAGTAGGACACTTGTTAAGTACAAATGTTGAACACATGATAGCCTCAAGCTAGAAACTAGGTGGTAAAGCCTGACTCTTGACCATACACCTTGCCATCTCCATGAGTGACCTGTTCTTCCATTCAACAACTCCATTCTATTGAGGTGTATATGGCATTATACATGGATGATTTATTCCACATTTAGCTAGAAATGCAATAAAGTTAAAAGACATATATCCCCCCCCTGATTAGAACAGAGGGTGCCCATTTTACATGCTCACAGATTTTCACCCAAAACCAAAAACTGTTTGAACTTCACAAAAACACTTCAGACTTTGCCTTCAATGCCCATGCATGTTTGGAAAAATCATTGATGAAAGTCACGAAGTAAAGATAGTTTCCAAAAGAGGTTGTCTACATAGGACCACGGTCGTCGCTGTGAACAAGCTGCAATTTCTGAGTAGCTCAAACTGAACCATCTTTTGGAAAGGAGTAACACTACATTTTGCCCAAAATAAAGCCTTCAGAGACATGTTTTCTAGGTGCCTCAAGTTTGGGCAAAGAGGACACCATTTCAGATTTCTACAGGCATAGCAAGCTAGAAAAATTCAGATGATCAAAGCGTGCATGCCAAAGCTTTGGTACTCAGAATGATCTTACCAACTCCCATGACAAGATAAGAGGAGTTCTTGGTGCATGTGACAGTATTCCCTGTAGGGGTAGGCTCGAGTGAGTTGAAGAAACTACGCTATGAGGTAATATGTTTGGTATCCTCACTTTCAAAATACCAAACATTTGAATCTGTTGCAGACACACTGTTCAGGAGAAGATGGGTCAAAACTACAAATAGTAGTAAATGCCCATTCTTCATTTTGCACAAGATTAGCAGACTATTTTCCGGGTAGAGGCCTCTGCAACAACCATTTTAGCCCCTTTTTTCTTTGCCTCTTTTGTAGCCAGTTTTGGACAGTTCTTTATAACATGATTGTTTCCTTTATAGTACTTACAAAAGAATTTCTGCTTCTCTGATTTTTTTCTCATCTTTTTCTTCCTTCTTCGAATGTGCAGCATTTGCAGATTTTTGCTTACTAGTAGATGAGCTCCATTTACCTTTGCCCTTCTGACTAGCCAGGAAAGCTTGATCTACAACATGCATAATGGACCTCTTTTGCCTAGATTGATCTTCCTGCAATATAATAGAGAATAACTCCTCAAATGACAGTGTATCCCAAGCCTCCTTAGCTATTCTACAAGAGTGAAGCGAGGAATAATGACACGTTTGACAAACAAGGCTATCAATGCATGTGCCTGAGCATCTTTGCCATCCCAAGGAATTTGCTCTATAGTAGATGTAGCAAAAACTGCAGCGCGAACAGGAATCTGAAGAATATCAGTAATTTTTCTAATGAGATAAATGGGGCCTCTTGGAAGAAGGAATTCATAGATAAAAACACTAATTATGACCACTACTTTGACTCACTATCACTCTCCTTATATAAGCACCTAGGGACCTCTCGAATACCAATATGTAGAGGCCTTTATGAGTTCCTTAGGATGTGAAAGGGAGGATGATTAGGAAAAGCTTTGTTCAACTACCTATAGATCCCAAGTCCACCAAAAAACAAGCTATCCTATTAGTACATGGTCAAAGCCATAAGATATGCTTTCAAGATGGAGTACATAATAGACCTTATGATCAAGATGATGCACAAGATCATCAACATGATAGATGTGTCTCTAAAAACATTCGACAACTTGCAAGTGGTTGAAATCAAGGTTATTGGACTCTTGAGTAGCCCTAAATGCTTAATATTTGATTTATCCATTGCACCTAGTTTAGATTGTTTATGGACATATTATTCATGCTTTATATTTCGTCCATTCCACTACATGTAGACATTTGAAGACACATTCACCAGCGAGTTTTTTGCGAAGCACTTACGTATTTTCTCACCATGCCCTTATTGATGAATGAAAGGCTAGTGGGTTATAATTTACATGTGAAAACACAACACAAATAGGTGGTACAAGAACGATATAAAACGTAGGATTGGCAACAAATCATGGGAGAAACAATTCAAAAGATTATAGAAACTCTCAATATACACGACAATGAATGAAAATTGAGGATCCACAGTATGCGCAAGAAGGAAATCAAGGAATGCTCTAAGAATCCCACTCAAATACTTTGTAAAACAAGCAACACATATGATACACACTACGAGGGAGGATATCATAAACTTGTTAGCACGAATTTCTTCACTATCCATCTATTTTATTTTTGTAGCTCTTAGACCACCATTCATCTTTATTCTAACATTTTATCAGTTACATCTCTCGAAGACAAAAAGAAGAAAAGAAAAGGAAAAAGAGAAGAGAGAAATCGAACGAGAAAAAGAGTTTCTCTCTGGTATTTTGTGTAATTCTCACAAACCTATTTTATGTCATCAAGGATGTTCAAATTCACTTGCAAAGGAGAACTAAAACCAATTCCTAACATCAACAATGATGATGGCCTAGAGGAGTTCTTGAATGACACATTGACGCATCTAGTTTTGGACTGAAGATTGGGAAATTGAAGACCTCACAATATACCCTCGTGAGAATTCCTTTCGGGGATGACAAGAATTAGGAGAGGTGGAGAATTACGTATTGAGGGCAATTAACTTTTTTCCTTCACTCTCTTATATCAATTTTGTGGGAAAGAAGAGTTGTACATACATGGAGAATAGTAACCTTGTAATAGGAAAGTCTTCCCTCTAAAGTCTTCAAGAGAGGAGACACATTAGAGAAGTTTCTTTTCATCTTTTAAGGAATTTTCAAATAAGAAATGAGTGGTCTTGAAAGAACCACTATAAAAATGCTAAGACCCTCATTTATGAGTTGTCTTTTCACGCAAATTCATATCTTGACTTTTCCTTGCATTTTGAATGTGTATTGCTTAATTATGAGTTTCTCACACTATTTTGAAATCCATTGTGTATTACGTAACATGTTTAAACTATTTGAAAGCAAATTTGCATGCGTTTGCACTTGTTTAGGTGATAGAATCAAGTGGAAGAAGGTTTCTTGCAAGCTTTCAAGCTCTACATAGGGCTCTTACATTTTTCTTTTGTAATTGCGTATTGCAACTTGTAGCATTTATGAATAGGTTTAAAATGGGCCAATACACTTGCTAATTGGATCAACATTGAGCAAGTTATGGTCATTTTTGTGATTTAACCTTGTTTTTCTATAAAAAAAGTGTCTTCCCATCATGGCTTGGAGGGGTTTCCTTGAGTAATCATTGATCAACTTTTACTTGGTCATCCTATAAATCTATTCGGCTATCATCAAGGGGATGACCATTTCTACAAGGGCTACCTATTAATGTGTATATTGAGGCATGTATCGATGCATCCCCCTCCCATTGACAAATTGGGAACATGGCTAGCACTATGCTTTTGATGTTTCTAGCCACTCTGATAGCACTAGTGACTATGCTACCAATGGGGCTATTGATGCATGGACTGACTAATTTCCATGTGTGAATCTTCTTATGCTTACATTGATAATGCACATGAGAAAAAGATCAAAGAAAAAAATCCTGATTGTTATAGTGAATCTAAGAAAATATCACTTAAATAACACTCCCATGCTACATGTTGGGTTAAGCGCAAGACCTCCTCCTTCCTGTCCATTAGAACTAACCCCTAGGCTAATTTTATTGCTTTTCTATTACCCCAAAAGGAAATGGTGTTAGCTTGAATATAACCTTTCCTAAGCTACTTTATAATAGGCTATTGATTCTTCCATATGCCTATATTAATAGATTTCATTTACTAGACCCTCTCTTGCATGTTCTATGTTGTAACAACTCTTAGAGGTTGTGTGTTTTATCCACATTTATTCTAAATTAGAACACTTTAATAATATTGGTTGTTGGTATTTCGTAGATTTCTTTTGAAGATGTATATAAGATGGTCTCCTTAATACAAAGTTTTCTATATATCATGCATTCCTATGTTTCAAAGTAAAAGCACACAATGCGCCTTAGAATTTCAATCTATAATGATAGCGAATACAAATCAATCCTTTATATTTTATTTTATTTGTGATTAAGAACTTATTTGGTAGACAATCTATAGAAAGAAAAAAAAAATCAATAAGATATGATCTAGATTTGGTCTATAAAAGCGAAATTTGAATATTACACAAGAATCTTTCAGCATTCCTTGATGATCTTGCTCAATTATATGGTCCAAACTAGTATGATTGCGAGATTTATCGATCCTCTTGATATGTTTTATAAAGAATTGGTAAGTTATTTGAAGTCCATGTAAAGTTTTTGAAGAATACGTTTTTGGGCCCTCTTTTTGTTGTTTATGATACCTCTACGAGAAGCTTGTTCCTTGATGAGACCAGCCATGAGAAATGTGGATTTTTTCCCATCTCTTCATTTTTTTCTTGCAAGGTTCTAACTTAATGTGAGTGATCTAGTTGAGATGAACAAAGGTTGTTGTTACATGTTTGTTCTCTATTCTTACTTTCAAACATGGCTCCTAATCTCTTAGGCGCTCATTGAACTTGAGATTCGCTTGTTTTGTGTGTCCATTCAAGACCTTATCCTCCATATTAGGCCCTTTAATGGTTGTCTCAAGATTGTTTATCATATAAACCACCTTGAGGTCACATGTATGGATTCGAATCACGAATCCTCATAGGTAAGATTTCTCTTATTATTTAAAAAGGGATTGTATTCATATAATTATCTAGTAAAATGGTTCTTATATAGAAATAGATAAATATTCCAACGAGGGTGTTAGTAAGCTATTGCACCTTCTCTCGTGTCATTTTCTGAAGCCATCTTCATGAGGTTCTCCTTTTTTGAGTTTATCTCATTGAGATTCTTGATCATTAAGCAAAATCATTCTTCGTCATGTGCATAAATACTTTCCAAAAGTCCCACAATATGCTTTGTTGGAGTACTCTAATATTCCCCTAATAGTGTGTATATATATATATATATATATATATATATATATATATATATATATATATATATATATATATATATATATATATATATATATATATATATACACACACACACACACAATACGGCAACGTGACTAACAAAATATTCAAATTGAGGTATGTGGTATTCATAGGATTTTTGTTTTTTAATATTGACAAGACTTGCACCCAAAGTAGTCATATCAAAGGATCTATAAGAGTAGAAACTCTTGAAAACATGCTAGGCCAAATATCATTGTTGCAATTAGTCGCGAGAAAAGGAAGCCATTTTGAGAGCCATTGAGCTACAAAATTGAGCATAAATTGAGCTCACATTACCTATCTATAGTCGACTACACTTCCTTTGTATCATATGTTCAATAGCACTTACATTTTGATACATTCCTTCAAGTACATTTTTGTCTAATGGTTACTATTGTATCTTCATTATTACAATGATCGCATGAAATTGATTTCTCTGTGTGTACTTACTCATTTGCAACACTTTACTTGGCATCCTTAGAATAAAACTTCTAGCGTTCACATATGAAATGCTATCAAGGTTGGCTCAAAAAATCTCGAGATATGAAGTAAGGAAGGTGAATGTGTCTGCACACCTTCTAGATTCTAGAATGTCGGGATGACCCCCCTAACTTTCTAGATTCATTTCTCATTACATGGTGGAGCTAAATTCATGAAATAGCTTGATTTACTTCCATTAGATGTGTGCAAACGTTTTCTAGACAATTCATACTAGGTTGTGAACTCGGACCATAATACTAAGAACTTTTATTCCCAAAATACAAGGTTCTTCAGATTTCTTGCATATTATATTTATCTATTTTAATGCAAAAAATTGAGAGTGATGATCCAAATGACTTGGTGGTTCGAAATGCATCATTGTAGAGCTAGAGAAGTCCTCTAAACATCCTTGGAGTTAGATTGGTAGGTGTAGAGCAGGTTTTGTGCAACATTACCTCATCTCTGGACATAAACAAACCATCTCATTAAATTGGGATAAGAGCAACTAATCAACATGGGAGGTGGATTTCATTCATCCATAGGCAAATTGGATCTAGGTAACTACTCAACTTGGTCACTTAGAATGGAAGCTTATCTTCAAGGGAGAAACCTCTATGGTTACATATCTGGAGATGAGATGATTCCAATCCTCAAAAGCAAGGGTCGACCAACACAAGAAGAACAAGAGAGGTTAAACACATGGTGTTCAAAGCATGCTCTGGCATGGTCATATATTCTAAACTCGATCTCTGATTTTCTACTTCCACACATCAAGAGTTGCAAGACTTGACAAGAGACTTGGAGTGCTCTTGAAGCATTCTTCTCATCAAGTACCAAGGCAAGGAAGAATCAACTATCGATGGAATGCACCACACTCAAGAAGATTCCTAAGCAAAGTGTGACTCTCTTTGTCACCAAAATGAAGGACATAGCAGATCAACTTATAAGCATTGGAGAAATCATTGATGAAGAGAAAATAGTAATGCAAGTGTTTAATGGAATAAAGGTAGATGACAAATGGGAAGCTTTCACCACAACCATGGACATCTACATGTACATGCAAGTGATTTCAACACCCTGGTTCACACATGAGCCAAAGCTTATGAAGAATAGAGACGACTCAAAAGATAATCAATCCTCTTCTCTCTATATAGGTAAGAACAAGAACAAAGGTAGCAAAGGAAAAGGTAAAAAGTCTAATGATGAAGGTAGCACCTCTCAAGCAAACTTTGCATGTAGAGGTAGAGGCTCAAGAGGAAGAGGTAGAGGAGGAAGAAAAGAAAAGGGGAGAGCTCAAAGCTCATCTCCATGTGTCATATGTGGCATAACTAATCACATCACTGAGAATTGTTTGAGGAATCCTATAAATCAAAGACGTCGAGGTTACAATAGAGGAGGATATGGAAGCTCAAGAGGTAGATTCAACAAAAACAATGGATACAATAACAACTCATACAACAACAATAACTATCATGGAGGATATAAAAGAAGGAGATACTACAATAATTATGCAGATGATCAAACTCAAGAAGATTCATTTCTTCTAATGAACATGACCATGAAGCTAGGTAAAGTAGATGAACCAAGTATACACTAGAACCAAAAGGAGTGGCAAAGAGAAGAAATATGACAACTTTGGAGGTTGCAAGTGTTGATAAATTTAGGTAGTGATCTGTGTGAACACACTAGGATCGTCGGGGCACTTTTTTCCCTCTTTAGGAGGTTTTTTCCCCCCGCTTGTATATACGCCTATATCTCTAACAGGTTACTTATCTTTGTATATTCTAGTGGTAATACATTCACTATTGTGTGTTGTGCTCCAAGCTTCTTCTTCTTCCTTGTGTTGTTCTAGTGCTTTTGCAAACATCTATCTCCAACAATTGGTATCAAAATAGGTCGCCGCTTGATCTAGGGCATCCTCGACACTCTTCAATCACAGTCTCATATTTTCATGAAATTTGGTGAGCATACTAAGGGTGATTAGGAGATCAAACTAACTGCTTTGCTTTGTGGTGCCGATCCATATACATCTGATATGGATGTGAAAAACTTCTCTGATGGAGATTGGGTAGGCTCTAAAGATGATATGAGAAGCACATCTGGTTATCTTATGTTTGCAGGTACAAAGTTGATTTCATGGTCTTCCAAGAAGCAATCCATAGTTTCTCTTTCATCAACTGAGGCTGAATACAGAGGCTTGCAAATGCTACACAAGAAGCTATGTGGATTAGAACCCTATATTCAGATTTAGGGTTGAACACTTCAACTCCACATATATTTGGAGACAATAATAGTTCTTTACACCTTATTGCTAATACTATCTATCATGCCAAGATTAAACTTATGGAAGTTCATTACCATTATGTGAGAGACAAGATATTGAGTAAGGAGATACAACTATCATATGTGTCAACTTATCAACAATGTGCATATATGATGACAAATGCATTACATGGAATATAATTAAACAAATTCAATTCAATGATTGGATTGCAAGATATATCAAGCATCTTAGGCTTGAGGGGAAGTTGTTGGTGCAATTAGCAAGCCTAAGTGCATTGCTAAAGTTTCTAGACTATACATTCATTTAAGAACCACATATGAACTCATGCTTGTCAATTTGAGTGAATTTACTTTGGATAAATGTAAAAGTCAAAAGAAGATGGAATCTCATGGAGTTAGGAGCGTCAAGCCATGACTCATTTGGTAGGGGAATCAAATCTATTATGTCCCTAAACTATAGGGTCACGTTTAGGTGAGCAAAAGTGTGAATTCAAACTCAAAGAATGAGTATAAGTAGACATGGTTTTAGTCATGAGACAAGGGATCCATTCTAAGAGGCATTGAGCTACAAACATGCACATACATTGAGCTCACACTACCTATGTGTAGTCCACTACACTTCCCTTGTATCATATGTTCAATAGCATTAACATTTTGATACATTTCTTCAAGTACATTTTTGTCTACTGGCTACTGTTGGATCTTCATTATTACAGTGATCTTGTGAAATTAATTTCTCTGCATGTATTTACTCATTTGCTATAATTTAACTTAGCATACTTAGAGTAGAATGTCTAGTGTTCAATATCAACATCAAGATTGGTTCAGAAAATCGTGAGATATGAAGTAAGGAAGGTGATTGTGTCTACAAACCTTCGAGATCTTGAAAAGTCAGGATGACCCCTTCAACTTGCTAGATTCATTTCTTATTACATGGTGTAGCTAAATTCATGAAATAACTTGATTTACTTAGCTATACACTTCAATTAGATGTGTGTAAAGCTCTCTGATCAATTCATACTAGGTTGTGAGCTTTGAGCATAAAATGCAGACCTTCTATTTCCAAAATACAAGGTTCTTCACATTTCTTGCATATTCTACTTATCTGTTTTGATGCAAATAGTTGGTGATGATGCTCCAAAGGACTTGGTGTTTTCTAAATGGATCAATATGGAGCTTAAGAATTCTACTAACCATCCTTGAAGTTAGATTGGTCGGTGTAGAGCAGGTTTTGTGCAGAACTGCCTCATCTCTAGACATAAGTAAACCATCTCCTCACAAATATCAAAACCTAAAAGGCTCTGGCTTTCCTCAATTAATTTCTAGTATCTTCTTGGACGTCAAAAACCCAAAATTTACCATCTCGCATAGAGGAGAACGTAAAGGAATTTCTTTTACTTTGCTTGATCCCTAAGGACATTAAATACCGTCCAATATGTTGGCTAATAACCTCAACCTAAATCTTGGGGACCATGAAGATGGAATCTATTTGTCACACGAACTTTGGTACAGATAGTGGCAAGAAAAACCAACATTAGTTGATGATAGAACACGGAAGTGTATATATATATATATATATATATATATATATATATATATATATATATATATATATATATATATATATATATATATATATATATATATGTATGTATGTATGTATATGTGTGTGTGTACACAAATATTAGAGGGGTTAAGAGAGGGTAAGAGCTAGTCCCTAGCTTTGTGTCTTCATGTGAAAGTCTCTGATCTCTCTCTCTCTCTCGATTGGTCGTATGGATCTTTCAACGACATGATTGGCATCTTTACTATATATCTTACTCACGTTCAATCTTCAAATACGTGATCAGTTTGCCGATTTCAATCTCTTTGCAAAACCAATCGTAGTAAAACCACTTGTCGTGAAAGGATCATCGATCCGAGCGACAACTAGAAAATGGTTTCTCGCTCGTTGCCGTTCCCTCACAGATTCTCCGAAATGTAAAGATTTCCTCATAAACTCATCTCCTTTTTACTATTGTACTCAAATCATTTTGATCTAATATTTAAGCAAACAATAAAGTACATAATGAGTAGGTCCATTGACATCTCTTGTGCGTTTCTCGCTCCTTGCCGTTCTCCAACAACTGCCTTCTCATAGACTCATCTCCTTTTTAATTGTTGTACTCAGGATAAAGACACACGGATAGGCGGCCGATGGTAATCACTTCTGCATAACTTGAGGTGGTGGAGCATCTCCCAAATCTGCATATGCATGTACATGTGAGGAGAAAAAACATCAATGCATGTACATATGAAAGAAATAAATGAGGAGAAAAAACATCAACGCGCAAATACAAGTCACGTAAACATGAGATAAGGGACTAAATATAAGGCCGAGTTATGCATAAGTAGAGAATGATGCACTTAACCACCTGTCATCCACGCATCCAATTGAATTTTTTCTACATAAGGGGATAGTCTTACATTTGGATGGATCCATCCCACGATTCTTGAGCTCCCGGTATGTTTGCGTTATAGAGCAGAGAGGGCAACAACATTCCGCGCAAAAATCATTGCACGGAGATGCAGGCAGACTGAACATTCCTCGTACTGTCTTCCTGTAGCAGCAACTGTAGAGGAAACCCAGACCAAACATACACTGCAACGCTGTATAGATGACACATCCTTGATAGAAAGCTGTATCCAAACGCACAAGTTAATAATGTTGATGTGGTTACTATTAACATATACGGATATTTAACATATGATTAGCCCTTCCAATGTCTCGATATATATATCTATACTCACAAGTATGCCTATTATTTGGTTATTCCTTTACACTTGATTGACTCCGACACTACTTTGCATTTGCCTCGTACTACTCGTTGACGTCCTTTGAGCATACAAAGGCTTCTTCATGTTCAAAAGTATTGTCGTTGGTATTCTTAATCTTCATACTATTCTGTGGTATTCTTCTTCATGTTCAAAACTCTTGGTGCATTGAAACTTCCCTCTTCATTCGAGTTAAATTATTTCCAGTCCTCCAAAAAGTTAAATTCCCATGAAATACACTTTCAGCCCGTAGCTTCAACAGAGGATCCATTTCCCTCATGAAGCAAAAGGGTGCATCAAAGAATCATGTTGTATAGCTATTCCAATGACTTTCCTACAGTTGAAGACCGGTGCTTTCCTTAATCATAAATTATAAGACCACACAAGAAGTACCCAATCTTTTCTATGCCCATACTATCTGAGAAATTCCTTAGTCCATTATTTTTCTCAATTTTAAGAAATGTAACCTTTTCGGGAGGAGTCAGATTTAGCATAGTTAATGGATGCTTTTTTCATGTTCGATTGGGATGATATCGAAAGGTGCTAAGTGGCTAAGAATATACCATATGAGCCTAATAACATTATTCACACTCTATCGGTTTAATGTCATTATTACACACGCATTAGAAGCATGATTCATTACCTTCCCTTGGGTCGACCTTCGCATACTGCGACAGCTATCCCTCCCCCCCCCCCCCCCCCCCCCCCACCCGCCGACTCTTGCTATTTTCATTTCCGTATTTCCGTTTCTTCAAGGCTCTATATACTTCCGAAAGCCTTTAGTCATAATTTTCCCCTCGATTCAAGAACTTGACTCCTACTAATCTTACTGTTATGATCATCTACTCAAACTTTGCTGTCGTGATGGGCTTGATCTCGTGTTTTCCATATGTCCATTCAATAATGGAATCCTCTGAATGTAATACCGAGTTTCCTTAAATTTTCCTACATTTGAGAAGAAATACTGCAGCTTGCAAACCGTGTATGAGTGGCGATTCTTTTTGGTTATGGCTAATCTCATGTAAATCAATACAGGAATTCATACGGATGATATTGTATCACTCACAAGATTGCCCGCGATCTGCAACCTTCACTATCCGTCCCACTGTTATGCATGGAAAAAAATAAGTAATAAGGCCTGCAAAAAAACAAAGGAAATCGAATTGGAACTCTGAAACAATCGTATAATGTGAGAATTGCGGATTGAATGTGTGTGTGTGTGTGTGTGTGATGTCTGATGTCCATGAATGGAGAGAGAGAGAGAGAGAGAGAGAGAGAGAGAGAGAGAGAGAGAGAGAGAGAGGCTCTGGATACAGTTGATAGAACAATGGTGGCTCTCTCCCATCAGAAAGCAGCATCACAGCGATAGAGTAAAATTATAGGTACTAAAAGAGAGGAGAACGACAGAGAAGTTTATATTACACAATTCGCAGTCCGAGAAGCAATCACAGAAGCCTGATGTCCATTCCCCATGGTGAGAAACCTGCGCCATGAGAGAGAGAGAGAGAGAGAGAGAGAGAGAGAGAGAGAGAGTTTCAGAGAATTTCTCAGCTTCGAAATGATCCGCAATTCGACCGGGAATAGATATAGCGCGTTCATGATGTGGTAAAGTGGTAGAGAAGACTCGTTCAAATCACGTTGAGCGTCCACGAAATCATCTACAGACTACATCTCTGTCAATTCGGATACCTACTAATGACATAGCGCGTTTCTGCCGGGTGGGCCGCGGCGCCCGCAAGTAGGCGACTCAAAGACAGGAGTGGGTGAGTGAGTGAAGGCCATACAGTAGTAGCGGACAAAGCCATCCGCGCGGCTCACGCAAATTGCAACGAGAAGTTGCATGCGCTCACAAAAAGGACATCCAAACACAGGAGGACGATATGTAGTGTTAGGACACAAAGATATATAGATTGCTGTCAGACAGAGACATATGCTCCGTTTGGATGGTCTAAAATAAAAAAGGTTACTCATCCTTCTGTCACTAAAACTTTTCGAGAATCACTGTTGTGACTTGTATCCAACATAACATGGCATGCATTTAATTTCATTCCTGATATTTGCAAAGTTTCTCAATCATCATCCCATGGCCCCAAGACGAAGCCCTAAATGCTCATGAAACGGTAAAAGCTTTTACTTTTAAAAAAAATGCAAAAGCTCTTACTGTCCTTCTTGAAAGTGATGCTGATTTTATGTTAAAAGAGTGGATACGCATGCCTCAGAGAAAAGGAAGAGCCAGTTTTTCAGTGTTATAAGTCTTCGAGGATAGTAAAGATTCATGGAATCATCTCGACTAGCATACATGTCTTTATAGTTGATCATCGCATAGCGTACCATTTATCATACATGAGAGCAGCTTTAATAGCAGACACGGCTTTACAGGCATAAATTCTAAGGGTAAAATTCAGAATAAAGACGTCATCCATACTTTTGTATTTAAATCTTGCATCAACTCGACTTATCCAACACAGTTAGACACGAGGTGACATGGAGATAACAATAACTAAGTTCTTCACATATCATTCAAACCAACATATGAAAACCATCCAAGGTGTACATGTACATGGAACCAACCAAACGAGGTATGAGGACTGAATCAAAGTTTACACATAGAACGCTAACTAGTTTGTGAACATCTACAAAAACTATCAAATCCAAGTGAGAATGCCACCAACGCATAAAGTATGGGATCCTAAACAAAACAAGACATATTGAGTTTCTTTTTTTTTTTTATATAGTATACTTATTACTAAATATAAAAAAGAACGAAATTCCGTTGTACTTGCAGAAGTAAGTGTTTTCAAGCAATTCGGTTTAAAAGCATGACAAGTGATTCTCTCTTAAGTGAAAGTTCTTCATCATTTAAGTGATGCTCTGTGATAAATGAAATTGTCCGTTCCGTTGATTTATCCTTCCTTCCTTATTTCTATTTGTGCACTTGTAGAAATCCTTTATGGTGATCTTAACAAATTATCTTTATCTCTTTGAATGATCTTTTTTTTTCTCTCTCAAGTTTCTCTCTTTATCTTCTTTTTTACTTCTCTTAGTTATCTCTCTTTCTCTCTCAAATCTCATTCTCTGTCAATTATCTCTCGCTCTCTCTCAATTTCAATACTTATTACAATTGGTTGTTGCCACAACTTCCTACACTTTCATCATGATTGATCCCTCCACAGGTGAAAGATTGACCTTAATCATGAATTATGGTAAATGATTCCTTTTTTTTTACTTTGTTTGAAATGATTCCACCTACACATTCATGTACAAACTAATATATATATATATATATATATATATATATATATATATATATATATATATATATATATATATACACACACACACACAAAGAATGAACACATACATACATACATACAAAAATACTAACATGCATACATATATACATACATAGATACATACATACATACTCACGTGCATACATACATACATACACACATACCCACAAACATACCTACCTACCTACCTACATACATACATACATAAATACATACATACATACATACATGCATACAAACATAGACATACATGCATACATAAATACATAAGTACATAAATACATACATACATGTTGATATGTTTCGGCAGTGATTAGTGTGAACACACGAGGACCGTTGAGGAACTTTTTTCCCTCTTTAGGAGTTTTTTCCCCCTGGCTTGTATATATGCCTATAACCCTAATGGGTCACGTATCTTTGTACATTAACTTGGTAATACATTCAGTATTGTGTGTCGTATTCGAAGCTTCTTCTTCTTCTTCTTCCTAACATGTTCTATAGACCTCAAACTCCAACAATTGGTTTCAGAGCACGTTGTTGCTTCATCTAGGGCATCATCGACACCCCTCTGGTCACAATCTCAGAATCACACGAAAATTGGTGAGCATACTCAAGGCATTTAGGAATTCACAATTGCTTCGCTTTGTGGTGTCATAATTGCAATCTGAGCTTGTTTTGGCCTCCAAATGCACTATCACACTACCTCTGTAGGCAATTTCATCCTTTTGTGCCAAACATATATACAAGTTTTGGTTTTCCATTACACGCACCTCAAGGTCTGCTATAAGTTTAGCGGAGATCGATAGGGTTGGCCTCCAAAGACACCATCATAGCACCTGTGCAAGAAATTTTGTCCTTTTTTTCCACACACTCACTCACTCACACACACACACACACACACATACATATATATATATATATATATATATATATATATATATATATATATATATATATATATATATATATATATATATATATATATATATATATATATATATATATATATATATATATATATATATATATATATATATATATATATATATATATATATATATATATATATATATATATATAGGTTTTGGTTCGCTAGTACAAGTGCCTCAAAGTCTACTACAGGTCTAGCATAGCTCGACAGGGTGTTTCTCTTCAACATTTTTTGATACAATCATTTTTTTTTTGCATCAGGGTATTTAATCCCTCTCCATGGCTAAAAGAAATGATCTATTTCATATGTTGGTTGTTGAGCACATGTGAGATGGTAATAATTTCTCGTTATGGGCATATATCAGAGGAAAAATTAAGGGAAAATTTTAGCCCAATGGCAAATTTAGAAAAGAAAGAGAGAAAACAAATCTAATTTTCTATGATTTTGAAAATAAAATAGCCCAAGATAATAATTTTGTGAAAAATATGATAGAAAATTTTAGCCCTAAAGTGTTCATGGTCATACTTCTTCGCACCTGAAATGGTCTTTTGTCAAATTTTCTCCTCGGATTTCTTCTCTACTTTTGCCCAGTAGTGGTTCTACCCATCAGCAGCTAACCATGATCAACAATATGCTGGTATTGACTAGCGCCACCATTATAGCGATGGCATCAAGTATTGCTTTGCTTGTTGGACTATAAATTGATGGTATTGATGCATCTTGGGAGATTCAAGGAGTCCCACGCTCCATCAATGAATTCTAATGGTTGTCCTATCTAGCATTATGAAATGTCAACTCATGTGGCCATCGCGATTATGTAGTATGCAAAATGATGGATCTTTAAATTGGAACTCCGTAAGGATGTCTACTTTTTGTTGTAGAAGATTGCATCCTCACCCCACTATGTGGCAACCTACATTCGTAGTTTTTGTGATCGATGACCTATCACTATTGAGGCCTCTTGACTCTCTAGATTCCAAGCTATGAATGTTGGGCATCACTAATTTTATCCACTTTGAAGGTGATGGTATTGACCACACCACCGGATGAAACCTTTGGTATGATTTTGAATCTATTTTTGTTTTGCATTCCATGGCATACACTTTTTTCCTTCTTTTCTTGTTTGATATTTTAACAAGTTGAAGTGGAAAAAAACTTTATCCATTACCATAATGGGATGTTGAAAATAAATAACCAACATGATCAAAAGGAATCATGCATCTATGTTTCTTCAATGACATGCCTCTAAATGTAGTGGCTAGACTAATTTATGTATCGACTATGATAAACACACATTGCGCCCAATATATATGATGATCAGTCATACAAAGACCTTAATAGAACGTGTACGCCTTTGGGATGAGTGTGTTGCCTCTCAATAGGGCATCAGGCAGGAAATCGTTATTGATTTGCATATTGCCCCTCTTGATAAATAGGCGAGATCAAATCAAAAGTATACTATTATGATCTTCATCATTGCTTTGTACAGTAGTTTATGGATGGAAAAAGACGATGAAAAGAACAACAAGAGGACAGCTTTAGATCATGTGTTTGAATAAAATCACAAGATTTGTTCAGATGGAGACAACCCTGAAGTGAAGCATGGCTGCCCAGCTGTGAGCTTGTTTTTAGAACACATGTATCTTTGGCAGTGAACAAATTGCCATCAAAATCTTTGAGAGGTTCTCTTCATGTTGATGCATCATTAAAAGATGGGAATCATATCGATAATCTTACACCTCGATTGTAAATGAAACAACAAATTATTGACTAACGAGTTCACATATGTACCATGTATGTTATTGTGTAGAGGCACAATTCTCAGTGTACTAAGAGACTTTGATATTTTTATAGAAATGTTGTTTGAATCTTCATGAGCAAAAGTTCCCCCCAACTCAGAATCTCATTGGAGGGTGCAAGCACCTTGATCCCCGTTTATCATATCTGTGGAGAGTTGAGGTCCTGTTGTTTGGCCCGAGAACCATAAATTCAGTACTATTTAGTAATACTTGAAAAAACAATAAGTCTATCTTAATCTATAAGTTGGGAATTTCGACTAATCTTTGTACCCTATCCGTCCAAGATGTTTATCGAACTTAGTCTTTCTAGATTTGTTATGACACACACTCATGTAGCATGTAACATACTTAGTCTTTCTAGACTTGTTATGACACACACTCATGTAGCATGTAACATCACAACAACAAATTTCCACAGTATTTGATACAAGAAATCAGCTACTAGATAAAAAACCATGCACCATCTTCATTAAATCTCCCTGTTCATAGATGCATAATAATACCTCACCACCTTTCTTTTTAACAAGGCAATAAAATATGTATGTGAAGAGGATCAAGTATTTGGATGCTATATGATGGTATCATGCCAAGTTGCAATAGTGATTGCCCCATACTCTGAGAATTTCCTTGGGAAAATGAAGGACTATATGATAAGATGGTTTCTAAAATTCAATAGTTTATGCTCAAGCAAACCTTGGAAGAAGACACTAAAAAGTTTTAAAAAATTTTTGGTCATATGATTCCCAATCCAACTCTCTTTCTAATATATACATGCACACAATATTGAGTCGCTCTAGATTTCTTGTCCTAAATCTCTATCTTTTGTGTGAGTGAAGAAAACAAGTGTGAGCTAGAAAAGCATCATATTGTGTGTTTCATTATAAATGTGTGGGTTAATAAGATTTGAGATTAGAGGATTGGTTGTGAGAATGAAAGCATAGCTTCATAAACGCAGCTAGATATAAACTCACGCATCAAGAACTTTTGATGACAAGAGCATGCAACACATACTGATCATCAAATGAATCGTAAAAAAGGAATAGCAATAAGCGATATCTAATGATCACGTTTAGTTGTCTAGCAATGATAACTTCATCCTCATATGGATCTCATACTTGACAACCAAGCATGAAAATTGATGTATGTCTTGAGTGATCACATGGTTGAGTTCGCCCGTCAATTTCCGAAGTGATAGAAACTCTGTTTGCAAAGCTTCTTATGAGTTCATGCTCGTGATGTGTGTGCATATCATGGGGTGCTTTTTTTTCTTTGTTCTACACCCACTATTGTGTGTGCTTCAAATAGTTTATGATTTTGGCATAAAATCTATCAACATGTAAATGGGCACCCTCCATTTTGATCGAGGGAGGGCTATATGTCCTCTGAATTCAATGCATTTTTGGCTAAACATGGGATAAAACATCAGTCTATAGTGTTGTATACACCTCAACAAAATGGAGTTGCTGAATGGAAGAATAGGTCACTCATGGAGATGGTGAGCTGTATGGTCAAGAGTTATGCTTTACCATATAGTTTCTGGCTTGAGGCTGTTTTGTGCAGCATATGTACTCAACATGTGTCCCACTAAAGCATTGTAGTCTATCACTCCATATGAGGCTTGGCATGGTTGCAAGGCATTTGTTGCTTACTTCTGTGTCTTTGGTTTTCTGGCACATGTATTAGGGCCTAAACAACAACGTAGGAAATTGGATGATAAAGAAGTGAAATGTATTTTTGTTGGGTAAAATTTTGAAAGAAAAGGCTATCGTCTGTATCATCCACACACTAAACACATTTTGGTTAGCCGTTATGTTTTTTTTGTGGAAGATGCTATTCAGCCATTACTTTCATGTATCAAGGAGACATCAATTAGCTCCAAAGACATATATGATACTTTGCTGCCTCTTTTTACAGGTGGATAGTCTAGTGCTGGTCCTCATGAGGCAACTTCTTAGCCTTTGAAGGCTTCATGTGATCATGTAGATGATTGCATTTTTGATGGAGATTTACATGATGCACTTGTTGATGAGAGATATGATATTGAGGAGGAAATAAATATGCAAAAATGGTTGGCGTAGACTTTGTGTGATAGCAAATTAGATGCACCTTTGTCATATCGTACTTGGTCAGGCTCTCACAGTGCCTCCTTCGTGTCAGATTGCTATGCTATGGCTGCCTCTAGTGTCTGTGATGAGAATGAGCCTATTTCATTTGATGAAGCACAAAATTTTGAAAATTGGATGGCTGCTATGCAATGAGAATATGATGCTATCATGAAAAATGGTACCTGGTCTTTATGTGACTTGCCTCTTGGCAAGAAGGCCATTGGCACTAAGTGGGTATACAAGCTAAAGTGTAAGCCTGATGGAATAGTTGATAGGTATAAGGGTAGGCTTGTTGCAAAGGGTAATGCATAGGAAAGAGGCATTGATTTTGATGAGACCTTTGCACCTACATGTCGAATGACTATTGTTCATAGCATCTGTGCACTGGCAGCTCATCATGGTTGGAATGTACATCCATTGGACATTAAAACTACATTTCTGAATGGTGACTTGCATGAAGAAGTGTATGTTTTTCAACCCCACCAGGTGTGGAAGTTAAAGAAGGCATTATATGGTTTAAAGTAAGAACCACGTCATGTGTCTATTAATGGCTTTTGCTTCATGCTTCATAGCTCATGTATATATTTCTTGAGCAAGAAGTAGCCTACGATAGCCACTTCTAGTTGTGAGACTCAGTATAGGGAAACTTTCATAGTGAGTGTTGAGTGTGTGTGGCTCAGATGCCTTATGGCAAATTTGGGTGTTGGTCAGTCTTCTTCCACCCACCATCTTCACTAACACTGAGAGTGCATTGGCAGCTGCGAAGAACCCTCTGTTCCATGCTCACACTAAGCACATTGAGGTGCATTATTATTATGTCAGGGAGAGGTTCTCTGGTGGAGAGATCAGCTTTGCATATGTGCCCATGCAGGAGAACAATGTAGACCTTTCCATGAAGGCTCTGCCTAGGGAGAAGTTTGAATAGAGCTTTGGGCTTACTTCCTTTTGTGTATTGATTCCACATAGCTTGGCACTTCCTTATACATGAGTGCCAACTCCTTGTTCACCGCATCACTCCCAGGGGGGATTTGTTGATACATTTAGGTAGTGATGTGTGTGAACACAATAGGACCATCGGTGCAATTGTTTCCTTCTTTAGGAGGTTTTTTTCCACAAACGTATATATACCCCCTATTGCCCTAACGTGTACTTATCTTTGTACATTCTAGTGGTTATATATTCAGTATTGTGTGTTGTGCTTCAAGCTTCTTCTTCTTCTTCCTAATTGATGATACTGTGTCAACAGAGAGGAGAACAGGGATTTCGATGGATGCTCGTTCATAATTGCATTGTTTCTTCACCTTGGAGTGTCCTTAGGTTTTGTTAGCTCCTGCCCTATGGCATGAAATTATTGTGATCAAGTGTCACTTACTCATCATCTATATTTTCTACTCTTGGATTTTCACAACCTCTTTTAGGGCCAATGTGTTCTGAGGTTAGCACCTTTTTTTTTGCAGATCACTTATGTTGTATACATTTAATGAGGGATTTGCATCTTCAAAGCACATCAACTCTTGATTAGAGTTTCCTTTATGAAATTCAAGAATCATTTTAAAGATAAAATTGTTGCATCGTGTGATGAGAAGCAGTGAGGCCATGGAGCATGAAGTTCAAGTAGTGTATTCAGAGTTTGAAAGGCATCTGCAAAGTGATAGTGTCCTATTATCCCAACTTCAGTGCAACCCTATTGACCAATATCATCCATTTAACTACTTTAGCTAGGGAATCAAAAGATTCTTAGTGAGCCTATGTTAGAGATGTATATATGCAAGGAAAAATCTTGGAAATGATGATGGGAGTATGAACTTAATAGAAAACTGTATCGAGTGAAGTCTATAAAAGATCAATATTTCATGCCAGTTATATGGACATTTCCTTTGCAAGGAATTGAACTCACAACCTCTTGGTTAGGAATGTGATGGGCTAACCATTTGCCCCAAAAGCCATGGTTGAGGATAACTTCCTAATCCTCTCTCTTAGGGTGTAGTTCAACCATCTCCTATCTATCAAGGGTGTGGTTCAATCATCTCCTTCCTATCACTTTATTACATTATTCCCCCCTTAGTTGATCATTGTTCTCAATGATCTACTCATGTATCCCTCTAGCCTCCGTGATCAGCCCCTTGAACTCCCTAGGTAACCTTGAATTGATGTCCTCAACCTCATAGAGGTTCTTGAACCTTGTTCCCAACCTTGGTCTCTTAAACCCTTGCTCTCAACCTTGGTGTCTTGAACCTTCTTGTTCGCAACCTTGGTATCTTAGGCCCTTGTTTTCAACCTTAGTCTTGAACCTTGTTCTCACCCATGTTTGGTATCTTGAACCCTCAATCAAGTGGCCCCCATGGTTTCCCAAGGGATTCACACTTGCAACCTAGCTCATTGGAAATTTTGTTCCGAGAGCTTTCCAACGGTATATTACATGCCTCAATCCGACCTATGGATTGAGAAATACACCTCACTCTTGGATGGTCTCACATTTGAAAGCGACGCGTGCTACTTTGTACCCTTTCATATAGAGGATGCCCAAGCGCCTTTTTTAGAGGCCATTAGGTCAATCCACCTTTCCCAAGCTTCTTCCTAACTAGAGCTCAGCTTCAAATTAACCTCCATTGGATTGGAGATCGGCTTGCAATTTATCATTCCAAACTTTTCAAGTACATCTACAATGTACTTCCTTTGCATCAAGATGATTTTATCTTGTTTGTAAACAACTTCAATGCCAAGAAAATACCTCAATTCCCCAAGATCTGAGATCTTAAATTCTTTACCTAGCTTGGATTTGATGTCTTCAATTCCCTTTATGTCATTACGTGTGATAATAAGATCATCGACATAAACACAAATGTAGGCAGTTAATTCACCTCTTTGCTTCATGAAGAGAGAGTGATCTGCATCACTTTGTTTGTATCCACACTTGATAAGATATTCCACCAATCTATGATTCTTGGCCCTTGGTGCTTGTTCTAGGCCATAAAGAGCCTTTTTCAACCTGCAAACATGTGTAGGAAATTTACTACTTACAAAACCTTGTTGTTCCTCCACACTTCTTCTTCCAAGTGTCCATTGAGGAATGCATTCTTGATGTCCAATTGGTATAATTTCCATCCTTTGGTGGCTACCATAGCTATTAAGGTTCTGATGGTGCTCATTTTAGCCACGGGGCTGAAGGTTTCTTCAAAATCCACTCCATATGTTTGTGCAAAGCCTTTTGCAACAAGCCTTGCTTTGTACCTAGAGATAGTCCCATCCGCTTTCCTCTTTACCTTATAGACCCACTTGCTTCCTATCACTTTCAAGCCATCCTTCTTGGGCATAAGACTCCAAGTCTTGTTTTCTCCAAGAGCTTCAATCTCTTCCTTCATAGCTTCCTTCCATTCTTTATACCTATTTGCTTCTTCAAAACATGTAGGTTCACGATCTTCTACAACTTTATTCATATAAGCATAATGAGTTGCCATAAATGAATCATATGTGAGCCTATCTACTGGATACCTTGGCCTTAAGGTCTTCCTCTCTTCACCTCTTGGAGGTATGGACCTTCTATTTCTTGGTTTATGCTTTGGTACATGTGATGATTCTCCATGGTCTTCACCGCCCACTTCAACTCCATCATCGTCTAGCTCCACAAGCTTTGCTCTCCCTTTTGTTGAATGACTTGATGCTGAATTTCCTCTTGCTCCCCCTTTCCAAGGTGATGAAATATGATCTTCCTCCTCTGAACATGAGCTTTGATGACCACTTAGTTCAATACTTGTTTGTCTTTGAGCTTCTTCATGCCTAGATCCATCATCTTCATGTTCCTGCAAATACTCTACCTCCTTGTACCATGGAACTAGCTCATCAAAAGCTACATCCCTTGATACTTTGAGCTCCTTTGTATTTGGATTGAAGCAACTAAAACCCTTTTGATCATTTGCATAGCCAATGAAGACACACTTTTCTGACTTTGCTTGCAACTTATGCCTTAGCTCACTAGGAACATGAACATAGCATGTACAACCAAATATTTTGAGGTGGGAGAGGTTTGGCTTCTTACCATACCAAGCTTGATAAGGTGTTGAGGTGTGTATTCCTGAAGGTGGAGCCCTATTCATGAGGTATATGGTTATATTGGCTGCATCACTCCAAAAATGGGCATATTCATTTCATTCAACATTGTCCTGGTTATCTCTGCAATGTACCTGTTCTTCCTTTCTGCAACCCCATTTTGTTGAGGTGTATACCTACATGTTACTTGCTTTTTGATGCCTTGATCCCAAAGAAAATCTGAAAATTCATTTGAGAAGTACTCTCCCCCTCCATCGGACCTTACCTTCTTTATCTAGTTACCTGTCTCCTTCTCAACCATAGCTTTGAACATTTTGAAGCATTGAAACACATGTGATTTTTGCTTTATGAAATAGATCCAAAACATACAAGTAAAATCATCTATTAAAGTCAAAAATTACCTATTCCCTCCTAGGGATGGCTCATTGGTTGGTCCCCATACATTTGTGTGAACCAATTCAAGTGGATGTTGACTGATGTATCCACTCTTCTTGAAGGGAAGTCTTGATTGCTTACCCATCTGACAAGCTTCACATAAGTTCTTCATTCCTTGACCTTGAAAACTTGGTAGACCTTCTATTAACCTCTTTTGCTGCATCTCCTTCATCCTTTGAATGTTGATGTGGCCAATTCTTTTGTGCCACAAGTCCAACTCCGTAATCTGCTTATTACCAAAAGTAAAGTATAAAAACAATCTTCCTTGCTTCTTTCCTCTTGCAACCAGCTTGTAGCTTGTTTTGGGTTCTCCACAAAGCATCCTCCTTTGTTGAATCTCACTTGCTAGCCTCTGTCCACCATTTGTCCCAGAGATACCAAGTTCCTGGTGATTGTAGGTACATGAAGCACATCTTTGAGACACCTTCCTTGTTCTTTGTCATCCAAAACCACATCACCTATGTGTGTGATCTCATGGGCTGTATCATCCCCTGTTTCCACATGTCCTTTACCACTTGGAGCATGTAGATTAGTGAACAAAGTTTGGTTGCAACACATATGGTTGCTGCAACCGCTATCGATATACCATGTAGTATCTACATTGTTTGAGCTTCCATACATATGCATCATAAGGAGATTTTCATTCTCAGAGATAGTGCATGCATAATTACCTTGCCCTTTGTTTGTTGAGGCTTTGTTGTAACTCCTTTGGTTGCTCCCTTGGTAGCAATCCCTTGCATAATGTCCATGTCGTCCACACATGTAACATCCTTTACCATCTTGGCTTCTTGATTGTTGATGTCTTCCTCCTCTTCCTCTTGTCCTTCCTCTTCCTTTATATGGAGAGCCTTCTTGGTCATGTCCTTGATTGCTCTGTCTTCCTCCAAATCTTCCTCTTCCCCTACTTTGGTTGCCTCTTTGTGTTTTGCCCCTTGAGTTTCCTGCATAAAACACTTGGGCATCCTTGCCCTTTGATGAACCTCCATTTATATTCATTTCTTTGGTTACCATAAGAGAAACTAGTTGCTCAAAATCTGGAAGTGTTTCCCTTACATAAACTGAAGTGGTGAATGGTTTCCACTTTTCATCATCCCTCAAACCATTGAGGGTATATGCCACTAGATCATCATCAACTATGTGGCTGCCAATAGATCCCAATGCATCTGAAAGTTCCTTGACTTTGAGAATAAAGTCGTTGATGCTACTTCCTGAGGTCTTCTTTAGATTGTTTAACTCATTTTTAAGTTGAATCTTCCTTGCTTTAGTACTAGTAGAGTAGAGCCTCTCCAAAGTTTCCCAAACTCTCATGCTTGAGTCTAGGTCTTGAATGTGTCCTATCATACTGTTGCTAATGTGTTGTGAAAGAATGAAAATACCTCTTTTCTCACGCTCATTCCATTCCCTAAATGCTCTTAGTTGGTCATTGGTTGGATTATCCCCCAGCCTAGGTCTTGGATCAGTCCCACTGATCAAACCCCAAAGACCCTTGCCCATGAGATAGTTTGACATCCTAAACTTCCAAGGCTGATAGTTGCCTTTGTCAAGTTTCTCTATTTGAGTATTGAACTCAGCCATATCTTGCTTTCCCTAAGGTTTGGAACTCTTCCAATATGTCCTTGAAGTTTTAGTGATGCAAAAGTAAATTGATGTTACCTCCAAGATTAGATCTCGTTTGATAAACTCCAAGTATGCTTCACTTGACGAGGATCGAGTGCTCCCCCTTGATGAAAATCTTTGTCCAGCTTCCTTTGGTGAAGAAACCTTTTAAACTCCAGCTCAAATAGCTCTTTTGCTTTGTAAGGATGCCCTCCAAGCACTTAAAAATGCTCTGATACCACTGTTGGGAGATTTGACAACTCCCTATGCAACTAGAAGCATAATGTGACCTCCCAAGGTACACTCAATTGGACACTATTCTAGTGTTCTGGTTATTTCTCAGAGCCGGTAAAGAGATTTCCCGAGATATTTTACCTAGTGACACTGGATTTAAAGAGCTTTCTAACAAGACAAATTTCATCTAAAATAGATGCTCACACATGAAATGGAAATGTTTGCAAGTCAGGCTACTTTGCCAACACTCTCACAGACCTGTGCAGAGACACACCTTCACTCCAGATACAATAACTCAGCGAATATGCAAAGACAGATCCCGAGAGTTGAACCACAATTAGAAGACTATATTAGCTATCCAACAAAAGTAAAATCACAGCAAATGCATTTCTAGAATAGGAGAAAGAGTGGATACAACGCAGAGAAATAGAGACTAGTCACTGCTAGCATAGACAGTGAGATATCCTAACCCAAACTTGAGATGGAAGCAAGAAGGGGGCTTGATTAAGCTAGGGAGTTGCTTGCTAGAGCTCCAACACTCTAAGAACACTCCAATATACAAAAGAAACACACGGGATCACTCAAAAACTCATGATCCAAGCCTATTTTAAATAGAGCAAGTAGACTCCAACAATCTAGGAACCTCTTTTCCTAAACTTCCTCCTCTCTAAGTTAGAGGAATTGATTGGAATGATTTGGGGAGTTGTTAAGTGATTCCTTTTGGGGAAATCTCGTGACTTGAGGCCTTCATACATTGGTCCACTTGTACAAATTATTTTGCCCACGAATTTGTACTTTGAAGCTTGATTTTTTAACAGTATTTCATGTAGGAGTTAAGAATGGTGAGTCTCTCACATTTGGAAAACTCTCAAAGTGAACCCATACTCCAAGTTTGTGACAAAACTCTATTCTTAGAAGGAATACATGCTCAAGATGCCATAAAAGATAAAATCTCAAAAACCTACAGGAAATGTGTGTACATAAGGAGATCACAGAAGACCCAAAACGTAAAAAGAGTCAAAAAATGAAGGAACGTGAGAAAATTAGAGAAGAAGAAAAAAAATTTGATGTACCGTCAAATTTCAAAACTTATGAGGTGGAGGATAGAGTACTTCTTAATATGAAACCTAAAAGGGACAAAAAGAAAGGAGAATCTTATGACAATGAAGAATAGACAAAAAAGGTGGTAAATACTGAGGAGGAGGGAGAAGAAAGGCATATTGTCATAGCAGATGACATGAAAAATCAAGAAGAGCAAGCATTGGTCGAATTGGCTAAAGAGTATAGGGATGTGTTTGCATACAGTTATAAGGATTTGAAAGGTATAGATCCAAAAATTTGTGAACACAAGATTCCTATCACTCTAGATGCAAAACCTAGCAAACAGAGAGACTATACATTTAATGATAAATACTCTGCCAAAATAAAGGAGGAGATTGATAAATTATTGGCTGCCAATTTCATCTATGAAACGGAGTATACTAAATGGATATCTCCTATAGTTGTTGTTCCCAAGAAGAATGGAAAAATTAGGGTTTGTATTAACTTGAAAAAAGTTGATGCACCAACTATTACTTTGGAAGATCAACACAAGACAACATTTTCCACTGAATGAGGAATATATGCATTTAGGGTGATGCCTTTTGGGTTAACCAATGCACCAGCCACATTTTAGAGGTTAATGTGTCATGTGTTCAAAGATTTTCTTAGAACCATGATGGAGATTTATGTCGATGATATATGTACTTTTTCAGATAAAAGACAAAATCATCTACAGGACTTGGAGAACATATTTAAGAAATGTAGAACCTATAGAGTGTGTTTAAATCCTAGAAAATGTGTCTTCTTTGTCAGGCAAGGAAGAATGTTAGGCCACATAGTTTCCAAAAATGGGATCTCCATTGATGAGAGTAAAGTTAAAGCTATTTTGAACCTACCAAAGCCAATGAATGTGAAGGAACTCCAAACCTTAATGGATCACTGTGGATACTATAGGAAATTTGGGCATAAATTTGTAGATATTGCAAAACCTCTTTATGCACTAATTGCAAAGTTTGAATGGAACCACATATGTGACAAAGCCTTTGAAAGCCTAAAAACATGTTTCGTTACAACACCCATTTTGAAAAACCCACAATGGAATCAAATTTTTCATGTCCATGTTGATGCCTGTAATTTTGTTGTAGGATGTTTTTTAGCACAACCTAGTGAAGGAAGCAAATTGGATTTTCCAGTTGCTTATGCTAGTAGGCAATTGAACCAAGCTGAGAAGAACTATACAACCATTGAGACGGAGGGATTAGGAATGGTATTTTCTATAAAAAAGTATAGGTATTATCTTCTAGCCAACAATTTCAAATTTTGTGTGGATCACCAAGCACTGTTGTACTTGGTGAATAAACCTTGCCACACAGGACGAATAGTGAGATGGTTCTTACTTCTCATGGAATTTGATTTTTAAGTAAAAGTAAGGCAAGGGAAAACACATCTAAGAGCAGAAAATTTTTCTAGGATAGAAACCAAAGAACAAGATTCTCCTATAGATGATGAGTTGCCAGATGCTTACCTATTCAAGGTAGAAAGCATTCCCAATTGGGCAATAACATTAGTACCTTTGTTGATTGTTGGATCATGTAGGACAACCAATAGCACAACACATCTTCTACTGCAAAGCAAAAGCTTTGTGTTACTTGCTGGAAACTTATATCATGTGAATCATATTGGAGTTTTGGAGTACTGTACTCTAGAAGAGGAGCAAACAAGTTATCTAGAGAAGGCTCACTGTTGGAATCCATGTACACATGCTTCTAGATCAGTCAATCTACATAACTTAGACAGAATGGGTGTCCACTGGCCAAGGACACAAGATGTGGAAAGATATATTTCTAAGTGTCTAAAGTGTCAACATCTGGACCATATGGACATTGTGACTCTGTATTGCTTTCAAAAAAACCATAATTGGAGTATACATATAGTTGAGGAACTAAGAAACCCACAAACACTTGAGACTATGAAACTTAATGCAGAATCCAGAAACTAAGGAAATAACCAAGGAATATCAGCTCATAAGAGACCAGTTGTACAAGAAGGGTATAGATGGATATTTGAGAATCTGTGTCCCTGAAGAAAAATATATAGAAATGTTAGAGATGGCCCATTCAAGAGTGGTCGGAGGTCACTTTTCAAGTGAAAGAACTGCTGAACTGATCCTATACTCTGGATTTTGGTGGCCAATTCTTTTTTGAGATGCCATAACATTTGTGAAAAGGTGTGATATATGTCAGAAAGCAAGTAAACCTAGTAGAAGAGATGATATGCCATTGACACCATTAATTTTTGCGAGAGCTTTTAGTAAATGGGGATTAGACTCCATTGGACCAATACATCCTCCAGCTAAAAGTTCTCATGAAAAATACATCATTGTAGCCACTGATTATCTCACTAAGTGGGCAGAAGCAAGGGCTACAAGGAAAAATGATGCTCATACTATAGCAAAATTTCTTTATGAGAATATAATCACTAGATTTGGATTACCAATTGAATTGGTAAGTGATAGGGGAACTCATTTCCATAACAAGGTTATTGAGAACATCATTGATCATTTTATGATTATTCATAGAAAATCAGCCCCTTACCATCCTCAAGCAAATGGATTGGTAGAAATTACAAACAAAGTACTTTGTACTATATTGTCAAAACTTGTAAATCCAAATAGAACCTATTGGGATCTGCAACTCCATCATGTTCTATGGGCTTATAGAGTGGCATACAAAATTGCTATTGGTACAACACCTTTAATTTGGTGTATGGACAAAATGTTGTTTTGCCATTAGAATTTATCATACCTACATTGAAGGTGGGAAATCAATTGAAATGGTCTAGACATAAGTTGTCAGAAAGAGTTTTGGAGTTAGAGAAGCTGGGAGCTTCAAGACTTCAAGCTGTCATGAGCATCTATGCACATACGAAGAGGCAGAAGGCATATCATGACATTCATATTAGAGATAAAGATTTGCAAGTAGGAGACTTGGTATTAGCTTACACCTTGAAAGAACACCAGAAGAACAAGACATGGACCCTATATCATTCATCAAATAAGCAATAGTGGTGTAGTCCAATTCGCAAACATAGATGGAGAAGTTATGCCAAACTTCATAAGTGGATGTAGAGTGCAGAGATATAATCAACCCTTGACCACCCAGGAGTGGAGGAGATTGCATCAAGATCAACATAGAAGAAAGGGAGAAGAAAGGATGAGGTATGAGGCTCAACAAGAAGCTAAGGAAAAAATGAGAAAATATAAAGAAATCAAAAAGGTATTGATATGTGAAAGATCTTTAGGGAAAGCGAGAGAACATTTGCCTATAATTTTGATGAACTTTCAAGAAGAAGAAATTAGGGTTTTAATAGACTCTAGGTCATAAGTAAATCTAATTCGTACTGACTTGCTAAACATAATAAATGCAAAACGAAAGATGACTAAAACCCTAATCAAAACCCTAGATGGGCACATAGTTCAACTTTATCTACACAAACAATCATAGTTGAATTTGACCAAGAACAGATAAATATAGAGTGTGAAGCATGGCCTGATCACATGATGCTTGTAAAAATGATTTTTGGATAACCATGGATGAATTAAGGAAAGGTAATAATGAACTTTGAAAAAATTTCTATTCATTTGAAATTAAATGAAAAAAGACTCTTAATGCCTTTTGCTAGTCATTTTAAGTAGGAAACCAATGAGAAGATTCATATTTTAGAAATGGAGAAATTTCTTTTTCCATTAAAAAAAACTTTGGATCTACATAAGAATATTTTCCTTGACAAAATCAACTCTCAGCATAGACAAGGAAGACATGAGAAGAAGCAATAAATTTTGAAGCAATTTTGGGTATGGAAGCCAAAAGTAGTTCAGAAGACTCCAAGTCAAAAGACTAAGTGGGTACGGAGACCTAAAGAAATGAAGCAGTGCTCAGAGGAAGTATGTCTCAAAGGTTCAAGGAAGTTCCAGACACAAAATAGAAGTTATTGGATTAGGAAGACTAATCTAGTACCAGTAGCACAACACACAAGTGAAAATCACAATCATTTACAACAACATAAGTTCTGTAGGATTAGTTATAGGAAAATCTCTTCATCAGATAACCATTTGGACATAATGCCTAAGACATCAAGTTTGCATCATGATAAGAAATGCATCTCCAGAGTATGCATGCATAGGGCAACACCAAAATGTTGTGTATTTACTAGGCACATGAGAACTTTTCGGTGCACTTATCACAACTCTTTTTCTTGGATAAAGAGTAGGAGGGGAAGAGAGTTTTCTTAGTTATTTTCCAACAGATCAAGTCGAGGATGATCAATAAATGTAAATGTTTGGTAGGAAAATATTAAGGGAAAAATATATGAAAAAAATTAAAATAAAAAAAATAAAAAAAATACAGAAAAATAAAAAAATGAGGGAAAAAATTTAAATAAAAAGATGAAATGAAAAAATAATCAGGTGCACTTTCACTAAAAGAAAGGACATCAAATCTTTACTTCTAATTTTTTCATTTTCTTTTCCTTTAAAAATTTTGAAGCACAAGCAAGATCTAGGCTAGAATTAGGAAGTCGACAAATTTTTTGATTTATCAATATCTATTTTGATTTTGTTGATTAAGTAATTTTGTTTGAAATTCTTCCCCAAACAAGCACAGGAAACAATAGAAATCTTGCTTCACCTATGATGATAACCTACCTTGAGTCTTGGAAATCACTAATTGTTTGAGTTTTGAAGAAATTCTTTTATCACAAGATTGTTCTAAAGAATTTCTTTTCTTTTCCTTTGAATATGACTCATGGTGGAGAAGTGTGTGTGTGTGGTGTATTTTTTTATGTTAACAGGATGGTGAATACCAAGGAGCTCATTATTCAGGACTTCAAAGCTAAATCAGTGGTTGTATCTATGGGACATTGGTTCCTAGATAGTGAAGCAAGAGAGGAGGTCCTTGAGTTAGAATTTGATGCAGAGCAAGATCTTCTTGAGGCATAGCAAATAATCAAGGACATTAAAAAGACTATGAGAATAATTGTTCAACACATATTCACAGTGAAGGTAGGAGTCAAAAAGTATATGACATAATGTCAAGAATTCTACAAGTTTCATAGGTTAACTGCCAATTATAAGAGATGGAAGGTTGTGGGACTCCACAAAATACTCGAAGAACCCATCTTTTTCATAGATTTTGAGAGGTTTTTGCAAGTAATGTCTAGTCTGGTGGAACTTGGCAAAGGAAATGTGTTGGGTTGTAGGGTATGCACACATCCTCAATTGTGCATAAGAACCCTCCCTAGACCATGAGAAATAACCTTTTTGTATATATTTGAGTGTCACATATGAACACTCTCCTAGAGAACTTCTTAATATTTTCTTATACCATAGTCAACAGGTCTCTCAAATATCTCACCTTTTTGGCTCTCTAGGACATTCCCACGTAAAAAACCCATGAATACACATTCTTGGGATTGGTTTGTTACGCATTTGATCTTGGAATATCCTAAAAGATATGTTAGTTAGAGAGAGATCCACTTTTTGACTTTTCAAAGGAGCACATGGGGAATAGAGCTTAGCCTATATATAGAAGCTCATTTTTGTAAAGAGGGAGCTTTTGGTCAACGTGCTCTCATGTAATATCTCTTATCCATGGAAGAAGGCTCTCATTTTACTCCAAGACTTGTTACATTTACATGTATTTGTGTCTTTGTGAGTGTGTGAGAGTGGTGTTTGTGTGGCTATGCATGTCTCTCCTTTGTGTGAGTAGAGTAGTTGCATTTCGTGTATTTTCTTCATGGACTAGAATCCTTGACTCCCTATTCTCCTTGTTTTCAAGCGTGTCATAGCATGGGGCTGATACCAATGGCCTTGAACATGTGGGAGGTAGGGGTGCATGAGAGGAAAGTCACTCTTGAGCCTTCCTTCTTGCTTCCATGCAAGGTGGTGAGGGTTTTTGGTCGTTCCTTGCTACAACCTCAACAAAATGAAGCCTATTTTATGTGTTCTGTGAAAGATAAAGAGGGCAAGGATGTACAAATCATGATCAAGGTAGAGCATATCAGAGCAACTTTGAAGTTCTATTCAATGGGAACCAAATTGGATGGCAATTTTGTTAGAAAGAATGAAGCCACATATGCTAGATTTTCCAAGTTTACTAATTTCAAAGGCAAGGAGAATGAAGATATTACCAGGAGAATGTTTCTACAATTATTTTGCTTTCCTAAGTTACCTAGATATAATATGCATCACAAACCAATCACTCTCTTCATGTTGAACAGTAAGGATAAATCTAAACCCTTTGGATTTATGGATGTGACACCATACATTCATGAATAGTTGAAGGAAGCTCCAAAGCACTAGCAGTAGAAAAAATTTATGAATGGAGCCCAGTTTGTTGACAAGAATAATATATCACATCTTGGACATGGAAGATCAACTAACATTGGCACCTGAAGCCCAATACTTCAGAAGTTTAATGGCAAGAATAAAAAGTCCATCTAAAGTTCTTCAGGCAAGAGAATATGAGATAAAACAAGAATGAGAGGATCAGGATTGAAGAGGAAGATTGTGACTGAAGAGGTGATGCCTAGTAAGAAGAGAAGAATAGATCCAAGGAAGGTGGAGTTGGAACAGGAAGAGGCCACTAAAGAAGAGATTGTAGCTATTTAGAAGGAAGTACAAGCTGATAAGGAACCACATCCACCTCAGACGAGTAAGGAACAATTATATACTTATTTGACTCAAGGTAGCAACAAGAGAGCTCTATATGAGGCTCAATATCAAAAAATTTTGGAAAACTACTCAGATAAGGCCACTGACTGGAGACAAGAAGAAATAGAGCATTATGAAGAACTTCATGATCAGATGATGTGTGCAAAAATAGAGGAGATGTTTGTCAGAAAGGAGGTTGAGCTACTAGCATTCTTCAAGGAGTTGTAGGGGTCCAAAAACCAGGACCACTATAGTGGCAAGGAAAAGAGTGCCAAGTAAGACTGTCCAAAAGAAGAAACCAACCAAGAAAAGTAAGGGGAAAGTAGTGGAACCATCAACTTCACAACTGTTGGCTGAAATTCAACAACATAATACAGGTGGAAAAGGAAAAGATACAACTTTGTCATCTTATTCTGACACTAACATAGAGGGGTTTCTATAGACATGTTTAAATTTATCTGTACTAAGCACACCAATTGAAACTACACAGATATTGGAAGCAGATAGATCAGTAAAGAAGTTAGTTGGAAGCTCAAAAGGAGTTAGGATTGTGGAAGAACATACAGAGAGTGTTAATCTTGAAGAAGAAAAGAGGAAGCAGAAAGGTAAGGGAAAATTGATAGAAGAAGAAATCACATTGAATGAAGGGGTTTGTGAAGGAATAATAGATACAAGGGCCAAGCCTATATGGACTAAACCTTAAGAAAAACCTTATTGCCAACCATTTGTGGAAGAAGCTAAAGCACAAAAGAATGAAGGAAATAAGGGACAAGAAAGGATTGAAGAAGAAAACCATCAGAAAGAAGAAGAGGCAAAGGTGAGTAAGAAAATTGAAGAGGTTTTATTGGATTTGGGAAAACAGAGAGAAGAAGAAGAGCATGCAGATAACCAGGAAGTAGCATATGAACCTAAGGATGTGGATGATACAATAACAAGAGATGACTACCAAGAAGAGGAAGAAAGGCAGGCAGAAGAGAATTAACAAGAACAACAAGATGAAGAAGAAATATATGAAGAGGAACATTCAGAAATAGAATAGACACAATAAATAGGAGATGAATGTGAAGGAGTTGAACCCAATAAAGAGGTTGAAGAGGATATAGAAGAAGAAAAAGAATCAGACCTGAAAGAAGATCAAGTACCTATTTATGAAGAAGCAGAAGAAGATGAAAAAATAAAGAAGAAAGAAAGATTGAACTTAAGCAGTTGGACCTTAGTTATGGCTTGGAAAGGATACCTGCAAAGGACAACAGAATTGCTTGCAAAATAATCATGAACAATACAGAGCACTTTAGGCCATCAAGCAGAAATATCATAATATTAGGTATGGCTACAGAGTCTGAATTTATAAAAGGAAGCAAAGTTATAGAGGAGCAGAAGAAATAAGAAGTTCATAATCAAAATAAAATCAAATTTCTAGAAGAAAAGTGTGAAACACTGACTGAAAACATCACTAAGGTGGAAGATGAATTGAAGGGAATGGAGATCAAGTACAAAATATTGCAAGATTCTTATCAAATAATGGTCAGAGCTAATGAAGAAATCAACAAGTTATTAATGGATGAAGGACACGTAAAGGTAGAAAACCAAGCAACCAATGTGGATCTAGAAGAGTTGGAAAGACTAAAGAAAGAAGTGCAAAAGTTACAGGAAAAGCTGAAGGAGACAAAAGATATGGAGAAACAGGCAAGCACACATGCTGCAATTGCAATGAGAGGTTACAACAAGTTATACCAGGATATAGTTAAAGAAAGGGAAGAATGGAAGAGTAAAAAAGAGTTATTAACTTCACAAAATATTGGATTGATAAAAGAAGTATCAGAATTAAAGAAGCAATTGGAAAATCAAGCAGAAAAGGAAAAAGAACAGGTAGTGAAGTCACATGTACAAGCAGCAAAAGAATATCAAACAGATGTTAGGCTACCAGAATGCCGCCTGAATGTAATTGGAAAGGATGCACATCGAAAGGATGCAACGCAACATTTCTAACTCTTTGATAATAAAAGTGTGTGAAAGCAGATGCACAAGAGAAGCATGATGCTGGACTATGGGTCTGGGTGGTGCACTTAATTTGGATTGTTTTCAGCCCAAGTTTTGCTCATACTAGTGTAATGATCGTTTATTGTTTTGAGTATTAAGTTATTCCAATTATCTTTTCTATGTAATACTTTGCTTGTGAAGATATAAGTTACTTGTGATTGCGCGCCAACTGCGTGTGAAGAAGTCCGTGATATTCTGCATACTTGAATGCCATACTGTGTCACGGTGAAGTAATTCACTTAACATTAAAAAGTCCGGTGATGAAATTACCATTTACAAGTACATTGGGAAATAGTCAGATTAAAGTGATGAATAATATTGCGCAGTGAATGTTTTATCTAGGAAAATAAATATAGGGCTTTTGTAATACGGACCCCTGACCATCCTAAGAACCTAGTAGCGGATTTATTCCAGTAGGCCGTTAACACTGGCGCGGGCCATGGGGCATGGAATAGCCAGTCTCAGGGTAGATTAAGGTTGGATGAAAGAAAGAATTATATGATATATGCCTATAACGCATTCCAATGAATCTTATCCGAAGTACCGAAATGATCAGCATCCGTGGAAAGTTACTAGTGCGTTGGGAACACCCTCCGATGGCAGTGGTGAAGGACAATCATCTGAAGGAAAGCATGATACTCGGACTAGTGGAGTGGCACCATAGTATCTTCTTGCTCATGGATTATAGAGTATACCAGAATTTCAACCAGTTCCATCTGTTGAAAGTGTGGTCAGTGGAGTAGGCACTGATTCTCGTGATAACTTGGTGAATTCTGGTGATAAACTAATTTTTTGTTCTGATTCTGGTGGTACTACTACATTTGTGGGTGAAATATCTGGAGAAAAGTTCATCTCAGATACAAAATACGATGAAGGGCAATTGAGTTCAGATGTGTGTGATTGACTCAGTGATACCATATGACCAGAGATCTTGCAAAGTCACTATAGGACACAATAACAATCAGAATCAACTTGTTCAAGTAATTTCAAATTGGTACTTCCTCTTGATTTAGAAGACATGAGTAGTATGCAGCAGCAACAACAACAACAACAACAACAACAACAATAGCAGCAGCAGCAACAACATGTCATACCCCCATGACCGATACCTGCCAGAGTCACATATACTAAATTTGGTGGATTTCGAGGTGATGATCCTGATGCTCATGTTCGTACTTTAAAAAATTAATTATGTTGTACTCAATTATCCAGTAGATCCGGCTTATAAGGCCATAGTGTTTCAATCTACTCTTGTTAATGACGCTGCTCGCTGGCTAACCGAATATGATATTAATCATTTCGATCAATACGATGATGTTAAGAATGCCTTTTTACAACGTTTTTTATTAGAGAAAAATGCGGCTGAAATTTTTGATTATTTACAAAGCAATAGACAAAAACCACATCAGAGTGTGCAAGAGTATGTAGCATTATTCCTCACCCATCTACGAAAGCTGCCTCCAGTGCATGCTAATCTACCGGATGATGTGATTACCCAATGGTTTATTAATGGACTAAACCCCCAACTCAAACAAGTTATGATTATTCAATGTGTGGGCCGTATGACCTTGGATGCAGTCATTGCTATGGCATTACAATAAGAACATAAGGTTGGTGGTTTTATCAAAAATCTAGATTGGTTGAAAGCCTCTAGGAGTACGAATGATGATCCATTGAAACAATTCTATCGCACTAAATGTAAGAGCCCGGGGAATACTACTTCGGGTTGTGCACTAAATCAGTTGTACTATGTTATTTGCAATACGACAAGTCATTCCACCGAAACTTGTCCATATAATGCCAAAGTATAGACCAAATTGACCGTAAATGCCATAATACAAGAGTAGGGACAATCGTCCACCCATTACATACCACTGCATTTGAGAAATACATCTTATAAAACTTACAAAATTTACAAAGGACCACGACCAAACAATTTTGGACAACTTCATTGGAATTTGGGACAATCCGGTGAAAGTGCATCGCTCCCACCACCAAGATGCCACTTTTGTGGAGAAATTGGGCATATCCGTAGATATTGTAAGGAAGCATTTGAATATGATAAGCGAAGAAAAGAAGGACAGCATCCAATGGCAAATATGGTATACATCTCAGCGGTAGATACACAAGCGACAACAGTGCAAACACGGTCCGGTAAGAATTTGCACTTGGTTGAAGATATTTGAACTAGGAATTCGAGAACAACAATGGATGTTACTAAAGCTAGCACATGGGGAAGTCAAGAACCAACTGTCTTTCCTGATCAGGTACCGGTGGTGCAGCAAACAATATAGAACACCCCACTGAAAGAGAGGAATGTGATCTACTTAGAGCTGGAAGACACATCGGACGTGATATCGGGTATGCCGAATTGTGATTCTATGTGGAATATTTTATCAAAAGCATCTATTACGATCCCATCGAGGCAATGTTTATCATTGGTGCCTGGTGTTCGACAACAATTTCAGCAACATATTAGTCCAGGATCTTCATGCATACTTGTTACAACAACCATCAGCCCAAAAATTGATTCTATAGTGGATCATGTTGTTCCTTTAATTACGGTATGGTATAAAAACCACAAAACTACACAAGTATTAATTAACGGAGGCTCAGGGGTTAATATTGCTACAGCTGCACTCTGTAAGAAGTTAGGATGGACTCAGATTGAACCCATCCAGTTCTTTGTAAGAATGGCTGATCAATCTTAGGTACATCCAGTGGGTTTGGTGCGTGAAAGGCCCTAGCTAAAACAAGGAAAAGTGTTACAAGATTGGTCTGCACACAAACTGATTTTTAAAAGAAATCACCAGAAATATGTTGTACCCTTGGATGATATGAGTCCCTACGACTTTCATGCACGACCTTACGTGGAAGGCAAAACACGTGCATATGTTGGATGGCCTTTTAGATGATGAAGAAGAAGCTTTTTTAAATACTAACCAGGATTTGTTAGCATTGGGTATAGTTGATTTGCAAGCCATAATGGATAATTGGACTCCGACCGCTTGTACAGTAGTCCCTCTCACCAAAGAAGTGGAACCACTTGCGGATCAGGTTTTGGATGCTACTGATCTCCAACATTTACTCCCCCCACCTGAAGATATTTCCATGCCTCAATAGTTTTATGTATCAGAACATCAATCAATCACTTGCAATTTGGGCGACGAGGTTCACCCGTGTGCGATCAAGATTAAGGCTAGTTTACTTGAGACTTTTCAAGATGACTTACTACAGTTGCTGAAGGAATTTGCTAATGTATTCACTTGGGACTATCGCGATATGAAGGGATTCGATCCTCATATCTACCAACACTGTGTGATGCTAAAACTGGATGCCCGACCAATTAAACAATAGAGTTACTGTATGAATCCCAATTATGTTGCACAAGTGAAAGCTGAACTAGATCGACTGTTGAAAGTAGGTGTTATTGTTCCCATTGAGCAAGATTAATGGATTTCTCTTATTGTCATCATCCCAAAGGAAAACAAGCAATTACGCATTTGTGTGGATTACCGAAAACTGAATGTCGTGATGGTACCTGATCCCTTTCCATTACCTTTCTTGGACACTATGCTAGATGATGTTGCAGGATGAGAAATGTACTCTTTTTTGGATGGTTATAGTGGTTATAATCAGGTACGAACAGCTGAAATGGATATTCCCAAGACCGTGTTTATTACTAATTGGGGAGTATATGCTTGCACGATGATGTGGTTCAGTCTCCCCAGTGCTCCAAGCACCTTTCAGCGATGCATGCAGGAAATCATTTCTCCCTACTTAACTACGTTTATGTGGGTGTATTTGGATGATTGTTCATTATTTGGTGACACATCGGCTCACCTCTACCACCTAAGATGCTGCTTTTCACAGTGTCAAGATTTCCGGCTTTGTTTAAATCCCATTCTTTTTAGATGCTTGTGGCAAGCTACTCAGTCATGTTATCTCACAAAAGGGAATTCAAGTGGACCCTGATAAAGTTTGTGCAGTGTTGAATGCACCCCCTCCTGCGACTCCAAAGGAAGTTATGCAATTCCTTTGTCAAATATGGTGGCATGGTCGATATCTCTGATGGCTTGCTCATGTGGCTATACCGCTTAATCATTTGATTACAAGTAACCCTCACTAGTTTGTCTGGATGCAGGAATCTCAAATGGCTTTTGATCGACTGAAAACTCTTCTTACACAGGCTCCTATTTTACAAGCTTCTGATTGGCAACTTCCTTTCCATGTCTTCATGGATGCTTCCGATATTGCTATCGGGAGTGTGTTAATGTAGCAACATGAGGAGTGGTTTCGTCCTGTTTATTATGCCAGTTGTCATTTGGCAGCTGCTGAACAAGATTATTCTGTTACTCAACGGGAATGCCTTGGTGAAGTTTATTCGCTAAAGAAATTTTGGCACTATCTGGTGGGACACAAATTCACCTTCCATGTGGATCATGCAACCTTGGTTTATCTGATATGCCAACAACATTTAGGCGGTAGATTAGCTCGGTGGGTGTTGCTGCTTCAAGAATTTGATTATGAGGTTTTGCATCGCCCGAGATCAGCACATGCCCTTGCAAATTTTCTTTCTCGACTAGATTCTAGTAAGCCTTATGATGGTATTTATGATACCACTCGGGCCATCTATCTGACTAGGTTAGTTCAAGAGGATTCCGAGGAGTTACCTATGTCATCTTCCTATTATGACATCCTTATGATTTTCCTAACCAACGGATGTCCTCCACATACCACTTCGATGTCAGCTCACCATAAATTTGCTATGTATAGTTGCCAATTCTGCATCATTGGGGGACAATTATATTATATGGATCCATCTAGTACACTCTTATGATGTATTCCACCACATGAGGTTTCTTTGGTAATCACAATGGATCATTCCACTCATCCCGCTGGCCATTTTTTGGTAGACCTTACGTATCGAAACATTCTGCATAGTGGATTATGGTGGCCCACTATGCATCATGATATTGCTACTTATGTTCAATAGTGCGATGCCTGCCAATGTGCTAGACAACCCTTTCACCCGCATCATTTTATGCTTCAGTCTGTCCTCCCCCTTAAGCCTTTTAGAAAGTGGGGATTGGATTTTATTGGTCCTATTACGCCTCCTGCTATTGTCACCAATCATCGTTATATCCTTACCTCTACTGATTATGCTACTCATTAGGCCGAAGCTTGGGCAATACGATAAACAACTTCTCGGATGGTCGCTAAATGTCTACTCCGTGATGTTTTTCTACATTATAGGCTCCCTTTGGAGATTGTTTCTGATCAAGGTACTCATTTTGCTAATACATTAATGCAAGTGCTAACCGAACCTTCAGTATTGTTCATAAATTTAGTTCCCCTTATTATCCTCACGTGAATGGATTGGCCGAAAGTACTAATAAAACTCTTATTGATATGCTGCAGAAACTTGTTCTAGAGTGCCCGAAAAGATGGGATATGGAGTACCTTACCGCACTACTTATAAGGTTGCTACCAGAAGTACACCTTTTAAACTGACATATGGTCTTTAGGAAATTGCACCTATGGAATTGGTTGTACCCTGCTTACGAGCCACGCGTGAACCTGTCAATTGGGCATTATTCTTTTTTCGGCATATCCGTCACGAGTGTCAAACCATTATGTGGCAGTAAGCCAAAGGTGATTGTCCCCGTACCCGTTTGCCTCATCTTCTTTCATTCCTTCTTTCATTTCGAACCCTCCAACGGGTAATCTTCTATTGCGCGAAGAGTCTGAGCAGGTCATGGGATTTGATGATGACAATGAAGACCTTTTTCAATTTTTTTGAGAGAAACATAGGAAGGTCAGTCGTTCTCAGAGTCAAGTCCAGGCCTCTTCCAATAAGGTTATTCTTCAGGACACAGCTTCTTCCCTGCATGTGTCTTCCACTCCACCCTCGCCAAAGGACAAAACTGTTGAAGACACAGTTATGCAAGATGTTCAACACACCGAGACGACAGACAAGCAACAGGAGTTTGTCCGAGACATAGCGCCAAAGGACATGATTGCTGACATAACCCATCAAACCACGCAGGAGATGATCGTTGAGTCCCTGGTTCATCAGGAAGCCCAACTGGATCAAGTTGATTCCAATGCGCCTCCATCTCCATCAAAATCCATGGCTCATGGTAACAATGAAAGAACTTGGAGAAGCTTGTAGAAGGTAGAAAAGTGCATTTCGAAGCAACAAAGTTTGGTCAAGACAACCGGCACAAGACCAGCCCTTGAGCTTATGGAGACTCAAATAGACCTTATAAGCATGTGATAAGTGCAAAGAAACACACTATGTACTTTGGAGCATCAAGGAGAATGAGTCGATACAAGACAAATAGGTTTGCGGGTCGACTAGCTCAAAAAACTTAATATCTATGGAAGAGACAATGAACTTCAAATGCCCATAGCGACCAGCGTGATTACAATTAGAAAAAATCCTTTTATGAGATTGATACACATAGGGTTGAGTGTATAGAATGCAAAAACGTATAAGGAATAAGCAAAATATGCTATGGGAATGAATGCGACATTCACCGGTGGTACTTCCCATTTTTCAGGAATATGCAGAGATTGACCTCGAGACAGAAAAACTCAGATTTCTCCCAATCTGTTGAACCAAATGCTATGAAAATTTATAAGCATACATTAGACACGAATATCTTTCCAATGCTACAGCTTGCACTCAATTTTGAATCTAGAGAGAGAGCACCAGCCTCTGCAATATTACTATTGGCGAAGAAGATGATGCAGAGAATTGAACGAGCAAGACAATGATGGTCACAAGTGTATGTATATTGCTTCCATGTAATGTACAAGTGATTTCAAGTCTTTATGTAGACTCTAGGAGTGTTCCACGACTTCTTAAGTTTGAATTCAAATGAAGGTGGGAATGGTTGTTGTAGGCAATCAATTCACTTTCCTACAATCTAGGAAAAGTGAAGATCTAGTTTGATCTACTTTTAGGTGATTGATTGCTTCATTGAATGCAACTTCAACCACCACAAATTCTTGGGAGTTGGGCTCTATCTTTCTACCTTTACATGTGTAAAGCTCAAGGCTTTTACAATGGTAAATGAACCATCAAAAATATCCCAAAAAATACAATAAATGAGCATCAGAAAAAGAACTCTCCAACGGATATTCTTTCGACCCGATAGCCTTCGATGTAGATCAAATCCACCTCAAGCATAATGTAAGCTTGATGTTCCAACAAACAATACAGAATATCCGATAACCCCTCCTCCTTCACCTTCTCGGGTCCCTTTACCCCCTAGTTCTTCGGTATGCCCTTCATCCCCTAATCACTCGATGGCACTCTCTCACTGTAGCTCAGTGATGAGTAGCACCTCCTTTAATGTCAATCCGGGAAGACGTGAGGATGGTATGAAGACCTCGAGCAAGTGGAGGCACAAGTGCGTGAGTGAGAAGCACACAATCATGCACACACATACACACACACGCGCACACACGGCAAGACAAAGAGTGAGAAGCAATGGAGTTCTTAGATTACTTTCAAAAAGCTCTTACAAGTTCGTTTCAATTACAATCTAACCTCAAAAATGAGCTCTCTAGCTCTTTTTATAGTTTTTGACTAGGTTTTGGCCCTGTCCAGACCTAGTGTCCGGCCTAGTTAAAAATTAGGTTTCAGGGCCAATTTGAGGGCTTAAACGGAGTCTAAAAAATACGAAAATTGATATGTAGGTACTTCTAAGGCTCCTCAAGCTCAAGGACTCCTTGGCTTGCACAAAATGGAGCTACAAAAATATGAAATGGTATTTACAATGATTGTTAGTGATAAGAATCACTGTTATAAAGACGTTGATTTGGAAAAATTTGAAGGGCCTATCTGCCAGATTTGCGTCGACTGCTTTGTCTACTTACTCCTTCACCTCGCTCTGACTCTCTCCGCTGGCTTCCTTGTCTAGTCAGTCCTTGGGTGCCCATACTACTCTCAACACCCCCCCCTCTCTCGCGTCTGTCGTCCTTGACAGACCCTTGTTGCTGGGAGTGTTGGATGTAATATTCCACAACCTGAGTGGCAAGCTGATGTTCTTGTATGCGTAGTCCTCTGGCCAAGTTTGTCATCATACGATCCCAATCAATTGGTCTTGGAATGTCCAGGTGTGGCAGACGTAACTGATCTGCATGGATCGCTTGTTCTACTGCGAATAGATGTAGCAAATGTGTGGGTCTGGGAATGAAAATTTCGGAATGGTATTCCCAGAACGTAGAGAACATTTCCTCAAATGTCTGCTTGAAGCATGCGGGTAAGTACTTTATTCCTGCATGCCAGGCAAAGATTATAGTGACCGAGGGAGTCTCGCTCATGTCGTAGACTAAATCCTTGTTACCTTGAGAGAATCCAGGGGTAGAGATGTATGGAGCTTGTACATTCCGAAAGGTTTTGAAGACAATGGTCATGAGCTCGAATATCTTCATACACATTTTTGCTGCTATGTCAGGTACATTATTTAGACGTGTAGACCAGTGCCGAATTGTTGATATCATGTAGGCTACGGTTGGGGTCCCTCGAGGTGGAGCAAAATATGGATAGTTAACCCAAGCCGAGCATTCTTTATTGTTGCGTACCTTGATTGCAAATGCTTGCCAGGATCTGCGACGTACCACTGGGCAATAGCATGGATTATACTTGATATATAGTGGCATGGTTGCCCAGGTGCTCATCATCTCTGGGTAATCGGTTAGTAGACGTGCACGCCAATTACGTTGGAAGATCGAGCCAGCACGTGCATCTATCTGTAAATCCCCTATCTCAAATTGAGTGGCGAATGTGGGCTCCTTCCCTGTATGTCTTTTGACTTCTGCATTATAATCATGTAGTAAGACAAAATAAGGCATGTATTGCGACTCTGATGTTGTGATTAACCGTTGGTGGGATAAGTTTTGAAAGTAGGAAGACCGAAGGACAGTTTCTTCCAGATTTGTGAGAGATTGCATTTGCACGGCCACACGATCATCATGTGTCTTACCCACTTTCTCGACCCTTTTGACCCAATCTGGAACTTGAATTTCTAAAGTGTCCTTCTTGTCCTTCCTCTGTAGTTCGACCACCGGGTGTCGGCATAGGCTCGTATGGCTCTTCATAGCTGTCATCGACGGGGATTTCCACTACTGTTTCAGGTTCTGGTTCTTCAATGGGTGAGGGTGGCCTTTCATATGGTAAGAGGCGTGCTTGGAGTTCTGCCACCTGTTTCCGGAGGGTCTCTACTTCTTTTGTAGAGTGTTGCAAGATTGCCGGCTCCTGTTGAGCTGTGGGGGCACTGGCTATCTGTTTCTTTAGGTCTGCACATTCAGTCTCTAACTTTTCATATGACTCCAAGAAATTTGCATGCTCCTCAAGTAAGATGCGAATGTCTTCCGATGGGACTGCTCTATATCTGGTAGGGCTAATGGTTACTTCTACAGTGCCTTCCATAGCCGCTTCAAAGTTGTCTTGGTTTTGTTGTTGAAGTCTCTTGTTCTCTTCTAGTGCTGCTGCCATATGCTTCCTTAATAGCCCAATGTTGCGTCTGAGTGTAGCAGATATCATTTGCGCTTGGAGCATTGTTTCCAATTCCTTGACTGCTTGGTCATCTACTGTTGATGTCTTTGATTCCAATTCGGAGTGAGCCTGCTGTAAGGTGGTATGCTCGGTTAGGAGCGTTTGGTAGTCAGCTTCAAGAGTGGTGATCCTAGCTTGCAGACGTTGAGATTCTGCCTGGAGGGCCGTAGTGCGTTCTTCCAATTGATAGTATTCTTGTTGTAGTTGATGTGCACACTGAAGTAAGGTGTTGAACGTGCTATTTACATTATGAGATGCAAGGGGAAAAGTTTGAAGTGCAGGGGAGGTGGGATTGGGTAGGGGGGTAGTGAATGCTGTGTGTGCCAATGATGTGAGTGGTGAGGTGGGGGGTAAGGGAGGGGGAGATGGTGGAATCGTGGGGAGAGGTGCTGTGGTTGGTGAAATGTCCATTGGGTCCAACAAAGTGGTGTGTACAGGGGCTACCATGTAGGTGGGTATGGTAGGTGAAGTGAGTGTGGTGTTCGTGTAAATTGATGTCGTTGCGAATATCGGGGGAATGTGCCTCTGAAACATTGGAGAGCAGATGAACTGCTCCACAAAGGACGGGTATTGGGGTGGTGAGGTCAGGTTGAAGGAAGGGTAGGGGCCAGATGGGAAGTGAGGGTCATGGAATGGAGGTGCCCGTAGTGGGGAATAGGCTGGGAAACACAGGGTGCCTTCGGTGGGTGCTGGGTTTCCAACTACACTTGGAATTATGGGATGGCCAGTCATGGGTTCAGAGGATAGAAGGGATGAAGTGTACAAGGGATTGGTGACGAAGGAGAAGAGGGTGTCTTGTGAGGTGGGTTCTCGAAATGAGAATGATTTGAATGAGGATGGGTTATAAGTGAAGGTAGAGGTGATGACTGTCGTTTCTTCCATGGTGGGAGGTGGTGGTGGGGGTGGAGAAGGTGGGGATGGGGGATGCTGGGGTGAGATGGGTGATGTCTGAACGAAGGTTTCGGCAGAGAGGTCAGTGGTGGTTGTGGGGGTAGCTGTTGTTTCAATGGGTACTTCTTGTTCTGTGACGGGTATCCTGATAGTCTTACCTGCTCGTGGTAACGTGTCAACTCTGCGTTTGTCATACCTCACGGATTGGCGGACTGCAGTGTGGACAGCCTCCGGAACTCCTAAAGATTCTGACACTAATTTGAGGGTGTCAATGAAATGTTGGTCCACCCCCTCATCTGATAGCATTTCTTGCATCAAAGCTTGACCGGATACAAGAGAGAGTTGATGCCTTTCTTGTACTGCTTTGATTGTGTCATATAACCTTCGTAGTTGAGCTCTATATGCTGGTGCACCTACAAGTTCTGGCACTTCTTGTTGCTCCTCCTGATGCTCTTGATCATAATCCTCCTCATCTTCCTCCTGTTTTTCATCTCCGTCATCCTCTTCATCCACTTCAACTGGTGTGACAGGTGCTTGGGAGGTTGTGGCCTGCGTTTGCACGTTTTCTGCTTGTTGTGCCTCTTCTGCCTCCAGCTCTACATCTTGTAATAATTGGCCGAAATCTTTATTAGTGAGTTCTTCCAAAGGTGCACCACTAGGAAATTCAAGATCGGTTGGGATGGGAGGGAATATCAAGGTAGAACCATCGGTGCTGCGTCTTGGAAGTCGGAGTGTGAATGGTCGGACTCTTCGGGGTGGAGGGGTGACATCTGGTGTTAGGGTGGCTCCACGTGGTTGAGCACACGGGACTTGGACAGTGCCTCTCATCTTCTTAGAAGGGGGTCCAGTGGATGTCCTGCCTCTAAACTGCTCTACACGATTCCACATTAGGGCCCGTTGAATAGGGATGTCATAAGCCAAACACCTATAAATGATTCTCGTCAGAGCACAGCAGCCATATAAAACCTGTTTCCGCGGCCATCATTTGTGAGCTAGGTGTATCTGATCAATTATCCAGTGGGGTAAGTTGATGGTGAGGCTCTGTGTCTCTGCCAGATACAAACTAAACCAAATCTTTTTGGGCGGCATGGTGAATCTATCTTGTGCTAGGAAAGCAAAGTGTTGCATGCACATGCGAAGGTGTATTGCAATATTAGGCGTCATGGACACCATGTCCTTGAGCTTGGTGAGACTTCGATTCTTCATGTAATCCGGTACTAGGGTTTCCTTCTCTGTAGGAATATGCATCCCGCGCATATCTAGAGCCTCTCTCACCAAGTTGTTTGATAGCCTGAACCTCTTGAGCTCATTCCCCTTTGTCAGAGATGGAATCACAAATGAGCTTGCACCTTTTGGGTTCTGGTTTGGAGTCAAGGTGTTGATGAGGTAGTAGCATCACATTAAGTCAGGTTTTGGGAGTCGTGCACTGAAATAGGCACTCAATCCTGCCTTTTCCCATATCGGACATAGACCTTCTGCATTTTGTAATTTCTCAAATTCTCTTGTAAAGAAATGGTATCTACCTTGCTTCCCATTGAAGTCCAACTCTGATTCCCATAGGTACGTTCCCTCACCCAAGGGTCCTGCCACCTCAGTAAACCAGTGGGAAGTCTTTCCTACGGGCATGGTGTGGCCACGCGGAGGGTCCGCAATAGGTATGATTTTGACGACCTGCAATTCTTCTGGTCTTTCATTTGTCTCAGGCAAAACGGGTAAACTGTCTAAGTCCACCACTTGCAGGCTTGTTTCTGTGTGAGAGCTAGTTCCTGCTGCCTCAGCCATGTTGAAAACTTCACAGCTGGTTCTGTGAGAATATTTGAATAAATGTTAACATTGCAATGGACACAAAAATGACACGGTGTCCCCTGTTACAACATTAACTTAAAGTTCGGGAGTGGTTAGGGGTTAATAAGTGCTCGGTGCTAGTGTGTGTAGTTAGGAATTGGGTAGACCTACGAGCTAAGCGGAATGATGTGAAGTGAAAGTGAAGCGGTTAGTAGGTGGTCATGGATTTACAATTGGGGTCCGGGGGTTTGTTACAAGTCTTGGCCTGCCAAATGCAGTGGATGGGTTTTGCTCTTGGTTCCGTAGAGACTCTCGAGAGCATTATAGGTGTGTCAGCTTGAAAATGAGGCCTTTTAGGGACCCATTTACAAGTGATTCTGTTCGTGCTCATGGGCCTTGGTGTGTTCCTGAGTGTTGAAAACGAGTGGATGCCGGCTGTGCGAGTGAATGGATCATGGTGTGTAGGGTGTGTTCTTGGTGTAGCTATTTGAGCCCGCAAACAAGCCTTAGGCACCCAAATTTGTCTTGATTGTGGGCTGGCCTTCATCGACTTCTTGGGCACCCAAATAGACTTCACGTTAGCAGATGAGCTTCTGAAAGACTTCTTATTAGTATCGTGTTGTTGGTTACTAATAAGAGGTTTTTCCCGTGTGGTTGGCTTGAGTGCAACAGGGTGTTCGCCTTTCCGCACCCACACTTGTTTCACTTGCTGAGACATTTTGCTGCGCAGGTACTTTTGATCTCCGACATAGGTATTACTCCGCTTCTTCTGCCTTTGATCCACCTTTGGTTGCCACCTCCCTCTGGCCTTTGGAAAAGAAGGGAGTTCCGTTGCATCCCTGACTCCTTTTTTGCAACCATCATTCCTCTGCAACACATAATTTTGGACAAGAACAGCATGGTCATCTTCATGTGTACTCCTGGAAGGACCAGGAGTCCGTGTCTTTCCTAGTTCCTTGAGTGCTCCATTATTTAACTCAATTGTAATTCTAGTCTGATTCACCCATACCTGAAGAATTCCACTTCTTAGGTTTAAGTTGACTGCTTGGTTATAGATCCAGTCTTGACCCAAGACAAGGGGTTCAGTGAGGTCCTCATCTTGACACACTAGTACTTTAACTGTCATTGCCTCATCATGAATGTAGAGGGGAAGTTCCACCTCGCCCATGCAAGGGGTTTCCATGCCTCCCAATCCTATGAGATATGCTTCCATAGGATTAACATTTAATTGCAACTCTTGACAGTAAGACAATTTAACAGCACTAGTGGCTGCACCTGAGTCAATCAAGGCTCTTACAGTCCTTGCACTCTTTCCTTGTCCTATATCTAAGGTTATGAAAGGACGTCGATCAGTTATCCTATGTGAGCTAACACCTGAAACTTCACACATAGCTACGTCATATCCTTGATCTGCATATGCATCTTGCCTAGGGTGCTCTCTACCTTGTCTTCTTAATTTCAATCTTCGTATGCGTTCTAGGGCTTCTGCTTGAGCTTCTTCTCGAATTCGCTTTTCTTCCTCTTTGCGTTTCTTAGCAGTGTTGAGTCGACTTAGCATTTCCTCTGTGAGAGGTTCCTGATACAACTTGACTCTGCATCCGCTAATATAGTTTGGGAGAACATCACCCTCTAAAGTGGCTAGTTGTACTGCTCCACTCGTGGAGATCCTATTGATGATCATAGGTCCGTAGCCTCTCTTTTCTAGCTTCCTTGCATGTTGTTTCAATGTGTAGACTAAAACTAGATCTCCTGCTTTCAAGCCCTTATCCTTCACATGGGCATCAAAGTATGCCTTCTGTCTCTTCTTAGCTGCATATATCCCTGCAGCTGCTCTCAATCTTGTTTCTCCTAATCGTTCAAGGTCAAAAAGTCTAGAGGAGAGTTCATGACTCGTCCATTCGTGCTCTTGTGCTACCTTCAATGTAGGTATCAGGAAGTCCAAGGGTAGCACCGCGTTTTGGCCAAATACCATCTGAAAGGGGGTGGCTTGGAGTACCCTTTTGTAGGCGACTCAGTATGCCCAAACAGCATGGTGTAGCTGTTTGTCCTAATCAGAGCGTTTAGTGTTCACTAATTTTATCAGTACATTGCATAAGATCTTGTTGGTGCTTTCGGCTTGTCCATTAGCTTGAGGGTGATAGGGGGCAGACTTCTTATGAACTACCAAGAATTCTTGGAGTAGATTTTCAATCACTTCGTTCAAGAAATGAGTGCCTCTATCACTTACTAGCTCTATAGGTAGCCCATATCTTGTGAATACATTTTCAAACAAGAATTTAGCAGTTGTCTGAGCGTCGTTCTTTGTCGTAGCTTTTACCTCCACCCACTTGGTGAGATAATCCGTGGCCACAATGATATATTCAGCATGTGAACCCTTAGCTGGGGGATTAATAGGGCCCACAAAGTCTATTCCCCACTTAGAGAATGCACGTCCGCCCATCATAGGTTTCAGTGGCATCTCATCTTTGCGCATAGGATACTGAGTTCGCTGACAGACATCACACCGTTTCACATAGGTATGTGCATCCATGTGAAGGGTCGGCCACCAGAAGCCTGTAAATAGTATTGCCTTGATCACCCGATCTGGTCCAAAGTGTCCTCCTGCTACACCTTGGTGAGCAGTTTCCAAGATCTTGAGATACTCGCTCTCATGGACACATAGTCTCAAGTAACCGTCTTTACCACGTTTGTATAGATTATCGCCAATGAGAGAGTAATCCTGGGCCTCTTGTTCTAAACTCCTTTTCCTTGCCAGAGTCATGTCCGGAGGGAATGTTTTCGTCCTCAGGAAGGATACTAGTGGTTCACTCCAATCTGGCACTATGGACACTTGATAAAGAGTGGCATGTTCCACCGGTGGTTTAGTGCGACAGATTGGGAATTCTTTGCACAACCTTTGGACATCAGCTTCCATAGTTGGCCAATGTACTCCGAGTCTCCTTAGCGTCTGTAAGGTTCGTTGCTTTGAGTAGTGTTGCTCTAATGCACCTACATGTGCTAAATGCAACCATTTATTGTACTCGTCCTCTTCCACACAACAAGCCAAGATTCCTTGATCCGTGTGCTTGTACATGCTTCCTGCCATGATGTGGTACTTTTGGGCTTTCACAACCTCTCTATTCCGTGTGTTTACTACTGGATGGTTAGGCCCGTATGTCAATACTGGTACCAATGGCTTAGCCCACTGCGGTACAACTTCCAAATTAAACAAGTAAGCATCAGGAAGGTCATCTGACACTCCTTGTGGGGCTTCTCCAGATGTGAGCCTAGAAAGATGATTAGCTCTCAAATGAGTCCTCCCTTTCCTTACCAGAACCTCGAAATCAAATTCCATTAGCAAGAGAAACCATCTTACTAATCTTCCTGTATTGCATGGCTTGTTCACGAGATATAACAGTGCTTGATGATCAGTAAAAAATTTAAACTTGTTTGCAAGCAAATAGTGTCTAAATTTCTTAACTGCATATACCATGCCTAAGCCTTCTCTCTCCGTTGTGGTGTAATTTCGTTCAGCTGCATTCAATTGTTGACTAGCATAGGCAATTGGAAGATCCATATTACCTTCACCAGTAGGTTGTGCAAGCACACATCCAATAGCATAATTGGATGCATCCACGTGAACATGGAATGGCTCAGTCCAATCTGGTGTGGTCAAGATTGGTGCTGAACATAATCTTCGTTTAAGCTCATTGAAGGAATTCTCACATTCCTCAGTCCACTCAAAGTTAGTCAGAAGTCCGTACATGGGCTTTGCAATGACAACATACATGTGAATGAACCGGTGGTAGTAACCACAATGTCCCATGAAAGCTTGTACTTCCTTGACATTCCTTGGCCTAGGTAGCTCTGCTATAGCTCTCACTTTCTCTTCGTCAGTAGATATGCCATTCTTTGACACTATGTGCCCTAGAATTTTGCCTTGTCTGACCATGAAAACACACTTTTCTGGGTTCAGGCAGACTTGATATTCTCTACATTTGTCAAAGATTTGTCTGAGTTCCGGAATATGGGTTTGTCTAATGTTGGAATGAGCACAAAGATCATCTACATAGACTTCTAAATTCTTCCTCAGGAACTCCTTAAATACATGGCACATTAGTCTCTGGAAGGTAGCTGGTGCATTGGTAAGCCCGAATGGCATTACTCTAAAGGCAAAAATGCCCCATTCAGTGGCAAAAGCTGTCTTATGCTGGTCTTCTAGAGCTATGGCTACTTGATTGTAGCCCGAAAATCCATCGAGGAAGCTGTACACTTCCTTGCCTGCTACTCTTTCTAAGAGATGCTCTGTGATAGGAAGCGGATAGTTATCTCGAATTGTGGCTGCATTAACCTTCTTCAAGTTAATGCATACACGCAGCTTTCCATTCTTCTTGGGCACCACTACGATGGGGGATACCCACTCAGTGTGCTCAATTTCATAGATAAATCCAGCTTCAACCAGTCTATCTATCTCCTCTTTAATCTTGGCAGCGTAATTATCGTTATATGTGTAGGGCTTTTGCTTAGAGGGTTTAGCGTCTGAGGTCATGGGGATGGTGTGTGAGCATATGTCAGGGTCAACACCTTTCAAATCCTTGTAACTCCAAGCGAATACATCTCTGTATTCTCTTAGCAAGGCAATTAATGCATGCTCTTCTTCCTCTATTAGGTCATGGCCTATGTACGTGCATCTCTCCTCTCCTTCTTCTAGGGCCACTACTATTTTCTTGGTGGTTTCTTTGTTATCATAGGCCTCTCCTACTTGTGCCTCTCGTTTCGGCATTCTGATCATGACTCTCCTGTCATCTATCTCATACTTCTTAAAATTTTCTGGGACCTCAAACAAAGATTCTTCCTCTTCTGGTGAGACTTCTCTCTTCTTTCGTTTCTTTCCTTCTTCCTTAGGGGTCACATGTGTTGCTAATCTTACATCATTTGTAAGCTCTCCATGCCTCTGGGGTTGAAATTCTACTTCATGGAGGTATTCTTCATCTGATGCAAATGGTGGGTCCATAATGATTGACTCTAGATCGGAGTCACTTGCATCCTCAAATGCATCAGGGCTAGGTTCGCATTCCTCTAGAACTGCCTCTCCCATGATTGGCTCTATGGAGAAGACTGAAATGTCATAGCCATCCTCATCACAGTGAGGTGTCCATTGTTCCTCATTGATGGCTACATCCATTGTTGCTAGGATTTCTGCCCAGCCATGGGGTTCAAATTCTTCGTCTAGAAAAACTACAGGTGCATAGGCTGGGTCTTGGATTGATCTATGGGTTTCTTTTGCACCTACCTCTCTGGCTTTTTCTCTCTTCTCTTCGTCCACTGCTACTTTGCACATCCATAAGTGGGTGTCTTCATGCATCCATGAGGATCCTGAGCCTATGGAATGCACAGATTCCGTATCATCTTTGGCTCTATGGATGGGATTCCATTGGATAGGAGGGACATCTCTATGAGAGTAATATTTGAGATTTACTTTGGTTGTAACACCTAAGTGTTGCAAATACAAGGAGTTGGTTCCCCAGTCCTGTACCACTTGCAACTGTCGCATAAAAGGTCGTCCCAAGATCATCTCATAGGCATGATTTTTGCTGAAGTCACATATGGCAAATGTGTGCTCAAACTCAACACCACAGGTGGTGAGAGTTATTCCTTCTAGCAATCCTAAGGGTCTCTCAATATGACCATCGGCCATCTGCAATTTCATTCTCGTTGGCCTGAGTGCTGGCTTGCCCCAACGCTTCCATAGGGAAGTGGTGGCAATTGCAACTCCTGCACCTGAGTCCAAAATTGCCTTGGTGGTGTACTCTTGGTAGGTAATGGGAAGATAGGTGTTCCCTTCTTCACCTTCACACATATCTCCTATCTTATCCAAGGGTATTTCTGGCACTGTCCTTTGGGATCCTACCTGGGAACGAGGTTTTACTATCGCTGGTACTTGTTTGGCGACATGTTTCCATAATTCAGGTCTAACCTTGAGTAGCTCTTCTAACTTGAGATTGCACTGCACTTTAGTGTTTTTCACTACTTCTGTGTGTTGGTGCAAACAAGCCTTCACACTTGGCTTTAATTTGTGCCTTGAAGACACAACATAAAGCTTGGACATTTGGAACCTTGGAAAGATAAAGTTTGAACCCATGAAGGATACATTTGAACCATAGAAACAGATGCTTAATTGATTGTTACTCTTTACCCAATGTAAAAGTCAATATGACTTAATCAATTATGTAATCACACCTACTAGACTAGAGTCGTGGAAAAAGTAGATGTTTTAGTTGAGGGAATATCTCCCTAAGTCTAGTGGAGAGAATCAAGGGAACTTTAATTTGAATTCAAATTCAAATTTGTTCAAAATTCCTATAAAAGAGCTATGTAAAAGTCGCGGGTTAGTGGCTCACTCCCCGAGGCAATTCCAAGCAAAATCACTGAGTGTGTGAGAGCTACTCATTAGCCTACACCTCTGAGTACCATTGGGCATCACTCTACATGCCAATGGGAATGTACATTTGATAGTTTCAATACATATACTCATAGTTCTTAACTCTGTGTTCTCTGAGTCATTCACCTCAAAGTCTGTCAACTTCAACAGGACATATCTCAAGATCTACTGAACCAAATTTGATGATCCAGGGCTCATTGGAACCAGCTCAAAGCATTCTACAACACTACAAAATTTCAAGTCATTCTATTCAGCCAATTGGGAGAAATCGCTGTCGAAGTGATCACTGGTATATTTCTCTGTTGTTCCTAAAAAATCGGGGGTGTCCCTGATTTTGCTAAAGATCATGCTCAGTGTATAGTTTGTTATTTGGAGTGATTTAACTTGCTAATGGTAGCTTGTTAAGTTAATTTAATACTCCCAGAAGGAATTAAACCAATTGCAAGTGTGCTGGACACACTGAGCTTAGGACTGAGCAGGTGTCAATACAGGAATAGAAAGTTTTTGGAGTTGTGAAGGTTCAAAATCATCTGTTTTGATTTGGTCATTACTCAATCATTTTGTAAAGCACATATATAGTTTCTTGGTGTCATTTGGAAGCTCAAGGAGTCTCCTAACCATATCTGAAGAGAAGAGAGGGCAGGTGTGAAGCAGGTCTAGCAGCACCAACTTGATCTTCTGATTGTACCCAGCCATCACATCCAACAGTGGTATCAGAGCAAAACAAGGTAATCATGGGTGATGGTTTTCCTTCCTTCATTGACAAATTGGATAGAAATAACTACCAGGCTTGGTCATTGAGAATGAAGACTTATCTACAAGGGAGAAGCTTGTATGGATACATATCAGGAGATGAGGAGTTGCCCTCATTCAAAACCAGAGGCCTACCTACAAAGGATGAGCATGAGAGACTAAATCAATGGTGTGCTAAAGATGCTTTGGCAAGGTCATATCTTCTAAACTCTATCTCTGATTTCCTTCTACCTCATGTTAGGAACTGTAAGACTTCCCAAGAGACTTGGGAGACCTTGTCAACATACTTCTCATCAAGCACAAGGGCCAGAAAGAATCAGCTATGGATTGAGTTTACAACTCTCAGGAAGCAATCAAAACAATGTGTTTCAGATTTTGTCACCAAAGTCAAAGACATTGCAGATCAACTTGCAAGTGTTGGAGAAGAAATTGAAGAAGAGCAAATAGTCTGACAAGTGATCAATGGACTCAAAGCAGATGACAAGTGGGAGAGCTTTACCACTGCAATGGACTTGTACATGGACATTCAAGCACCTGATCTAACAACTCTGATTGGACAACTCTTTACACATGAAGCAAAGATCACAAAGAATGGAGAGCAATCAAAAGGTAACAATCCCTCTGCCCTATATACAGATAAGAAGTCTAAAGATAAGGGTAAAAGTAAGAAGGTTGATGAAGAAGGCTCTACCTCCCAAGCAAACTATGCAGGGAGAGGTAGATCATCTAAAGGTAGAGGCAGAGGAGGTAAGTCAGGTAGGGGGAGACCCTACAATCAATCTCCATGCAATATTTGTGGCTTGTCTAATCATACTACAGATGAATGCTACAAAAACTACAAGAACCAAAGAGGAAGAGGTCACCAAAGAGGAGGATACTCCCAAGGCAGAGGCAGATTCAATCAATCTCAAGGCTACCATGGCTACAACAATAATTACAACAATAGCTACAATCACAATGGCAATTATCAAGGTGGATACAGGAACAGAAAGGATTACAACAATTATGCAGAGGATCAAGATGATTCCTTGTTGATTATGAACATGACATCTAAATCAGGTATCAATGATGATCATTTGTTCTATATTGACTCAGGTTGTTCTAATCATGTAGCTGGGAATGTTGCCTTACTCTCTGATTTGGAAGAACCTAAAGGCAAGCACCAAGTGCAGACAGGTGATGACACTAAACATTCAGTGGTTAAAGTAGGTAATGTCAAAACAAGTGATGGTAATCAGAATTTGCTAAGCAGAGTATTGTATGTCCCAACAATCACCAAGAATCTGATGAGTGTAGGTCAGATTGTTGAAAAAGGTCTACAAGTCAGGTTCACTCAACATGGTGCATATGTGGAGGATCCAAGACATGGATTCAGAAGGATAGCCAAGGGAGAGAAATCAGGTAGACTATTTACCTTTGAACTTGAAGATACTAAGAACATTGCATTATACAACTACAAGGACCAAACTCTATCAGAATTGGAGATGTGGCACAAGAGATTAGGTCACATTGGAGAGAGGACCATAAAGCAAATGAGTAGGGATCAATGTGTGCTTGGGATACCTAATGTATCCAAGCAACACATGATATACAAGTGTGGGGCTTGTCAATTTGGTAAGTCACACAGATTGCCATATACCAAAAAAGGTTTTATGCATGAAGACTACTTGGAATTGGTGCATACAGATGTTTGGGGACCAAGCAAGGAGCCATCCATATCTGGATCAAGGTACTATGTATCTTTTATAGATGATTATAGCAGATGGACTGTCTTGTACTTCATGAAACATAAAGATGAAGTATTTAACTGTTTCAAAAGGTATCTTGCACTAGTAGAGAATCAAACAGGTAGACATTTGAAGAAGTTAAGGTCTGATGGTGGTGGAGAATACTTCTCCAATGACTTTGAAGACTTCTTGCAGGAAAAAGGCATCAAGAGGGAGATTACCACAAGGTACTCACCTGAACAAAATGGGGTAGCTGAAAGAAGGAATAGACTCATTGTGGAGACAGCTAGGTCTATGCTTAATGAGAAAAAATTACCAAATTATCTTTGGGCAGAGAGTGTATCTACTGCCACATACTTAATCAACAGGTTGCCATCAAAGACACTTGATGGAATGACACCCTATGAGGCTTGGCATGGTAAGAGACCATCTCTGGATCATTGCAAGATCTTTGGGTGTGTTGCATATGTGCATATTCCCTCACAGGTAAGGGGAAAACTAGACCCTAAGGCTGAAAAGTGTATTTTCATTGGTTATGATTTGAATCAGAAAGGATACAGGTTCTATAACCCCTCAAACAAAGGCTTTAAGGTAAGCAGAGATGTCATCTTTGATGAAAATGATTCATGGTATGATAATGAGTGCAGGAAAGTTAGCCTACCTTATGATATGGAAGAAGACTTTCCAAAGCTTGTCAGGCAAGAACCAACTCAGAAGGAGGACACAAGCTCAGATGATGAAGACACCATCAACATTGAAGAGTTCAAAGCTTGGAAATCCAAAGGGAAGATGAAGATGAAGCAACTTGAAGACAATCCAGAATCCTCAACTCAAGCTATGAGGAGATCTTCAAGAGAAAAGAAGAAACCTATTAGGTATGGGTATGATACTTCACTTGTAACCAAGCACTCTGTATATCTTGCAAAGGATATCTTAAGTGAAGAACCAGGTACATTTGAGGAAGCTATTACTAAACCAGAATGGAAGGAAGCAATGGATGAAGAAATGGAGGCTCTCAAGGAGAGTGATACTTGGGACTTGGTACCCAAGAAGGACTCCATGAAAGTTATAGGATCCAGATGGATCTACAAACTCAAGAGGAACTCAGATGGCACAATAAACAGGTATAAAGCTAGGTTGGTAGCCAAGGGTTTTGCACAAACCCAAGGCATTGATTATGAGGAGACATTTTCTCCTGTGGCCAAGATGCCAACTATCAGAATTATGGTGAGTGTAGCTGCATCCAAGAATTGGAACATGTACCAATTGGATGTGAAGAATGCATTCTTGAATGGATGGATATCTGAAGAGGTCTACATGTCACAACCACCTGGCTATGAGGATCCCAATAAGGTAAATCATGTTTGCAAATTGAAGAAGGCTCTGTATGGATTGAAGCAGGCACCTAGAGCATGGAACTATAGGTTGACAACCTATCTCTTGGATCAAGGATTTGTGATGAGTAAAGTAGATACTTCATTGTTTATAAAGAAGAACAATTCAGAGGTAATATACTTGTGTGTCTATGTTGATGACATCATTATTACAGGAAATGATGTTCAAGGAATTAGACACATCAAAGGTCAAATGATGAAGGAATTCAAGATCAATGATCTTGGATTATTGAAGTACTTCCTAGGGCTTGAATTGGTCTACACAAATTCAGGTATATTCATTACTTAGAAGAAGTACATTCAGGACATGGTCAAGAAGTTTAATTTGCAGGAAGCTAAAGTCTCAAACATTCCTATGGAGGTCAACCACAAACTCAGTGCACATGAAGGAGAAGAACTCAAGGATATTACAGGTTACCAAAGTTTGGTAGGTAGTCTTAATTATGCTACCTTAACTAGGATTGATATCTCATATGGTGTTAGTATACTTAGCCAATTTATGCATAAACCAAGAGTACCACATTTGGAGGCAGCCAAGAAGATAGTTAAGTACCTAAAGGGAACACAAAATCATGGTTTGTATTATCCATATTCATCAGACATTGACATCAAGGTATACTCAGATGCAGATTGGGCAGGTTGCAAGGATGACAGGAGGAGTACATCTGGTTACATATGCTTTGCAGGTGATAAACCAATTTCTTGGTCATCCAAGAAACAACCCACAGTAGCCCTATCATCTACTGAGGCAGAGTACAGAGGGCTAGCCAATGCTACTCAAGAAGCAATATGGTTGAAGCTACTATACTCAGAATTGGGCCTATACACAAGGTCACCTATCATATTTGGTGATAACACAAGTTCACTTCACCTAGCAGCTAATCCTGTGTATCATGCTAGGACAAAACACATAGAGGTTCATTACCACTATGTGAGGGAGAAATTACTTAGCAAGGAAATCCAGTTATCATATGTGTCTACTAATATTCAATGTGCAGATTTGCTTACAAAAGCTCTGGATGGGAGCAAGCTATGCAGGTTTAAATCCATGATTGGATTACAGGATATCATTGAAGACTAAAGATGAAGACTCAAGCAAGTGTTTGGCTTGAGGGGGAGCTGTTGGTGCAAACAAGCCTTCACACTTGGCTTTGATTTGTGCCTTGAAGACACAACATAAAGCTTGGACATTTGGAACCTTGGAAAGATAAAGTTTGAACCCATGAAGGATACATTTGAACCATAGAAACAGATGCTTAATTGATTGTTACTCTTTACCCAATGTAAAAGTCAATATGACTTAATCAATTATGTAATCACACCTACTAGACTAGAGTCGTGGAAAAAGTAGATGTTTTAGTTGAGGGAATATCTCCCTAAGTCTAGTGGAGAGAATCAAGGGAACTTTAATTTGAATTCAAATTCAAATTTGTTCAAAATTCCTATAAAAGAGCTATGTAAAAGTCGCGGGTTAGTGGCTCACTCCCCGAGGCAATTCCAAGCAAAATCACTGAGTGTGTGAGAGCTACTCATTAGCCTACACCTCTGAGTACCATTGGGCATCACTCTACATGCCAATGGGAATGTACATTTGATAGTTTCAATACATATACTCATAGTTCTTAACTCTGTGTTCTCTGAGTCATTCACCTCAAAGTCTGTCAACTTCAACAGGACATATCTCAAGATCTACTGAACCAAATTTGATGATCCAGGGCTCATTGGAACCAGCTCAAAGCATTCTACAACACTACAAAATTTCAAGTCATTCTATTCAGCCAATTGGGAGAAATCACTGTCGAAGTGATCACTGGTATATTTCTGTGTTGTTCCTAAAAAATCAGGGGTGTCCCTGATTTTGCTAAAGATCATGCTCAGTGTATAGTTTGTTATTTGGAGTGATTTAACTTGCTAATGGTAGCTTGTTAAGTTAATTTAATACTCCTAGAAGGAATTAAACCAATTGCAAGTGTGCTGGACACACTGAGCTTAGGACTGAGCAGGTGTCAATACAGGAATAGAAAGTTTTTGGAGTTGTGAAGGTTCAAAATCATCTGTTTTGATTTGGTCATTACTCAATCATTTTGTAAAGCACATATATAGTTTCTTGGTGTCATTTGGAAGCTCAAGGAGTCTCCTAACCATATCTGAAGAGAAGAGAGGGCAGGTGTGAAGCAGGTCTAGCAGCACCAACTTGATCTTCTGATTGTACCCAGCCATCACATCCAACACTGTGTTCCTAGGTAAGACTGAGTCCTCATTTCGTACCATGACCGTGGGTGCTCTCATACAAGTAGACTTAGCTTCCCATGGGCCTGTGAAGTGGGGTAATTCTTGTAGAGAGTTAGACTCAAAGTCTAGTCTGTCTTGAGAGTGGATGCTCTCCTGCTCCTCATAAATGGATGGGATGTCTTGTGGAAATTGGTCGCATGCATCATCCACAAGTTCAATAGGAGGAGGTACTTCACTCTCTTTAGCCCATTTGTCTTCTTGAATCTCGCGTAGGAATTCTGGTGTGAACCGATTCATAGAAGATGATGTGTCTGGCTCCGTAGAGTTAGGCACATAGGCTTCAGGAACATAGGCTTCCTGAGCAGGAATGCTTAATCCTTCACTTGCCTTGTCCTTGTGTTGAGAGGCGGGTTCCTTCTCTGATTGTGCAATCAGCTTCTCTATTCTTTCTAGTAGTCCATCAAAGTGCAACTGCGTCTTTGCTGAGCTAGAGATGTTAAAGAGGCGACTGGCCTCAAACATGGTTTGAGCCAACTCCACCATCTTAGCACAAATTCTGGTTCGTTCAAGCTCTAGTTCTGCTCTTGGGTAACATTTTTCATGATCAGTTATGTTTGGCCCTTCTTGGATTCTGGCCTAATATGCTTTAAGCATCATATTAAGGTCTTCGGGAGTGGGATCAGCTAATACTGATCCTGCTTGGGGTGGTGGGTGGGTTACGTGGGGTGTATTAGCGGGTGGAGGGATGGAGGGTGATGGGGATGGTAGCGGTGGGAATGTGTGAGAGTGCGGTTGGGATGTGATCTCTATGATTTTGGCCTTGGTTTCTCGTAGACTTTCCTCAAGTTCACTCATCTTCTTTGCCCATTGCCTTTTCATACGTTCACGGCTATCTCTCCAAGCTCTTGTCCTCTTCTTTTTCATGCTCTCTGTTTCACTAACATCTGGGCTCTTCTCCTGGTCTACACCTTGGTTTTGCTGCAATGCTTGAGCTCTAGTGATCACTTGCACGGGTGTAGTGGAAGTGACACTTCCTGTGGAATCTACCACTAACCCAATAACGTTAATAGGAGTAATTTTTGGCATACTACTAGGATTCCTAGGGCAGTCTCGTAAGAGATGTTCCTTTCCACAGTCTTGGCAAAAACCCTGAATCGTCACTGACTGGGGTTGTGTCGGTGGAGGCATAGGACAATCACGAATGAGGTGATCCCCCTGACATCTGTAGCATGGTCCTCTAGGGAATGGGGGTCTTACCTGCCTAGGTTGAGGTCTAGGGTTGGGGTTTGCATACATGACGTTTGTGTGATCTGACTCCCAACTAGGTTCATTTGGCTCTTCACTATAGTAGGACTCACCATGTTCAGGAGATTGCATGTAGTAAGCCTGGGGACTATCAACATGTGTAGAATCAAAGCTATGGTCACTGGGGTCACTTTCAGAAAGCAGTGGTGTTACAGGGACTATAGCTCTATTCAGGTTTTCTTCTGCAACAGCATACTTTACCGGAATCACATTAGCTGGAGCTGGGGGTTGTTGTGCTAGCACAGGCTGAGGTCTTTGTTGGTTTTGGTATGGTTGCTGATAAGGTTGTTGTGGCCTGCCATATGGCTGTGGAGGGTACTGGTTCTGGTATCTTCCCTGCGGTGGATAGGGTTGAGGGTAAGTTTGCCTAACTGTTTGCTTATTGTAGGGGCAATCTTGTGCGGTGTGATTGGTGTACCTCCGTTCTATGGTGCAGTACTGGCTACTAGGATTTACTTGGGGCTGAGCCATAATGGGACATACGTTCGCCCTGTGGTCGCCACCACAAGTATAGCACCTTTTCACAGGGGCAAACCTTGGGATTTGTTTGCTAGTTACACCTAATTTCTGAGCTACTTTCTCTGCAAGTTCCTCAATTGATGTGGATTGCGTGGAAGAGAGGTTAGAGGCACTATCCGAATCTTTGTATATCTTGGAAAGCTCTAACTCCTCCCCTAGGTTATCCTCGATATCAATGCACATGCGTACACAATCTTCTATGGTCCTAGGGTCCTTCAAGTACACATAAGATCTCAATTTGGTACTTAGCAATCCATCCAAGAATAAAGCCACTTGCTTAGTTGGTGTGGGTAGCTCAGAAACAGGGCATCTTTCTAAGTATTGCCTAAATCTTCTTCCTGCAAGTCTCACGGTTTCTTGAGGGGTTTGCTTGAAGCTGTGAATCAGCGAGGAGGTATTATGCCTTATGCCACTCTTAGAGAATTCGATAATGAAAGCCTCTAAGAGTTGGTCTATGCTCCTGAATTGCCTCTCATTTAATGGCTTAAACCATGTCAGGGCAGTGTTCCTAAGGGTCAGACCAAAGGCATTGTACTGCGTGAATAGATCCTCCACTTGTTCAGCTCTCAGGACTTGCCTAAACTCAGCCACATGATCGTATGGATCTCCAGTGCCATCCAAGTAGTTCTTCATGGACTTAACTAGCTGAGTCGGTCTCAAAGTCCTTGTGTGCTCTCTAGGTCATGGTAGAGGGAACTCATCCGCATTTCTTTGATTCCTGTGAGCTCTAAGTATCTCAGGTTCTACTCTATTTGTTTCCGTCCTCGTTCTTTCTCTGCCCACTGGGTTGGCAAAGCTTACTTCTGGTCTATCTCTACTTCTGTCTCTTTGCATTCCATGAGCTTGGGATGTTCCAGCACCAGGGTGACCATAGGATACATTCGATCTTGGTTGGGGGAAAACGAATTCACCCTTCCAAGTGTAAGCATGCCTATCATTTTCTGTCACCACAATGATCCTCTCCGAAGCGTGATCTAAGTAGGTCACTCTACTTGGGCTATCAGGATCCTTAAACTCATAGATCATGATTGTTCCTATATCAATTTGCCGATCAGGTTTGTACCTCCAAAAGGCTTCGTCTGTCTCTCGATTGAGGAGCAAATCTATGCTCTTATTATCCTGGGGAATCCACTCTGGTGTGATAATCCTAGTGAGAACCGATTTACCTCGAGGGGTTCTAGGTTCTGCACCCATGTTTCCTTGCTCCAGGTCACCTAAGTCTGCTTCAGGGATCACATTTCCAAATTCGTCCGTCCTATCTGGGTGACTGGTGACTACATATATGGTTCCTTCTTTGTCCAAGTATGCTCCGTTTTTGAACTTGACAGCTGGGTGCTCTAGTCCAATGGATTGATCAGGATTCTTAATCTGTACTACAGATCTTCCTAGGCCGTCCTCATAGATGCTGGCACCTAATCGGTTGGTTCTAAGGTATTCCAAATGCGTTTTGTAGGGTCCTTCTACCCTGTGCAAGTATGGCACTCCTGAACTGCCTGTAGGTCTCTCCATACCTTGAGACATCTCGGATTCACTAGTCTCAGAACTTGGGTAGTATGAGTGGTGACTCAACTGCTGGGCCCAAGACCTAGCAGTGTGGTTGACACTAGCCTCTGAAGACCTAAGGCTTTGTCTATCCCTTACTGGATGTCGTCCTGATCTAAGGTTCATATGCCTATTTAAGTAGCCCAATTTTTTGCCCAGAGTACAACCTCGTTGCCGATCGATTGGTATTAGTCACTTGATTCTTTTTTAGTGTGTTATCGTGTTTATGATCTTGTCTGATAGTGTGTCGTCAGGAATACTTGAGTAGCTTTCGTACTTGGAATTGATCGTTCCACGTTAGGTTCTTTTCCTTTATGTTATCGACAGTACAGAGATTAGGTTTTTAGCTTGAACTTGAGTTTTTAGGTAGTCTTCAACTTGATACCTGCCTATCGTCGCCCTGACTTACTTCTAGCACTATTCGTACTTAACGTGAGCTAAGAAAATGACAGAGGGAGTTGAGAGTATTCCAACCTTGAGTTCCTTTCCTTGTATTGATGCCCTAGTATGCTCCGGACGTGTGTTCCCAAGCTTGCACTTACACTTGCTTAGAACGCCTTTCGATGCTCTCAATAGATCTGTAAAAGGCCCACTGTTAGCTCAAGACTTAGATTCAAAAGACAGAACCAATCACTTTCATTCATGTAACACTTCACCAATTTGCACTATGACTTTTGGACACAACTCTAGAGATCCCTGAATTTTGTTCCCCCTGGGTATGGTCAACTTAAAAATACCCTATCTAATATTCCTGATCTTAATTTAACAAAATTCCTGTACTCCCCGCGAGCTTTCCAACAAAACAAAAATCACGGCAAACGGATTTCGTATGAGAAAGTTATGACCGTTCAGGGTTCTAGGGTTAAGACAATGTTCAAACAGGATCACTGTGCAACAGGTTTTCCCCAAGTTGTTTCCCTAAGGCCTCCTTATGTGCTCTAGAGTCAAATGTTTATGCCCAAAATTAGCCCAACTCTTCAATTAAAAAAAACTAAAAATTTGGCTAAAATTGGCTGTCAATCGCGATGGACAGGGCTGTCAATCGTGATGGACAGAGTATCAATCGCGATGGACAGGCAATCAATCGCGATGGACAGGGGTTCAGTCAATCGCGATGGACAGGGGTTCAGTCAATCGCGATGGACTGGCAGTTGGTCGCGATGGACAGGGGTTCAGTCAATCGCGATGGACAGGGGTTCAATCAATCGCGATGGACTGGCAGTCGGTCGCGATGGACAGGGGTTCAGTCAATCGCGATGGACAGGCAGTCGGTCGCGATGGACAGGGGTTCAGTCAATCGCGATGGACAGGCAGTCGGTCGCGATGGACAGGCAGTCAATCGCGATGGACAGAGCTGTCAATCGTGATGGACACAGCTGTCAATCGCGATGGACTGAAATTTTGCAAAATTTTCAAAATTTTTTGTGGAAATGTGATGTGCAGGGTCTCTAGTCCACTGTGGTGCACTCAGATTTACCAAAAGGTGAAAATTTCTGTCAATCGCGATCGACAGGAGTCGGCGACTGCGAGACAGTTCTGCACATTTCCGTACCTGCGCGACGTGCTGGAGGGGATGATGCTGCTGAAACCTGCAAGAAACTCCAAAAGCATGCAGAAAATAGCACACAATAGTTCGCTCTCTCGCTCTCTCTCACAAGTGAAATGAGGGAAATGAGGTGGAGAAGGTGATATAATCAAAAAACTGAAATTTTTGCGATGATGGAAGTGGAGGTGGAAGATGGTGATGATGATGATGGTCATGATGGTGGTAAGGTAAGAAAGAGAAAAATAGGAAAAGTAAAGAAATTACCTACAACGCCAACATCTCCAATCTACGTCTTACCATCACACACTCGTCCTCAAAGCTCGATCCCCGGCAAGGGTGCCAAAATTTGGTGTAGCTCAGTGATGAGTAGCACCTCCTTTAATGTCAATCCGGGAAGACGTGAGGATGGTATGAAGACCTCGAGCAAGTGGAGGCACAAGTGCGTGAGTGAGAAGCACACAATCATGCACACACATACACACACACGCGCACACACGGCAAGACAAAGAGTGAGAAGCAATGGAGTTCTTAGATTACTTTCAAAAAGCTCTTACAAGTTCGTTTCAATTACAATCTAACCTCAAAAATGAGCTCTCTAGCTCTTTTTATAGTTTTTGACTAGGTTTTGGCCCTGTCCAGACCTAGTGTCCGGCCTAGTTAAAAATTAGGTTCCAGGGCCAATTTGAGAGCTTAAACGGAGTCTAAAAAATACGAAAATTGATATGTAGGTACTTCTAAGGCTCCTCAAGCTCAAGGACTCCTTGGCTTGCACAAAATGGAGCTACAAAAATATGAAATGGTATTTACAATGATTGTTAGTGATAAGAATCACTGTTAAAAAGATGTTGATTTGGAAAAATTTGAAGGGCCTATCTGCCAGATTTGTGTCGACTGCTTTGTCTACTTACTCCTTCACCTCGCTCTGACTCTCTCCGCTGGCTTCCTTGTCTAGTAAGTCCTTGGGTGCCCATACTGCTCTCAACACTCACTCTCGCCCTCTTCCCTATTCACCCGATTATTCTCCCCCTTCCTCTTTGTTGGTCTAAATTGCAAGCCTACACATTTGGCTCAAAGGATGCATTGAAGTCTACACATACATGAAGGAGCATAGGAACATATGCTAGTGGTTAATTACCACTTTACCTCATTGTAAAAGTCAAATTGACTTGGAGTCTTTTGTAATCACCTACCAAAATGAGTCGTGGAAAAGTAGCTCATTTGATTGAAGGAATATATCCTAATATGTAGGAGCTTGATCATAGGGAGCCAAAATTTGAATTTGAATTCAAATCTTCACTCATTACATATAAAAGTGAACATGAAAAGTCGCGGGTAAGAGAGATCACTCCCGAGCTTCCCATTTCTGATTTTGAGTGTGTGTGAGGACTATACTATAGCCTACACCTCTCTACACCATTAGGCAATGTTGTTCATGCCAATGGGATTGTATACAAGTGTTCATTAATAGATACATTTACATCATTCATCTCTGAGTTCTGTGTTAGTCTGGTCAAAAGTCTGTCAACTTGTCAAGGGCATATCTCGGTCAAGTCTTCACCAAATTCAGTGATTCAAATCTTATTGGATTCCGCTCAAAGTCTTCTACATTCTATCAGAGTTTGAAGTGATTCTATTCAGCCATTTCAGAGAAAGCTACGTCGAGGTGAACTCTGGTCATTTTCTGCTACAGTCCTAAAAAGTCGGGGGTATAGCTAAACTTGCTAAATTGATTTCTCTTAGCATAGTTTATCTTTTTACATCATTCCACTTGCAAATGGTAGCTTACTAAGCTAATTAAATACCCCTAGAAGGAATCTTATCAATTTCTACTGTGTTGGACACACTGAGAAAAACATTCAGCAGGTGTCAAGACATAAATAGAAGGTTTTCTTGAGTTTGTGAACCTCAAAGTTATCTGTTTTGATTCAATCATTACACACATCACTTCCAAAGTACATAGGCAACTTTTTGGTGTTATTGGAAAGCTAAGAAGGTCTACTTATCATGTCTGAAGCAAAAGAGGGCTGGTACAAAGCAGATGTAGCAGTACCTACTCAGTCTCTTGTAGCATCTATCCATCTTTCCCAACAGTGGTATCAGAGCAATAGAGGTAAAATGGGAGATAGTTTTCCTTCATTTATTGATAAATTGGACAGGAACAGCTATCAAGCTTGGTCTCTAAGGATGAAGACCTACTTACAAGGAAGGAGTCTCTATGGATACATCTCAGGAGATGAGGAATTGCCCTCATTCAAAGCAAGAGGATTGCCAACCAAGGAAGAACAAGAAAAACTCAACACATGGTGTGCTAAGGATGCATTGGCAAGGTCTTATTTACTCAACTCTATCTCTGACTTTCTTTTGCCACATATCAGAAATTGTAAGACATCCCAAGAAACTTGGGAAACCTTGTTATCATATTTTTCCTCCAATACAAGGGCTAGGAAAAATCAGTTGTGGATTGAATTCACAACACTAAGGAAGCAACCTAAGCAAGCTGTTTCAGAATTTGTGACCAAGATCAAAGATGTTGCAGATCAATTAACAAGCATAGGAGAAGAGATTGAAGAAGAACAAATTGTAAGGCAAGTGATCAATGGAATCAAGGCTGATGACAAATGGGAAAGCTTCACCAATGCAATGGATCTCTACACGGACATGCACACTCCAGATCTTACAACTCTCATGGGATAACTATTTACACATGAAGCAAAGCTCACCAAAAATGGAGATACATCCAAAGGTAATAACTCTTCTGCCCTATACACTGATAAGAAGTCTAAGGATAAAGGCAAGAGCAAAAAAATGGAAGATGAAGGTTCCACCTCCCAAGCCAACTATGCAGGGAGAGGTAGATCTTCAAGAGGAAGGGGCAGAGGAGGTAAGCAAGGTAGGGGGAGACCCTATAACTCATCACCATGCAACATTTGTGGTTTATCAAATCATACTACAGATGAGTGTTTCAGGAATTACAAAAGTCAGAGAGGAAGAGGCTACCAAAGAGGTGGATACTCACAGTCAAGAGGAAGGTTCAACCATCACCAAGGCCACAACAACAATTACAACAACAATTACAATGGCAACTACCAAGGAGGATTCAAAACTAGAAAGGACTACAAAAACTACACAGAGGAGCAGGATGACTCTCTTCTGATCATGAACATGACTTCAAAGTCAGGTACAAATGATGACCACCTATTCTACATCGACTCAGGGTGCTCAAATCATGTGGCTAGCAATGTGGCACTACTCTCTGATCTTGAGGAACCAAAAGGTAAACATCAAGTCCAAACAAGTGATGATACAAAGCATTGAATAGTTAAAGTTGGAAATGTTAAGACTTGTGATGGTAATCAGAATTTGTTGAGCAGGGTACTCTATGTACCAACCATTACAAAAAATTTGATGAGTGTTGGTCAGATTGTGGAGAAAGGTTTGCAGGTCAGATTCAATCAATATGGAGCATTTGTGGAAGACCCAAGACATGGGTTCAAGAGGATTGCTAAAGGAGAAAAATCAGGTAGAATTTTCACTTTTGAGTTGGAAGATACAAAGAATATTGCACTATATAGTTATAGAGATCAAACACTTTCAGAGCTTGAGATTTGGCACAAAAGTTTAGGGCACATAGGAGAAAGAACCTTGAAACAAATGTGCAGGGAACAATGTGTGCTTGGGATACCTAATGTATCCAAGCAACATATGATTTACAAGTGTGGTGCTTGTCAATTTGGTAAGTCTCACAGGTTACCCTTCTCCAAGAAAGGATATATGCATGAAGACTACCTAGAGCCTGTACACACAGATGTTTGGGGACCAAGCAAAGACTCCTTAGTCTCAGGATCAAGGTACTATGTGTCTTTCATTGATGATTAGCAGATGGACTTTATAATACTTCATGAAGCACAAGGATGAGGTATTTAATTGCTTTAAAAATATCTTGCATTAGTTCAAAACCAGACATGAAGGAATTTGAAGAGGCTAAGGTCAAATGGAGGAGGTGAGTACTTATCCAATGAGTTTGAAAATTTCTTGCAGGACAGAGGCATCAAAAGAGAAATAACCACAAGGTTTTCTCCTGAACAGAATGGGGTAGCTGAAAGAAGAAATATGTTAATTGTTGAGACAGCTAGATCTATGCTTAATGAGAAGAAGTTACCTAACTATCTATGGGCAGAGAGTGTTTCTACTGCCACTTACCTCATAAACAGGTTACCATCTAAGTCACTTGATGGTATGACACCCTATGAAGCATGGCATGGTAAGAGACCATCATTAGATCACTACAAAATATTTGGATGTATAGCATATGTGCACATTCCTTCTGAGATAAGAGGTAAGCTAGACCCAAAGGCTGAAAAATGCATTTTTATTGGGTATGATTTAAATAAAAAAGGTTATAGGTTTTATAATCCTACCAATAAGGGATTTATGGTAAGCAGAGATGTGATCTTTGATGAAAATGATTCTTGGTATGAGAATGAATGCACGAAGGTTAAACTAACCTATGATTTGGAAGAGGAATTTCCAAAACTTACAAAGGAGGAACCTACTCAGAATGAAGACTTAAGTTCAGATGATGAAGACACTATCAACCTTGAAGAATTCAAGGCATGGAAGTCCAAGAGCAAAATGAAGATGAAGAAGCTTGAAGACATACCTGAATCTTCAACTCAATCAATCAGAAGATCTCAAAGAGAAAGCAAAAAACCGATCATATACGGGTATGATACATCTCTTGTTACTAAACATTCAGTTTATCTTGCCAAAGATTTGTCAAATGAAGAACCATGATCATATGAAGAAGCAATAACCAAATCAGAATGGAAAGAAGCTATGGATGAGGAGATTGAAGCACTCAAGGAGAGTGACACATGGGAGTTAGTACCCAAGAAGGATTCTATGAAGGTAATAGGATCCAGATGGATCTATAAGTTGAAAAGAAATTCTGATGGAACAATTAATAGGTACAAAGCCAGATTGGTAGCCAAGGGTTTTGCACAAACCCAAGGCATTGACTATGAAGAGACATTTTCTCCTGTGGCCAAGATGCCCATAATTAGAGTGTTGGTAAGTGTGACTGCATCAAAGAATTGGAACATGTACCAATTGGATGTCAAGAATGCTTTCTTGAATGGATGGATTTCAGAGGAAGTATATATGTCACAACCTCCTGACTATGAAGACCCTAAGAAGGTAACTTATGTTTGCAAATTAAAAAAGGCTTTATATGGATTGAAGCAGGCACCTAGGGCATGGAATTACAGGTTAACTACATACCTCCAAGACCAAGGTTTTGTCATGAGCAAGGCTGACACTTCTCTGTTCATTAAGAGAAGTAATTCAGAGGTAATATATCTCTGTGTTTATGTTGATGACATCATCATTACAAGTAATGATGTCTATGGAATCAGGTATATCAAAAGCCACATGATGAAGGAGTTCAAGATCAATGATCTTGGTTTATTGAAGTATTTTCTAGGGCTTGAATTAGTTTACACTAATTCACGGATATACATTACTCAGAAAAAGTATGTACAGGATATGTTGAAGAAGTTTCACTTGCAGGATGCTAAAGTAGCAAGCACTTCAATGGAGGTAAACCTAAAGCTAAGTGCCCATGAAGGTGATGAAGTCAAAGACATTACAGGTTATCAAAGTATGGTGGGTAGCTTGAACTATGCTACTCTTACAAGAATTGATATTGCATATGGAGTAAGTGTGCTAAGTCAATTTATGCATAAGCCAAGGATACCTCACTTAGAGGCTGCCAAGAGAATCTTGAAGTATCTCAAGGGTACACAGAATGATGGTTTGTATTTCCCTTACACTTCACATATTGATATCAAAATTTATTTAGATGCAGATTGGGCAGGATGCAAGGATGATAGGAGGAGCACTTCTGGATATATCTCTTTTGCAGGTGAAAAACCAATTTCATGGTCTTCAAAGAAGCAACCTACTGTTGCTTTGTCTTCCACAGAGGCAGAGTATAGAGGACTGGCTAATGCCACACAATAAGCAGTTTGGATTAAGCTTTTGTATACAGAATTGGGTTTGTATACTAGGTCACCAATTATCTTTGGAGATAATACAAGTTCTTTTCACCTTGCAGCTAATCCTATATATCATGCTAGGACCAAACACATAGAAGTCCATTATCATTATGTGAGAGAGAAGTTGATAAGCGAGGACATTCAACTTACCTATGTATCAACCAACATGCAATGTGCAGATTTGTTGACCAAAGCTTTGGATGGAACAAAACTTTGCAGATTCAAATCCATGATTGGATTACAAGATATACTTGAAGATTGAAGATGAGACTTAAGCCAAAATGTTTGGCTTGAGGGGGAGTTGTTGGTGTAAATTGCAAGCCTACACATTTGGCTCAAAGGATGCATTGAAGTCTACACATACATGAAGGAGCATAGGAACATATGCTAGTGGTTAATTACCACTTTACCTCCATGTAAAAGTCAAATTGACTTGGAATCTTTTGTAATCACCTACCAAAATGAGTCATGGAAAAGTAGCTCATTTGATTGAAGGAATATATCCTAATATGTAGGAGCTTGATCATAGGGAGCCAAAATTTGAATTTGAATTCAAATCTTCACTCATTACATATAAAAGTGAACATGAAAAGTCGCGGGTAAGAGAGATCACTCCCGAGCTTCTCATTTCTGATTTTGAGTGTGTGTGAGGACTATACTATAGCCTACACCTCTCTACACCATTAGGCAATGTTCTTCATGCCAATGGGATTGTATACAAGTGTTCATTAATAGATACATTTACATCATTCATCTCTGAGTTCTCTGTTAGTCTAGTCAAAAGTCTGTCAATGTGTCAAGGGCATATCGCGGTCAATTCTTCACCAAATGCAGTGATTCAAAGCTTATTGGATTCAGCTCAAAGTCATCTACATGCTATCAAAGTTTGAAGTGATTCTATTCAGCCATTTCAGAGAAATCTATGTCGAGGTGAACTCTTGTCATTTTCTGCTACAGTCCCAAAAAGTCGGGGGTATAGCTAAAGTTGCTAAATTGATTTCTCTTAGCATAGTTTATCTTTTTACATCATTCTACTTGAAAATGGTAGCTTACTAAGCTAATTAAATACCCCTAGAAGGAATCTTATCAATTTCTACTGTGCTGGACACACTGAGCAAAACATTCAGCAGGTGTCAAGACATAAATAGAAGGTTTTCTTGAGTTTGTGAACTTCAAAGTTATCTGTTTTGATTCAATCATTACACACATCACTTCCAAAGTACATAGGCAATTTTTTGGTGTTATTGGAAAGCTAAGAAGTTCTACTTATCAAGTCTGAAGCAAAAGAGGGCTGGTACAAAGCAGGTGTAGCAGTACCTACTCAGTCTCTTGGAGCATCCATCCATCTTTCCTAACACTCTTTTGCTACGGTTTCAGTTAAACCTTCTCAATCGCTATCAACTTCTTTAGTACCGGATGCGTTTACACAATTAGCTCAAATCCGTGACTTCCTTCTTCAATTATCCAAGTAACACCCCACTCAATTGCATGATTCCCAACAGTCCCTACGCACTGAATATCAATCAAAAGTTGATATGTTAGAGGCCGATATCGCTCCCCTGTAGGAAGAGATTTTGGTGGTCCGAGCCAATTAATGCTTATTATAGGAACAGGTTCCTGCGAAGGATGAGATTATTGCAGCCAAAGATGCGGAGATCGCTCTCCTCAAACAGGCATTGGTTGATAAAGATGATGCAATGAAAGCTCTCAGTTGTGATGAAATTGAACAAGTTGCTAAGGTACTCTATGACAAGGTACTACATGGTGAAGCAGAAATGAGGAAGGTTACCGAAGAATTGTTTCAAAAAGGTCAAGTGTTAGATGAAGAGATTGGTCATACAGTAAAGCTAAAGAAAGAAACCCAAGAAATTCAGAAGGAGCATCAAGATTTTTTTCAGACAATGCAGTTTCAGCAAGAAGACTAGTCATTGCTTCCAGCTTGGTGCGCACAGATGCTCATTTGGTAGAACAACATGTTCTCCAAGAGATGTTAGGGTCATTAAAGCAGAAACTTTTGTGTACCTTTAAGTTAGCTCGCCCTATGTATATTCAGGGCATTGTCGATGACTCTTAGTTATTCTTTGTACTTAACCAATTCTAGGTTCGATTTCACCATGTGTGTTAGTGTTAGGCCACCGAAATGCCGTTGGAATGTAATTGTAATTATTGGAAAATGTAATTCGAAAGGATGCATATCGAAAGGATGTAGTGCAACATTTGTAACTCTTTGATAATGAAAGTGTGTAGAAGCAGATGCATAGGAGAAGTACGATGCCGAATTGTGGGTCTGGGCAATGCGACTGTGGATTGTTTTCAGCACACGTTTTGCTCATACTAGTGTAATGATTGTTTACTGTTTTGAGTATTTAGTTATTCCGGTGATCTTGTCTATGTAATACTTTGCTGGTGAAGATATAAGTTACTTGTGATTGCGTGTCAACTGTCTATGAAAAAGTCCGTGATATTCTACGTACTCGAATGCCATATGGTGTTGCGGTGAAGTAATTTGCTTAACTTTAAAAAGTCTGGTGATGAAATTACCATTTAGAAGTCTGTTGGGAAATAGTCAGAGTAAAGTGATGAATAATACTGCGCAGTGAATGTTTTTTATCTAGGAAAATAAATATAGGGCCTCTGTAATACAGACCCCTGACCATCCCAAGAACCTAGTAGTGGATTTATTCCATTAAGCCATTAACATAGAGGAAACTAGAATGTTACCACCACCAGAGGACACTTACACAGTTATAGAGGACATATAGGTTGAAGACTATTCTGAGGAATTTCTGTAGAAGTTGTTAACAAGCAGAGAGTCTAGAATGGAGTTTATTAGAAAAATGCATAATATGAGGAATAAATAGTGAAATCTGCTTTGGGAAATGGTGTCAGTCCAGATGAACATCATTGGGAAACTGATGGACTTGGGATTCCATTTTGTATGATTAAGCATAAAAAATTATCATACTACAAGAGTTGGATTACCACCTAACATGCACTTAGAATATGAAGAAGACATATCAGTTACAAAAAAACTTTTTGATAAATCCAATCCAAAGTGGAGAAATAGGTGGTTAGATACCAACAAGGACTGCAGGAAAATATGGAAGGAGGGAACTTTACATTTGAAAATTAATCCAGCATATTGTCAAGTTGCTAGGAGAAGGGAATGGCCTGACTACTGGAGGAGGAGAAATGAAGGATTGATCCCAGCAAGATGGCTGAATTTTCCTAAAGTGGTAGGACCTAAAAAGGGATCATTGCCAACAAAGAAGCACATGGTAGACACAATGGAATGTTTCATATCAGCATATAAAGATGTAAATGACCCAACTTGTATATTAGAAGTGAGAATTATGAGGTTAATCATTACCTATATAGAAACCTTCACTCACACGGATGTAAGAATACTAAACTACATAGGATTTAATTCACCAACAAATGCATTGCTTTTTTACATGAGTGAAACACCTGATAGGATATGTCTCATGGCATATTATAGTAGAGTTGTATTTTTAGGAAGCCATTATCTACAGAGTTTTGAAGATGCTTTTGATTATGGATTTTCTTGAAATGGAGTAAAAAATTTTTGGAAACCTATTAGTAGTAACAAAATCAAGGTTGACTACCTATGAAGCTACATATACAGAATACTTGAAGAAGGATGTAATAGACAGGCTAGAGGCAATAGTCCAGTGGAGGAAAGCACTTTTTGAAATGGTGAACAATTTAAATTTGATAGAAAGAAAAAGCCACGATTTACTTGCAGAAGTATACCAAAGGAAAAACAAGTGAAGGGATGTTGGTGAAGGAAATACTTTTTGTCAACCCGCTACCAAAAAGTCTAGGAGCGGAATAAAATATTAGAATAGGATTTTTTGCAAAAAATCCATTGTCTTGTAAAATATTTATCAGAATGATGCAAAAATGAGGAAGAGTCTTCCTCATGTGTAGAGAAACCATATGTATTTTTTAGAGAATTTTTAGAAGCTCTCCAACCACATATTTTTAGATTAGAAGTTAAAAGGACCGAATTTCAAGTATGAAAAGGGACACTTGAAAAAGTATAAAGGACAAAATCCTGTATTTTGGAATGGTTGCTATCATTTTGTACTCATATGACATGTGAATGAAGAGCTTCAGTTTGAAAGTCATGTCTCTCTTTTCTTTGAGTGTTCATGATTGATTCATGAGTCTTTTTCATGTGCTATCCATGGAAATTACTGGTTTAACTTGTGTATTACTAAGTGGAGTTTGTAAGGGGAGGTGATTATCAGTGTATTGAGTGATTAGATGCATGAGACCATTGCTGGAAATGAAAATTCTCAGTTTTATCAGAATGGTGATTGTCTCATCTAGGTGATATACGTACTGAAGTTTATTTCTGAGTTCATATTTGTAATTTGCAGGAGAAATGCCACACTTTAGGCATAAGAATCATTGAAAAAGATATTATTTAGCTCTAGATACAAGAAACCCTAGTTTTCCTACTCCTTTTTCATGTTCTTCTCAGAAATCAGAATTGTTTTTACATTTTCTTGGATTCCATGGGGCTGTGGTCTTAGTATACTTCCCAGATTGACAAATTTAAGATGTAAGAATTAATTCTTTATGCTATGATGATTGGAGAGGACAACTCCAAAGGATAACAAACAAGAAAGAAAATTAATCTTGTTTTCTAATTCTAAGTTTGATAGACCTGTAGGGATATTTAAGCTCCGATGGTCCAGTCCATACCGGATTTTGGAAAAATTGGGTCCGACAACTTTTTGGTTGGAGACTCTCATCAGAGTATCGATTAAAAATCTGGTGAATGGATCCAAGTTGAACCCTTTTCATCCGCTCATGTCATTAATTATTACATCACCACCCATGATTGCATGATTTGCATGGCAATTATGATGACTCACTTCAACGTGCACTCATCATTCTGTATATCCATCACCTTTAGCACCACCTATATGGAGTCTCCAGGCACTTCTATTCTCTCATCATGAGTGCCAAATGATCGTGTGACAGTTGGAGGGAGGCAACCATCCTAAAATATGAATTCCCTTCCTCTTCTCCATCCTATATCCTGACGAGTTTCCCATTGGCATCCATGTGCTTTTAGTTCCACGTTCCTTTGCCCAACAGCCTCTCATGTCTAATGAAGAAGATGAAGATGAGAGCATCAACATTCTCCTACACCCCTCGTGACACCAACAAGTGATCGTATCATCCTCCTCTATCACATCCACCACTAGCAACCACCCTCCATCCCCATCTCATTCACCATCTCCCCCTCCTAAGAGTTGTTTGGTCCCTCCTATTCCACTGGACATTGAGATGACGAAAACCACTCAACCCGATCAAAACTATACGGAACCCCTTGCATCGCCTCCTCCCTTGTCACCCTTGCCTATCTCCCCTCCTCCTATCCATTCTGAACCCTCCCCTCAATCTAGCCCATCTACCTCTTCTCCCTCCTACTCATCCCCTTCGTCATCTTCTAGCCGGTCCACTTCACCACCCCCAGCATCTCCATGGAACAAGATTAAATCTCCCATCGAGGAAGACACTTTTGTGTCCAAACTCACCCCTCTACCTAAACCCCATGAAGCACTAGCAATTTGGCATCAATGAGTTTGCCAGTTTGAATGAGTTTAGTAGGTGTTGGAAGCAGTTAGAGGCACAGTCAGAGGCACAGACGACATGGAAGCATGTAAAGACGGAGCAGGGAGCCAGGCGGATCATTTTTTCAAACAATTATGTTTTTATTACCTCTTCAAACATCCAACAGTGATTTTCATCACTCTTGTAACATATGTAATATAGACAAAACCCCATTTTGTAATTCATAGCTCCATTTTGTGCAAGCCGAGGAGTCCTCGAGCTTGAGGAGCTTAGGTAGAATGCTCGTACCAATTTTTGTTATTTTTAGACATCGTTTACCCTTCCAAATAGCCTCTAGGACCTATTTTTTAACTAGGCCGGTCACTAGATGTGAAACCGGTCAAAACTAGTCTAGAAACTATAAAAAGAGCTAGAGAGCTCATTTTTGAGGTTGGTTCATTTTGGTTAGTGTGAGCATAGAGCTAGTTTGAGCTTGTAAGAGCATTCTTGAGTAATAGAGCTAATTTCCCACCTTCCATTGTGTCTTGCTTGTCTCTTCATTGTGAGTGTGTATGTGTGTGTGCATCTTTGTGCTTCTCACCTTCACTCTCACATCATCTCACGTTCACGATCTTCATATCACTCCTACCTCTCCCACGGATTGACATTAAGGAGGTGAAGCTTCTTAACGTGGTTCTCACCATTGTGCTAGAGCAACACCAAATTTGGCGCCGTTGCCGGGGATCGAGTCTAGGACGAATGTGTGATGGTAAGAGTATAGCAAGAAGTGGCGTTGGAAGGTAAAAATTTCAGTTTTTGTTGTTGTTTTTACTTAGATTTTAGTGTTTTTCACCTTCCCCACACTCCATCTTCATCATCGCATCATCATCTTCATCTCCAAAAAAAAACAGAAAATCCAACATATCCATCCATTCACCTCATTTCCCCTCATTTGTGCATGCGAGAGAGCGAGAGAGAACTTTTGTGCTTGTGTGCGCTTGTGTTTTCTTGAGTTTTCTTGCAGGTACAGAGCTCCAGTGCATCAGGAAAGCTTGGAAAAGGTAAAAATTTACTCTCTGTCAAAGATCTGCCGAGTGTGGCGGACCATCGCGATGGTCTACAACTTTCGGAATTTTAGGTAGGCGACCACACCACGAGGTAGGCGACCCTTGTGCTTGCACGAATCCACAGGCGCATCTCAAAAATCATCACTTTGGTGGACCATCGCGATTGGCTCAGACCATCGCGATTGTGTCGCACCATCGCGATTGGCTCACGCCATCGCGACGGCTCGGCCGGACCATCGCGACGGTTCGCTTTTTCGGACCATCGCGACGGTTCACTTGAGCCATCGCGACGGTCCACTTGGACCATCGCGATTGTTCAGCTGACCCCGGACCATCGCGATTGGCTCATGCCATCGCCACGACAGTGCCACGTGTCACGATAGACCATCGTGACGGTTCATTTTTCGGACCATCGCGACAGCCCAAAACCGGACCATCGCGATTGGCTCAAGCCATCGCATCGCGGACCATCGCGACGGGTCACTTCGGACCATCGCGATTGTCCACCTTTGACCGTTGACCGCGCCATCGCGATTGTCCGCTTGATCACGCCATCGCGACGGTTCATTTTTCGGACCATCGCGACGGTCCATTTCCACACCATCGCGATCGTTCATTTCGGACCATCGCGACGGTTCGACCTCACGCCATCGCGATCGTTCACTTCGGGCCATCGCGACGGTTCACCTTTTCGCGCCATCGCGATTGTCCAAACTCCACGCCATCGCGACGGTTCGCTCGGACCATCGCGACAGTCCCAGACCATCGCGATTGTGCACCCCCATCGCAAATTTTGGGCTCCAATTTTTGACCAATTTTGAGGGTATTTTTGAAAAATTTTCGGACCATTAGACTCATAGGAGACCCCTTAGCTCATATTTGAAGGAAAACCTGATTGTCAGTTTTTACCCCCCCAGGGCCTGAACGCTCATAACTTTTTCATTCGAAGTCCGTTTTTTGAGCTTAATAGCTCGTTAGAAAGCTCGTGACGAGTACTACGTGACCTCAACTGTTTTTTTCATAAAGAATGCATCTATTTTTGGATAAGTTATTTTGAGGTTCACCCAGTTTGGGACTAGGAAGCCAGGGGGCACACATTGAAAATTTGGGCAAAAAGGGAAGGAACTTAAAAGGTGTATATACTCAAGTGTTTGATCATCTTGTGAATTGGTCTAATATTGGATTTTTCCAGGTCTAGCAAAGGCAATCAAAGGCAAGCAAGCAAGGCAGTGAAGACAGCAGAGCTTGGGAAGCGCGGCTTCTTGGGCAACATGGCATCAGAGCAACCAGAAAAGCCGACTCGAGGTTGGAAGATTACTCAACCCCCTCAGTCAATTCTTAGCTTAGGCTAAACGGTAGTTGTGGATTAACGACGATAGGAACGCCTCAAGTTCAAGATACCTAATTCTTTCAAGTTTAAGACTTAAAGTAAAGGTGTGTGACGAAAACCTAAAGGAAAGAACATAAGTCTGACGGAATGAGAACTCGAAATTATAACAGAAAGTCGAATTCCTGACGCATATATTAAGACAAGAATCCAAAGAAAATTAAAAAGAATCAAGAAAGTAATAACAAAGAACTATTGACGATGTAAGTGTGTAATTGAGTGAGCAAGGAAGGAAATTAATGAACCTTAGATCAGGGAGACACATAGGTAAGTCGGATCGACGAAGCCTTAGATCATCGGAGGCAAGTGTAAGAACTACTACACGATCTTGGGCTCAGCAATTGAATAGTAATTACCCCTACGAGAGCTCAGAGACTAGCGAATCAGAAATGGCATTTAGCACAGACAAACCAGAAGGAGGGTCTCATGTAGCATACCTAGAAAAACCAGAAGGACCCTATAGAACGCAACTAGAGTTTCTCCGAACCAACCGATTAGGTGCTCGCATCTATGAGGATGGTTTGCAAAGGCAAGTGGTGCAACTGCACAACCCTGATCAACCCATTGGATTGGAAAGACCAGTGGTGAAATTTGAGAGAGACGCTTACATAGACAAAGAAGGAACCATGTACGTTCTAAGTACGCAGCCAAACGATACTAATGAGTTTGGCACAATCCAATTAGAGACGGAAACGAGATTTCAAGGAAAAGAACCGTTAGAAGAACCTAGAACACCGAGAGGGAAATCCGTATTAACAAGAGTACTCATCCCAGAGTGGATCCCTCAAGATAACAGGAGCACCGAGTTGTATGTAAATAAAGAGACAGATGAAGCCTTTTGGAGGTACAGAAAGGAACACCCTGGTGAGATAGGCATCATTACAATCTATGAATTCAAGGACCCAGATACACCTGGAAAGGTTGTATACCTGGATGAGACTTCAGAAAGAGTCTTCGTGGTGCTTGAGCACGCTAAAAACACATACACATGGAGAGGTGAATTGATATTCCCTCCATCTAGAACGAACATAAATGCAAGTCAACAAGGGGCAGGAACCTCCTCAGCCCATGGAAATCAAAGAGAAGGAACTAAAGAGAGACCGGAAGTAAGCTTTAATCACCCCATAGGGAGAGATAGAACAACCTCGAACACTAATAGAATGGATAGACAAAGAGATCATGGAATACTAGGTGGTAGAGATGATTTCCCTCTACCTAGACCACGCGAACACGCAAGAGTTTTGAGACCCACTCAATTAGTAAAATCAATGAAGAATTACTTTGATGGGACAGGAGATCCCTATGACCATGTCGCAGAATTCAAGCAAGTACTAAGAGCAGAACAAGTCGAGGACATGTTCACGCAATACAACGCATTTGGACTAACGTTAAAGAATACCGCTTTAACTTGGTTCCAACCATTGCAACAAAGGCAATTTAGAGACATCCATCACTTTTTAGAGTCATTCATCACTGAATTCTCTAAAAGTGGGATTAGACATGACACGTCTTCGTTGATTCATAGCTTTAAACAGACCCCTCAGGAAACAGTAAGACTGGCAGGTCGTAGATTCAGACAATATGTTGAACGATGTCCAATGCAAGAGCTACCCTCACAAGCTAAGCAAGTGTCCTTGTTTTTAGATGGCTTGTTGAGCGCTAAACTATGCTCTTATGTGTACCTAAAAGAACCCAGAACGCTAGAGGAGTGTGTAAGAATATGTATAGACATCGAGGACAACCTAGGTGATGAATTAGAACTCTCAAAGGTCTATAGGGACTCAGATTGTTCTTCTCTAGCATCCACAAAATTGTCTAATTCGATTGAGGACCTAGCAGAAAAAGTGGCCCAAAAACTAGGAGTTTCTAGTAAACAGGTGCCCAAGCTACCAACGAATGTACGTTGTTACACTTGTGGTGGAAATCATTTGGCAAACGTGTGTCCCAATGCACCACAACCTCAAGCCAACCCTAGTGGCCAATATTGCACAATTGAGAGAAGATACACGAATCATACGGCTCAGGACTGCCCATACAACAAACAAACCGTGAGACAGAACTACCCGCAAACATACCAGCAGCCAGGTAGGTATCAAGGCCAATACAATGCTCAGCCTTATTACTATAGGCCTCCTCAGAACTACCCATACCAGGCTCAACAGAGACCTCAACCCGTCTTAGCTCAGCAGCCACCCCCACCAGCGAATGTCATCTCAGTCAAATACGCTGCTGCAGAAGAGAACCTAAGTAGGGCCTTAGTGCCTTCTTCACCCCTGATCACAGAAAGTGACCCGAACTCAAACAGTTTTGACTCTACTCATGTAACTAGTCCACCCGCTTATTACATGGAGTCACCAGAACATGTGGAGACATATCATTATGATAGTCCACCAATGGAACCTAGTTGGGAGCCAGACTATGCTAATGTGATGTACGCAAACCCAAACCCACGGCCCCAATTGAGACAACAGAGACCACCGGGCCCTAGAGGACCATGCTTTAGGTGCCAAGGAGATCACTTCATTAAGGATTGTCCACATCCCCCAATAGCAAGGCAATCACAGTACTATAACATACAAGGCTTTTGTGCCGATTGTGGCAAAGAGCACATAATCAAAGATTGTCCTAAGAACCCAGTTAACGCTTCGAATGTGACACCGATCAACGTGATAGGTATTGTAAACAACGCAGATGGATCCAACCCTACATACGTGCCTATCCAAGCTATAACCAGAGCCCAGGCGCTCTTACAAAACCAACAGCTTAATCAAGAGAAAGTAGCCGGAAGTAGCGAAGTTGCAGAATCTAGCAGTAAAAAGACAAAATCTTGGAAAGATTCTAGAGAAAGAATCAAGAGAAAATGGAGTAAGAAGATAAGTGAGTTGGAAGGAAGTTTGAAGGAGTCGAGAGCCAAAATACAAGAATTGGCTTCACGAGAAGTGAATCAAGAAGACCCAGCTCAAAAATCAGGATCAGTTTTAGCGGAACCCATACCAGAAGATCTAGACATGATGTTTCGTGCATATCAGGCTAGATTAAAAGAGGAACCTCAAGTAACGGAAATGAGTAAAAACTACCCTCGAGCTGATCTAGAAATTGAGAGAACTAAACTGTGCATGAAGATGGTAGAACTAGCACAAGCTTTGTTCGAAGCCTCTAGATATCTTAATTGGAATAACATGGCAAAACCAGAATTACACTTTCAAGGACTAATGGAGAGGCTAGAATACTTGATAGAAAGCAAAGAGAAAAAGGATCAGTCTAGGAACCCTATTGTCACAGAGACACAGGAAAGGAATGCACCATCCCTATCTCAAGTACCCAATACAGAAAGTCAAGACAATTTGTCTTCCATACATAGGTACTCACATGAATTTTTGAGGGAAATCCAAGAAGAGAAATGGAGAAAAGAACAAGGAACTCATCCTCCTATTCAAGAAATAGACGACTTGCAGGAACAATTTCCCCAAGACATCCCCTCTATATATGATGATGTAGAGGTGGAACAACTGAGTGAACCCACAGGATTTGAATCTAATTCTTTACAAGAATTACCTCAGTTCACAGGACCTTGGGAAGCAAAGTCTATTAGTATGAGAGCACCCACGATAATAGTGAGGAATGAAGAATCAGTGATCCCTAGGAACACGGAAGTGATCAAGAATACCAAAGTACAATGTAATCTCACTCTGGAGGAATTGTTAAAGGTAAAACCAGAATTGTGGAAGCACGTAGCAAATCAATTCCCTGAGCTTGCTACCACACCCTCTCAGATAGGATCACATAAGAAGGTACCAGAGATACCTGTGGAAAAGATTGGAGACGTAAGCGAAGGAGAGGAAGGTAACACATATCTTCCAATAACCCATCAGGGCTACACCACGAAAGCCATCTTAGATTCAGGAGCCGGAGTAGCCATCGCTACCACCGCTTTGTGGAAACGTTGGGGTAAGCCAGCACTCAGACCCACCAGGATGAAACTACAAATGGCTGATGGACACATAGAAAAACCGTTAGGCCTACTAGAAGGCATATCTCTCACCACTTGTGGTGTGGAATTCGAGCATACTTTCGCCATTTGTGACTTCACGAAAAACCGTGCTTATGAGATGATACTGGGACGACCATTCATGCGTCAGTTGCAAATTGTACAAGATTGGGGAACTAATTCTTTGTACTTGCAACATTTAGGAGTGACTACTAAAGTCAATCTTAAAGACTATTCACATAGAGATGTGCCCCCAATACAATGGAATACCATCCATAAGACACCAGCAGAGACGGAATCCGTGCACTCTTTAGAATCAGAACCTTCTTGGTTGCATGAGGATACCCAATTATGGATATGTAAAATAGCCAAACAAGAGGAAGAGCGATTAGAAGCAAGGACCTTAGGTGCAGAACAACATCCACGAACCCTTCAAGATCCAGCTTATGCACCTGTAGTATTCCCAGACGAAGAGTTTGAACCCCATGGTTGGGCAGAAATACTAGCAACCATGGATGTAGCCGTCAATGAAGAACAATGGACACCCCACTGTGACGAGGATGGCTATGACATTTCAGTTTTCACGATAGAGCCAATCATGGGCGATGCAATCTTAGAGGAGTGTGAACCGAACACTGATGCATTCGAGGATGCAAGCGATTTTGATTTAGAATCAATTATCATGGACCCACCCTTTGCATCAGAGGAAGAATATTTCTACGAAGTAGAGACTCACACTCAGAGACACGAGGAAATTACGAACGAGGTAAGACTAGCCACGGAAGTGACTACTAAGAGTGAAGGCAAAAAAAGGAAGAAGAAAGAAACCATCTCGGAAAAAGAAGAATCTTTATTTGAAGTACCCGAGAACTTCAAGAAATATGAAATCGAAGATAGAAGAATCATGGTACGAATGCCCAATAGAAAGGCGAATGACAGACAAGTATATGATAACCGAGAGAAAACCAAGAAAGTAATAGTTGCCATAGAAGGAGAAGAAGAAAAGTGCACATATATAGGGCATGATTTGACGACTGAAGAAGAAGAAGAGTTAGTTGCCCTATTGCGCGAATATAGAGATGTTTTTGCTTGGAGTTACAAAGATTTGAAAGGAGTAGATCCAGATATATGTTCTCATAGAATCCCTATGACTCCAGATGCAAAACCGACAAAACAGAAACCTTACACGTACAATGATAACTACGCTGCGAAGATTAAAGAGGAGATAGATCGCTTGATAGAAGCAGGATTTATTTACGAAATTGAACATACCGAATGGGTATCCCCCATTGTGGTTGTGCCCAAGAAGAATGGAAAATTGCGTGTGTGTATTAACCTTAAAAAAGTTAATGCCGCCACGATTAGAGATAGTTATCCTCTTCCTATCACGGAACACCTATTGGAAAGAGTTACGGGCAAGGAAGTTTACAGCTTTCTTGATGGATTCTCAGGCTATAATCAAGTAGCCATTGCTCCAGAAGACCAACACAAGACGGCTTTTGCCACAGAATGGGGCATATTTGCATTTCGTGTGATGCCATTTGGCTTAACAAATGCACCCGCTACTTTCCAGCGACTCATGTGTCATGTTTTTAAGGAATTTTTATGCAAGAGCTTGGAAGTTTATGTCGATGACTTATGTGCTCATTCAAATGTAAGGCAGACACATATCCCAGAGTTAAGACAAATATTTGACAAATGTCGAGAATATCAGGTTTGTTTGAACCCAGAAAAATGCGTTTTCATGGTCAAACAAGGCAAAATTCTAGGACACATTGTGTCAAAAAATGGAATCTCCACGGATGAGGAAAAGGTGAAGGTAATTGCAGAATTACCTAGACCAACTAATGTGAAAGAGGTACAGGCATTTATGGGCCATTGCGGTTATTATAGGAGATTCATACACATGTATGCAATCATAGCCAAGCCTCTGTACTCTCTTTTGACCAACTTTGAATGGACAGAAGAATGTGAAAATTCATTTAATGAACTTAAACGACGTTTGTGCTCAGCACCTATATTGACTACCCCAGATTGGAGTAAGCCATTCCATGTACATGTGGATGCATCCAATTACGCCATAGGATGTGTGTTAGCACAACCCACGAACGAAGGTAACATAGATCTCCCCATAGCTTACGCTAGCAGACAATTGAACGCAGCAGAAAGAAATTACACCACGACGGAACGAGAAGGACTAGGGATGATCTACGCAGTAAAGAAGTTTAGGCACTACTTGTTGGCCAACAAGTTCAAGTTCTTTACAGATCATCAAGCCCTATTATACTTAGTCAACAAACCATGTAACACAGGACGACTGATACGTTGGTTTCTATTACTCATGGAGTATGATTTTGAAGTAGTAGTCAGGAAAGGAAAGACACATCTTAGAGCTGACCACCTTTCAAGATTAACCTCAGGAGAAGCTCCTCAAGGAGTAGCGGATGAATTACCAGATGCATACTTGTTTAACCTTGAGATAGCACCAGAATGGGCTAAGCCTATAGTCCCGATTCTCACATACGGACCCAAGAATCCTAAGATAAAGATCAAAGAGGGAGAGATTACCAAGTCTCAGAGGTACCAAATAATGGCAGGAAGCATATATAAACAGGATAATCAAAAGATTCTTGCTTGTTGTGTAGATGAATCAGAACATGCGAATTGGTTGCAATTAGCACACGTAGGTGCACTAAAGCAACATCATCCAAAACATCGAACATTACAGACTCTGCAGAGATTGGGAGTATATTGGCCTTCTATGGAAGCAGATGTCTACAAGTTGTGTAAAGAATGTCAGGTGTGTTGTGAAAGACCACCAGTAGAGCATGCGACATTATATCATGTGTCTCTCACACCAGACTAGAGTGAACCTTTAGTGACATACTTGAGGACGAACACATTCCCTCAAGGAATGACCTTAGCTCGACAACGTAGTCTAGAGCAGGAAGCTCACGACTATTCACTTATTGGCGATAATCTATACAAAAGAGGACGAGATGGATATTTAAGACAATGTGTTCATGAGAGCGATTATCTTAGCATACTAGAGACTGCACACCAAGGTGTTGCAGGAGGTCACTTTGGACCAGATAGGATAGTCAAAGCCATTCTCTTTGCAGGATTATGGTGGCCCACTCTTCACATGGATGCACATACCTATGTAAAGAGATGTGATGTGTGCCAAAGAACTCAGTTTCCTACTCGCAGAGATGAAATGCCATTGAAACCCATGATGGGCGGACGTGCATTTTCAAAGTGGGGTATAGACTTTGTAGGACCCATTAACCCCCCTGCAAAAGGTACACATGCTGAATACATTATTGTTGCCACAGATTATCTAACCAAATGGGTAGAGGCAAAAGCCACAAAAAAGAATGATGCTCACACGACTCCAAAATTCTTATTTGAAAATGTCTTTACAAGATATGGATTGCCTATAGAGTTAGTGAGCGATCGAGGCACTCACTTTCTAAACCAAGTCATTGAATATTTGTTACAGGATTTTATGGTGATTCACAAGAAATATGCACCATATCATCCTCAGGCCAATGGTCAGGCTGAAAGCACTAACAAGATACTTGGTAACGTACTGACGAAACTCGTGAACAATAAACGTTCAGATTGGGACAAACAGTTACACCACGCTGTTTGGGCATATCGAGTGGCCTACAAGACCGTACTCAATGCAACTCCTTTTCAGATGGTTTTTGGTCAGAATGCTGTGCTTCCTTTGGACTTCTTGATACCGACCCTTAAGGTTGCACAAGAACATCAATGGACCGGCCATGAATTATCGGCGAGAATACTGGACTTGGAACGATTAGGAGAAACCAGGCTGAAAGCAGCAGCAGGAATATATGCAGCGAAGAAGCGACAGAAAGCATATTTTGATGCACATGTGAAAGATAAAGGCCTAAAAGAAGGAGATTTAGTTCTAGTGTATACGCTGAAACAGCACGCACGGAAGTTAGAAAAGCGAGGTTATGGACCTATGATCATTAACAGACTTTCGACTAGTGGAGCAGTACAGTTAGCCACCTTAGAAGGAGATATAATGCCTAATTACATTAGTGGCTGTAGAGTCAAGCTATATCAGGAACCTCTTACTGAGGATATGCTTAGACGACTCACATTGGCAAAGAAGCGTAAGGAGGAAGAAAATAGAATACGAGCTGAAGCTCAGGCAGAAGCCATAGAACGCATTAAGCGCATGAAGCTAAGAAGACAAGGACTAGGGAGAGAACATTATAACCATCTGGAAACATCACCCAGATATCCCATGGCCATGTGTCAAGTAAAGTCAACCACTCATCCTAGCATAGTGGACAGGAGACCATTCATTACAGTTAGGCTAGAGCACGGCAACCCTTGCCAAGAACTCAGGGCTTTAATTGACTCAGGCGCTGCGACTAGTGCGATTAGATGGTCCCACTATAAGGATTCAGGAATAGAAATGCGGCCAATTGAGGCATACCTCATAGGCCTAGGAGGCATGGAAACCCCTTGCATGGGTGAGGTGGACCTTCCTATCCTCATTAAGGATGTGACCATGACAGCGAAGCTACTAGTGTGCCATGATGACGACCTGATAGAACCCCTAATCCTTGGCCAAGATTGGCTATACGATCACTCAGTGGACCTAAATCTTAGACAAGGCTCCTTACAGATTGGAACCTTAGAGCAGAAGCGAGTGATACCGCTTGACTTCCCTAACGGCATTCCGCCTGACGGTTGTGACCCTAGACCCTATGAAACGCATGCGACGGAAGACCGGAAGATCTTTGATCAGCTCAATCACGCTACGTCTACACCAACCCACTCGGGCTTGGCTACGGACAGTTGTCAATCAGAAGGACGACAAGTGATCTTCCTGGGGACTTCCTGCAAACTAGAAGAGGCAGTTACCCAACCGCAAGGGCAGATGGACACAATCAGCGGTCAGGTGGGTTGCATCAGCGGCCAAATGAGCACGACACCCTGCGGCGCTCATCCTTCCAAACTTGTTGCGGACTGGCCTAGATTAAAGTTAAAGAACGCATCACTTCCTAATGGGCAGGTCACGCAAGTGTTGGATCTCCCTTCTTTTCCAAAGCAGAGCGTCCATCCGACCTCTCAACCTCAACCACAACAGAGTCAACCACGACGAAGGAACCAGACCGACGGCAATATCAGAAGACACAACAAGGAAGGCAGTTTAGGCCACCCAAAGGAAGCGGCACCAGACAAATATGGGTGCCAAAAGGACAAAAAGCACCGAAGAACTCCAACCAAGTAGAGATCGACAAGAAAAAGGCAGAACAGAAACAGAATCAGTATCCACCATCCCCTCGACCTCCTTCTACAGGTCCGAGCATTCGACAAATTTGGATCGCCAAGAAATACCTTACCCATAGACCCACACCCACGCAGATTTGGGTACCCAAACCATGTATCATAGCTCAACCCATAAGCCATGTAATATATACCCCTCACAAATCTTTCCATCCCTCAATACCACCACACCCGATACTACCTTTTGCCCCTCAGCAGCAACCCACCACCCACTCAAAAACTCTTAGGAAATGGATACCGAAGCGTGTCCAATCGTCTTCCCCTCACCCCATGTCTGACAAAACTACCCCCCCGACTAACATACAACCTTGTAATAAATCACTAACCTTTAAACCTTGTATAAATTCACCCACCATCATAACACACGTCACTCATAATCTCACCTCATCAAGGAATATATGCATCATCTGAAACGTGTAGGTGTCTAGCGACCTGCACTAGTGCTGCAAGACGCATTGCATCCATCACATCACAGCACTTGGCTACACGGGTTACGCATCAGTTATGGAAAGGGATTGCGGTCTCACTTTAATGGGATCATAATTAATTTCCATGTTAATGTGTTAATCTTTTGTAGCAGATCTTTCTCATTAACACACCAGTCATCATGCAAACCGACGAAGGACCATCAGGAGCAGGCCCCAGTGTAGCGGCAGTGCCCCTCAATGTGTTACGAGCAGAATCCCACCCTACTGCTCCACCGCTAGAATTCCAAGGATTTCCAGGGCCCATGCCGATCGACAGCCCACCTATGGGCTACACAGAAAAGATACACCGTAACTCTCACTGGTTTCAGGGACTTGCAGGACCCTTAGCGGACGCGGATTTCATATTTGAATCTACTTTGACATTTGATGACCGCACGTGGGGAAAATACCAATTTTTCTCCAGAGATTTCGAAGACCTACAGAATACCCAGGACCTAACTCACGTTTGGGCCAGAGCAGGCTTCACGGAGTATTTCAGTGATCCCCTGCCCAAACCTGACTTTTACAGGTGTTATTACTTAATTACTACTTTGCTGGCCTCAGAGAATAAGGATATCCCAGGAACTTTTATTTTGCCTTCTTTAGTGGATGATCCACCCTACAAAAGGTTTTACCTCTCAAAGGATTTAATCAGAGCGGCCATCAAAATTCATGGCACCCACACACCCACAGATCGAGAAAGATTAATTCCAGACCCTATGAAACGTGGGGATGTCACTAAGTGGGAGGAGATCTCAGCAATTACACCTGAGCTGTCAAAGCCGCTACGGATATGCATGCAACACTTCGCATTCCCCGCTCAGGACAGATTTACCATGCCACATAAAAGAATATGGTTTGGATTGTACTTAGCGTGCACGGGACCTCAGACTGTTGATCTGGCGAGCTGGATCATTGATCAAATGTATTTGGCACAACACAGATGGGAACGCAAGAAAGTGCTTAATGGATGTTGTGCGCTGACAAGAATTGTTTATATGTGCTTGGCCTATGATTTGCCAATTGAACGTGCATTGACAGGAGAAGAGCTGAAAGCATTCAAAGGAACGACGAAGAAAGCCAAGAAGCCCAGTAGAACACGGGTAGGTAAGCGCATGAGAGGCACCATTCCTTGCCTTCAAGTGCCAGAGTCACCATCACCACAACCCTCTCCAGAGCGATCACCGACAAAAGCCGCTCCCACAGTGCAACCTATTCGCATAAGGTTGTCTAGACCAGTGGTCACGGAGGGCACTACTAGTACCGCTGCACCTCAGGCAGCTGCCACCATAGAACCCACCACCACGACAGCAGAAGCTCCCACCACTATTGGTGCGGAAGCCTTTTCTTTCCCAATACCACACATGGAGGCAGAACCAATAAACACCACATTCGATTTTGAGATGCCGGATGCATTCTCAAATGAATTCCAGTTTTCAGAAGCACAGATGTTCTCCCAAGAATATGAACGCCCCAGCTACCCTACCACACCGCGGGATCTGCCACAGGGACAAGTTGTGTCCAGCTCTGATGATGAACGAACCGCCATCGACGATGACGAAGGTGATGACGAAGCCAGCCAGGGCACGCATGATTCCCAAGAACAAGGACAGATAGACGGCCAAGGCCAACAAACGGATGCACATGGTGACACCAGCACGCACGAAGAGGAGACTTTCGAAGCAGCAGCTTACACGCTGACAATCAAGAAATTATATCGTACGATGGAGAAAGTCTGGGCACAGAAGAAATTGACTGAAGAAGAGAGCCAGGCCCTAATCGAACAAGAACTAGTCTCCGGAGGATTTGAAGAAGTCTACATCAGAGGGTTCAGAGAACTGGTCCAATCCATCGGCCCGGTCGAAGCACTGAGGTATTTACAAAGGAAGCCACTCCCCCAATACGACCCTCGCAGAGTTCGACTGCTATCGAAGCCCGGTGAATATATTCGAGTTCCGGTAGGTGCTCAATCATCCCACCAGGCGCAAGATGCACGCCTCCGACCGGAAAGATCCTTCACCGAAGAAGCCATCCTAGTCGACTCCCCGCCACGTACTACAGTTGTACATACTACCACTATCCTTGAAATAACATCCACACCATCTACTCCTCTCTCACCTCATGTTTCACCAACCCATCCTGTATCCCCCGCACACCCACCTGCTCCTCCCACATCCACACCAGTTCACGGCAACATAGCCACAACCTTTGCCCTGCCCGTTCATGCCACCATGCCCGTACCCACCCCACCTCGTCTACATGTTAACCCCTTCACCCCTTCATCCTTCCCTTCCTTTCCCCCACCTTTAAGACACCCTTTCACCTTTCTAACCCCACTCACCTTCTCACCAGTTTCACCTCCCCAACCCACCATAACCCCTATATCCCCTTTTCACCAAGCTACTCCATCCATCCCCCCTGTAAATTACTCTACATTTGTAAATCCCGTCTTCACACCTACACAACCACCCACATACACACCGCTTTTCACAGTCACCGCACTTGACACGTCCAATGACATGGACATATCACCATCCACCTCACCAGCACCCACTCCACTCACAACACCATCATATTTAGGTACGTCACACTTTTCCACGATCACCACTGCATCCACCTTCCCAACCCCATTTCCCATTCCCGCTGCATCTACTTCCACTGCATCGTCCCTTAGCACTCCATTACTATTATCGCCCACCATAGACACTGCACTTCAACAAATGTTCACATGCATGTCACAAGTACGAGATGAGTTTGCATCTCTTGGCAACAACTATCAACAGCTGCAGAGGACGACGAATGAATTACAGTCGCAGCTTAATTCATTATCAATCGAGAATGCCTCTTTGAACACGCGATACCAAGAACTAAGAGAGGCATATCATAAGCTAGAGCTAGAAAGTGAAGAGAAGACAAAAGAAGCCACTGCTGATTTGGACAACCTGCTTCGAGCCCAAACAATTAGGAACGCGACGCTGACCAGAAATATGGGCCTACTCAGGAGGCACCTAGCCGCAGCCCAGGAGGAGAACGTGAGACTCCAAGCGCAGAATAGAGAAAATTTGGAAGCGGCATTGGATCATCCTGAACAACCATTAAGTCCGAGCAGATTCAAGGCAATCCCATCTGAATCGATGCGGATGTTGCTAGATGACCACGTTCGACTGCTAGAGGACTACGATCGAATGAACGAAGAGCATCAAAAGCTAAAAGAAGATCACAAGTTACTACAGCTCAGAGAAACGGCACCACAACAACTACTAGTGGCAGCAGAAGTACCAGAACCTGTGGACCCCTCTCCTGAACTCATAGAGGAACTCAACGCACTACGGGCCCAGGTAACCACTCTCCAATCACGCATAGACGTATACGAAGCACCACCACGGCCTGATTCCCCACCGGAGATCCCAGCTGACGACGAGAACATAACCATTCCGGTGGAGGAAACGTTTGAAGAAGCATACGAGCCAATACCCATCCCAGGCGGACAAGTCGCGGCCGAAGGCCAGATGACCTATGAACTTCCGACCCCCGCATGGATGAAGACTGTGGAGGAGATTGGAACAACGCACTCAGCTAGAGTCGGGGCCCAGCTACATGCTATGGCCATGATAGAAGAACAAATTTTGCAATCTCCCTACTTTGCTCAATTGGCCCCACGCAGGTACATATCCGGGCATGAGCTTCAATACAAACCTTACTTCATGCTAATGGCCGAATACCAGCTGGCCATAGAAAAGCGAACTGGCAAGAAGCCATCACATGCAACCCAGTTCGAGCCTGAAGACTTGCCACTGGATGCGCAACAAGGCACTATTTTTCAACCAGATTGGCGTACACGTCTTTTACAGGAGTACCCAGAAATGATGAGCACATGGGTGAAAGCGCCCTTACACTTAAAGTATAATCCTTGCTGGGGACCAGTACCACGACGCCGCTCCTGGACTACATTCGCTATCAAAGTACAAAACAATAGGCAGTGTCAGGATTGGCTGAATTACCCCTACTTCAAGCCGCCCACCGAGTTGCCCACTGTTGGTTATATGATGGCTACAATCCGTCACTGGCTCCCTCGCCTGAAGCATATGGATGATATTGCCGCGCATATGACTGTCAAAATTTTTGACATGATGCAAATGATATTTAAAGTCTTCCGACGCGTCAAGGCACCGCATGTAAACACCCTGGGATTTGAGCATGGTAACTTTGATCTAGTATATGACATGAGCACAACGCCATCGCTCCGGGTGTGTTATGCCTGGCACTGTAGAATAAAATACCTCCCGGCATGCTACAAACAAACCTTTGAAGAGATGTTCACCACCGGGTTTTGGGAATACCATTCCGAGGTATTCATCAGCAGGCCCACACATTTATTGCAACTTTTTGCCTGTGAGCGAATGGTTTATTCCACGCATTATCAACTCCCGCCACCCGACGAACCGCAACCGATCGACTGGGAGAAGCTCGAGGCTGATGTGGCCCGAGGCATTCGAGTATCTGAGCACACCCTCGCTCATGACCTCCTACAAAACTACATCCGGCAGACCGCACAACAAGGTTCTGTCGAGGACGATAGAAGCGAGAGGGAGGGGGGTGTTGGAAGCAGTCAGAGGCACAGTCAGAGGCACAGACGACATGGAAGCATGTAAAGACGGAGCAGGGAGCCAGGCGGATCATTTTTTCAAACAATTATGTTTTTATTACCTCTTCAAACATCCAACATTGATTTTCATCACTCTTCTAACATATGTAATATAGATAAAACCCCATTTTGTAATTCATAGCTCCATTTTGTGCAAGCCGAGGAGTCCTCGAGCTTGAGGAGCTTAGGTAGAATGCTCGTACCAATTTTTGTTATTTTTAGACATCGTTTACCCTTCCAAATAGCCTCTAGGACCTATTTTTTAACTAGGCCGGTCACTAGATGTGAAACCGGTCAAAACTAGTCTAGAAACTATAAAAAGAGCTAGAGAGCTCATTTTTGAGGTTGGTTCATTTTGGTTAGTGTGAGCATAGAGCTAGTTTGAGCTTGTAAGAGCATTCTTGAGTAATAGAGCTAATTTCCCACCTTCCATTGTGTCTTGCTTGTCTCTTCATTGTGAGTGTGTATGTGTGTGTGCATCTTTGTGCTTCTCACCTTCACTCTCACATCATCTCACGTTCACGATCTTCATATCACTCCTACCTCTCCCACGGATTGACATTAAGGAGGTGAAGCTTCTTAACGTGGTTCTCACCATTGTGCTAGAGCAACAGTAGGCTTAGTGCTTACTTTCTCCACTTCCAAGCCTTAATTGCTCGAGACTTTGATCAAGTCAATCATGCATGCATTCACCTATAAGCCTATAACCATTGGTTCCTATCCTAGCTCCACAAGACTCATGATGCTTCCCATCAACAACATTTTGAAGTACAACTACTATCTGATGCTCTTTAGATGGAGTCGCAACAGACAATGTACTTCAAATCCTTTTTTGAAGAAGCCCGCCATGAAGTAGACACCTACAAGAAGTAGGCAAGGAACCTAGAGCAAGATAACCGATTCCACCTACAACAAATCCAAGAGCTTTAGAAAGAAATAATGGTCAAGGATGCAGCCATCAATTAATTGAAATATCACTTGAAAGCGGAAGTCAAAAATCATGCACTGTTGCAGCAGAAGGCCACTACTCTTCGAGAAACCAAGGAGGAGTTCTCTCTGCAACTAACAAAGTAGTATGTACATGAACTTTGGACCCTGAATGAGCAGGTCAATGTGTTACAACACATAATTGAAGAGGAACATACTTCAAAGGCAGAAACAAAGAAATTGGCTTTCTATCACACTATGATGTGATAGTTTGATCTCAGAAAAACACAATTTTCATGTATCAACAGTACATGGAATTGCTTGAAATTCTAAGAGTGGAATATTTGAGCTTTGTCAAACACAATGCAAGTTATATTTTTGGAAACTAACCTGATTTTTGTATGGGCCACACCTTGCGAGCTCAAAAACACTCGAGATGACTCTAAAACAGAAATCTTAGCAAATCACCTTTGCATCAATTTTTGTAGCAATCTGAGGTCATTTGTGAATGGCACTTTCTCCAGACCTTCTTGCATACTCTTCACTATTGGTGTTCTCCAAGAGCGCTCTACAACCACAATGGATCTGATACCAAGTAACAAGGAAAGAGATAAGCAAGAGAGCTCACTCACACACTCTCACACTCAAAGAGGAGCATGCACACTAATCTCTTTAAATCATTGTCAGCTGGATCAACAAGATCTTGTTGTTGTTTATGCATTTGAGAAAGTCCACTGATGCAAATGTCATCTGCTTTTATTTAAACCTATTATAATCAAATACAAGCCTTCTAAAGTTTTTTAGTTGCTTTTTTATAGCGCTCTTCACTATCAGTGTTCTCCAAGAGCTCTCTACAACCACAATGGCTCTTATACCATGTGACAAGGAAGGAGATAAGGAAGAGAGCTCACTCATACACTCTCACACTCAAGGAGGAGCACACACATAGATTGAGGCAAGGAAGAATGATCTTTTTCTTATTCTATTACATAAAAGGAATATACAAGAATGACCTAATACAACAATACAACTAGCGCAATATATAAAGAATAGTACATATAGACAAATCCAATGTCCATGAATGAGTGAGCTAGAAAGAAATAAGTGTGTCATCATTCTCACTAGATGAATCTATTAAAGCTCACTAAAGTATCCCTGACATATACTAGCATGACCACTATACATATCAGAGAAATGAAAAAGTGATATGTGTCATCCTCGATCATCACATGTTGAGTTTGATATCACAACCATACAAAGCATCTAATAATGTGAAAGAAATACCATCAGTAGTAGCCAGAATGATCTTATCAACTCCCATTATAGGATCAAAGGGTTTGTTAGCACATGTGACACTATTCCCTTTAAGGAGAGGCTCAAGTGAACTAAAGAACCTACGTTGCAAGGTAGTATGTTTGGTTGCCCCACTATCAAAGTACCAAACATATGATTCGTGACTTTAGACATACATGGGTGATGAGAAGATGGTTCATAATTGCATATAGTAGCAAATGCCCATTCTTCATTTTGAACAAGATTAGCAGAACTTGATTTAGGGGTAGATGCCTCTACAACAACCATTCCAACCCCTTTCTTCTTTTCCTCTTTTGCAACCACTTTTGGAAAACTCTTTATGACATGATCATTTCCCTTATAGTATTTTCAAAATTGTTTTTGCATTTCTGTTTTCTTCTCATCTTTGTCTTCCTTCTTGAAGTGTGTATCATTGACACATTTCTACTTAGTAGTAGATGAGCCCTTCTAACTAACTATAAAAGCTTGACCTGTAACATGCACAATAGACCTATTCTTCCTGGATTGATCTTCCTACAACAAAACAAAGATTAACTCCTCAAATTTTGAGGCATATGGATTTCCTTTCATCATTAATCAAAGAGCAGACGCAAAAATCTGATATGAATATGGAAGATCATTAAGAATAGTCTCCAAAAGAGAATTATTTGGAAAGACTTCATGAGCAGAAATCAAATGCTCCTTCAAATCTTTGAACTTTGTCAAAATATTATCCATGGAAACTCTTTCATTGATGTGCTCACTCTCCAATTGAATTTGGAGGTAAGCAACACGAGCCTCATTGCTTTCTTGATATAAAGTTGTAAGTGTATCCCAAGCCTCCTTCGTTGTCTTGCAAGAGTGAATGTAAGGGATAATGGCATGTTTCATTGACAAAGCTATCAATGCATTTGCTTGAGAATCCCTTCCATCCCATTAAAGTTGTCATATAGTATGTGCAATAGAAACTATGCATGAATAGGAATTTGAATATCATCGTCTTCAACGCCATCCACATCACCTTCAATAATTGTATTTGTAGGTGTAGTAGGATATTTTTGGTACCCTGCAAAATTTTTCACAATCCTTTTGCTACTTATACATGACACATCATATATGCTAGGGAAAATATTAAGACCACGCCTGTCACTTAGAAGTATATAAATATGGGTTAAATTTGCTAAGTCCATCACATTATAGTTATAAATATTTTGGCAATTTTTTAGTGATAACTTCAATTTGAGCAATAAATATTTTGGATAATTTCTATGATAACTTCCATTTTAAATATAAAGTTTTTGAAAAATTTTGATGATAAATCCTTTGAACTTATAGAAAATTTTGCTTATTTTATTCTTTCAAAACTTTCTATTTCCTATAAGGGTGTCATGAAACCATTGAACTTTGTTCAAAAAAATCTAAGATTGTGAGTTATTCAAACATTGGGGATAATTCAAATTCTCTTTGAAACCCACAATGTATCATCCTATAACAATTGAATATGTTCATATGGTATATAAAGACAAAATGTTTTTTATTTTTGATCTAGAAAAGGAAACACAAAGACACACACATGCATACTTGATAAGCTCTTTCACTCAATGCAAATTGTATGTCATACTACTGGATTCAATCTAGTTTTCATTTTATTTTCCCAAACAAAAACATTCACCATAGTGAAACATATCCAAACAATGGACTCTCAAATTTAATTACAACTATTAACTATATTTAGAAATCTATATTATTCTTCTAGGCCACACACTTTAACAATTCCAAGTAGAATTCTCCATTCATAAAATTACAGTAAGATTCATGCATTCCTATCATGATGTCAAATAAGAAAATTCCCAATGTACCTGGTGAAACAACAAACCATCCACATTGTCATTGAGCTCTACATAGTGCAATCATTATGAATGACAACCACTGAGGCATTCAAGATGGTAATGTTTGAAGATCAAAAAGTTCACAATAATTAAGGTCTACTCTACTACATTTTCTTTTTCTTCTAGCATAATGAAATTTCTTTTACTCTAGCCATGCTTCAGAGCAACCAAGGGCATTTTCTACTGCCTTGACAAGAGATATCCAAGTTTCTCCATATCCAAGTTTTTTAGTAGTGTACCTCGACAAGAGGATACCTAACATAGAACCCAATATGATGTCCATTGCTCTCCATTAGTTGTGGCAAATATTATGATGTCCTTAAAATCAAGCCTCTTATCTAAATGTTGCTTTAACATAGCAGCAAAATATTAGTATTTAGAGTATGTTATTGAGCATCATCAACTATTACACACTAAACTAGTAAGGAAAGCTCATCCACAAGGAATAACTACAAAAGGACATGAATGAGTCATGATCAGTCATCATCATAATGTTTGGGAATTTCTATGTTTGCTTTGAGGTATTCCTAATTGAGACAACAAGAGTATCATGTGCATTGGATCTTCTAGATTGTTTTTTCACATGCCCGGAGAGTGTCATGACACCACCTTCTTGAGTTTAGGGGTAGACCATACATTACCCATCTTTTAAGAAGCCTCCATTTATGATATATTGAATAAGTGGGTGCTTTTCCTTACCCCAATATCCCTACTCAAAACCACCCTCTTGAAGACCAATCTGCTTCCCATCCATGGTGTTTTAATGAAGAAAATAGGTTGACAGTGCCCTGATTCATGGAGATCTCCAAGAAATCCAATGTCAAGTCTACCTTCTATGACACTTCCTTGACTTCAGAACACTTCTATGACAAGTATAGATAAGACTTTAACCAAATACTTAAAAACTCTTCAAGTCCAAGACTAAAATATACTTCCTTCTTTAGATTTTGAACTTCTCTTCTTCTTCAACAGTCTACCTGAAATTTCAACTTTATTACCAAAAGTCATGGATTATGACTCTCCAAATTATAGAAGAACCTTGATGTGATCCTTGCACAACATTTAACTAAATACATGCTCAGTCATATCTCACATCATCTATCCATTGATCTGCACCAATAGCTCCCCCTCAATCATTAATTGTGATTATGTTCTTCTTCTTTATTTTTTCCATCTCTTTAAATCTATGTAACTTAGGTCCATCTAGACTCTTGGTTAACAAATCTGCTATTTGTTCTTTTGTTGGAGTATATATGACTTCAATCTCTTTATCAAGTACCTTTTCCTTTAGGAAATGATATTGAATCTCAATATAATTAGTCGTGGCATGAAAAATAAGGTTAGATGCAAAATAAAGTGAACTCATGTTATCACCATGTATGATTGGAATCCCTTGCTCAATTCCCAGACTCTTCATTAAATTCTTCATCTGTATGAATTTCTTTGCTACTTCTACCATACTCAGCTTCTGTAGATCACAAAAGAACTATGTGTTTCTTCTTTGAACACCATGATACAAGCTTATCTCCAAGATAACACAAGTATCCATGAGTAGATCTTCTATCATCTATACTTCCGGCCCAATTTGCATCACTAAACACTTTGATCCTAGTGTCAAAAGTGAAACCATAATACAAACCTTCATTGGAAGTTCCTTTGATATATCTTAGCACTCTTTGTGCTACAATACAATGAGTTTTCTTTGGGCAATGCATTACTAATTGTGACAAGAAACCAATTACATATGATAAATTTGGTCTTGTGAAGGTAGCATGAATCAAACTACCTACCAAACTTTGATACATCTTCATTTCTTTGAAATCTTCACCTCCATACCTACTTAGCTTATGATTTACTTCCAATGGGGTTGTTCAGACTCTAAAATTCTCCATTTTGAAATTTAGCAAGAGATTCTTCAAATACCTTTCCTATGTAACATACACTCCATGTTGAGTGTAGACAATCTCCATGCCTAGGAAATAGGATAAATTTCCCAAGTCACTTATTTTTAACTCCTTCTCCATTCGCTTCTTGAGCCTTTGGATTCCTTTGATATCTATTCATGTAAGTATAATGTTATCAACATAAATAGAAATGTATATGTAACCATTTTCACTTGCTTTCATTAGCAAGCTACTACCTACATTTGATCCTTGATACCCAGGTTCATTTAAGAATTTCAAAGCCTATAGTTCCAAGACACTAGAGCCTCCTTCAAACCATACAAAGCTATTTTAAGTTTACACACACAATCTGGCTCATTTGGATATTTGCACCCTTCTCGTTCCTCCATGTATACTTCATCTACAATGTATCCAATTAAGAAAGCATTTTTAACATCCAATTATGATAGCTTCCATGGTTTGCAAGCTGCAATAGCTATCAATGTTCTAATAGTAGACATTTTATCCACTTGATAAGGTCCTATGCCCAAGGGAAAGTTGCGTGTAGATACCTAGTTTGCTACCCAGATTCCTTAAAATCTACAATTTATACTCCAATATACTCATGAGAATAAGGAAGGAAACACCTATCCTATGTGTGGTACAAACCTAGGCTTTACTGATCGCTCTTGAAGTCTCTCCCCTTACTCTCCTATTCTCTGTTGGAGTTAGACGTATGCGGAAGCACATGAACATCACAAGGAAGAAGAAAAAGCTTGGAGCATAACACACAATATTGAATGTATTACCACTAGAATATACAAAGATAAGTAGCCCCTTAGGGCAATAGGCATATATACAAGCCGGGGGCAAAAAAACTCCTAAAGAGGGAAAAAAGTGCCCCAACAGTCTTAAAGTGTTCACACACATCACTACCTAAATATATCAACAAATCGCCCCTGGGAGTGATGTGGTGAACAAGGAGCTGGCACTCATGTATAAGGAAGTGCCAAGCTATGTGGAATCAATCCACAAAAGGAAGTAAGCTGAAAGCTTTAGGAAAGCTTCAAATTTCTCCCTAGGCAGAGCCTTTGTAAAAAGGTCTGCAATGTTCTCCTATGTGGGCACATATGCCAAGCTACTCTCCCCAGCAGAGAACCTGTCCTTGACATAATGATAATGCACCTCAATGTGCTTAGTGCGAGCATGGATTATAGGGTTCCTCGCAACTACCAATGCGCTCTGACTATCAGTGAAGATGGTCGTGGTGGAAGCGTGACCAACACCCAAATCAGCCATAAGGTATCTCAGCCACACACACTCAACAGTCGCTGTGAAAGGTGCCCTATACTCAGCCTCACAATTGGAAGTGGCCATAGTAGGCTGCTTCTTGCTCAAGAAAGATATACATGAGCTACCAAGCATGAAGCAAAACCCACTAGTGGACACACGAGTGTCATAGCAACCAGCCCAAATACTATCACAAAAAGCATGCAAATGAGGCGGTAGTGATCCCCCCTTGGGATAAAACAATCCAAGTAGCCGAGTACCACTGAAGTAGCAAAAGATGCGCTTAACCGCCTGCCAATGCTTGACACCTGGGCAATGCATAAACCTTCTCATATGTGAGAGAGAAAACTGAATATGTGGTCGAGTAATGCATCAGTAAATCAAGCATCCAACAGTGTGCTTATAGAGAATACCATCAAATGCATCTCCAGCATCATGAAGACTCAATCATAAAATTGTCTCCATAGGAGTGGCAATAGGCTTACAGTCTTCAAGTCACACTACGATAATGTGTCAATATATTTCGTTTGACACAAAGCCATTCCACCATCAACTTGCATAAACTAAATGCCCAAATAGTGATGCAAATGCCCCAAGTCAGACATCTCAAATGAGGCATGCAAATCAGCCTTAAAATCAGCAATATGTGTGTCATGAGGACCTGTGAGCAGCATGTCATCAACGTATACTAATACCACAATGAACAAAAGCACATCATTAGCACGCTTAACATATAAGGTGCTTTTAGTTGGACTGTTCTCAAAACCATGTGCGATCAGATAGGCATGTATCTTTTCATACCAAGCATGTGGTGCTTGCTTAAACCATATAATGCCTTCTTTAACCTGCACACCTAGTCTTCATGCCCTTTCTGCACAAAACCACGGGGCTAAAAACATACACTTCTTCATGCAAGTCACCAATCAGAAATGTTGTTTTAATGTCCAACTGAAATACACTCAAACCATGATGAGTTGCAAGTGCACAGATGCTACTAACAGTAGTCATTTGGCAAGAAGGAGCAAAGGTTTTATCAAAATCGATGCCTCCTTCCTGCGCATAACCCTTTGCAACAAGCCTAGGCTTATACCTATCAGCTGTTCCATCAAGTTTATGCTTCAGCTTGTATACCCACTTAGTGCCAATGGCCTTCTTGTCTGGAGGCAAGTCACATAAAGATCATGTATCATTTTTCATTATACCATCATATTCAGATTGCATTGCACCCATCCAATGTTTTGAATTTTGTGCTTCATCAAATGAAAAAGGTTCAGTCTCATCACAGAGACTAGAGGCAGCCATAGCATAGCAATCTGATGCAAAAGAGGCACTATGAGAGCCTAAACGAGTATGATATGACAGAGCTAAATCTAATTTGTTGTCACATAAAGTTTGAAATAGCCATTTCGGCATAGTTTTTTCCTTTTCAATATTAGCTCTCTCATCAACAAGTGCATCATGTAAATCTACATGAGAATGGAATGATTTGCATCATCACATGAAGCCTACAAAGGGTAAAAAGTTGCCTCATTAGGACCACCAGTAGACAGTCCACTTGTAAAAAGAGGGAGCAAAGTATCATACATGTCTTTGGAGCTAACAGATGTCTCCTTAGTACATGAAAGTAAGGGCTGAATAGCATCTTCCACAAAAACAACATCACGGCTAACCAGAATCTATTTAGTCTGTGGATGATATAGACGATAGCCTTTCCTTTCATAACTATACCCAACAAGAATACATTTTACTTCTTTATCATCCAATTTTTTGTGATGTTGTTCAGGCACTAATGCATATGCCAAACAAGCAAAAACACGTAGATGAGCAACAAATGGCTTCCGACCATGCCAAGCCTCATATGGAATGATAGACTGCAGCGCTTTAGTGGGACTCCTGTTAAGTACATATATTGCACACATGACAGCCTCAAGCCAAAAACTATGTGGTAAAGAGTGAAAGAACTACCATCAGGAGTAGTCAAAATGATCTTACCAACTCCCATATTAGGATAAGAGGAGTTGTTGGAACATTAAACAATATTCCATGTAGGGGCAGGCTCGAGTGAAGAGATGAAACTATGCTGTGAGGTAATATGTTTGGTCGTCCCACTATCAAAGTACCAAACATCTGAGTCTGCTGCAAACATGTAGTGCTCATGAGAAGATGTGTCAAAACTGCAAACAATAGTAAACACCCATTCTTCATCCTATGCAAGATTAACAGACTCTGTTTTTGGTGTAGAGGCCTCTGTAACAACCATTCCGGCCTCTTTCTCCTTTGCCTCTTTAGCAACCAATTTTGGAAAGCTCTTAATGACATGATCATTTGCTTTACAATATTTGCAAAACAATTTCTGTTTTTATGATTTCTTCTCATCTTTGTCTTCCTTCTTTGAATGTGTAGCATTTGCAGATTTCTGCTTACTAGTATAAGAGCTCCATTTACCTTTGCCCTTCTCACTAGCCATGAAAGCTTGACCTGCAACATGCATGATGGACTTGTTCTGCCTAGATTGATCTTCCTGCAATAGAACAAAGACTAACTCCTCAAATGACAAGGCGTTTTGATTGCCTTTCATCATCAGACGAAGAGTAGAAGCAAAACTCTGATATGAGTTAGGAAGACCATTCAAAACGGTTGGCACAAGTGAGCTATCTGGTATAAGTTCATTAGCAGAAATCAATAGCTCCTTCAAATTCTTGATCTTTGTGAGAAAATTATCCATAGAATCACCTTCATTCATGTGCACACTCTCCAACTGTTTTCGGAGGTAAGCAACACGTGTCTCATTACTAGCTTGGTACAATGTGGTAAGTGTATCCCAAACATCCTTAGCTATTCTGCAAGAGCGAATGTGAGGAATAATGGCATGTTTGATAGACAAAGCTATCAATGCATGTGCCTGAGCATCTCTACCATTCCAACAAATTTATTGTGCAGTAGGTGCAATAGGAACAGTATCACGAACAGGAATCTGGAGAATATCATCATCTTCGATAGCATCTCCATCACCTCCAGCACTTTTATTTGTAGTATGTGTATTCGTAGGTGTAACAGGACGTCTTTCAACACCCTACACAATATTCCATAGTCCTTTCATGACCAATACATGATGCATCATATAAGCCCACAATGGGTAATTCGTACCATCCAACTTATCCTCAACAGCCAACATATGAAATACATCAGTACTAGCTTGGTACAATGTGGTAAGTGTATCCCAAGCATCCTTAGCTATTCTGCAAGAGCGAATGTGAGGAATAATGGCATGTTTGACTGACAAAGCTATCAATGCATGTGCTTGAGCATCTCTACCATTCCAACAAATTTATTGTGCAGTAGGTGCAATAGGAACAGTATCACGACCAGGAATCTGTAGAATATCATCATCTTCGATAGCATCTCCATCAACTCCAGCAGTTGTATTTGCAGTATGTGTATTTGTAGGTGTAACATGACGTCTTTCAACACCCTACACAATATTCCATAGTCCTCTCTTGACCAATACATGATGCATCATATAAGCCCACAATGGGTAATTTGTACCATCCAACTTATCCTCAACAGCCAACATATGAAATACATCATTGCTTTGAGCCATGGCCACTAACTAAAATACCTTGATGCAGAAAAATGACTATATCTGAAAACGTTGAACAGAAGTACCCAAACGAGTTCTGCTAGATCGATAGCAGACTTCAAGACTCTTATACTGGCGAACCAAAACTGGTATATATCTTTGGCACAAAAAGACGAAATAGCCTACACAAACGTTGTGATAGTGCGTGGAGGCCGAAACGAGCTCAGATTGTGATTTCTCAAACACCCTCAGTATGTCCCAAATTTCATGCGATTTTGAGACTCCAATTGGAGAGGTGTAGACAACACCCTAGATGGAGCGATGACCTTCTCTGATACCAATTGTTGGAGTTAGACATCTGTGAAAGCACGCAAACAGCACAAGGAAGAAGAAGAAGCTTGGAGCACAACAAACAATACTTAATGTATTACCACTAGAATATACAAAGATAAGTAGCCTATTAGGGCGATAGGCGTATATATAAGCCGGGGGAAAACAAACCTCGTAAAGAGGGAAAAAAGTGCCCCGACGGTCCTAAAGTGTTCACCCACATTACTACCTAAATATATCAATATTGTCATCCCCTTACCCCTTCTTCCTCTTCTGCTTCCCTTCTCTCTATTTCTCCTTATCCCTCCTTACTCTCTCTTCCCTATCTTCCCACACTCTCTTGCCACTCTTCCTGTACCTACCCTCATACACATACTCTCTCACTAGCTCCCTTTCATTTACCCACACACACACATCCCTCAATGTTTTTTCCTTGCACACACCTTAACACTCACTCCTTCTATTCCCTTCTTTCCCACACACCTACTTCCTTCCACTCGCACCTATCTTTCCCCTTGTTTTTTTTTCCTTTCACTCTTTCCCTTAACTTTCTCCTTCTCCTCCACACTCTCTCTCTCTCTCTCTCCAACCCTTCTTGTCTTTTCCTCTCACACTCTCTTACATATCCATACATTCATACACACACATATACGCCACCTCACTCTCATGCATATACTCACACATGTGCTTAAACACACACACAAACCTTCCCTCTCCCTCCCTTGTTCTCTCTCACGCACTTACTCATGCACACTCACTCATGCATTCACACATGCATTCCCGCACACACTCGCACACGGTTAATCTCACACAGACCCACCAGCACATGCATGTACTTACACATACCTAGCAACCCCTATGCATTCACATGCACACGCTTTTCCTCTCACTGTCTCCCCTTTCTACACCCCCACACATGTATTCATACACATATGTTCAACCATTCTGCCCTCCATTCTCACACTCATTTGTAGACACTTACCCCTTCTGCTTCCTTTCTCTCTATTTATCTCTCACCCTCTTAGACCCACTTCCCTTTTTTTTTTTGTAAAAATGGAGGTTCAGCCGAAGCCTATAGTTGCAATTTCAAAGTTAAAGTCCGGGGGAGTAGGCTTCGGCCGAACCTCCCTTTTTTTTTTTTTTTTTTTTTTAGACCCACTTCGTTACTTTTACTTGCGACTTTGTTCTTTATTATGTAGTCAAGCCCTTGTCTGGAAAACGAAGAATGTTCAAAATCTAATTGCAATTTTTTGATGAACAATAAAATCTAAAATAAGCAAGGAATTCATGATGTGAATCCACGCACAGCCATACAGCTCAATGATCTTGCTTCAGTTCATCGTCCTCTTTCATGCATTCAAATACATGTTCCAGAAAAGATTATACTAACGCAAGGTGAAATCATTAAAAGAATAGAAAGCTTGAGAGATTACTTCCCATTCATCACATTCGGACATTTAAGGGTTCAGTTAACACATGTCCGCATAAATTCCATGACAACTTCACTAATATGTGCACAACTGCAGTATCCTTTAGGGAATGTCAGTTTGAACACACTAACCTTTAGAGCTTCAAATGATTCGGTATTATGGCTAAAGAGGTGAGGGAAACTTCAATGAAAAATTCGTTCTCCTTCATTGATAGCCCCCCTTCTAGAAGGGAGAAAAGTGCTCTCACAACTCTCTTATGTGCGTCCCCTGCTTACGAGATCTCCTCGTGCCTCTTCCTCTTCGTCACTCAACTGCAGAGGCACTCCCAAAATAAAACGACAAGAACCCCCCCCCCCCAAGTGAAACCAAGTCGCCTAAGAGCTCCCCTCCCAAAAACCCCCTCTTCTTCGAGCTCTTGTGCGCACACCTGCCTCCACAAGCTTCGAAGCAGTTGGACTATTATATGTCATTTCATTGTACCAGCCGGCAAGCTTTTCGTACTGGAAATGTTCCAAAGCAACAAATAATTTTGTCATTTTTCCTTTGCATGCTCAGAATTGCTCCTAATAAGACTTGCTCACTTCATTGAAAGAGAGCTATTTCCTAGGCAGCATTACCAACATTCACAGATGTGCAATTGATGCCATACGCTCACGGTTGATCTCATTTCCTTCCAAAAAAATATACCTCACAGAGTCATAGGGCGGTTGCCTACTCGAAAAAATTCTCTTAGGTCTACAAAAAAGAGAGAATAGATAAGCACTAGAACACCAATCCTCTTCAGAACCTACATGGCTAATATCATTTTCTCTACACTATCCACCGTATCATCAATGACAAGCGATGGAATAGCTGAAGCAGCCAATGCAGACACAACTGCGTACTTCTTTTGATTCATGTTGATTTTTTTGATGCCATTTTCTCCAGATCTTGGTTGGAGCGAACATGTGCACTCTTGTCCAGAACCATCCCTTTCTTCTCTACCGCTGGATGCCTGTTCAGCCAATTGCCCTTTCCCTTTACGGTCTCCGCTCGACAGAGGGAGATAGAAGCCCCCAAGAGTTAGTCCTCCCATCGGTGTTCCCCCTCTTGCAATTCCGCTTAACAAAACAGCCAGAATATCTCCCTCTACTGCACGGAACGTCACCCCCGATCTTTTTGCCCCTTCGACACCTGCTGCTGCCCGAAGAAGAAATCCCCCCCCTTCGTTTTATCCTCGATGACCAAAAAATAGAGTCCCCCCAAAAAAATTGCAGCATGCATGCATTGAGAGCCCTTCACCCTCCCTCCTTCCATTTCCTAACAAACGGTAGGCAAAACACCACCCAACCCCCCTGCAGATGCTCCTCGTAGTCCCTTTTTTCTATGCTCCTGCACACACAAGACCACGAGAAGAGCAGAAAAAATAAAGAACACCCCCCCCCCCCCCCCCCCCCCGCCCCATTTTTTCATGAAGTCCAAAAGACAAAACAAAAAAACTCCAGCAGCCCCACCATTAATGATATAACTGATGGTGTCAAATACCACTTCTTCTCAGGAATGGGTCTTGGGATAGTCTTCAGTCAGCAGGGATTATCGGGTGTGCCACTCCGATTTTGCCTAATGACGGTTTCAAGAAGGTCCAAAGGGAAAGATATGAAAGCCCTATGACAAGCATTACTACCATGGTGCCAAAGGGGATTGCTCCCAAAGAATGATAAGATATAGCAACAAAATCCAATAGGAAACCAATGCCAAAACATGTAAATGGAAAGAGGGAAGCCATTAAAAGCATAGTCTTCACTCAGCAGGGATTATCGGGTGTGCCACTCTGATTTTGCCCAGTGACGGTTTCAAGAAGGTCCAAAGGGAAAGATATGAAAGCCCATATGACAAGCATTACTACCATGGTGCCAAAGGGGATTGCTGCCAAAGAATGATAAGATATAGCAACAAAATCCAGTAGGAAACCAATGCCAAAACATGTAAATGGAAAGAGGGAAGCCGTTAAAGGCTTGATCCAATGTTTACCATCATTCTGCCCATATAGACTTCCACTCGCATGGCCAGCTATAAAGTATGTGAATGCATAACAGACTATGAATACAATTATAATTGGTCCTCGGCCAACATATAGCATGCCCACAATCGCCAACAATATGACAAGGAGACTAAGGGCCGCTAGTTGTGCCCTATTCATATCCAATATGTATGGCTTGCCCAAACTTGTTGGGAGACCTCTTCTAGCACGTATTTCAAGGTTTGTCTGATGAAGCTCCTACCTGACGGTTCTACATGTACTCTTCTACCCTTATCGATGGCCTCCATATTGCAACAATCTTTTCAGCTGCAAACAAAGGTAACAACATTGGCAGAAGGCTCCACTTTAGCACAACATTCTAGTGCTTCTCTTCTATGCAACACACATCTTTCCTCTTCAATGTACCTGCAATCAAGCATCCATTCCACACAACGAGGTCATGTTAATGCGAAACATTAACACTAAATATAGTTAACATAGTACTCCCCCCTTCTACTTGCGAAGTCATCCCCGACGAGCGGTTCCACCATCTGATGCACTTTTACTTTCCTCCTACCACTTCATGCAAAGAATTAGTTCACTTCAATGAAGACACATAAACATCATAACCAATCATCCCACCCATTCAAACATGGTAATCACATAAAACATACTCCTGACTTTCTACTCATATATAATCAGCATGCCACCATTCAACTCATCCTTCCATCCATGTCATCACCTATGGCAATGTACTCACATAATCCATATATCATATCGGGGATCAGATGCTCACATCATGGCTCATGGCTACTCATACACTATTCCTTCCAAATTTCTTCTATCCTACAACAAGGCTCAACAATGCATGTCATCCATACATGTCACACAATCCCCAGCATAGGTATAATAACCAAAACCCAAAATCTCAAAAATATGAAAGATGCAATCATAAATCTGCTCCACCCGAGACTATCTTGCATCAAAGCTCGAACAAAAATCATATCGTTCACATGCTCCCCTTAATTCAAAACATAAATGCAATCAATAAGATCAATCATCAAAAAGACTCCCACAATCTCATCATGGATCTTCGGCTCCAAGATCGTCATGCGAACGTATAGACAACCCATCACACAAAACATTACTCAACAAAACCATGTACATATCGGGAAATACCTTGGCAAGGTCCTCCTCTTCCGTCATATCCTTCTGACCTGCAAATCAACAAAATGGTGAGTCCAGAAAATATAACAATAGAGAAGCGATAAAACATATATAACCATGCATCTATATCCAAGAGCTCATATACTTGCCATATATATGTATAAGTGAAAACACTACAACACATCAATGGCATACCGACGGTCATCATACTGACGGTCACGGGTCGGCATCGGTATGACCATCGAAACATTTTGGAAAACCGACTAGGAAATGGACGCGTCGGTACAATTGCGTACATATAAGCGTCGGTAGTTTACTAGAAACTACTGATGCTCATATCGAGGCTCATACCGATGGCCTGTTTCAACCAGGCCCAAGAGCAAAAATTCGACATTTCGACTATTTTGAAACTAGATCTTCTACTATCGACTTTGCATGTGCGAACAACCTATCTCTGTTTGTCATTCTTTTTCTCTCTCTCTCTCCCTCTCTCTCTCTCTCTGCTTCTCTAAGCACACCTCTCTTTTTCTAGATCTGAAGTTTTGGTAAGTATATCACACATACTGTAGCACTCTTTCTTCTTTGTTTATGTTTTTTCTTTTCTAATATCTTCTCTTTTTAGTTTTGCAACACATTGTGGGATCAAGTCTTTGGAAATTTGATGAAGGCCAACTTCAAGTGGATTTTGACGACAACAATTCAAAGAAATTACATCAATGTAAGTGATTGTTTTGTTTTAAATTGACATAGAGCGAGAGAAAGGAGAGAGAGAGAGAGAAAGAGAGAGAGAGAAACATATATATAAACATACACACTCACATATGTATAAACACACTCACATATACATACACACTCACATATACATACAGACTCACATATACACACACACTCACATATGTACAAATGCATATTCATATATGCATATGCATACACACATACATATGCATACACATGCATATGCATACACATATGCATATGCATACACATGCATATGCATACACATATGCATATGCATACACATATGCATATGCATACACACATGCATATGCATACAAACATGCATATGCATATACACATGCATATGCATGTGTATGCATACACACATGCATATGCATACACACATGCATATGCATGTGTATGCATACACACATGCATATGCATATACACATGCATACACGCATGCATATTCATACACACATGCATATGCATACACACATGCATATGCATATGTGCATATGCATTCACACATGCATATGCATACACACATGCATATGCATACACACATGCATATGCATACACACATGCATATGCATACACACATGCATATGCATACACACATGCATATGCATAGAAACATGTGTATGCATACACACATGCATATGCTTACAAACATGCATCACACATGCATATGCATACACACATGCATATGCATACAAACATGCATATGCATACACACATGCATATGCATTTGTATGCATACACACATGCACATGCATACACACATGCATACACACATGCACATGCATACACACATGCATACACACATGCATATGCATACAAACATGCATATCCATACACACACATGCATATGCATATACATACACATATGCATACACACATGCATATGCATACACACATGCATATGCATACACGCATGCATATGCATGCACACATGCATACACACATGCATACAAACATGCATACGCATACAAACATGCATATGCATACACACATGCATATGCATACAAACATGCATATGCATACACACATGCATATGCATACACACATGCATATGCACACACACATGCATATGCATACAAACATGCATATGCATACACACATGCATACACAGATGCATATGCATACACACATGCATATGCATACACATGCATATGCATACACACATGCATATGCATACACACATGCTTATGCATACAAACATGCATATGCATACAAACATGCATATGCATACAAACATGCATATGCATACAAACATGCATATGCATACAAACATGCATATGCAAACAAACATGCATATGCATACACACATGCAAATGCATGTGTATGGATACACACATGCATATGCATACACACATGCATATGCATACACACATGCATATGCATACACACATGCGTACAAACATGCATATGCATACAAACACGCATATGCATACAAACATGCATATGCATACACACATGCATATGCATACACATACACACATGCATACACACATGGATATGCATACACACATGCATATGCATACACACATTCATATGCATACACACATGCATATGCATACACACATGCATACACACATGAGAGAGAGAGAGAGAAACATATACATATACATACACACTCACATATGTATAAACACACTCACATATACACACACACTCACATATACACACATGCATTTTAACATCTCCACATTGGGTCAGATGGGATCTTCATGTACACCTTCGGGAGCGCATGACCATGAGGACTCCAAGATATATCACATGCATAATGGAGCTCCAATCATGGATGCAGTCAGAAAGTCCACGCGTCAGCGCATTCGACAACTTTGCTCCATAGAGTTTGGACATTCTGTAATGTTAAAATGGAGCGAACAGGATAAGGATTCCAAAAATTATATCACACAATCGATATATGAAGAGTACCGACACCTGGACATCCTATTGTGAGTTCGGATTGGATTCAGCATATGACACGCGAGGTGATGTCTCATCGACGGTCCGAAGCTCGCGATGCTTTCAGAGCATGCTTACTGAATCCTGTGTGGTTAGATGTTGAAGAGTGGGAATCGATTCAGGATGAGTAGCAACATACTCCTGATCGATATCATCGACAACAAGATGCGGCGGCCACACGTTTAGATACGGTTGGAACGTTGCATTTAGGTAGCGACGGATACGGCAGTACATGCTACCAATTTGTAAGTATCATTTTAATTATTGAATTTGTTTGTGTTAAGCACATCAGTTATGTTCATCTAACATTTTGCATATTCATTATAGGAGTTGGCAGTTGGTCATCCTCTGACGTGAACCGAAGAAGATTATGGATATCGTCATGGATTGGTTGCACTGTTGCAGGACTTAGAGGGATGCGGTGCAATCATTTCATGGGAGAATCTATGATTAGGTAAATTTAAGGCTTGGTTTCATATTTTTAGTTGTTGTTTATAAATGTCATGTCAAATTGTCTCATTTTACACATATGCTTTGTTGCAGGATTGTAGGTGTAAATGTTTTGATCCCTTTGCGTATATGTATGGTAGTGATTTGCCACAATTTTGTATTACACTCCTATGTGGCAATGATGTACCATAATTTTGTATTCGATTCTTATATGGAAGTGTTTTGTCACATTGCCACAATTTTGTATTACACTCCTATGTGGCAATGATGTACCATAATTTTGTATTCGATTCCTATATGGAAGTGCTTTGTCACATTTTGTATTGGTTCCTATATGGAAGTGCTTTGTCACACTCTTGTACATCCTTCATTTATGGAATATACAACTTTTTGTACATGATTCATGGTTCATTTTTGCTCATATAAAATCACGTTTTGGTTGCCATTAGAGTACATAACACATGTACTCGGTTTAGAGTTGGGCAGAGTGTATTGTCTTTTGCTAAACAACATCATGCTGTAGCAAAAGACAACACACTCTGCCCAAAAACATTTGTGCAGATATGGTCGTCAGTATGGGCATCGATACACCCAGCACAGTCATCGGTATGCACGTCGGTACGCCCAGTATGGCGTCGGTATGATCATCGGTATAAGCATCAGTAATATCGATGCTTATATCGACGACCATACTGACGCCCATACTGGCAGTATGTTTTCGACGTGTATACCGATTGCGACACTGATGTCGGGGGAAAATTATGCCCATTCATTTTCCTCGATAATAGCCTCGGTATACGCTTGATATGTTGTAGTGAAATGAGGTTATCTAAAATGTAGCCTCACACACATCCCAAAAAATGGATCACACACGATGAGATGAAACATAAGAAGAGAAATCCCAAGGAGCACACATATCATTACGAACTTTGAAAACGAACCTATTAGTAACATAGGAAAAGCCAAGTTTGACAAGTCGCTTACCACTAACCGACCAGGTACATATAATAGATATGCAATTGTTAGCATGGGATTCGGGCCGATGGATCTATCATTAGCCAACCCTCAATCTCATGAATACATACATATAAAAACACACCCATCTGGGCGATTGCCACCCTCCTCCTCTGTGTCTCTCCCCCGTAGGAGTGTGAACTTTTCCTTTTCTTTTTATTTTTATTTATTGTAATTGCACTAGTTGGCCTATGTTGCAATTGGATGCGACTCATGGCCCTGACCACCCGGCCACATTGCTTCCACCCGTCCACAAACACAACATAGCACACAATGACATATATATGAGATATACACACTTATATATATATATATATATATATATATATATATATATATATATATATATATATATATATATATATATATATATATATATATATATATATATATATATATATACGTATACGTGCTAGCCCATAGCAAAGTTGGGTATGGCTCGTGGTCTCGACCGCCCGGCCAAGATGGTCCTACTTACCTATCAACCCACTATGGCATGAAGCACCAAACAGATATAGACACGTAGCTATCCAGGCCTATGATGAAGCTAGCGTCGGCTTTTGGTCCTGACCACCTTGCCAGAATGACTCTGCCCACCTACTAACCCGTGATAGCACACTGGTGCATACATATATATACACACGCTTTTGCTTGTATTATTTTTTTCTTTTTTTTTCACTTTTCCCATCTCCCATGTCCTGAGAGTTAGGGAGAGGCAAAAAGGAGCATGTGCTTAACCCGTCCCACACATCAAGAAAATAAAAATACAAAAACATATACATGGAGCTCATAGATCGATCATCCATCACCTTACTTACTCGGGCATAATGATTATAAATGACACAACTGACTTGTCCAAAAAAAAACCTATCAAACCGGATTCCCCTATCTCACCTCTATGTCCTTTTCTCAGTCATAATGTAGCACGACAACCTCAAAAACCCCTACCTTGTCTTGTCTCACTCGCCATAGGTGATCAACTTTCTCCAAGCGGTGAGTCGGGCTCCACCTTAGGAGCCTCATAATCGCTACCTATCATCAACAAATCCACCCAAGCCCAAGTGATATCGTTCACATCACTTGGCATTTCCCTTGAGTCATCAAAATAGTAATTCCTCTCTTCTGCCCATCCTACACACTCGAACAGATATCGTCCAAAAAAAATCTCGAAAAGGTAATACCTAGACCTTGGTTTAGAAAACATATCAGCCAATAAGCTTCCTCCATGTCATACTCGATCTCGAAGTTGTCAACATGAACATCCATACTAAGAAATTTCAAAACCGAAAAGTATATCACTCTATCATACAGATATATCTGCCCTCTAATGTCCTCCATCTGTCACCTAGCTTCTAATAGTCTCCTGCATAACACAAAAATTCTTTAGATGTCGAAATTTCTTAAGCTAGAAGGTAATAATATCGATAATGTCAAAGAGCATAGTGTAACATATGTATATCTATGTATCTCTATGTACACGTTCTACTAAATCCTTCTTCTTGGATCCTATCCCGTCTCTCCTACCCTGATGCTAGTTGAAGTACGGTTTGAGACGAAGTAAGTTGACTTTCAATAGGTCACATTCTCCAACTACATCTTGTATTTGCAAAGAACCATTCGAATTGACTTCCACCACCTTAAATGGTCCTACCGATCTTGTTTGCAACTTCCTTGGGAACTTGTAGTATTTGCTATCATAGACTAACACTAGATCGCCTTCTTGAATTACATAAGTCCTGAGATTCTTGTCATGCCTTTCTTTTTGCCTTATCTGAATAGCCTCCAAGCTCTGCTATGCAATGAGTTTCTTTTCCTCTAACTTGACTAGCTGGATATACCTTTCCTTTAGTGACTCTTCCTTTCCCAACATGGCCTCGATGGCCACTCTCAACGTTGGGGCTTCTTTTTCAATGGGAAAAATTGCTTCCTCACCATAGACTAGTGAGAATGGAGTGCTCTTAGTCGTCACTCGATAAGAGGTTTGATACACCCACAACGCCTTTAAAATCCATTCATCCAAGTCTCGCCTATGAGTGGCCACCATCTTTGTTAGAATCTATTCAAGAATCGTATTGGTAACCTCAACTTGTCCACTCGCCCTTGGATAGTACGGAGTGCTTTTTTGATGTTTGACTTATACAACTCCATCAATTCCTCGATCAGTTCGTTGACAAAATGCAACCCTCTATCACTTACTATCTCCAGTGGGCATCTGAATTGCATGATAATTTGTTCGTACAAAAACTTGGCTACATCGATAGCTTGATCCATCTTCAAAGCTTTTGCTTCCATCCACTTGGTAACATAATTCGTGCAGAACAATATATACCTATTGGACCTGCGTCTGGAGGGAGGATCAATGGGTCCCATGAAGTCAATCCCCCATTTCTCAAAAGGCTTAAGATTTAGTACCGATGTAAGAGGAGCTGCCTGTGCTAGTATTGGTTTACCCATTCTTTGACACTTGTCGCATTTCTTACAATAAGTGTGACAATCCTTGAACAATGTCGGCCACCAATATCATGCAAACAAGACCTTTTTGGCCATCAGTTCACCTACAAAATGCCCACCGCAAGGTTTGTCATGCAATGCCCTTAGAACTATGGTTGCTTCTTCTTCCTCTAGACACCTTCGATAAACGCTTTCATGAACAAAGTATCGATAGAGTTGTCTACCAATGATACTGTGGTGTTTTGCCAGTGCTAATAATTTTTGCTTATCTCTTTTGCTTGCTTCCGATGGTTACTTGGTTGTGCACAAGAAGTCTACCAAGTCGGCATACCAAGGTACTTTAGCATCGACCTGAAACAAATGACCATCAAGAGCATCATTGGCCACACTAGAGATTGACTCCTCATTAACAATTTGAGATAAATGATCTGCCAGTATGTGCACTTTCCCTAGTTTGGTTACCACTGTGAACTGAAATTCTTGTAGAATTAACACCCATCTCATCAATCATACTAATAACTCGGTTTGTTGATGATATACTTTAGGGCTTTATGATCCATATAAAACGTGAAGTGCTTACCCATCAAATAGTGTTGATATTTGTTTACTGCAAAAATCATTGATAGGCACTCCTTTTCCGTAGTCGTGTAGTTCCTCTTGGCATTGTTAAGGTTTTTGACTTGTGTAATAAATTAGATGATCCAACTTCTTTTCATTGGCTCGACATAGCACTGCCCCAACCAGAGTATGGGAAGCATCCATATGCACATGAAACTCTTTCGTCCAATTAGTTGCTGCCATAATTGGTGCATTTATCAACTTCTCTTTAATGGAGTCAAATGCATTTTGACACTCTCTAGTCCATTGATATTGCTGATCTTTCCTCAGAAGATTCATCAATGGTGCCGCTATCAAGGCAAAGTTCAATATAAACCATCGATAATAGTAAGCATGTCCCAAGAATCCTCTGAGTTGCCATAGGTTCTAAAGAGATGGGATTCGTTTGATTTTTTCTACAAATTCCTTTTTCAAATCACATGTCCCAAGAGCCACCTTTTTCTTACTCCAAACGTGCATTTTTCTGGACTCAATGCGATGCCCTTTTCAATGCTTCTTTTTAGAATGGCTTTGATTCTTTTTGTCATATTCTCGTAGTCTCCCTTGATGGCATAGTCATTGAGGAATATCTCCATCTAATCCTACAAATAATCTTGGTATGCTATGATCATTTCCCTCTGAAACATAGCTGGTGCATTGCATAGCCCAAATAGCATGACACGATATATGTATGTACCCCATTATGTGGTGAAAGTAGTTTTTGGTTGATCTTCTCCATAAATCTGAACCTGATAATATCCGTTGAAACCGTCTAGAAAGGAGTACAATTTATGACCACACACCTTGTCCAAGATTTGTTCCGTAAATGGCAAAGGAAAGTGGTTCTTCTTTGTTTGTTTGGTCAACTTTCGGTGGTCTATGCAAATGCAAATTTTATTGTTCTGTTTCAGGACAACTTCAATTGGTGACACCCATTTGCTGAATGCAACAAGGTATATGAATCTTGCTTCCAATAACTTAGTCAATTCCATTTTGATCAACTCCGAGTAGATTGGGTTTGTCCACCTGAGCCTTTGACATATTGGTCTAGCCCCTTCTTCCAAGTCTATATAATGCTGACAAATCTGGGTTTCAATCCCTCTCAGATCACTGTATGACTTGGATTTGTATTTGGTCAGACTTTGGCTTGATTGTAATGAAACCCATGTGCCAATCGTGCACACAATTGGCTTGCACAAGCCATGGTCATCCAACTAGGATCGAGAAAGTGGCTTTTGAAGTTCTTGGTTGGACTATCAGGTAATCCACACTAAACTTTAATCCTCCAACTATGCTTACATTCTTTAGAAGATGAGCCGGTTTCACTTGCATTTGGTCTGCCATCCTGAGGGACATTGGAGTCTCCTCCTTGTGGGTTAGGCCAAGAGCCTTCATCATGTACTCAGTCATTAGATTGATAGCAGCCCCACTATCAAATTGAGCACTTGGGACTGCATACCGTTTGATCTTGACCGTCACAATAGGAGCATTTGAGTCGATTTGCATTGTAATACTTTGAATGCTACCTTGGATGTCCTTCTCTCATTTTTTCTTCTCTTGAGATTTTCGGGGCTTTTTGATATATTCATTGTAAAATTGCTTCCTATATGCATGGGAAGATCTTAGCAACATATCGATGTCCAAAGTGACTTTCGTTTCAGCCAACAAATTCACGATGTCAATTTTCTCCTTGCTTTGCCTTTGCTTATGACATTTCAGAGCCTTCAACCTCTCAGGGAATGGAGTTGTGTCTGGCACAAACTTCTTAGTTACTAGTGGAAGGATCTCAATTTCCTCCTCGTCTTCAAATTCTTATTGTTCAACAAGTCCCTTCACTTGGTTTTCCATAGGTACCTTTTCCTTGTCGGCATTTTCACTTTTGCCTTTTGTATTTCTCTTCACATACTCTTGCGTCCATGTGACCACTACCACAATAGGATCTTTCCATGCATCCTTGCCCTAGTCAGCATCCACAAAGTGCATGGATGAAATAGATCCTTCCTGAGGCTTCGGTGTTCTAAACACCACACCAATTGTGGGAACTTGCTCTTGTACTCTAGAAGTGGGATGCATCTAAGTCTCAACGTAGTTTGAGGACTCCACTGGCGCCTTTCCCTTACCCATTTCAGCTCTCTTTTTTGGAAAATCTTCATCAAAGTGGCCCTCTCCACTACAATATCTACACATCGGAGTGTAATCAACTAGCTTCTTTTCATTTGGGCATCTGGCTTGAGTATGTCCAAACCGTGGCATCGCCAAAACTGGATCAGAGCACCCTCATCTCATCCAGCGCTGCTCCTCTCAGGTATCCTCCTCCCTGACCTTGAGCACCATGCCCATAAGCCTATCTGTTTTCCCAACAAGGCATGGGTGGTACATTGTGAGTAGGAAATCGTGTGTAAGTACGCTCTCCCACATTTCCCGATTGCATGGTTCGTCTTTCATAAGCTGTCTTATGATAACATTGATCTTCTGTGTGATTTTTCCTACCACCAAAGGTGCAAAACATCCTTGGTGGTGATCTATCCACGACAAGTCTCGAGACTATGGGGCATTCAGTAGCCATATGACCATAGCCATGGCACTTCCCACACCATGTGTTAGACCTAAACACCTAATTTGGGTTCACGACTACCTCTTGCTTCATTGTGTATGCCTCTTGGATCATCATGGCAGCTTTTATTGCTTGTGTGACCAATTCTAAAATTTGTTCCTCGATCAGTGCAGGCTTCGCTTTGCCTAGTGGACTAGAGGTGGCTACGAAAGCTCGAGTGGTCAATGTAGGGCTACCCTGGCCCGAATCTCTCACAGGTAAGCTCCCTAGTCCTCCTTTTGGCTCGTAAAGGAGCTCTATCCTCCTCTACCAACCTAGTTGCACTCCTCCCATAATCTATCTTCTTCTTTGGCAGCTGTGAAAGTGGTGGGTCGTGTGAGGCTGATATGATGTTGAGCCGTTGGATCCCTCGACCCGGCAATAAACCTCCTCTTCAAAGTCTCATCATTCGGGGCATTCACACTCATTTTCTTCACCAAAGTTTCCATCCTCTAAATGTAATTGTGGATGCTCTCATTGACTCCTTGCCGCAGATAATCCATCTGTTGGGCAAGTCTATCCTGGAAACCTTGTCTTTAAAATTTTGCCAAGAAGGCATCCTTAAGCATTTGATAGGTTCCTCGTTCTTGTGGTCTTAGATTTCCATGCCAATTGGCTACCTCATCACAGAGAGTAGCTGGGAAAATTCTCAACCTCTCAACTTGGTCAACTACTTCGTTAGCCTCACAAGTCACCTCAAATCATTAGGGAAAAAAATGAGCCCTACATGGTCCTTGTAAGGATTTGGATTAAAAAGCTTAATCTAGGAGATTAAGGGGCCTTGCAAAACCAGTAGTAGTATTGTCAAATAAAATAATGCTTCACAAAAGGTTGTATTGGAATTCTAAAGATGAACAAATTTTGGCCTTTGGATGCCTCAAATCAATGGCCCAAATTTAATTGGATGCATCTCTAGTGAGAGAACATCTGACAACATAATGATGAAGACTAGCAGCCGGTGCACGTTTTTCAATCTCTCTGCATATTTTTGGTCCCTTAGATCAAGAGAGATCCAACGGTAAACCGCACTTTGAGCTGATCGCAATTTTGGAGGTATCCTGAGCCGTCGGATGGGTCCAAGATCAAAGGGTGGACAGCAAAAGGCGCTTTTGATGTTGGGGCCTCACTCTCAGCCATTATATCACTTCTATATCCGATGGTCCACATTTTAGGCGCCCAAACTTTCTTGGTTTCAAGCATATGCATCCGATTGGAAGCTGGATCCAAGGGTGTAGAATGCATGGCGCATTTTTTAACATGAATCTAATCCCAGCCATTGATAACAAGAGCAATCCAAGGGTCCAGGTTCATTGGCGCCTTGACTTTTGCTTTTTCACCTTACCCCTTGGATCATTGAAAAAATCTAAGGGCTCATATCGATTCTAAAGCATTCCAAAACCATTCACAAAGCCAAAATCACGAGTTCTAGGTGGTTTTTGTATCTTTGACCACACAAAACCAAGGGAAGCCTATGCCTAGTCTATGTGATTAAGGGAGTAGACTTTGGCCACCACCCTCTTCTCATTGGTCCATCACTAATCAGCCCTTGAGCTAAAAGGCCCAAGGAGGGTTCATTTTTTCCCCTAACGTAGCTGAATGAAGCTATCAGGGTCTTCATCCCTCGCACTTGAGAACTCAAGGAAGTCCCCCAAATGTACTAGAACTCGCTGGGCCATTTCGAACAATGGGGTGATGTTGATGTTACTCTGCTCCCAGAAATTTAATGCCCTGGGTTTCAAGACTCATTCGAACCACCTAACTTGAGAAGCAACTCTCCTTCAATAGTACTTCCTTTCCTTGGACTATCTATGACTTCTCCAAAACTCATCATACGATCTCTATCTCTTCTTCTCTCTAGCCTTGGCCCTACGAGTGGCTCGCTCTTCTCTTTGTGTTTGAGTTCCTCATGAGGACGAGCTCTCTTCGCTCATGTACTAGACCCTTGTTCTACGTGTTTGGCCAACGTGTGGTGCTAGGCAAACCTATGGAATTCTCTGATAGAGCTATGCCAAGCAATCCCCAGCAGGATCACCAAAATGATAAGGTACTATGCCCAAGGGAAAGCTATGTATGGATACCTAGTTTGCTACCTAGATTCCTTAAAATCTATAGTTTATACTCGAATATACTCATGAGAATAAGGAAGGGAAACACCTAGCATGTGTGTAGGTACAAATTTAGGCTTTACTGGTCGTTCTCGAAGTTTCTCCCCGTGCTCTCCCATTCGCATCCCCTTACCCCTTCTTCCTCTTCTACTTCCCTTCTCTCTATTTCTCCTTATCCCTCCTTACTCTCTCTTCCCTATCTTCCCACACTCTCTTGCCACTCTTCCTATACCTACCCTCATACACATACTCTTTGACTAGCTCCCTCTCATTTACCCACACACACAGACATTCGTCAATATTTCTTCCTTCACACACCTTAAGATTCACTCCTTTCGTTCCCTTCTTCCCCACACACCTACTTCCTTCCACTCGCACCTATCTTTCCCCTTGTTTTCTTTTTTCTTTCACTCTTTCCCTTCACTTTCTCCTTCTCTTCCACACTCTCTCCTGCTTACTATCTTTCCTCCTTGCTTTCCTACTCGCTCTCTCTCTCTCTCTCTCTCTCTCTCTCCAACCCCTCTTGCCTTTTCCTCTCACACTCTCTTACATACCCATACATTCACACACACATATACACCTCCTCACTCTCACGCATATACTCACACATGTGCCCAAACACAGACACACACACCTTTTCTCTTCCTCCCTTGCTCTCTCTCACACACTCACTCATGCATTCACATATGCATTCCCGCACACACTCGCACATGGTTAATCTCACATAGACCCACCAACACATGCATGTACTTATTTGCTCATCAAATCTCACATCCATTGAAACAAGAAATTGCTTTGTGGATGGATTCCACAACCTGTAACCCATTTGCTTATCATCATACCCTATGAAGACATACTTCTCTCCCTTGGGTTCTAAATTATGTCTTAATTAAGATGGAGCATAAACATATGCCAGATATCCAAATATTTTGCAATGATCAAGAGTAGGTTTCTTATCCCACCATGCTTCATATGATGTCACTCCCTCCAAAGCTTTACAAGGTAACCTATTGACAAGATAGGTAGCCGTATTAACAGCCTCTACCCATAAGTAATTAGGGCAATTCGTTTCCTTCATTATGGATCTAGCAAACTCCACAAGTGTTCTATTTCTCCTTTTTGCAACTCCATTTTGTCGAGGAGAGTACCCGCAAGTTATCTCTCTCTTTATACCTTCATTCCACAAGTAATCATTGAATTCTTTGGAGAAATACTCTCCCCCTCCATCTGACCTCAATCTATTGAGCTTTTTTCTTGTGATTCTTTCTGCATATGCATGACAATGTTTAAATGTATTAAATACCTCTTCTTTTTCCTTCATCACATAGAGTATGATTCATCTTGTTGCATCATCTACAAACAAAGCATAATATCTTGATCCATTGATACGATAATCCTTTGAAGGACCCCACACACCTGTATGAATTAACTCAAGCTTTTTTTGTGCATAAATCCTTGCTTAAGTATGATTGTTTATGTGCTTTACTTAGCTGATAAGCTTCACACTTATATATCATATGTTGACCTTGAATATTTGGTAAACCTAGCACTGATCCATTCTTTGAAATGTCTTTTATACCTCTCTCATTGAAACTTCCTAGACTTTTATGCAATAGATCCAATTCACTCATGTTTTGACTTCCATAAGTAAACAAGCTTGTACCTTGAGAGTAAAGATTCTACCTTCTTTTTGACCTGTAACAATACTCTCATATCCTTGATTTGGATCTTCAACATAAACTCCATCATTATGCAACCTTACTTCATAATCTTTCTCAACAATTTGTCCTACACTGATTAGATTCTTTTGAATTGTAGGAGCATAAAGTACCTTACTTAGACGTGTACCTCCATTCTTTGTCTTTACTGATCCAATGCTTTGTACTTTGTGTTTAGTGTTGTCACATGTTTGTACTATATGTCCATTGACCCTTTCTTCCATGTCAGTCATCAAGGCAATGTTACCACTTAGATGATTGCTACATCCCGAGTCAATATTAAACACTTTGATCTTCATTTGGTGCTTCATGTGTAGCATTCATAATTAGAGTTGAATACTCCTTTTGATCTGATGCATAGTTGTAGTAGGTGTTGTTGTAGGACGGATTTTGGAAATTTCTTCCACCTCCTCTACCATAAGATTTCCTACCACCTCTACCTCTGAAAGTGCCTCTTTGATTTCTTCCTCATCTATCTCTTTGATTGTGTTCTGGATTGTAATTGCAATTGTTCTGATTATTATACCAACTTCTATTGGCCAAATGATGTTTTGCCACAAATCCAACAAGCTCTACTGTTGTCTTTGTTCTTTCCACTTCTTCCTCTACTTCTGTTATTTCCTTTACCTCTAATGAAGTTGGCTTCATTCGAAGTACCTTCTTCTTCACTTGATTCTTGTTTGCCTTTAGCATTCTTCTTCTTGTCCTTTGAGTACATGGTTTGTGTTGCACTTTTCTCATTCTCACCTTTAATATCCTGTTCAAATGTTAGCATATGTCCTAACAATTGATTTAGATCTGGAGTGAAATGATCTAATTACAATTCATTTGATAATATGAAGGTCTCCAACTTTCATCTCCGCTTAGCCATGTAAGGATTTGTGTTACCAACTTAAACTCTTCAATATCTTCATCCACTATGCCCAAGCTATCTGCAATGTCTTTCATCTTTTTTACGTAATAAAAAATTGATTGTGAAGCTTTCTTCTTGAAGGTTGTGAACTCTTCCCATAGTGAGGCCTTCCGTGACTTGGTTGTATTGTGGAAATGTCCCTCCAAAGAATTCCAAATGTCAATTGCACTTTCTAGCCCTTTTATGTGTGGCAATAGATAATCATTTATTGCCATGTGGATGATGCTCCTTGCTTGAGCATCCTTCTTCATCCAAAATTTTAAATCTGTAAGTTCTTCCCTAGTTGGAAGAATTGAATCTTTAAACTCTGGCTTTTCTTCTTCTTCTTAATGTATCCCATCAAATCTTTTCCCATATGATGAGCTTCCATTCTGACATACCATGATGGATAGTTTTCTTTATCAAGGTTCTCTATTTGGATGCTTTCTCCCATCCTTCTATTGTTTGTGTTATAGAATAAGTCTTTTAGTAGTTAGAACTATACCTTTTGAGTCGAATCTTTACTTCTTTTAAACCTTTTGTATGTTTTTTATGACACTCTGAAGTTCTTTTGCAAAACTTTAGCCTTCCATTCCTTTCTTCAACTACAATTTGAAAGTCTACAGTAGTCGGTGTGAGGAGATGGCTGGATACACTCCCGAAAAGAGGTGGTGCTTTACAAATCCTGCTTTACACTTGCCAATGTACGTTTAGAGTACCTTAGTAGATACCTTTAGCTTCCCAAATATGCATTTTTATCAATAATCTACCTTGGAGCATCACCCTCAAATAGTTATGTCAAAACAGACTACTTCCAAGATTTAAGAATTCCAAAAAAGTTGCTATTTTGGGACTTGGTCCTGCTCCGTAGTTCACTCAGTGCTCACTCACTCATTGTAATTGGCCCAAGAGATTTTAGACATAGTTAACTAGAGTCCTAAGAGTGCTATAGGGAGTTATTTCACTAATTTAGGATGATTATATGATGAGAAATCACATTAAGAAGTTAGGGGTGTAATCTCATCTTTTTAGGAAGGTGATAGTGACCAAACATAGGTGAATTGGAGAGAATGTATCTCATAGAGTACTAAATCAAATGACATGAAAATTGATAGTTGAGAACTAGAAGGTCTAAGATACCTATCCCAAGTTGAATCACATCAATTGGATAAGTATTTGTAGAAAAATCCTCAAAACCAATTCACTGAAATGATCACTTAGTAGTAGACAACAGTAGATGGCAAATGACTTGCATAAAATAAATCAAATGTATAATAGTATGAATGTATGATACAAGGGAGATGATGTAGGCTTACTCGCACATGTGTGGGACTAGTGTACGCACAAGCTTGAAGCTCAATTTGTCCTTCTTCTTGCTCTACTACCCGCGACTAAAAGTCAGCTCTTTTATAGATGTGTTTTCAATTTGTATTTTGAATCTGCGACCTAAAAGTGATACTACCTTTTAGAATTCTAATTGATTTGATTCCAACTACTTAGTTGGTATAAGATACAACTCGTAAAGTCACAAGATTCTCTCTATTATTCTCTTTTACAATTATGTTGAGTTAAAATCATTGATTAACAAGAGGTGTTCAAATGTGACTTATGGATAGTCACACTTAAGTTGTGAAGTAAGCCTTTGATATTTGGTCAAGCATCAAGGCTTGCCAAATGTACCAACAGTCAGGACTTTCTTCTTCAGTCGTTCGGCTTGATCTTCTTCTCTAGCCTTGATACCACTAATGGAGACCTCCAAAAACTCCAACGTCAAGTCTACCTTGACTTCAAAATACTTCTATGAAAGTATAGACACGATGTTAACCAAATACTTCAAAAGTCCTCAAGTCCAAGACCAAAATATACTTCCTTCTTCAGATTTTGAACTTCTATTCTTCTTCAACACTGTGCCTAAATTTCAACTTTATTACCTGCAAATGTCATGGATTATAACTCTCCAAATTATACAAGAACCCTCATGTGATTCTTGGACAAACTTTGTAAACAACGGGCTTTGGTTCAACTGATCAATTCACTGATTAATCATTAAGACGAAAAGTATGTCTGAAACTAATGTTCACAAATGGCAACTTTGACATAGGTGCCTTTGAACACTGATTTATCACATAATAGAACCAATTTTTCAAAATGCTTTTAGTCATAACTTCCTTACCTTTGAACTCAGAGTTTGAATGCTTAAACAAAAAAAACCTTTACACCAACCACTTAGATCTAAGCAAAATACTCATCAATGAGATGCGCTATTTTTGAGTCTGCACTTCAGATAGTGGACATATGAATGTTCCTATGAATCATTCACACACTAGGAGAGGAATTAGATCATGAAACTTCAACCATAGTTGTAATCTCTTGAGTTAGATCTGTGTTAAGGATTCCTGATCCACATGATAATCCTGAGAGAAATGTGAATTAGAATGACATCTAAGACTATTGATTTCCCTCAACACTTTCCTTTCTCTAAGATAATGAACTCTACCTATTTCTCATGTCCCATTTGACTTATATATCCACGAATTCTTAAGTGGATAATGACCATTACATTGGTATTCACTTGATTTATTAGTAATATAACTATAATACACTAATTCGGATCCTTAAGAACTGAATACATGCTCAATCATATCTCACATCATCTGTCCATTAGTTTCTTCAATCTAATTGATGTGTGTCTACATCAATCTTTCCTAAATCTTTATTCATGCTATCATAAGCATCAATTTGTGATTGATCTGCACCAACTCATGACCTACAAGATGGGATATTTCATTATATGGTTTCTTGAGGTAAGCATCAGGAACGATGTAATAAAGTGATAGGAAGGAGATGATTGAACCACACCCTTGATAGATAGGAGATGGTTGAACTACACCCTAAGAGAGAGGATTAGGAAGTAATCCTCAACCATGGCTTTTGGGGCAAGTGGTTAGCCCATCACATTCCTAACCAAGCGGTTGTGAGTTCAATTCCTTACATGGTAATCCTCTTGAAGATGACACTTTGTATAGGTCTATTGTTGAATCACGCAATTATGCAACCATCACAAGACCCGATATAGCTTATGGAGCAGGCGTCTTGTCACAATTTATGCATAGTCCAAGGACTACTCACTTGTGCACAACAAGAAGAATGCTTAGGTACTTAAAGGGTACTATAAATGAAGGATTATGCTATGCATATGATGATGATTTGCAGGTCAAGGCATACTCTGATGCAGATTGGGCCGGATCCAAAGAAGATAGAAGAAGCACTATTGGTTATCTAGTGATGCTTGGAAGAAAAGTTATATCTTGGATGTCAAAGAAGCAACCGACAGTTGCTTTATCATCTACAGAGGCTGAGTATAGAGCACTTGCACAAGTCATATGTGAACTTATGTGGTTTAAGAAGTTGTTTATGGACTTGAATTTGCAGGTTGATACATATCCTATCTATTGTGATAGCTTGAGTAGCATACACCTCGCTTCAAACCCTATTTTCCATGCAAGAACCAAGCACATTGAAGTGGATTACCACTTCATAAGGGAAAATGTATTGACAAAGGAGATTTCAGTGATTCATATAGGTACAAAAGACCAAGTTACTAATATGTTTACAAAGGCATTGGATGGCACAAAGCTCATGAAGTTCAAGCAAGGCATTAGCATGAAGGACCTTGGATGAAGATGAAGATTGAAGCTTAAGGGGGAGTGTTAAAAAATCAAGCTTCAAAGTACAAATTCATGGGCAAACTAATTTGTACAAGTGGACCAATGTATGAAGGCCTCAAGTCACCAGATTTCACCAAAAGGAATCACTCAACAACTCCCCAAATCATTCCAATCAATTCCTCTAACTTAGAGAGGAGCAATTTTAGGAAATGAGGTTCCTAAATTATAGGAGTCTACTTGCTCTATTTAAAATAGGCTTGGATCACGACTTTTTGAGTGATCCCGTGTGTTTCTTTTGTGTATTGGAGTGTTCGTAGAGTGCTGGAACTCCAGCAAGCAACCCCCTAGCTTAAGCAAGCCCCCTTCTTCCTTCCATCTCAAGTTTGGGTTAGGATATCTCACTGTCTATGCTAGCAGTGACTAGTCTCTATTTCTCTGAGTTGTATCCATTGTTTCTCCTATTCTAGAAATGCATTTGCTGCGATTTTACTCTTTTTGGATAGCTAATATAGTCCTCTAAGTGTGGTTCAAATCTCGCGATCTGTCTCTGCATATGCTCTGAGTTAGTTTATCTGGAGTGAAGGTGTGTCTCTGCACATGTCTGTGAGAGTGTTGGCAAAGTAGCCTGACTTGCAGACATTGCCATTTCATGTGTGAGCATCCATTTTAGATGAAATTTGTCTTTTTCGAAAGCTCTTTAAGTCTACTCTGAGTGGTTAAAATATCTCGGGAAATATCTATACCAGATCTGAGAAATAACTAGAACACTAGAATAGTGTCCAATTGAGTGTACCTTGGGAGGTCACATTACGCTTCTAGTTGCATAGGGAGTTGTCAAATCTCCCAAAAAATACATCATATCCCTCTTCATCTTGAGATTTGATTACCACATATTCATTGTTTTCTACATCTAATGTAGACAATATTTGATTCCAGCCAAAAGGCTCAAACTCCTCATCATCAAACTTTTGTGAAATATAACTCTCATCCTCAACCTTCCTTTCTCCCTTACAATCTTCTCTGCTCAGCAAGAGTCTTTTGTAACTTTTACTTCTCATAATAGTGCACTTTCAAAATGGTGTCTCCTCATCACTTTGACTCTCATTTCTAGATTCCTCACTTGACTCTTGATTATGATGTAATTTAAACCACTATTGAGGGGTTATATCACAAAATTGCCCATTTTTCAAGTTTGCTTCGGTGATTTTCCCTTGATTTTGGAGGTATAAACAATCTCTACCCCAACCTTGAACTATTTGCATCTTTCTCATGATGGTTTTTCCTAGGATAATTTCATAAGAGGTTGGTTGTGGGAATTCAACTATAGCAAAGGTATGCTCTATTTCTGTTCCACATATTTCCACAATAACTTTTTCCCAAATTCTTAGAGGTACTTCTATGTGCCCATCTGCAAGTTGTAGTCTCATCTTGGTAGATGCCAATTTGTTTGCCCCCCATTTTTTCCAAGTTTCTTTTGTCATGATTGCCACTCCTGATCCACTATCCAGGATTGCATTTGCATAATTATCACCAAATTGCACTTTCAGAATTGAGTTTCTTTCCTCACCTTCACAATAGCATCCTATCCTGTCAATAGGTATATATATCAACTCCTTTATATCCTGAGGTTTTATATGTTTCCAAGGTGAGTTTCCTACCCAGTTAGTCATGTTGCGATGCAACTGTGGGTTTTGCTTTACTACCTCCTTCCATGTTGTTTGACATTGGATTTTACAATGTTCTGTTAGATTGAATTGAAGTGTTACACAAGGTTCTATAGTGTCTTCCTCCTCCCCTGACTTCTCATTACTTCCTAAGTCTTTCCTATGTGGTTGTGAATTTGAATTAATACATGTCTCCATTTTCTTCTTAGTCTGCTCTTGATTATGTTGAGTTTCTCTAATAATTTGTTTGCATCTCTGCATTCTCTCTTCCTCAATATCTGGCATAGGATAGGCTATAATCTGAACTGTAGGGTTTGGTCCTTCTTCTGTCCTACCCTTATAAGCTTCCATCAAGGTGTTCAAGCACTTTGAGTTCTTACCTTTTCATATTTTCTCTATGTTTTGATGTTGTCTAGAGTTTGAATTATCAATTGGTTCCTCATCTGGTGTTAGAGTTTTTCCTGCTCTGGTCTTTCTCTCCCATCTACCTTTCTATCTATTTTTCCTCTCCTTTGGAGATAGGTTTTTGTTGTTGTCCAAAGAATGTGGTCAAGTATCATGCGCTGCTCCTTGGCTTGAGCTATAGTTATTGCATGTTATGATATTGGCTCACTTCCACTTAAGTCTTCTTGTTCCACTATATGTACTACTTTTAATGGTATGTTATTAGATGTGTTCTTTTGCTTTTTGGGGATTTCTTGGACAATCTTTGATTAGATGTTCCTTGCCACAATCCTTACAAAAAGCTCCTTCTACCCTCAATGTTGGAGGTTGTGGATAATCTCGAATGAAGTGTTCTCCCCCACATCTATAACATGTTATCTTTTGACTACCCTTAAATTGGGATCTCAAATTGGACATATAATTATTAGTTATATACATGAATGTAGCTTTGCCCATTTCAATTCTTCCATTACCCAAGTCTAAGGCTTGTAAGTCTGGTTCTCTTAAACTGTCTAAACTCAACAGCATGTGCATGAGGATCTGAGTAAGCCTCGTACCGGTTTTTCATGCATTTTGCCACTTGATAGGGTCTAAGAATCCTACCTTGGTTTTGCCATTGTGGCCTCCCTCGAATTGGAAATTCAGGCATCTCATCTCCTTCCTTTTCAAAAGGATTAGGAGAGGTATATGCCGTTCTTTCCTTTTGTGTCTCAATGGGAGTGTGATTCCTACTTGCTCTTGGCATATCTATTTGCCATAGGTCTTGATCCCAAGGTCTCTTATTTGCACACTGACCAAGATCATTCGAATTTTTCAGGATCATGTGCAAATATGTAGACACATCCTTGTCTATCCTCATACCTGCCATCTCTGAATTCTACCACTGGCATCAGATTGAGAGGAATCTCTAAGTTTCTCAACCTAATGAGAGACTTATGCATGCCATCCTCGCACACATAGGCTCCAAACCTATTTGTATACATGTATTTGAGGATATTCCTATAGTCATGCGTGTCTAGATTCTCATTTTCCATGTTTAGCTTTTCCATGTCGATTGTGTGATTTGACTCCTCCTCTTGATAATCACTCTAATATGTGTTCCCTTTTGGTTGCAACTTTGTTTGAAGATGTGATAGTTTAGTGCATGATCTCAAAATCATTCAAAACCTTCACAATTTCACCAATTGATTTATTTGCCAAATTTCTCCAGGTCAAACCCTAATTTGTTTACTCTAAGTGCTTTCAATGTTTTGCAACTTCTCCCACTTCTCCTTAGTTCTCTAGATGGACTCTCCCTTGTATATGCACTTGTTTTCTTATTGATTTTTTTTCTTGATGAAAATCGTGTTGTTCCCAAAAATCATGCTTATTAATGTATATGTGAATTCTAGAACTTTTATTATCTAAAATGTGTGAAATTCCTTTCGTTTATGTAGGTTTACCAAGAAACCATACTAGAAATTGATGTTTTTTAATCTAAAAATGACCAAAATTGTGTTTCTGCCTGAAATCACGATTTTGTTTTTTTATAATGTTTATGTGATGCAAATTACAATTTCTTTCCAATAGATTTATATTCTATGGAGTTTGACTATTTGCTCTAGAAGCTCATATAGAAAATGAGTTTCCTTATCAGATTGGACTAAAATTGTGTTTTACTAAAAATCATGATTTTGGTGATTTATGCATTGACCAAGGTTTTTATTTCACAAACTATATACTTGTAACACCTCAGACTTACTCAAAGCATACACTTTATATTTTTTAAGTAAAAAATAAGTTTTTGTCAAAATCACAATTGTCTGATGAAAATTATAATTTTCTGATCAAAGTCATAACTTTCTTGATTTGCAAAAAAATCATAATTTTAGTATGTCAATGAGGTGTTAACTTTTATTACTACTCAAAATTGTGTTTCCTACAATTTGATTCCAAAATCGTGTTTTTCATGATTTTGGTTGAAAATCGTGATTTCCACGATTTTGAGTCCACAATCGTGTTTTTTCATGATTTTGATCCAAAATCGTGTTTTTTTCATGATTTTGAGTGAAAATCGTGTTTTTCACGATTTTAAGTCCAAAATCATGTTTTTTTCATGATTTTGATCCAAACTCGTGTTTTTTTCACGATTTTGATTCACAATTGTGTTTTTCACAATTTTGAGCAAAAATCGTGTTTTTTCATGATTTTGATCCAAAATCGTGTTTTTCACGATTTGATCCAAAAATCGTGTTTTTCACAATTTTGATCCAAAATCGTGTTTTTCCATGACTTTGGATGAAAATCGTGGTTTTTCAGGATTTTGGATTTCCAGACAATTGTGATTGCTCACAATCGTATAAAACACGGTTTTCTTATGAAAATCGCATTTCTGGAAATTGCAATTTTGGACCCTTGCACAGAATTGCGATTCTATGCAGGGTGATGTAATTTTCTGCATTTTGATTTTTTTATGTTTTCTTTACTCTAAGAGAGGCACCTAAATATAAAAACAACATCCAATAAAAGAAACCTAGAAAATCTACAAAAAATAGTGAGAAAAACTCAAAATCTGAAAATTGCGATTCTGTGTTTTTGGTGATTTTTGTGATTTTTTTGTGCAAAAATGATTTTTTAAGCTTTAATTAATGCAAAAATAAATCTAACAACAAAATTCCTTGCAACTTGACAGCTAAAACCCAAGTTTTGTGTGTTTGTTGAAAGTCATGATTCTTCTGCTCTCTCTCACTCACTCTCTCACATTCACAATCACTCAAATGAGTTTTTCAAATGAAACTTGTGCTTTTATAGTATGCTGAAAATCATGATTCTGAATGGATTCAATGATTTGGAATTCAAAATATTGACATTATCATATAGTCATTGAAAAAATTTATGTCACATCATCCACTTTTAATCAAATTCCCATATTCACCTCTCAGGATGAAAATCGAGATTCAGTGTCAATTGTTAAAATTTGTGCATTTTCAATCCATGAAGGCTCAAACTTAATTTTTTCAATTTGTATGCATTTCACTACATCTTATAACTCACCTGATGCCCAAAAGCACAATTGAAGCAAATTTACCATCTTGCTGAAAATTGTGATCGTAATATGAAAATAATGATTTCTGAATCTACTTGCAAATTATGTTTTTTGCTTCCTTTTCCAACTTGGTATTTTCTAATGTGTTTCAACAACTCTTATTCCAAGTGTCTCCTGCAAATCATAAAAAATTCATATGTTTTTGAAAGGAAGTTCAAGAAAAAAAATAATTTTGACTTTTTATGGAATATCTTTGATTTTTTGAGTTCTTCTACAGATTTCTCTCATTCACCCCACTTCACACACCTCATCTCTCACTTCATTACAAAAAAGAAATTTTTTTTCAATTTTAATCCAATTTTTATGATTTTTTTGGTATTTTTTTCCCTAAAGAAAATGAAACCAATTTACCTAGGCTTTTCTTTTGAAGATCCACTGATCTTGGGAAATGAAATTGGCTACACAAACTGTACTCTCAGTTTGACTATGGAAAAGAGTTCTTCAACAAAAGTGTATAATGGCAAGTGCAACTATCAATTTCTGCAAATATATACCCATAAATGTTTCTTCAAGTATCAAAAGCAATCTTTCTAAAAGATTAACAATTCACCTAGGACAAGTAAATCACATAGTCAATTTGCATATAGCTACTTAACTTGACTTTCCTTTTAGCAAATAAAGTTGTGTTTCCCAAAGACGAACAAAACTGCTCGGTACTTTGTCAAAAAGCAATCTAAATATGCAAAGATAACACATTCAACTTTCCATTCAGCAAAACAAGGCATCTTTTTCCAAAAGGCTTGCACTATACTTATGAAAAACATGAGCAACCATCCATTTGCACAAAGATAAACACTCATTCCTCTCAAAAGGTAAATTTAAGCCTTCTTTTCCCAAAAGACAAGCTTATTACCTACTTTTCCAAGTTCACATGAGAGATATTAGAGTAGTACCTTTTCCAAATGTGTTTATTTACCATAAAAAATGGAAGATCTAGCAAGGTCCAAAACTTCAATGGAAGCTTTGCTAACTTCCCCGGCTACGACACCAAAAAGATGTTTGTTATCCTTTGGAGTTGTCCTCTCCAATCATCATAGCATAAAGGATTAACTATTACATCTTAAATTTTTCAATATGGGAAGTACCATAACCCCTTCTAGTTAATGGAATCCAAGAAAATGTAAAAATAATTCTGATTTCTAAGAAGAACTTGAAAAAGGAGTAGCAAAACTAGGGTTTCTTGTATCTAGAGCTCAATAATAGCTTTTTCAATGATTCTTGTGCCGAAAGCATGGCATGTTTCCTATAGATTAGAAATATGAACTCAGAAATAAATTTCAGTACTGTATCACCTAGACAAGACAATCGTGATTTTGATAAAACTGAGAATTTCCATTTCCAACAATGATCTCATGCATCTAATCACTCAATATACTGATAATCACCTCTCCTTACAAACTCCACTCACTAATACACAAGTTAAACCATCCATTTCCATGGATAACACATGAAAAAGACTCAAGAATCAATCATGAACACTCAAAGAAAAGAGAGACACAACTTTCAAACTGAAGCTCTTCATTCACATGTCATATGAGTACAAAATGATAGCAACCCTTCCAAAATACAAGATTTTTCCCTTTATAATTTTTCAAGTGTCCCTTTTCACACTTGAAATTTGGTCCTTTTAACTTCTAATCTAAAAACATGTGCTTGAAGAGCTTCGAAAAATTCTCTAAAAAATACATATGGTTTCTCTAGGCATGAGGAAGACTCTTCCTCACTTTTACATCATTCTGATAAATATTTTCAATAGCAACATGTAGGTTGGGCATTACTAGCTCCATAAGAGCAACGACTTCGAGCCCGTATGCTAACTTAAAAGGTGTATACCTAGTAGAGACTTTATAGCTTGTCCCATAGGCCCAAAGGACAGAAGGGAGGAGTTGATCCCACTAATCAGGACATTTTGTGATCACTTTCTTAAGAATAGAGAGCAAGGTTTTGTTTGTACATTTGGCCAATCCGTTGGTGCATGGGTAATAGGGAGTACCAAATTTATGAATAATATTGAAGGACTGAGTTAAAGCCTGCATGAGGGTGTTGGCAAAGTGTGTTCCGTGGTCAGAAACGATTTCCAAAGGTAAACCAAACATAGGAAAAACATCATGGGTAAGACATTTGGTGACAAAGTGAACCGTAGCAGATCGAATAGCCTAGGCCTCAGCCCAATGAGTGGCATAATCAGTACACGTTAATATATATTGATTAGCAATTGAAATGGCCGGTGTAGTAATAGGCCCCACAAAATCTAACCCCAACTTCTGGAAGGGTTCCAATGGTAAGACAAGTCAAAGAGGAAAATACTACCGATGTAATGGTTGTCCAATGCGGTTGCAAACATCACACTATTTAACATAAGCATGGTTATCTCTTTGCATAGTGATGGTGCAATTAAGCCCAAGCCTACACACTTGATTATTTAACATACTTTGCCATATTTCAATTCCCAGACAAAAATGGACTAGACCTAAGTTTGTCATTTCAAACTCAGTTCCCAAGCTGATCCGAGTCTGATTGATGAGTTTGTCATGATCTCCTGATGATCTCTTACAATGATCAAATCATCTACATATACAATGACAACAACTAACTCACTATCCCTTTTGGTTACATACAAGTTAGCATCACAAAGTACTTCTTTCAAAACCCATATTTTTGAAAAAACTTATCTATGTGTTGGTACCAAGCCCGTGGTGCTTGCTTAAGTCCATACAAAGCTTTCTTTAACCTGCAAACTTTATTTTATGAATTGGGAACCTCAAAACCTGGTGGTTGAGATACATATACCTCCTCCTTGAGATGACCATTCAAAAATGTAGATTTGACATGCATCTAAAAAATAGGCGAGGCCTTTTGTGTAGCTATTGTAAGTACCATCCAAATAGTTGTCATGCATGCTGTTGGTGCAAAAGTTTCTTGAACATCAAATCCTTTGATTTGTGAGAAACCCTGTGCAACTAATCTTGCCTTATACTTTTCTAATGTGCCATCTCCTTTATACTTAGCTTTCCAAATCCATTTAGTACCTATTACCTTCTTCTTTGGCAGCAAGTCAACTAGATCCCATGTATCATTTTTGAGTAAACTATCATACTCAGACTTCATTGCCACTCTCCAACCTAGATCATCAAGGTCTTCTTCAATGGTGGTAGGTTCCTTTATCGAGCCCATGATATCTACCATTAGAGCCATGTTAACAATGTGTTCTGAGCCTCTCCTTTGCTCCTCTATTCTCTTTGATCTTCGTAATCCATCCGAGGATGATTCTCGTACATCTACATATGGATTGCGATCATCAAAGAGTTTTTGTGCCCACTTTAGTAGTGGCTTACGTTGTGCAACTACAATTGGATGGATTTTTACTGAGGAAATTTCACCATCCGATGTTTCCTCCTCCTCAACTTTAACCTATCATTTGATAGGCACGAGGTGAGATATGTCTGCGTTTGATGAGATAGTAGATTTATCTTTATCTTCTACTAAGTGTGGTCTTTCATCAAACACCACATCTCAGCTGACGAAAATGTTCCTCGCCTCAGGATCCCACAACTTGTATGCTTTAGACTCTTCATTATATCCTAGGAAGACTGTTAGAAGAAGCATTTTTTGAAGAGAAATATTTGTAAAAATGTCAAAAAATTGTAGAAATATTTATGCAAATGATGTAAAAATGAGGAAGAGTCTTCTTCATGTAAATTAGAATCATATGTATTTTTTCTAGAATTTTTGGAAGCTCTTTGATAGCATATTTTTCGATTAGAAGGAAAAAGGACCAAAATTCAAGTGTGAAAAGGGACACTTGAAAATGTATAAAAGATAATTTCCTCTATTTTGAGAGGTTTGGTTGTATTATTTGTGCTATCCAAGTAATGTGAAGAGCTCTCTTGTCGAAAATCGTGTTTTCTACTCTCATGTGATTTTCTTTGATTTGTTGAGTCTATTCTATGTGTGATCTATTGAATTTGTGAGCTTTAGTTGTGTATTTCTGATTAATGAGTATGAAGAGAGGTGATTCTTAGTGTATTGAGTAAGAAAGTGTAGAAGAATAAAGCTGGAAATGGAAATCTTCAGTTTTCACAAAATCGTGATTGTCTGTTCTGTGTGATACAGGTATCATTTTTGAGATTTGACTTCATGATTGTGTTCTTCTAAGAAAATGGCATACTTTAGGCACCAAGATCATTGAAAAAGATGTAGTATAGCTCAAGATAATCAAAACCCTACAAATTTCTCTTCATCTTCACCATTTCTTAGAAAAACTGTCATTTTCCTCTTATTCTTGGATTCCATTAACTAGAAGGGGCTGTGGTCTTTGTATACTTCCCGGATTGACAAATGTAAGATGTATTGTTGATCCTTTATGCTAAAATGATTGAAGAGGACAACTCCAAAGGGTAACAACAAACAAAGAAATCTTGTTGAATCAGGAATATGTGCATAACAAAAACAACCAAAAATTTCAAAATGCAAAACTCAAGGCCTTTTACGAAAATATGCTTCTTGAGGAGTCATCCCCTTCAATGCTTTCGTGTAGCGTCGATTGAGGATGTAGAGTGTTGTATTGATTGCTTCTGCCCAGAATGAATGAGGCATATCTTGAGCCTTTAACATACAATGATCCATTTTAACTATTGTCCTCTTTCTATGCTCAACAACGCAATTTTGTTGAGGTGTATGAGGTTTGGTAAGTTGCCTTTTCACACCATGCTCCTTATAGTAGTTATGGAATTTCGTTGATAAGAATTCACCTCGTCTATCTGTTCTGAATTTCTTCAATTTCTTTCTTGATTCATTTTCCACATACTTATGCCACATTTAAAATTTTTCAAAAGCATCAGCCTTCTCATGAATGAAATAAACCCACATCTTTCTACTATAATCGTTGACTAACAACAAAATGTAGAAAGATCCTCCTAAAGTAGGTGTAGACATTTTACCGTAGAGATCAGCATGTACCAACTCTAGAGGAGCTTGCGATCGATTGCTCGTCATGTAAAGTTCACTTGTGAACTACCTCTTGTAACTTTTTGAAGTTTCACTTGATGTAAAAGTGAAAGAATCTTAAGTGGTTGAGTCCACTTGATCAAAAAAGGAAACCGAAGCCACGAATTCGTGATTGATGGAGAAGACCTCCAAGAGCTGAGCTATATGCCATATCAAGGTGTCGTTTCAAGGCAAACATATGTATCAGTAAGTTCATTGTATTGTACGATCGATATACTTTCAATTTCATGATCATTTGAGTTCATATGTTCATGTTCTTGTGAAGTGTACTGTTCACTGCCATATCTCTCAATTTTCTCAGTCAGATTGCAGAGATGATTTCTCTTAGCTTGGTGAATGATTTTCAATGATTTAACTTGGTAAAGTTAGCTCTCTACGTCTATTGTATCCTCATCAATTTTTATTACAATTGTATGTTTCAATCTTCAGCTATTATTATTTGAAGTCAACTATGTCACTTGGTTTTCTTCTTCTCTGGCAGCACTCTCTCAGAATAGTCAATTTGTTAGAGCTGTTTCTCAGTGTGTACTTCACCGTTTCCTTTGAATTAAAAATTTTTAGATTCAACATAGTGTCTAATTTATGCCTACTAAATTTCATAATCATTGGATTCTTAAATCGTGAGATATTTGCATTTTACTGATCACGGGTCTGAGTATTGTTGCAGCCCGAGAAAAGCACGGTCATCTTATCACTTGCTAAGTTTGTTTCTCTTTGTGTAAATCATCTTTTTTTATCAAATCACTCATGATTTTTAGCTTACTAATTGCATAAGAGTTCCCCAAAAGGAATTAAGTTAATTGCTGTTGTGGCCAGAGAATTGTTAAAAACTTTGGACAGGTGTATGAACATAAATAGCAAGATTTTGGCTCTTGAATCTACTCCAACTTATCTGTTTTGATTCCACTTTTTGAGAGTGATCTTCCAAGGTACATAGGGTCTAATACATCCCTTGGCAAGCTAAAAGGGCCTACCACATATCTCTGGATTCCATTTGGCTAGTGTAGTACAAATTTTTTGTAGCACCACTTCATCTTCATCAACTACAAATCCATCTCTTCATAGTGGTATCAGAGCAAGGTTGGACAACATGGAAAATGGATTTCCTTCATCAATTGACAAATTGGATAGAGGTAAATACTCAGCCTGGTCATTAAGGATGAAAGCTTATCTTCAAGGAAGGAATTTATATGGTTATATAACTAGAGATGAAGTTATGTCAAGTTTCAGAAACAAAAGTCAACCAACACAAGAAGAGCAAGAAAGATTGAGCACATGGTGCTCCAAGGATGCACTTGCAAGGTCTTATCTCCTCAACTCTATCTCAGATTTTTTGTTGCCTCACATTAGAAGTTGTAAAACATCTCACGAAGTGTGGAATGCACTTGAAGCCTTCTTCTCTTCAAGTACAAAGGACAGGACGCATCAACTATGGATAGACTTCACAACTCTCAAGAAAGCTCCCAAACAAAATGTGACTGATTTTGTCACAAAGCTCAAGGACATAGCAGATCAGTTGGGAAGTATTGGAGAGGTAATAGATGAAGAGCAGATTGTAAGGCAGTTCATCAATGGAATGGTAGGAGACCATCATTGGATCATTGCAGAATATTTGGGTGCATTGCCTATGCACACATCCCATCACAAATCAGAGGGAAACTTGATCCTAAGGCTGAGAAATGTATATTTATTGGGTATGACCTCTAGATGAAGCGAAGGTGCATTTTTGTGGCTAACGATTGATGTGAAGGACCTAGCAAGGTCCCAAGGATGAGAGGAGCATCTTGAAGTAGTATCAACTGTTGGGAAAGATGGATTGACACTCCAAGAAATGAGTTGGTACTGCTAATCCCTGCTCTGATGCTTTAGAGTTGTATTGTATTCACTTTTAGCTTTCCAATGACACTAAATAAGTGCCTATGTACTTTGGAGATGATGCATGTAATGATTAATCCAAAAGAGATAACTTCACAAATCACAAGTCTTCAAAAACTTGCTATTTTGGTTCGCACACCTGTTGCTTCTTAAGCTCAATGCTCCGAGCACAGTTGCAGTTAGAAAACTTCCCTTTAGGGATATCTATTTAGCTTAAAGAGCTAATGATTCCAAGTGGAATCACTTAAAATGATTGACTATACCTAGAGCAATCAATTTAGCAAGTGAAACATTACCCCTAAATTTTTAGGACCTCTGCAATGAATGACCAGTGATAACTTGGAGGCGCTTTTCTCCCCATTTGCTGAATGACATGTCTTCAAAATTTCTCCGTTTGTATTTTACTTAAAGCGGATTCCAATGAGCCATAGATCATTGAAAATGATCGAGTAATGACTGAGATATGAGTACGACAAGAACACTGTTTTGAGTGACAATGGCTGAGAGACCAACATATATACTTTATGATGTATATGTATTATGAAACATGAATTTACAACATCATTGGCAAAGGAATAATGCCAAATGATTGTGAGGTGAGCAATGAAGTGTGCTACTCAACCTCTACAAATGATCAAATGAATGGCTCTCTAAGGGAGTGTAATGGCCGTGGGATTTCGGGTCAACCTACAGTGGGCTTAGGCCAAAAAACACCTATACCAACAAATGTAGTTCCAAAAATGTATACACCAATAGAAGAAAATTGGGAAAGATCTTTAGTTGTTACCAAGGAATATTCTAATGGCTGTAATAGCCATTGAGATGTTCATTTAGAGAATACAAATTGGGCCTATGTATATAACAAAGAACTTGAATTACAAGCCTTGGATTTGGGAAATGGAAGAGTGGAAAAGGATGCAACAAAATTCATGGACATAATTAGTAATTACATTTCAAATCCAAAACCCTAATTTAAGAATGTTCAAAAGGTTAATGTTATAGGTGTGGTGGAGAAAAGTTTGTGAGAGATTTTCCTGAACCTCCTACTTTTAAAGTGGATGGAGCATATTGCATGTAGTGTAGGAGGGAACGCCTGATAAGGGATTTTCCAAAGAACTCAAATAGGCAAAATTGCAAATAATCAAATATCTTTGAAAATAGTAGTATTGTATCAAATTATGGTAGTGATCAAGAGAAAATAATACCCATACAAGTTGTAATTAGAGCCAAAGCCAAACTTCAAAATTTTAAAATTTATGCACAAGAGGGACAAAAAATAGAGCCATAAAAAAAGAACCACCAAAAAGAATCTATCACCGAAGATAGAAGAATAAAACAAAAATCTAAATTGAAAAAGAAAATAGAAGATTGGAAGAAAACTTTAGAGGAGAATGCTCAAAAGAAATGAGAAGGAGGAGTTGATGAAATGCCAATAAGAAAGGAAGAGTGTAGTTCCACAATATATTTGTCAAGACGGTTAGACACTTCGATCAAAGCCAATAGAGACATAATAAAAGAAAGACTTTTATTATTGGATCAAGATAAAGTATATCCCATGCCAAAATTGGAAGTAGAAAGAATGCATGTGTAGGGAAATCATTGAGATGACACAAAAAATATTAGACAAGAAGCCTTTAGAAATCAACCCAAAAACCCTAGAAAAGTTGCATGAGGGAGTATGGAAGATTTTTAGAAAACATTAGAGTCATATAAGGATGTTAATATTCCATATAATGAAACCAAAGAAGACATTGAACAAATAGGTGGGTAAGATTCACAAGAGGAAATATAATTGAAGATCGAAGTGAAAGTGAATGAAAAATGTAACTTTTTTTGCCAAATGACTTTAAGAGAAATGATTAAACAAAATCCTTACGTACAAGAATACATGAAAAAGGAAAAGAAGATTCAAAGTGTGAAGAAAACCAAATTTGTAACGATTTCATTGATGCATGTACCATTAGATAAGATTGGAGGATATCTTCAAGGAGAAGAAGGAAATACAATAATTTGAATCCAATATGAGAGAAAAAAAGAAAATGCCATTCTAGAAAATGAAGCTAGAGTGGCCATAATGACAAGAAAGATATGGCAAGAGTGGGGTGCTTAAAAACTCAAACCTACTAGAATGATACTGCTATTCACAGATGGGCACATAAAAAAACCTTTAGGTTTATGGGAAAGGGTAATAATACAGACATGTGGACTTGAAATGAAAAATACATTTACAATTGTGGAATTTCCTCATTTGACCTCTTATGTGATTATTCTAGGAAGACCTTTTATGAGACAATTGCATGTAGTTCAAGATTGAGAAAATGATTGCCATTACCTACAATACCAAGGAAATGTGACAAGATTCAGTCTTAAAAGAGGGAACTATCATGATATATCTCCTAGAGAATGGAATTAAGTTCACAATGATCAAGATTGTATAGGGGAATCTATGGAAGCCCTAACTAAAGAAAGTGATAATGAAGCAAACATTTTGGCATATGTTCCACTAAGAAAAAACAATTCCTAAAATTATTTCTTTTGAGAAGGGAAGATCATATAAATGAGGGAGGTGTAGAAGTTGAAAGGTACATACCTCAAGTATTTAAACGATGAAGGTTTTGAACCATATGGATGGAATTATATTTTGTCAACCTTAGATGAAGAAGGGTATGATATCTTTTAAAATGAAGAAGGGTATGATATCTTTCACATAGCATTAAGAACGATAAAAGTGGATCACAATGAGACTACATCCAAGAAAAAAAGAAGAAGAGTTGGAAATAATGGACATGACTCCATATCTAGAAAATGTGGGAGCATGTATTGAAAGATAAAATTTCTAAGAAACATACAAAAATTAAACATAGGGAAGAGGAAAAACAAATCAATGATGAGAAGGGAGAGTGTTATAATTCATCCAAAAGAAGAAATGAGATTTTATGTTACACCTAATTAAAATAAAAAACAGAGATTGAGGAAAGAATTTTATCAAACTTGAAACCACAAAGGGGAACAAAAATAGGTGGAAGTGAAGATCAACTTCTTTCATAGAGTTTGATGACACTTAATATTTTAGCAGTCCACACAAGTGGTGTCAACACTTCTATCTCCTCAACATAAGCTCAATGAAAAGAAATTACCAAGAGAAGAGGTTATGGGAATAAAATAGAAATATCATTCAATCGAAGTATCAAAGAGCACATAGATATGAAGCTATGTTTGAGAAGTGTGCCTAATCTTATGGATCAGGTTTTCCCAAGATTCCACAAGTGAAAACCTTCTAATAAGCAACAATTAGTATTAAAAGCCCAAATATAACACCATGGTTTGAGGGTAGTACCTTCTCATACCACAACTATTGCATGTTCTAGATCCATTAATGACAAGAAAAGATCAAAGAGGCTGAAAAACCATGCAAAGTGCATTCTCAATATATGACCTTTCTTGTCACTTTTCTAAACTTCCTTTCTTGTTTTTATGTTTATTCACAGAATAAGACTTGTATGTGCATGTATACCAATCATTAATTGCATGTATGTATGTGTATAATTTATTGGGATGTTATCATTGTTTTCGATAGGAATGTATGTATGTATGTATGTACCCTATCCCTCATATAGGGGTAGACCACGTGGTGGTGAGTAGTCCACCATGTGGATTACCTCCCAACCAGAAACGATTATTAAGAAAATTAGTACAAGTAGAAAAAATATAATCAAATATGTCAAAAACGGTTTCGAATGTTTTAAGAACTATTATGGAAGAAAGGACACATAAAATGTGATTAAATGTGGCAAAACAGTATAGATCATACTTTCCATCAATTGAAATGATCGTAGAAATATGCTCCATCTTGTAAGCTCGAAGAGAAAAATTGTAATTTTTATCAAAATCAAGTTTCTATGTTTCATCATGCAAACTTTCTACAAGGCTTTTTGGTATAAGTCATGTTGATTGTTGTTCATGTGACTAACCTTTCACCTAGTATTGCCAAATGTCTAAATGTGGCACAAGAGTTATGGATAGAGAAGCCACCATATTATGATAATCTTTGAATTTTTGGGTGTGATGCATATGTTCATATACCAAAGAATCTTAGAAAAATGCTAGAATATGGGTGAAAGAAATGCATTTTTTCTTGGATATGGTTGAGGTGGTCACTTTGGATATCACTTATGGGATCCTAAAACATGACCAATGATCAGAAGTAGTGATGTCATTTTCAATGGTTCTAAGATGCATAAACAAACAAATAAGGAGGTTGAAGTAAGAAGAGTGGTGTTTGAGGATACTACTCCTCTAGTTAGCATGCATAATAATGCTAAATATAGGGACGCTCAAGAGAATGTCAATTAGATCAGTTTTTAAGTGTTCTTGTTAGCAACCATTAAGACATTCTAAATGTTTTTTGCATCCACCGAATAGATATGTTCAAGGTTTGGATTTTGCTATGATGATAGAATCTTGTGAGCCTTCTTGCTATAAAGAGACTATGAAGACAAAGGATCATGTCAAGTTGGAGTGTTTCATGAAGAGGGAATTGGACTCTATTCATAAGATGTCACTTGGGATTTGGTACTTTTCCAAATGGGTGGGAAATTTATAATGTAAATGGGTATATAGGATGACATTCACATCGAATAGTGATTCTCCAAAGTATAAAGAAGTATTGGTTGCAACAAGTTTTAAGCAACCGCACGGTGTTGATTTCAAGGAAATCTTCTTTACAATACAATACCCTACTTAGGAGATTCATGTTACCATCATATGCTTTAATATTTCCAATCTTCTTTATTGAGTGTTTGATGTCATCACCTGTCTCGACTTCATCCTTTCCTTTGGGTTCTTCAAGATCAGACAACAATGCTACAGTGCCTTCTACATGATTGGAGCAACTAGAATCAATATGGAATAGGTACTCATCATCTTTACCTTGCTTGGCTGTTGTTGGAGCAAGACAATCAACAATTGGTGATTATATGAAGCCTAGAAATGAAGACATGAAGAAAAGATTGAAGTCTAAGATCATGAAGTAAAGTGAAAGTTCAAGAAGAAAATTTCTATAAACATATGTACATTAGTTTTGTAAATACTTCAAAATACTTGAAGTAATGACGAATCAATACTCATATATATATATATATATATATATATATATATATATATATATATATATATATATATATATATATATATATATATATATATATATATATATATATATATATATATATATATATATATATATATATATATATATGTGTGTGTGTGTGTGTGTGTGTGTGTGTGTGTGTGTGTATGGTTGTATTAGATGAGAGAGATGAAGTATAGATGAGATACAAAGGAATAGAGCATAAGTATTGTGTCTATCATCCATCAGTTATGTGATGAGTGGAATAGAAAGAATTTTCAGAGAATTACGCCTCCATCTTTTCTCCATTCCTCCTTCTGTGTTTGATTATCTCAAAAATCCTTTTGTCCACATCTAATTCCATAGTTAATGAGTCTATGGTTAAGGTTTGAGAGCCTAATTACAAATAGGCTGAGAGAATTATGTGTAGGAACATGTGTATGTGAAGAAGTGTTGAGTGTCTTCTGAAACAGGTGCAATCTCGATGGTCAAAGCATTGATCAGCTCTCACTGCACAGCTTAAATTTTTGCACAAATGAGGAATCAAAATCTAAGTTGGAAGGTAAGCCATCTATGGCTAAAAGCATTTTCTTAAACGGGTTCTAGTTTGGGAGAACCATGTGTTAGAAGTTGTAGGTATCAAAGTCGACTCTACAAGAAGGCAGTTTTAGACATAGGTAGATTGTTTGGATCATTTCTCATAATCTACTAAAAATTTTGAGATGTTTTAACTTGGAGGAAGTGCATAACCTTTAGAAGACACCTTTACAAAGTTTCATCACAAAGTTTACACATTTGATCAGTGAATGAGTGAGTAATGTGCACTAGTCTTTTCTGTGAAGTGACTTTCTTCATAGTTAGCTAAAGTCTTGATAGTTTGGCACTTGTCTTCCAACATTGGTTGAAGTTTAGATTTATTCTTTTGGAGATTAATACTCTTGTCTTTTGGAGATTAATACTCTCCATCAGTGGTATCAAAGCAGGATTCATTAGATTTGAAGAAAAGCAAGACCTTGACTGCTACAGATATACAAAATTCAAACTTTGAAGATTCAGAAGGACAAAGCGTGAAAGAAAAGTTGAAGGGAGACACAAAAGAGCAATCAAAGGATCATAAGGAGTAAACTTTGAAGCTAAGGTACATTCATTCCTTATAAGGTTAAAGATTTGATAGTACATGTGAAGAAAGGATGTGAGATAGTCTCCAAATTGAGAAGTTGGATAGAGAGAACTATCCAGCTTGGTCCATGAGAATGGAAGCTCATCTTATGAGAAAAGATCTGATGGGATACATCACAGGAGAGGTAGAAAAGCCAGAGTTCAAAGATCCTAGTGTTCCAACTAGGGAGGAGCTTGCAGATTTAAGGATTTGGATGAAGAAGGATGCTCAAGTAAGGAGTATAATCGACATGGCAGTGAATGATTATTTGCTTCCTCATATCAGAGGACTTGAAAGTGTAAGTTTCATATGGAGTGCTTTGGAAGAGCATTTTTAGAATACAACCAAGTCAAGGAAAGCATCATTATGGGCATAGTTTACTACATTCAAAAAGAAGACTTCACAATCAATATCTGATTATGTGACAAAGATGAAAGAGATTGCTGATTCTAGGTGCAGTTAATGAAGATATTGAAGAAGATAAGTTGGTAAGACAAATTCTCACAGGGCTAAGAGGAGATGAGAAATGGAAGCCTTTTATATTGTCTACAGAGCTTTCATTAGATCATTTCACTCCTGATTTGAATCAATTGTTAGGACATATGCTAACTTTTGAGAATGATATCAGAGTAGATGTTGATAAGAGTGCAGGTCATGCAATGTATTCTAAAGACAAGAAGAAAACTAACAAAGGAAAGAAACAATCAGTTGCAGATGAAGGTAGTCCAAGTCAAGCAAACTTCCTAAGAGGAAGAGGAAATGGTAGAAGTAGAGGAAGAGGTAGAAATAACAAAGATAATGTCAGAGCTTGTTGGATATGTGGTAAGACCAATCATTTATCTCATGAATTTTGGCATAATATTCAAAGCAATGGTAATTTTAATAAGAATTTTAATAAAAAAGGAAGAGGTGGCAGATATCAGAGAGGAAATTTCAGAGGTAGAGGTGGTAGGAATTTCTTTGGAAGAAATGGAGGAAGAAACTTTCAAAATCAATCCTATAATAACACCTACTACAATTATGCATCAGATCAGAAAGAAGATTCAACTCTTATCATGAATGCAACAGTATGTGTTGATGTGTGCAAGGGATCGTGTGTTTATGCATATAACAACTATCAAAAACATATTTTTACTAAATATTTTAGAACTATATATTCTTTTGATTCTATATGTACGCGACTCTTGTTTTTTGGCAAGAATTAGTTTATTTCCTTGGATATCAAGTTAAATGGCATTATTCCAATTGGATGTTAATATTTGATGTGGATATATTGGTTGGTTTCCACACATATATCTACTTTGTTTGGTGTACATAGATCTAAAAAACTTGGTTGATTTCCAGAGATTGGTAGTTCCCTTATGTGTACACCTTGTTTGATGTCTTATTTCTTTCTTAATGTGAAGAAACTGGATCTCTTTAATAATTGTACATGCTTTGTTGTGTGTCCAGAAACTATTCATGATTGTATCTGTAGAATTTGTTGGATGTCCACACATCAGAAGATTCTTGATTGTGTCCAAAGACATGAAAATTTTGGTGGATTTTAATAAATTACTCTGACTCATATATGTAAGCTTTGGTTTTTTATGCCACACATTTTCTACTTGGTAATTTGAATATGTACATGATGGATGATGTCCATAAATTCTTTTGAGTCATATATGTAGGCTTTAGTTTTTGGTTTTTGGTGACTAGAGTCATATCACTTGATTTTATATGTGTATAACTTGGTTGTTGTCTTCATACCTTGTTTGATTGTTGGCATATTTGTACACCTCTGTGCATTCCCATAAGTTTGTTTGAACCATGTTTAGAACTAGTTGCTGTTTTTGGTGTACAAAGTCAAAATAATTAATTTTATTTGAATTAAAATGATTTTTCTAAGTTGAAATACATTTAATATGTGTGTTAAAGGATTTTCGCAAATTCTCTTTATAGAAGGTGTGTGATTTTTTGGAAAATTATAAAAAAATGACACTTGTGTCCTCTTTTGGTACCAAACTAGTGTTAAGAGTCATCTATAATGCCCTGTACATACATGGATTGGGCTAATTTAAATGTATAGGTGATTTTTTGTTTCAAAGAATCTAACATATCCTTCAAAATTTGAGGCTCTACAAGATGGGCATCAGTTTGGACAGAACTGGAAGCTATGACCTGACTAATGAGGGACTCAGCCTGAGTCTGCAAAAAGGCTTCTTGTAACTAAAAATTCATTTGCTAAAGCAGCATCTTTGCACAGCTTCATTTCTGCAATTTTTGCATCAATCCTTGATAATCTATCAGCCTGAACTCCTACTTGTTTTTCCCTGCGTTCAAGTTCCTGAGATTGAAATTGCATTGTCTTGTCAAAACCTTCTCGTTCCTTTTGAATTGCTTCAATCTCCTTCTTCAACGTAATATTTCAGCCAATTTCCTCTTCCAAGGATCGGCTTTTGTGGAACAGCTCATCGCTCGCTTGCTTGAGTTCTTTTTCAGCATTTAGTACATTCATAGCTAGTGTCTGAGAAGCTTCTTCTAATACACTGAGCTTATCCCATGTGTCATGAAGCTTGTTGCCTAACGCAGTCATGGCATCATTCTTATCTGCAACCTCTTGCTTTAATCCATTAATCTCGGCGTCCTTTTGGGCAATAATATTTTCTTATTCTGTCAATTGTTCTTGCAGTCGCTGGATTTGGGTATGCAGGGAGTGAATATCTATTTTGGCTTCAAGAAGTTCTTCTTGGAGGGGCGCGATATCAGCTTCTAGGAGGTCTACTTTGCTCTACAACTCCTGTCGAAGAGTTTGTTGTGCCGTCTTCAGTTGAAGAGGTAACTGCTGGGATAACTGAATTAATAACTCGCCCATGGACGCCAATTCGGTGAACATAACCGGAGTGGGAATAGAAGAAGTAGGCTGCGATGGTTGGGCAAAAAGGAGGTGTGGAGACGAGGGTGGAGAGTAGTCAAGAGAAGACAAAAATTTGGACGAGACCTCATGAATGGCAGTTGGAGGCGAGGAGGGAGAAGCATCAGCAACAGCAAGAAGTGTGGTTGGAGGAGGAAGGGGAAGAAGAGTCGTTGGCACTAGGACGATGCCTATTTCATTTTGAGGTGAAGACGAAACAATGGCAACTTCGGTAGCGGCCTCTTCAGCACATGGTGGTTGCTTTGTCGTGTCGGCTTGATCATCTGCTACTTGTGAGGAAGATGGATGACACACAATGACAGTGGTATCTTCCACTGTCTCCTTCAAAGTCTTAGCATCCGGTTGTTTTGTTTCATCCCGCGGTGAAATTTCAGCTACATCTTCCATAATAATGTCTGGATCCTGCTGCTTACTAGGAGAAGAGGATGCAGAGACTACTTCTAAGGACGTTGCTGTATCATGAAAAATTTCAACCTCTTGTACAGCGGTAGATTCCTTCACCTCGCTTTGAGATGGGCTTATTCGACTACATTTGTGCTTGAAGAAATGGAGAAGATCTCTGTCATCATCATCCTCCAGCATCTGTGTAGACTCCTCATGTAAGAGCAGAGTATTCATTGGAGGTAGTTGCTCTACTTGGATCACCAGAAGGAGACAGGTGAGCATGTGTGGCAATCTAGTCCTAGGAATCTCATTCTTGGCTAACTGCTTCGAAACGGCTTGGCATTCATGGTGAATGTGCTGGAAAAAGAATGAAGTGATATTTACTGCCTCTCAGGATGCAGTATTGATCATAGAGTAGAAAGGACGTGAGATACCGTAAGTGGGTTTTAGGAGGTTTAAGGCAGCTACTAGGAATTGGAGCGCGGTGCGCTCTGGTTCTGGTCGACATAGAATGGCAAACTCGTTAGATGAGTGCGTGAGGAAAAGTTCCTTCTTGGTCGCCATGGGAAGGAGAGGGCCATCAGCCAATCCCTCTTGAGGGAGACATAACCACTCAACAACAGTACTGAGAGTAACAACGACACGGGGGTTCGAACATGCCAACGATCAGCATTGCTCTGTAGCAGGCATGGCGGCTATGGCAGAGATTATCTGTGCACAGAAGGGATGACAATCCATTGAATGCCAAGGCAATTCAGTGAAGGCGAAGAGATCGCGAGCACGCAGGAACTCGCTCATATCCAGAGCGAGTCCAACACGGAAGGTGATAATATTTGCCAGAGCTTCCATAGCGCAAGCAGAAACACACAATAGCACAGGGAATACACAGGTCGCAAGCACATAGGGACACAATAGCGAATAACAGCGTGAAGAATAGGATTAAGTAGAAACACTGGAAGAATCATACGAAAAGAAATCTAATCATCACACAGTGTTGGAAATATACAGGTATAATGGAGATATGCACACATTAACAGAATCGAAGACACAGAAGGCGGCTGCTAATCATCATTAGTTAAGAAAACTAAAAGATTACGATCAATTGGTCAACTCGAATTATGCAGAAAGGACAGGAATGTGGAGGGAGAATAGTGGGGAACAAAAAAAGGATCAACACTACCGATTACGCATCATGAGGATGAAGGCGGTGGATAATAGGGACGAAGCTTCGATCCATTGATCGCTTTAGAAAGAAGGATACCAATTAGGGTGGATAATCAAAAAGTTGCTGGTCCCACTTGTTTGGCAATGCGGTATGGACCGAACCAGCGTAATTTAAACTTTTCGGTAGATCAGTTAGATTTAGCATTATAAAAGAGCACTAATTGGTTGATGATAAACACGTGGGTTTTAAGGAAACGATCGTGAGTTCTTGCTTGTTTAAGCTGAACTTCCTGCAACACAAGAAAACTCTCGAGGCGTTGTTCATCCAGAGACCATAAAGCCTCCAATCAAAAAGGGAAAGATTCTTTCGGTAGTAATTTCTGCTCTAATGCCACTCGCAGACTAGGAACCACCAGTTCCATAGGAGCAATCGCCTCTAAACCATAAGCCAACTTGAAAGGTGTTGTTCCGATCGCCACTTTATATGTTGTACGGTAAGCCCATAATATGGTAGGTAGGAATTAGTCCCATCTCTTTGGACAATCTAATACTAGTTTCTTTAAGATGTTCAATAGAGATTTGTTGGTGCTCTCCGCGAGTCCATTCGCTCGTGGATAGTAGGGAGAACTGCACTTATGCACAATCTGAAAGGTTGTAGTAAGCACTTGCATTAATGTGTTTGCACAGTGCATACCTTGATCAGTCACAATTTCCAAAGGTAAACCATAGCATGGAAAAATATCATTCATCAAGCATTTAGCGACCACAACCGCTGTGGCGGACCATAGAGCCCAAGCTTCGGCCCATCTAGTTGCATAATTTATGCATGTAAGGATATATCTGTTACTGGTAAGTGTCGTGGCAGGCGTAATCAGTCCAATAAAATCCAAGCCCCATTTCTAAAAGGGTTTGAGAGGCAAAACTGGTTGGAGTGGAAAGAAATGTTGTTGTAAAGGTTGACCGGAAAGCTGACATGCATCCCACTGCCGCACATACTTGGTCACATCACCGTACATCATAGGCGAATATAAGCCACTCTGTAGTATCTTCCGATGGGTCAGGTCAACCGCAAAATGACCTCCAGCTGGTGTCGAATGAGCCATTGTTATTACTGAAGCAATTTCCTGTGGTGGAACACATCTTTGTAGCACGCCCGAGTGATCCATATAATATAACTACCCTACAATTAGCCAGAATTGTCGACTATACATGACCAGTTTCTGTCGAGCAACAAGAGAGGTCGTACTAGGAGGACATCCATTGGTCAAGAAAAGCATCAAGGTGTCATAATAGGAGGATTTTATTGACAATTCTTGTTGATCCTCCTGTACAGTCTCAGTTGCATAGATAGCAGGTGTGGTATCGTTAACTCCTTCCAGAAGTTCACCCGAATCCAACTGCAATAGAAAATCAGCAAGTGTGTGTGCGGACCCTGTCGATGTACGACTGAATAATCAAACTCTTGGAGCAACAATACCCATTTGGCTAGTCTTCCTCCCAAGTGCTATTGACGAGCAAGGTACACCAAAGCCGCATGTTCAACATGGAAGGTAAAGCGGCGTCCCACTAAATAATGCCGGAATTTCTTCACCGAATATACTAAACCGAGACATTCACGTTCACTAATTGAATACTTTCGCTCCACCGAAGCTAATCGGCGACTCGCATAATACACTGTACGGAACCATTTTTTTGTTTGCTGCATCAGCACACTGCCAATTGCAATGTCGGATGCATCCACAAAGACATGAAATGGCAATTCCCAATTTGGCACTTGTAAAATAGGCGCTTGTGTTAACAATGACTTCAACCTGTCGAAAGAGAGTTGGCATGCCACGGTCCATTCAAATTGACGAGGAGTACTGGTTATCAGTCAATTGAGTGGCATGGCCAAAAGAGTCCATGCCACCAGATTTGTCCCAAGAAGCACATCACTTCTTTGGGTGTCGTGGGAGCAGGTGCCTCCAGTACAACCCTCACCTTATCTAGATCAACTTGAATCCCCTGTTTTGAGATAATGTGTCCAAGCAACTTGCCGCAAGATACAGAGAACACTGATTTATTTGGGTTTTGAGCACAAACCGTATTCTCGACACTTTGAAAAACAGCACCGTAAATGATACAAATGCGCCAAAGTATCATCGGATAAGGAGAAGTCATCCAAGTAAACTCTTATCAATGTGGTTAGATAAGGAGAGAAAATTTCCTGCATATAGCGCTGAAACGTACTTGGAGCATGTCGCAGACCAAACCACATCACTATACATCCATAAACGCCCCAATTGGTTATAAATGATGTCTTTGGAATGTCCTTCTCTGCCATTCATACTTGATTATAACCACTATATCCATCCAAAAAGGAATATGTCTCACGACCTGCCACATCATCTAACATTGTGTCCAAAAACGGCACAGGGAATGGATCAGGTACTGTTGCTGCATTTAATTTCTAGTAGTCCACACATATCCATAATTGCTTATTCTTCTTAGGGACTATGACAATGGGGGAAATCCACTCTCTATGCTTAATCGGGACAATAAACCCAACCTTCAGCAATCGATCCAATTCTTCTTTTACATGGGCCACATAGTGAAGATTCATTCTATAATTGGGTTGTTTAATAGGCAGAGCACCCGTTTTCAGCATAACCCTGTGTTGATAGATACGTGGGTCCAACCCCTTCATATCTCGGTAATCCCATGCAAACACATCAGTGAATTCACGTAGCAACTGCAACAAGTTATCTTGGAAAGTCTCTGCTAGTCCCGCCTTGATCTTCACCGGTGGCGGATCAGTTTCATCACTTAAAGAAGATACATGCCTATCTGATTGCACATGGTTTTGAGAACAGTCCAACTGAAAGCACCTTATATGTTAAGCGTGCTAATGATGTGCTTCTAATCATTGTTGTCAATGTTGATGACATGTTGCTCACTAGTCCTATTGAGAAGCATATCGCTGATTTTAAGGCTGATTTGCATGCCTCATTTGAGATGTCTGATTTGGGGCATTTGCATCACTATGTGGGCATTTAGTTTATGCAAGTTGATGGTGGAATGGCTTTGTGTCAAACGAAATATATTGACACATTATTGCAGCATTTTGGCCTTGAAGACTGTTAGCCTATTGCCAATCCTATGGAGACAGGTTTACGATTGAGTCTTCATGATGCTGGAGATGCATTTGATGTTGTTCTCTATCAGCAGGCTGTTGGATGCTTGATTTACTTATGCATTACTCGGCCAGATATTCAGTTTGCTGTCTCACAGATGAGCACATTTATGCATTGCCCAAGAGTCAAGCATTGGCAGGCGGTTAAGCGCATCTTTCGCTACTTGAGTGGTACTTGGCTTCTTGGGTTATTTTATCCCAAGGGGGGATCACTACCGCCAGATTTGCATGCTTTTTCTAACTCAAATTGGGCTGGTTGCTATCACACTCGTGTGTCCACTAGTGGCTTTTGCTTCATGCTTGGTAGCTCATGTATATCTTGGTTGAGCAAGAAGCAGCCTACTAGGGCCACTTCGAGTTGTGATGCTGAGTATAGGGCAACTTTCAGAGCTATTGTTGAGTGTGTGTGGCTCAAATGCCTTATGGCTGATTTGGGTGTTGGTCAGACTTCTGCCACCACCATCTTCGTTGATAGTCAGAGTGCATTGGCAGTTGTGAGGAACCCTGTGTTCCATGCTTGCACTAAGCACATTGAGGTGCACTATCATTATGTCAGGGAGAGGTTCTCTGCTGGGGAGATCAGCTTGGCATATGTGCCCATGCAGGAGAACATTGCAGACCTGTTCACGAAGGCTCTGCCTAGGGAGAAATTTGAAGCTTTTCACAAAGCTTTGGGCTTACTTCCTTTTGTGGAGTGCTTTCCACATAGCTTGACACTTCCTTATACATGAGTGCTAGCTCCTTGTTCACCGCATCAATCCTAGGGGGGATTTGTTGATATATTTAGGTAGTGATGTGTGTGAACACACTAGGACCGTTGGGGCACTTTTTTCCCTCTTTAGGAGGTTTCCCCCCCTGTATATATGCCCATTGCCCTAATGGGCTACTTATCTTTGTACATTCTCTAGTAATACATTGAGTATTGTGTGTTGTGCTCCAAGCTTCTTCTTCTTCTTTGTGTTGTTCACGTGCTTCCGCAGACGTCTAACTCCAACAATTAATGTCCTCCTCATACTCCAAATACCTGTTAGGTGGTAAACCAAGTCTTGTAGTCTGATAATTTTTGACACTTTCAAGAATCATACAGAATGGTATTCCAAGACCATCTACTGCCTAATGATGTTGATCTAGATTTAAACCATTTTCCAAAGCAATTTTTACAACCTAATTTTCATATTCATCATGCATCTTTCTAATGAACTTCATCCTTGAATCTTTATTTGTCAAAAGCATTTGTATGAATTCATCTGAATAATCTTCAATACTCTTTTCTTCTTGTTCATGAAAGTCCTGAGATGGTGAAGTTCTTCTATTATCTTCCACCAATTCTTGCTCCTCTGCTTGCATAGTCACAACCTGTTCTTCATCCTTTTTTTGTTGGATTTTAATGCATCTCTTTAACTCTGCCACCTCCAGCAATAATCTTTGATTTTGAGACACTAACAACTCTTTCTCAGAACTCCATTCACTTTTTTCCTTTTCTATACCTAGGTATAATTTGTTGTATCCTCGCATAGCATTTGCAGCATGTACACTAGCTTGTTTTTCCCATTAATTGGTTTCTTTGAGCTCTTCTTGTAGCCTTTGAATTTTCTAACTCATCTTTTCCAATTCTTCTTGATTCATCAGTGTATTTTGATTTTATTCTTTCATCTGTCCTTCTTCCATCAATAGTTTTTTTATGTCTTCATTGGCTTTTACCATTATTTGATATGAACTTTGAAGTGTTCTGAACCTACCTTCTATTTTCTTCAATTCACTTTCCACTTTATTACTATGCTCTAATTGTTTAGCACATTTATTTTCAAGAAACTGAATTTTGTTTTGATTTTGTAGTTCCTATGCTTCTAATGAAAACATCCTCTTTGTCAAAGTTTCATTCTTCTCTTATAATGCTCTTATCTGATCCTCTAATTGTTCCTTCTCTTTATTTTGCTCTGTAATAATCCTTCTTCCTTTTACAAACTCAGATTCAACAACCATACCTAATATAATCATATTTCTACTGGAGGGTCTGAATTGCTCTATGTTACTTATGATGATTTTGCAGGCAGATCTCATATCATTGGGTATCCTTTCAAGGCCAATCTCCAATTCCAATTGCTTTATTTCTATTTGTTTTTCTTCCTTGAACTTATCCTTCTCTTCATCCTCTTCTTCATAATATGTTGCCTGATCTTTTTCCTTTCCATCTTCTGTTTCCTTCTCTATTACTTCTACTTCATATGTTACCTGTTCTTTTTGTCTCTGCTTATTAACTTGTAATTCTTCTTCATGAACCATTTTTTCCTTAAACACATTTGATTCCATCTTCTGATCATCTTGGTTTCCAATTTGATCATTCATGTCCTGCTCATTTCCTCCCATCACTTGATCATCTATATCCATTAATTCTGCTTCATATTCCATTTCTTGATCACCCTGATCTATTTGTTCTTCTTAATGGCCCAAATCAATAACTACTTCTTCTAATTTTTGGTTTACTTCTTCCTCTGTGTCCTTGTTATCTTGATAACGATCTTTGAGCTCTGTCTTCTTCTAGACTTCAGCTTCTTCTTTATCTTTGCATGTATTCTCTTTACTAAACAGTTGACTGTAGGACTTTTCTGGTGGTTTGGAAATAACAGATTCTTCTTTTGATGCTACTGTTCCTTCATGTATTCCCTCCTCCAGAGTCATACTTCCTTTAATTACTTTGCCACTTTCTCCCGAATTTCTCTTTTCTTTAGCTACAACATTGTGCCTTGGTTGCTCTTCCACATAAGCTTGACAATACTATTATTGTGAAGGTTTATTCCATATGAGTTTTGATCCTGTATCTACAACTCCACTACTAAATCGTTCATTTACTACATCATCTTCTTGCAACATTGATCTTTTACCCTTTAACCTCCTCTTTTCTTCTCTAGGACTAATTTGCTTTGTGGATTCTTCAAGAATCTGGATTCCCTTTGAACTCTCAATCAACTCTTCTGATAATTTGTTCACCTCTGATGCTTGAGTTGTTTTAGCTGGTGTACTTGGTACAGATAGGTTTAAACTCTTCAATAAAAAATTCTCAATATCGGTATCTGAATCAGAAGAAAGTTTTGAAGAAGCAGCTACAAATTCTCTTATTTGATCCTGAGTTCTTTTTTCCCTTATAACTGCTTCCTTCTGATTCTTTCCTTCTACTTGTGTCTTTACTACCTCTTCAACTATCTCCTGCTCAACAGCCTAGCCTTTATCCTTCTTGGTTGGTTTCTTTTTCGGAACATGGTTTTTCTGGACCTTTCTTTTCACAACCACTGTGGTTCTGGTTTCTAGAGGTCCCTGCAACTCCTTGAAGTAAGCTAATAATTCCTTTTCCTTTCTTACAAACACTTCCTCAGATTCTGCTGCCATCATCTGATCATGCAATTCCTCATAGTGTTCAATTTCCTCTTGCCTCCAATCACTTGATTTATATGAATAGCTTTCCAAAATTTTCTCGTACTAGGCTTCATATAATGCTCTCTTATCATTTCATTGAGAGAAATATGAGTATAGTTGTTCCTTGCTTGTCTGTGGTGGGTGAGGCTCCTTTGAGGACTGTACTTCTTTCTCAACTGCTTCATGTTCCTCTTTAGTCGCTTCCTTTTGCTCCAACTCCACTATCCTAGGATCCAATCTTCTCTTCTTGGTTGGAATTACCTCTTTTGGAGTAATTTTCCTTTTTCGTCCTGACCTCTCATACTTGTTTTAACTCTTAGTTCTCCAACTGGTATCAATTTGGATGAACTTTTAACTCCTGCCATTAAACTTCTAAAGTATTGGGCCTCTGGTACCAACTTCAATTGATCCTCCATATCCAAAATATGGTATATAATCTTGGTCAAAAACTAAGCTCCATTCATGAATTTTTTCTGTTGCCAATGCTTAGCAGCTTCCTTCAATTGTTCAGAGTCACATCCATTACTCCAAAAGGTTTAGTTCTATCTTTGTTATTAAGCATAAGCAGAGTAACAGGTTTATGAGGCATCGTGTATCTTGGCAGCTTTGAAAAAAAAAGAATTGTAGAAACATCCTTATGGAAAATTCTTCATTCTCTCTGCCCTTGAAATCAACAAATTTGGAATACCCAGCATAAGTTGTTGCATTCGTCTTGAGAAAACTGCCATCCAATTTGGTTCCCATAGAATAAAATTGAAGGGTTGTCCTTATGTGTTCTGCTTTAATTGTAATCTGCACATCCTTGCCCTCTTTATTTTTTATTCAACATCTAAAATATGCATCATTGCCTTTGCCAAACTCTACTAGACTAGACATAACTTGAGAGACTCTCTCAAAATCTATAAAAAAGATTGGTTTGTCCAGAATTCTATGAAGTCCAATTGCCTTCCCCCTTTTATAATTAGCAGTCACCTTCTCGAATTTATAGAACTCCTAGCATAACATAGTATATTTATTGCCTCCCACATTCACTGTAATGATATGTTGACCAATAGCACCGATTGTTTCCTTAAGCTCCTTGATTATCTATTTAGCTTCAGGAAGGTCCTGTTCTTCATCAGATTCTAATTCCATAACTTTCTCCACTGTCTCACTATCTAGGAACCAGTGTCCCCTTGACAACGTAACTGAGTCATCTTTAAAATCATGAATGGGAAGTTCTTTTGCATTCACCATCCTGGAAAAATCATAAGCACACCACACCAAGACTTGCACAACATGAGTCATATTCAAAATTATAAAAAAAAAAGAAAAACTTTTTTCAAAAGACAAAAAACACTTCTCTTCCAAGTTCCATCAAGATGTTGTTTCTTTTTGTTAAAAAATTCCTGAAGAAGTGATCATCATATGTCTAGCAAGATGTCTATTACTTTATAGTGTTGATTGGAAAAAGAAATCAGAAATGTAAATAAAAAATATCAAAGGTATATCAAAATTAACAATAAAAAATTTGAGATCACACAACAACTATATCCTTCTCTGAATTGTACCCTATATCTTACTTGTGCTTGTGAATAATGCAAAAAAGAAAGGAATAAAAGAAAAAATTATGAAAAACTAATTTTTCCTCTTTTTTTTAGCTATATATTTTTTCTCTCTTCTCCCTTTTTTCAGGATCCTTTTTTTTACTGGTAATTCATATTCCTGGATCCAATATTCTAGGATCCTTTGCCTTCTATTCTTGGATCCAATATTCCAGGATCCTTTGCCTTCTCTTTCTGTTGCATAGGCCATTGCATTGCATAGTCCATTACTTGAGCTAACTCTCTTCCCCTCCTACTCTTTTTCCTAGAAATAGAGTTATGCAAACTACATGGAAATAATCTCAAGTGCTTAGTGAATTCATGACATTTTAATGTTGCCTTATTGATGCATACTCTAAAATTGCAATTTTGAACAACATGTAACTTTGAGGTCTATGGTGGATAGTCTTCAGAGATTAAGTGGTGCTACTTAAACTTGTTTCACACTTGCCAAGAATAGTTGTTGAAGCATGTAGTGGGCCTCTTTAGCTAGCTAATGATCATAAATAATCACATATGATGTTTGGAACATGATTCAATGGATGAAAATAGATAGGTAAAAAATTGATCCAAGAGCAAAACCTTGCTATTTTTGTCTCTATGCCAGTTCAGTATATTGAACAATTCTCTAAGCACAGTAGCAATTAGCTTAATTCCTCTTGGTGATGTCTAGTACGCTTACGCATCTACCATTCATGAGTGACTTCATAAAAAATGATGAACCACATGCTCAGTATGATGTTTAGCAAATCATAGGTCATGCCCGACATTTTTGGGGTGCATTAGTCAACAGACTAGAGAGCAATAAGATGCTAATATCACATGATTCAGATAAGTAATGATAATGCGATTTTGTATCAATATAGTAGACATTATACTAAATATATCATTATTTAAATCATTGCAAATGATCAATCATACAGTGAGAACAAACTTTGAGAAGATCACTATATTGATGTAGTCATGTCAGAGAAGTGAAGTGAAGGTATAATGCAATGTATGTACTTCATGTACAAATACAATGTCATTGTCAATAATCAATTGCTCAATGTGTGAAGTATTAATGAGCTATAGAATGCACTCCTCAAATCACAATATGTCCTGCCTAAATGATCTCATGGAGCCGAGATAATATGCGGGTCTTTTGATCCTTCTTTTATAGTTGAGTTTGGAACCAGCCTTTTGAATTCAAATTAAAAAAGTGAATCCTAAAATATAGGATATATTCTCTCATTACTCAACTACCAAAATGATTTGAGAGTTGATCTAACTCCACATGCAAGTAGTGCATTTTTACAAAAGTAAATATATTTGATTGTACAAGGGATTGAGCATATCAATCATCCAAGTATGTTGGATTGGATTCTCTTGCACCAACAGCTCCCCCTCAAGCCTAACATGCTTGGTCTTCATTCCTCCTTGATCTCGTACAAACCAATCATCAATTTGAATCCATTCATCTTGGTTTCATCCAAAGACTTCATGAGTATATCTGTGCATTGTACATGAGCTCATACATAGGATAGTTGAATATCCTTGCTAAGCAATTTCTCCCTTACATAATGATAGTGCACTTAAATATGCTTAGTCCTTGCATGATATATAGGATAAGCAACCAAATGAAGTGAACTAGTGTTGTCTCCAAGATTGTTGGAGTGTAAACTGTAACTCAAGATCTACATAAAGTTGCTTGAGCAACATTGCTTCTTGAGTTGCATTTGCCAAACCTCTGTATTCTACTTTTGTAGATGATAAGGCCATAGTTGGTTGCTCCTTAGATGAACATGATATAAGCTTTGAACCTGCAAAAGATAGGTATCCTGAGGTGCTCCTCCTGTCATCCCTAGAGCCAGCCTAATTTGCATTAGAATACATCTTTACATCTAAGTCAGAACTGAAGGGATAAAACAACCCTTCATTTATGGTACCCTTTAGATACTTTGGCACCTCTTGGAGGCTTCCATATTGTGAGGCTTTCTTGGTGAATGCATAAACTGACTTAATGTACTTACTCCATAGGCAATGTCTAATCTTGTTAGGGTAGCATAGTTTAGGCTCCCTACAAGTTGTTGATAACTTGTAACATCCTCAAGGAGTTCTCCTTCATGAGAACTAAGCTTATGGTTGAGTTCCATGGGAGTACCTGCATTAAAGGTGTTCTCCACCTTAAATTTTACCAACATATCATGCATATATTTTCTCTAAGTAATAATTAAACCAGAATCTATATACACAAGCTCTAAGCCAAGAAAGTATGTTAACAAACCAAGATCACTGATTTTAAATGCTTCCATTAGTTGAGCCTTAACTTTCTTGATGCCATTAGCATTATTCCCTATAATGATAATGTAATCCACATAGACACATAAATTCATAACTTCTGAGTTGGATTTCTATATAAATAAAGAAGAATTTGTTTTGTTAGCCACAAATCCATAATCCTGCAAATAAGTAACAAGCCTATGGTTTCAAGCTCTAGGAGCTTGCTTTAGTCCATAGAGTGCCTTCAATAGCTTCCATACATAACCTGGTTTATCTTTATCTTCAAACCCTGGTGATTGTGCCATATACACTTCTTCTGATATCCATCCATTTAAGAATGCATTCTTAACATCTAAGTGATATAGATTCCAATTCTTGGAAGCAGCAATACTTACCAAAACCCTATTTGTTGGCATCTTAGCCATAGGTGAAAAGGTTTCTTCATAGTCCACTCCATAAGTTTGAGCAAACCCCTTTGCCACTAGCATTGCCTTCTACCTGTTTATAGTGTCGTCTGAACTCTTTTTAATTTTAAATATCCACTTGGATCCTATTACCTTCATGCTTGGCTTCTTGGGGACCAAATCCCAAGTGTTGTTCTCCTAAAATGCGCCAACTTCTTCCTACATGGCTTCTCTCCATGCTTTCTTCATATTAGCATCTTCAAATGATGAAGGTTCCTTTGTCATAGAGTCTTTAGTGATATACAGAGAAGGCGTGGTGACTAATGATGTGTCATAGCCATACTTTATGGGCTTTTTACTTTCCCTTTGAGATCTTCTAAGTGCTTGATTGGAGGACTCTAGAATTTCTTCCAATTGCTTCATCTTCGCCTTGCCTTTTGAACTCCAAACCTTCAGATCCATTTGCTCTTCATCCTTTGAATTGATATCTTCTGGTAATTGTTGATCTTCTTGAGTGAGAGTTGGGAAGTCATTTTTGAAATCATAAGGCAACTTGATTTTCCTGCAATCATCTTCAAACCATGAATTAGTTTCATCAAATACTACATCCCTACTAACTATAAATCTTTTGTTAGTGGAATTGTATAGGCTATAAACCTTTTTGTTTTGTTCATATCCAATGAATATACACTTTTTAGCTTTAGGGTCAAGCTTCCCTCTAATCTGTGAGGGAATATATGCATAAGCAATGCACCCAAATATTTTGCAATGATCCAATGAGTGTCTCCTCCCATTCCATGCTTCATAGGGTGTCATTCCATTCAAGGATTTGGATGGGAGCCTGTTCACCAAGTAAGTGGCTGTGGAAACAACCTCTGCCCATAGGTAATTAGGTAGCTTCTTCTTATTCAACATTGACCTTGAAGCTTCAACTATCAAGCTGTTCCTTCTGTCTACCACTCCATTTAATTCAGGAGTATATCTTTTTGTTACTTCCCTCTTTATACCTCTGTCCTATAAAAATGAATCAAATTCATGTGAAAAGTACTCACGACCTCCATTAGATTTGATCCTCTTCAAGCTTCTACCTGTTTGGTTCTCAACTAAGGCCAAATACTTTTTAAAACATGTAAATACTTAATCCTTATGTTTCATGAAATAAAGGATTTTCCATATTGTAATCATCTATAAATGAAACACAGTACCTTCAACTTGAGATTGATGGATCTTTTCTAGGACCCCACACATCAGTGTGTTCAAGCTCCAAGTAGTCTTCATACACGTACACCTTTCTATTGAATGGTTGTCTGTGAGCTTTACCGAATTGGCATGCTCCACATTTGTATATCATGTGTTGCTTGGACACATTGGGGATGCCAAGCACACTTTGATCCCTGCATATTTGCTTTAGTGTTCTTTCTCCTATGTGTCCTAGCCTTTTGTGTCATATCTCTGGCTGAGATAGGGTTTTATCTTTGTAATTGAAGTGTGCTATGTTTTTGGTGTCTTCAATCTCAAATGTAAATAATCTACCATATTTCTCACCTTTAGCAATCCTGTTGAAATCTTGTTGAGGGTCTTGCACATATGTTGCATGCCTTGTGAATCTGACCTATAAGCCTTTCTCAAGAATCTTTCCAACACTAATAAGGTTTTTGGTTATAGTTTCCACATGGAGAACCTTACTTAAGAGGTTCATGTTACCATCAAAGGTCTTGACGGTTCCAATTTTCTTGACTGAGTGTTTAGTTTCATCACCTGTCTCTACTTCATGCTTCCCTTTGGGTTCTTCAAGATCAGATAGTAGTGCTACATTTCCAACCACATGATTGGAACAACCTAAATCATCATCTTCACCTTGCTTGGATGTCATATTCATGATGAGTAGAGAATCCTCTTGGTCTTTTGTGTAGTTGTTATAATCTCTTCTTCCTCTGAAACCTCCTTGATATTTGTTGTTGTTGTAGCCTTGATTCAAGTTATGATTGTAGTTGCTCCCTCCATTGTTGTACCTGCCTCTGGATTGTCCAGAGCTACCTCTATGGAAGTCTCTTCCCCTTTGATTCCTTGTGTTCTTGAAGCATTCTTCTATGGTGTGGTTGGTAAGGCCACAAACGTTGTAAGTTGGAGTGTTGTAGGATCTCCCCCTACCTTGCTAATTTCCTCCTCTGCCCCTTCCTCTAGCATCTCTTCCTCTACGTGTGTAGTTAGCTTGAGAGGTACTAGCCTCTTCTTCATTATTCTTGGTTTTACCTTTATTCTTACTTTTATTATTATCCGTATAAAGGGCAGAACGTTAGTTACCTCTAGAGTTGTCACCATTCTTGTTGAGCTTTGTCTCGTGGGTGAAGAGTTGCCCCATCAAGGTGTTGAGGTAAGGTATCTGCATATCCATGTAAAGGTCCATTGCTGTGGTGAAGGACTCCCACTTATCATCAGCTTTGATGCCATTAATGATTTGCGTTATTATGTTTTCTTCTTCTACATCCTCTCCAATGCTTGCAAGTTGGTGAGCCACACCTTGCTTTGGTTGATTCTTTAGAGTTGTAAATTCCATCCATAGTTGGTTCTTTCTAGCTCCTGTATTTGATGAGAAATATGATGAGAGTACTTCCCAAGTCTCTTGGGAGGTCTTGCAATTACTAATGTGAGGCAATAAGAAATAAGATATTGAGTTTCCTAGATAAGACCTGGCAAAAGCATCCTTTTCAAACCATGTGGTTAGACTTTCTTGCTCTTCCTTTGTGGGTTGATGTTTGCTCCTAAATATTGGCATCTCTTCATCTCCTGAGATGTATCCATATAGACTTCTCCCTTGAAGGTAGGGTTGCATCCTTAGTGACCATGCTGAGTAGTTGCTCCTATCCAATTTGTCAATGAAGGATCGAAATACATCTCCCATCTTGCTTGTTGTTGCTCTGATACCACTGTTGGAGGAGATGTTGGATAGTCTTTAAAGATGAAGTGGTGTTGCTTAAACCTGCTTCACACCTACCAAGAATAGTTGTTGAAGAGCGTAGTGGGCCTCTTTAGCTAGCTAATGATCATAAATAATCATGCATGAAGTTTCGAACATGATCCACTAATCAATGGATCAAAAGAGATAGGAAAGAAATTGATCCAAGACCAAAAACTTGTTATTCTTGTCTCTACACATGTTCAATAAATTGAATAGTTCTCTGAACATAGTAGCAATTAGCTTGATTCCTTTTGGTGATGTCTAATTAGCTTAGGCATCTACCATTCATGTGTGATTTCATAAAAAATGATGAACCACATGCTGTGTATGATGTTTAGCAAATCATAGGACATGCCTTACATTTTCGGCATGCATCAGTCAATAGACCAGAGAGCAATAAGATGCCAATATCTCATGATTCAGATACATAATGAGAATGAGATGCTTTACCAATATAATAGATAGTATACTGAATATATCATGCTTTAAGTCACTGCAAATGATCAATCATACACTGAGAACAAGCTATGAGAAGATCACTGTATTGATGTAGTCATGTAAGAGAAGTGAAGTGAAGATATAATGCAATGTATGTATTAATTCATGTACAAATCTAATGTCATTGGAAATAATCAATTGCTCAATGTGTGAAGTATGAATGAGCTATAAAATGAGCTCTACAAATCACAATATGTCCTACCTAAATGATCTCATGGAGTCGAGATAATATGCGGGTTTTTTTATCCTTCTTTTATAGTTGATTTTGGAACCAACCTTTTGAATTCAAATTCAAAAGTTCACCTAAACGTGAAACCTAAAGTATAGAATATGTTCTCTCATTACTCCACTACCAAAATGATTTGAGAGTTGATCTAACTCCACACGCAAGTAGTGCATTTTTCTCAAAAGTAAATATAATTGATTTTACAAGGGATTGATCATATAAGACTTCATGACCAATATGCCAATCATCCAAGTGTGTGGGCTTGGATTCTCTTGCACCAACACACTTGCATAGCTTCTTCCCACTCAAATTGGCCTTCAGCTCCTTTGTAGTTAGAAGGCTCTAGAATTTGTTGGATTTGATGCATCAATGCATAATCTACATAATGACTTTGTTCTCGCTATTGCTTTTCAATGAGCCTTTGTGATCTTCTGGGTGGATGTGAAGTACTTGCCTCTGATGTGTGATTTGAAAAGACTCTATCCCCCTCTGGAGTGTAGATGGGTAGACTAAGACTTGTATTTGGATCTTTGGTTGAGTATCTTGGAGCTTCATTAAAGATAACATCTTTTGAAATTGTGATGGAGTGGTTCTCAAGATTGTATAGTCTATATGCTTTTGATTGTTCATTGTCGCAGATGAAGATATGCTTCTTAGATGTGGATTGTAACTTGTTACAATCTTCCTTTGGTACATGAAAAAATGCTTCACTTCCAAATACTCGAAAGTAACTAACATTAGGCTTTCTTCCATAGTAAGCTTCAAAGGGTGTCTTGTTGTGCAATGCACTAGTGAAGCCTTGATTGAGTATGTGCACGACAGTATGCACTGAATCTGCCCAAAACTTGCAACGTAAGTCTTTGTTGTGAAGCATGGTTGTTGATAGTAGTCAAGGACTGACTAGACAAGGAAGCTAGCGGAGAGAGTCAGAGCGAGGTGAAGGATTAAGTAGGCAGAGAAGTCGACGCAAATCTGGCAGATAGGCCCTTCAAATTTTTCCAAATCAACATCTTTATAACAATGATTCTCATCACTAACAATCATTGTAAATACAATTTCATATTTTTGTAGCTTCATTTTGTGCAAGCCAAGGAGTCCTTGAGCTTGAGGAGCATTAGAAGTAGCTACCTACCAGTTTTCATATTTTTTAGACTCCGTTTGAGCCTTCAAATAGACCCTAGAACCTAATTTTTAACTAGGCCGGACACTAGGTCTGGACAGGGCCAAAACCTAGTAAAAAACTATAAATAGAGCTAGAGAGCTCATTTTTGAGGGTAGCTTGTAATTGATTTGAACTTGTAAGAGCTTTTTGAAAGTAATCTAAGAACTCCATTGCTTCTCACTCTTTGTCTTACCGTGTGTGCACGTGTGTGTGTATGTGTGTGCGTGTTAGTGTGCTTCTCACTCACGCACTTATGCCTTCACTTGCTCGGGGTCTTCATACCATCCTCACGTCTTCCCGGATTGACATTAAAGGAGGTGCTACTCATCACTGAGCTACACCAAATTTTGGCACCGTTGCCGGGGATCGAGCTTTGAGGACGAGCGTGTGATGGTAAGACGTAGATTTGAGACGTTGCCGTTGTAGGTAATCTCTTCACTTTTCTTATTTTTCTCTTTCTTACCTCACCATCTGTTAGCAGCAGACAAGGAACTGAAGGACTGACGAGGCATGGCAGTCAGAGAAGAGAGTCAGAGGGGAGAGAAGGTACAAGCAGACAAGGGAGTCAACGACGATCTGGCAAGTAGGCCAATAATTTTCTTCATGAAGAAGCAAGTACGAGCATTCACGCAGATCTAGCACTAAGGCAACCCTTTAATTTTTCAAAATCCTTACACAAATTAAAAGTGATTCTCATCACTAACAACCCCTGTAAATACCATGTTCACCTTTTTGTAGCTCCATTTTGTGCAAGCCGAGGAGTCCTCCAGCTTGAGGAGCCTTAGAAGTAGTTGCTTACCAATTTTCGTAATTTTTAGATCTCGTTTGAGCCCTCAAATAAGCCCTGGAACCTAATTTTTAACTAGGCCGGACACTAGGTCTGGACAGGGCCAAAGCTAGTCAAAAACTATAAAAGGAGCTAGAGAGTTCATTTTTGAGGTGGATTGTAATTGAAACGAACTTGTAAGAACTTTTTGAAAGTAATCCAAGAACTCCATTGCTTTCCACTCTTTGTCTTGCCGTGTGTGCGCGTGTGTGTATGTGTGTGCATGCTAGTGTGCTTGTCACTCACGCACTTGTGCCTCCACTTGCTCGAGGTCTTCATACCATCCTCACGTCTTCCCGGATTGACATTAAAGGAGGTGCTACTCATCACTGAGCTACACCAAATTTTGGCGCCGTTGCCGGGGATCGAACTTTGAGGACGAGCATGTGATGGTAAGACGTAGAGTTGACGCGTTGGAGTTGTAGGTATTTTCTTCACTTTCATCTATTTTCTTGTTTTTTCTTCACCATCTTCATCACCATCATCATCATCACCATCTCCCACCTCCATCTCCGTCATCGCGAAAATCTTCAGTTTTGATCATATCACCATCTCCACCTCATTTCCTTCATTCTACTTGTGAGAGAGAGCGAGAGAGCGATATTGCTTGCACTGTTTTTGCATGTTTGTTGTGTTTCTTGCAGGTATCATCATCATCATCCCCGCCAGCACGCTGCGCAGGTACGAAACTCGTCGAATCTGTCTCGCAGTCGCCAGCCTCTGTCGATCGCGATCGACAGAAAATTCGATCATTTGGTAAAACAAAGTTCACCACTAGCACAAGCATGATGAGCACTTCCCAAATCACCTAAAACAGTAGAAAAATTCCGTGTTTTTCTGTCAATCGCGACCGACAGCCTCTGTCAATCGCGACCGACAGACCCTGTCAATCGCGACTGACAGACCCTGTCGATCGTGACCGACAGACTTCACGACCGACAGACTACCACGTAGGACCCTGTCAATCGCGATTGACACCGTCGATCACGATCGACAGCCACCACCGACACCTCTGTCAGTCACGATTGACACCGTCGATCGCGACCGACTGAAATTCAACGATTGATTGACTTTTACGCGTAGCCACGTGTCCATCGCGACTGATAGGCCCCCGATTGACTGAAATTTCGACGAAAAACCCGGAAAACGTGTCGATCGCGATTGATACCGTCGATCCCGATTGACAGCCACGATCGACTCTGTCGATCGTGATTGACACTGTCGATTGCGATTAACAGGCCCGACGGACACCTCTGTCAATCGCGATTGACAGACCTATCGATCGCGATTGACACGCTTTTCAGCCAAAAATTAGGGTTTGCATTTGTTCAAAATTTGGGATAATTTTGGGGCAAAATAGTCAATCCATTAGCATTTCTGGAGGTTCCTACACTTGAGATTTGGGAGAAAACCCTAGGATCTGTCAGCCAGATTGAATCCTGTTTTAACCCCCTAAACCCTGAACAGTCATAACTTTTTCATACGAAATCCATTTTTTGAGCTCTTGGGCTTGTCGGAAAGCTCGTGGCATATACTATACGCCCTCAACTGTTTTTTACAAAGATAATGTGTGGATTTTCAGATAGGGTATTTTGAAGTTGACCATACCCAGGGGGATCAAAGTCAGGGGTCTTTAGAATTGTTTTCTTAAAAATCACTATGCAAATTAGTGTTTGTGCTACAGGAATGAAAATCATTGGTTCTGTCTTTAGAGTTTAAATCTTAAAGCTAGCTTTGGAACTCTTACAGATCTATTGAGAGCATCGAAAGGCGTTCTAAGCAAGTGTAGGTGCAAGCTTGGGAACACACTTCCGGGGCATTCAAGGCAACCAAGAAGGAAACAAAAGGTTGGAAATTCTCAACTCCCTTTGTCAATTCCTAGCTTAGGCTAAGAACGACTAGTGATAGGAGTAAGCCAGGGCGACGATAGGCAGTTATCAAGTTGAAGACTACCTAAAAACTCAAGTCAAGTTAAAAACCTAATCTCTGTACTGTCGATAACATAAAGGAAAAGAGTTTAACGTGGAACGATCAACCTAACAGTACGAAGAACATTCAAGTATTCCTGGCGACGTAATATCAGACAAGACCCTAGACACGATAAATAACTAAAAAGAATCAAGTGACTGATACCAATTGATCGGCAACGAGGTTGTACCCTAGGCAAAAATTGGGCTACTTAACTAGGCATATGAACCTTAGATCAGGACGGCATCTAGTAAGGGATAGACAAAGCCTTAGGTCTTCTGAGGCTAGTGTCAACCACACTGCTAGGTCGTGGGCCCAGCAGTTGAGCCACCACTCATACTACCCTAGCTCTGAGACCAGTGAGTCAGAGATGTCTCAAGGCATGGACAGACCTGCGGGAAGTTCAGGAGTGCCATACTTGCACAGGGTAGAAGGCCTGTACAAGACTCAGCTGGAATACCTTAGGACCAACCGATTAGGTGCGAGCATCTATGAGGACGGCCTAGGAAGGTCTGTGGTACAGATTAAGAATCCTGATCAATCCATTGGACTAGAGCACCCAGCTGTCAAGTTTGAAAACGGAGCATACTTGGACAAAGAAGCAACCATATACGTGGTCACCAGTCACCTAGATAGGACAGATGAATTTGAGAATGTAATCTCAGAAGCGGGATTAGGTGACTTGGAACAAGGAAACATGGGTGTAGAACCTAGAACCCCCCGAGGCAAATCTGTTCTCACTAGGATTATCACACCTGAGTGGGTTCCCCAAGACAACAAGAGCATAGATCTGCTTCTCAATCGAGAGACTGACGAAGCCTTTTGGAGGTATAAACCTGATCGACCAATTGATATAGGAACAATCATGATCTATGAGTTTAAGGATCCTGATAGCCCAGGCAGAGTGACCTACTTAGATCATGCTTCGGAGAGGATCTTTGTGGTGACAGAAAATGATAGGCATGCTTACACTTGGCAGGGTGAATTCGTTTTCCCCCAACCAAGATCGAATGTATCCTATGGTCACCCTGGAGCTGGAACATCCCAAGCTCATGGAGTGCAAAGAGACAGAAGTAGAGATAGACCAGAAGTAAGCTTTGCCAACCTAGTGGGCAGAGAAAGAACGAGGACGGAAACAAATAGAGTAGAACCTGAGATACTTAGAGCTCACAGGAATCAAAGAAATGTGGATGAGTTCCCTCTACCACGACCTAGAGAGCACACAAGGACTTTGAGACCGACTCAACTAGTTAAGTCCATGAAGAACTACTTCGATGGCACTGGAGATCCATACGATCATGTGGCTGAGTTTAGGCAAGTCCTGAGAGCTGAACAAGTGGAGGATCTATTCACGCAGTACAATGCCTTTGGTCTAACCCTTAGGAACACTGCCCTGACATGGTTTCAGCCATTAAATGAGAGCCAGTTCAGGAGCATAGACCAACTCCTAGAGGCATTCATTATTGAATTCTCTAAGAGTGGCATAAGACATAATACCTCCTCGCTGATTCACAGCTTCAAGCAGACCCCTCAAGAGACCGTGAGACTTGCAGGAAGGAGATTTAGGCAATATCTTGAAAGATGCCCTGTCCCTGAGCTACCCACACCAGCTAAGCAAGTGGCTTTATTCCTGGATGGATTGCTAAGTACTAAATTGAGATCTTATGTGTACTTGAAGGACCCTAGGACCATAGAAGATTGTGTACGCATGTGCATTGACATCGAGGATAACATAGGGGAGGAGTTAGAGCTTTCCAAGATATACAAAGATTCAGATAGTACCTCTAGCCTCTCTTCCACGCAATCCACATCTATTGAAGAATTAGCTGAGAAAGTAGCTCAGAAATTAGGTGTTACTAGCAAACAGATCCCAAGGTTTGCCCCTGTGAAAAGATGCTATACTTGTGGTGGCGACCACATGGCGAATGTATGTCCCATTATGGCTCAACCCCAAGTAAATTTTAGTAGCTAGTACTGCACCATAGAACGAAGATACACCAATCACACTGCGCAAGATTGCCCATACAATAAGCAAGTGGTTAGGCAAACCTACCCTCAGCCATACCCTCAACAAGGAAGATACCAGAATCAGTACCCACCTCAGCAGTATGCTAGGCCTCAACAAACCTACCAACCCTATCAAAACCAACAAGGGCCTCAGCCAGTGTTAGCTCAACAACCCCCTGCCCCAGCTAATGCGATCCCAGTATATGCAGCAGTGGAAGAAAACCTGAATAGAGCTATAGTCCCTGTAACACCACTGCTTTCTGAAAGTGACCCCAGTGACCATAGCTTTGATTCTACACATGTCGATAGCCCCCATGCTTACTACATGCAATCTCCTGAACATGGTGAGTCTTACTATAGCGAAGAGCCAAACGAACCTAGTTGGGAGTCAGATTACTCAAACGTCATGTATACAAACCCCAATCCTAAGCCTCAACCTAGGCAGGTAAGACCCCCATTCCCTAGAGGACCATGCTACAGATGTCAAGGGGATCACCTCATTCGTGATTGTCCCTTACCTCCACCTACACAACCCCAGTCAGCGACGATCCAAGGCTTTTTCCAAGATTGTGGAAAAGAGCATCTCTTACGAGATTGCCCAAAGAACCCCAATAATATGCCAAAAATCACGCCTATCAACGTTATTGGGTTAGTGGTAGATTCCACAGGAAGTGTCACTTCCACTGCACCCGTACAGGTAGTCACTAGAGCTCAAGCATTGCAGCAAAACCAAGGGGTAGGCCAGGAAAAGAGCCCAACAGCTAGTGAAACTGAGAGCATAACCAAGAAAAGGACTAGAGCGTGGAAAGATAGTCGGGAAAGAATGAAAAGACAATGGGCAAAAAAGATGAGTGAACTCGAGGAAAGCCTCAGAGAAACAAAGGCCAGGATAACTGAACTCACAGCTCAAACTCCCTCTCACACCGCCCCACCTCCACCACCTCCACCATTCCCAACTCCATCCGACCCGCCACCTTCCAACCCGCCTCACCTAATTCCACCACCCCCTAGAGTAGGATCAGTCCTAGCTGATCCCACTCCCGAGGACCTTAATATGATGCTTAAAGCATATCAGGCCAGAATCCAAGAAGGGCCAAACGTAACTGATCATGAAAAGTGTTACCCTAGAGCAGAACTAGAGTTAGAACGAACCAAAATCTGTGCTAAGATGGTGGAATTGGCTCAGACCATGTTTGAGGCCAGTCGCCTATTTAACATCTCTAGTTCAGCGAAGACACAGTTGCACTTTGATGGACTGTTAGAAAGAATAGAGAAGCTGATTGCACAATCAGAGAAGGAACCTGCCTCTCAACACAAGGACAAGGCAAGTGAAAGATTAAGCATTCCTGCCCAGGAAGCCTATGTGCCTGAAGCCTATGTGCCTAACTCTACGGAGCCAGACACATCTTCTTCTATGAATCGATTCACACCAGAATTCCTACGAGAGATTCAAGAAGACAAATGGGCTAAAGAGAGTGAAGTCCCTCCTCCTATTGAACTTGTGGACGATGCACATGACCAATTCCCACAAGATATCCCATCCATTTATGAGGAGCAAGAGAGTACCCACTCTCAAGAAAGACTAGACTTCGAGTCGAACTCTCTACAAGAATTACCCCACTTCACAGGCCCATGGGAAGCTAAGTCTACTTGTATGAGAGCACCCACGGTCATGGTACAAAATGAGGACTCAGTCTTACCTAGGAACACAGAAGTAGTGAAAAACACTAAAGTGCAGTGCAATCTCAAGTTAGAAGAGCTACTCAAGGTTAGACCTGAGCTATGGAAACATGTAGCCAAACAAGTACCAGAAATAGCCAAACCTCGTTCCTAGGTAGGATCCCAAAGGACCGTGCCAGAAATACCCTTGGATAAGATAGGAGATATGTGTGAAGGTGAAGAAGGGAACACCTATCTTCCCATTACCTACCAGGAGTACACCACCAAGGCAATTTTGGACTCAGGTGCAGGAGTTGCAATTGCCACCACTTCCCTATGGAAGCGTTGGGGCAAGCCAGCACTCAGGCCAACGAGAATGAAATTGCAGATGGCCGATGGTCATATTGAGAGACCCTTAGGATTGCTAGAAGGAATAACTCTCACCACCTGTGGTGTCGAGTTTGAACACACATTTGCCATATGTGACTTCAGCAAAAATCATGCATATGAGATGATTTTGGGAAGACCATTTATGCGACAGTTGCAAGTGGTACAGGATTGGGGAACCAACTCTTTGTACCTGCAGCACTTAGGTGTTACGACCAAAGTCAATCTCAAAGATTACTCTCATAGAGATGTACCTCCCATCCAATGGAATCCCATCCATAGAGCCAAAGATGATACAGAATCTGTGCATTCCAGAAGTTCAGGATCCTCATGGATGCATGAAGACACCCACTTATGGATGTGCAAAGTAGCAGTGGACGAAGAGAAGAGAGAAAAAGCCAGAGAGGTAGGTGCAAAAGAAAACCATAGATCAATTCAAGACCTAGCCTATGCACCTGTAGTCTTTCTTGATGAGGAATTTGAACCCCATGGCTGGGCAGAAATTTTAGCAACCATGGATGTAGCCATCAATGAGGAACAATGGACACCTCACTGTGATGAGGATGGCTATGACATTTCAGTCTTCTCCATAGAGCCAATCATGGGAGAGGCAGTTCTAGAAGAGTGCGAACCTAGCCCTGATGCATTTGAGGATGCAAGTGACTCCGATCTAGAGTCAATCATTATGGACCCACCTTTTGCATCAGATGAAGAATACTTCCATGAAGTAGAATTTCAACCCGAGAGGCATGGAGAGCTTACAAACGATGTAAGATTAGCCACACATGTGACCCCGAAGGAAGAAGGAAAGAAACGAAAGAAGAAAGAAGTCTCACCAGAAGAGGAAGAATCCTTGTTTGAGGTCCCAGAAAATTTTAAGAAGTATGAGATAGACGTCAGGAGAGTCATGATAAGAATGCCTAAACGAGAGGCACAATCAGGAGAGGCCTATGATAACAAAGAAACCACCAAGAAAGTAGTAGTGGCCCTAGAAGAAGGAGAGGAGAGATGCACGTACATAGGTCATGACCTAACAGAGGAAGAAGAGCATGCGTTAATTGCCTTGCTAAGAGAATACGAAGATGTGTTCGCTTGGAGTTACAAGGATTTGAAGGGTGTGGACCCTGACATATGCTCACACACCATCCCCATGACTTCAGATGCCAAACCCTCTAAGCAAAAGCCCTATACATATAACGATAATTACGCTGCTAAGATCAAAGAGGAGATCATTACGCTATAACGATATATAACGATAATTACGCTGCTAAGGGTGTGGACCCTGACATATGCTCACACACCATCCCCATGACTTCAGATGCCAAACCCTCTAAGCAAAAGCCCTATACATATACATAGCTCCAGAAGATCAGCATAAGACAGCTTTTGCCACAGAGTGGGGTATATTTGCCTTTCGTGTAATGCCATTCGGGCTTACCAATGCACCAGCTACCTTCCAGAGACTAATGTGCCATGTATTTAGAGAGTTCCTGAGGAAGAATTTAGAAGTCTATGTTGATGATCTTTGTGCTCATTCCAACATCAGACAAACCCATATTCCTGAACTCAGACAAATCTTTGACAAATGTAGAGAATATCAAGTCTGCCTGAACCCAGAAAAGTGCGTTTTAATGGTCAGGCAAGGCAAGATTCTAGGACACATAGTGTCAAAGAATGGCATATCCACTGATGAAGAGAAAGTGAGAGCCATAGCCGAGCTACCTAGGCCAAACAATGTCAAGGAAGTACAAGCTTTCATGGGGCATTGTGGTTATTACCGACGATTTATACACATGTATGCTGTCATTGCAAAGCCCATGTACGGACTTCTGACTAACTTTGAATGGACGGATGAATGTGAGAATTCCTTCCAGGAGCTTAAACGAAGATTATGTTCAGCACCAATCTTGACCACACCAGATTGGAATAAGCCATTCCATGTTCACGTGGATGCATCCAATTATGCCATTGGATGTGTGCTTGCACAACCTACTGGTGAAGGTAACATGGATCTTCCAATTGCCTATGCCAGTAGACAATTGAATGCAGCTGAACGAAATTACACCACTACGGAGAGAGAAGGCTTAGGCATGGTATATGCAGTTAAGAAATTTAGACACTATTTGCTTGCAAACAAGTTTAAATTTTTTACTGACCACCAAGCATTGTTATATCTCGTGAACAAGCCATGCAATACAGGAAGATTAGTAAGATGGTTTCTCTTGCTAATGGAATATGATTTCGAGGTCGTGGTAAGGAAAGGGAGGACTCATTTGAGAGCAGATCATCTCTCTAGGCTCACATCTGGAGAAGCCCCACAAGGAGTATCAGATGACCTTCCTGACGCTTACTTGTTTAATTTGGAAGTGGTGCCACAGTGGGCTAAGCCATTGGTGCCAGTATTGACATACGGGCCTAACCATCCAGTAGTAAACACACAGAACAGAGAGGTTGTGAAAGCCCAAAAGTACCACATCATGGCAGGAAGTATGTACAAGCACACAGATCAAGGGATTTTGGCTTGTTGTGTAGAAGAGGACGAGTATGCGAAGTGGTTGCATTTAGCACATGTAGGTGCATTAGAGCAACACTACTCAAAGCAACGAACCGTGCAGACACTAAGGAGACTCGGAGTGCATTGGCCGACTATGGAAGCTGATGTCCAAAAGTTGTGCAAGGAATGCCCAATCTGTTGCACTAAACCACCTGTGGAACACGCCACGCTTTATCAAGTGTCCCTAGTGCCAGATTGGAGTGAACCACTAGTATCCTTCCTGAGGACAAAAACATTCCCTCCAGCCATGACTCTGGCTAGGAAAAGGAGTTTAGAACAAGAAGCCCAGGATTACTCACTTATTGGTGATAATCTATACAAACGTGGTAAAGATGGCTACCTGAGACTGTGTGTCCATGAGAGTGAATATCTTAAGATCTTGGAAACTGCTCACCAAGGTGTAGCAGGAGGACACTTTGGACCAGATCGGGTGATCAAGGCAATACTATTTGCGGGCTTCTGGTGGCCGACCCTTCACATGGATGCACATACCTATGTGAAACGGTGTGACGTCTGCCACAGCTTCCTCCTTACATGGTATCAGAGCCACTCTCGTTGTAGAGAGCTCCTAGAGAAGGCTGATGGTGGAGTACACAAGAAGACATGGAGAAAGCACAATTCACAAATGACCTTAGATTGCTATGAAAATTGGCATGAAGGTAGAAGATGTCAAAATATTTTCGAGCCCACAAGGTGGGGCTCATAGAAAAATCAAGTCAGTTTGCAAAACTCTAGCTTGCCTCCTGTTTGGAAACACTCAAATATTCTAAATCCATAATTTCAAGAGATTCCATGTACTATTGATACATGAAAACTGTGTTTTTTTGAGATCGAACTGTCACATCAAGGTGTGATAGTGTTCACGTAGAAGTACTGCTTGTAGTGTTTTTGTAGTGTTGTGAATTGCTACACAAATGGCAAATGTGGATGGAATGAGTCAGCTTATGAGTGATAAGCTGGACAACAACAACTTCCACGCTTGGAGATTCACAATGACAAGCTTCTTGATGGGAAAGGGCTAGTAGAAGTACAACAAAGGAGAGAATGAAAATGCTCCAGAGTTACGAGAGAGGAATCAAACTGTAGACAAGTTAAGAGTATATGAGGAATGGAATCAAAGAGCATGAAAGTTAATGTATTGGATATCTGTTAGCATACATGATAGCATGATTGGGAACATGCAGGATATCAGGACTCTAAAAGTGGCTTTGAATAGTTTTGTCACATTGTATGAGACCAATACAAAGGCATGGAAATTACAACTCAAGAACAAGCTGCATACATTGGAGAAAAAGGGCATGTTGATAAGTGAATACACCCTAAAAATCAAAAGCATTTGTGAGTCACTTACATCTATTGGCGTGAATGTAGATAATGATGATAAGGTGGAAGTGTGCCTTCATGGTCTAAGAGTTGCATATAAGTAGTTCAGAACATCTATTCAGACTAGGGAAAATATTCCAAATTTTGCTGATCTATTATCCATGCTCATTATTGAAGAAACGAATCTTGGTGAGGACTCAAAATCCCAAGGAAAACCGAGTTTTGAGCAAGAATTCTACTTTGGTAGAGGAAGAGGTAGAGGTAGAGGCTTGATAGGTGGAAGAGGAAACATTAACCAAGATCAAGGTCAACATCAGAATCGTGTAGGAGGAAGAGGACAGTTTTGAGGTAGGGGAAGCCAAAGATTCCGCAAAAATTTCCAAAGAATGATTCAAGTAATTATAGTTGCTAGAATTGTGGTAAAATTGGATATTTTGAACATGATTACAGGTTGAAGAATCAAAAGAACGCAACAATAGAACTATGCATCCGCAAGTGCAGATGATTCTGAGAAGCTATTCATGGTCCAGTGGATACAATGTCTACTGATGTTTCAAAATCGAATGGTAATGTCTTGTATGTTGATTTAGGTGCTTCAAATCACATGACCAGTCATACTGAATGGTTTAATAGTTTGAGAAAATTTCTAGTTACTGGATATGTTGAAATAGGTGATGACACATCACATCCTATCAAGCATATAGGGAACATAGCACTGACTATGGAGGATGGGAAGCTAAAACATCTTGTTGATGTGTTGCATGTCCTTAATATAACAAAGAATCTGGTTTCTCTTGGATAAATGGTTGACCAGGGATTACAAGTCAGGTTCAATGCCGATGGGTTATATGTAGAAGAGTACAAACAGGATCGACGATTGATTGCTAAAGGCAACAAAGTGGGTAGCATGTTCACCTAAAATGGGAAAATTCCTAAAATGAATGCAACCATGTTTGCAAAAGGTGCAGGAGTTATTGCTGATATAGAGATCTAATACAAAAAGATTGGACATGCAAACTTGCACAGGTTGAAAATGATGCAGTCAAAGGAGATTGTCAATGGACTACCAAATTTCAAGGTTGTAGAGATGCAAAAGGTATGCCCAACATGTCAGTTTGGTAAATAGTCAAGAGCATCATTTTTGCATGACAAGAATGTTAGTGAGAATGTGCTAGAAATAGTACATATGGATGTTTGTGGTCCTACAAAGACCACAACTAAGGGAGGTTGCACGTTTTATGTTACTTTCATTGATGACCATATACAAAAAGTATGGGTATATTTCATGAACGAGAAGAGTGAGGTGTTTACTCACTTCCAAAATTTTAAGGCTATGGTGGAAAAGCAAAAAAGAAAGTATATTTAGACATTAAGGTTAGATGGAGATGAATACATGTCGAATGAGTTCAACGACTTTCTTAAAAGTCATGGAATTATTGTACATGAAGTTACACCTAAAGAGAAGTTTACAGGTAAGAAGGAAAACTTATCACATATGAAAGTTTTTGGTTGTATTGCATATGTACATGTTGCGCATGAGTTGAAGACAAAGCTTGATCCAAAAGTAGAAAAATGTATCTTCATTGGGTACTCCCTTGAGCAAAAGGGATACACATGTAATAACCCACTCACGCGATAGGTGAAGGTAAGCATAGATGTGCTGTTTGATGAAATGTCAAGCTTCTATGTAGATGTCAAAGATGGACTTAATCTTGAACCAAATGACAAAGAAAATGCTGAAAAATCAAGTGCAGATTCTCAAGTTTTGAGTGGACTAGATGCATCACCAAGCAATAGCTCCAAGTCAAATGCATGGAGTGAAAGATTGCATGGAAATTATGATTTAAAACATTCATCAAATACATCCAAGAAAGGTAAAGAAAAGCTTGTTTTCTTCTGCTAGTAAAACATCTATAGGTTTTGAAGACATTAATGGAGACTCAAGCAATTTAGAAAAGAGCCTTGATGAGGAACTTGGATTGCTCTCTATGAAGACTCCAGAGTAAGAAAGGCACATGCAGATGATACAAGGAGAAGTGACCCAAGACCAAGAAGATCTGGGAGGATGGGGAATTCTTTGCAATGATTGACGTATGATAGTTACATGGCTCGTCATTGTGCCCACATGACCAAGGTAATACAAGATACTGAGCCTTCTTGTTTTGAAGATGCAATTGGAAATGCTGATTGGAAAAATGCTATGGATGAGGAGGTGGTTGCAATTTATGGAAACGATACATGGAAGTTGGTTCCATTGCCATAAGGGAAGAAACCCATCTGTTGCTCTAACACAATGGTAAGGACCATGTTAAGAAGCTCCACCTCCTTAATGTCAATCCGTGGAGGAGATAGGAGTGATATGAAGATCCTGAACGCATGAGTAGTGAAAGTGAAGGTGAGAAGCATGAAAATGCACACACACATACACACACAAGGGAGAGACAAGTGAGACACAATGGAAAGTAGAAAGTAGACTCTATTGCTCAATATCACTATTACAAGCTCAATGTAGCTCTAACCAACACAATCCAACCTCAAAAATGAGCTCTCTGGCTCTTTTTATAGATTCTAGACTAGTTTTGATCGGTTTCATACTTAGTGTCTAGCATAGTTAAAAAATAGATTCTTGGGGTCATTTGGAGGTCCAAATGAAGTCTAAAAATTACCAAAACTGGTATAATCCTTCCACCTAAGCTCCTCAAGCTTGAGGACTCCTCGACTTGCACAAAATGGAGCTACTAAATATAAAATTCGGGGTTTTATGATACATATATTACAAAACTGATGAAAATCACTATTTGGAGTTTTGAAAAAGTAATGTCAAGTAAATTTCTTTGAACAAAATGAATTTCAGGCCCCCCCACAACTCTTTGCAATCCACTTCTACATACTTCCTCTTGAGTCAATGCCTATGGCTGCTCCCAACACCCCCCTCCCGCTTATGTCTATTATCCCCGACAGATCTCGGTTGTGGGGTCTGCATAATGTAGTTTTGCAAGAGGTCCTGTGCAAGGGTGTGCTCAACAATGCGAATTCCCCATGTGAGATCAGCTTCTAATTTTTCCCGATTGATGGTAAGGGGTTTGTCTGGGGGTGGATGCCGGTACTGTGTCGAATATATGAGTTGCTCGGAAGCAAACAAGTGAAGGAGATGGGTAGGCCGAATGATGGAAACCTTAGAATGGTATTCCCAAAATCCTATCGTGAACATTTCTTCAAATGTCATCTTGTAACATGCAGGTAAATGCTTGATACGGTAGTGCCATGCATACCATACCCAGAGCGATGACACGGTGCTCATATCATATGGGAGGTCTTGGTTGCTATGCTCAAAGCTGAGGGTATTGACATGTGGTGCTTTGATGTGAGGAAACATCTTAAAGACCATTTTCATCATATCAAAGATCTTAATAGTCATATGTGCGGTGACATCGTCCATGCAATGGAGTTAGGGGAGCTAGTGGCGAGTGGTTGCCATCATGTATCCAACTGTTGGAGGATCACCTCGTGGTGCTAGATAGGGATAGTTTAGACAATCCTAGCACTGCTTATTATTTTGAACTTTAGGGTTGCCCATAATTTTTCTCATGCTATGGCATCCTTTAGTCCTCATGAGAATAACTTCTTTTTGTAAATTAGGAGATGTCCATGTGAACACTCTCCTAAAACCACTTTTTGATAATTCCCCTAAGTCTAAGGTATTGAAGCCTTCTCTTGAAAAAACTCCTTTTTGAGCAAACATAAAGAAAGCCCACGTAGAAATCTCACGCGCTCTCTCTCTCTCTAGGTGGTTAGCTTTTTTGAGATTCCCATATCACAAAAGATTCTCTTTTTGATTTAGCACATGTGGTCTTTTGACCACATGTTTTATTCACATATGCCTCTCTTCTTCTCTATATAAAGAAGAGCCTCATTTGTAAAAAGGGGGTCCCTTGGCCATGGCCTTGGCCTCCATTTTGGTAATGGAAGAAGGTGTCATTTGTTACTCTCTTGCCTCCTTGTGTGCAATGGCGTTGGTCTTGGTGTATGGATTTGCATGTGAGTGTGCATGGTTGGGAGGATGTTCCCCTTTGCTCCTTGTGACGTTGGCCATTGTTGCCATTGGTCCATGAGCATGGGTGAACCTCTCCTCTCATTCTTTGCCCCAACTTGGAGAAACCTCTCACTTCCATGTGAGGCGGTTAGGGTTTGTTGCTCCCCTTTTCTCAACAAATTTGGCGCCGTTGCCGGGGACGTCGGCCTTTAGCCATTGGTTTTTCCAAGTTTGCGTGTCCATACTTCATGAGATGCACCTTGACACTTGGAGGAGGATGAATACGTGTGGCCTTCGGTTGGCCTAGGGTACCTCTTTTCTTTAATTTTTGAATAGTTTTAGTTCATTTTTTTTGTTTGATGCACAAAACACCCCCTTACTCCCTTATCTCTCTCTCTCTCACATAGACATGCTCTCACACATTCATTGTGGCATCACTTTCCACCACTGCATCTCTCTGTGAGTGATTGCCTTGGGTGAAAGGTTGGGTAGTACACTCCCTGTTATCCCTCCCTCTCTCTCATTCCTAGAAGAAAACACCATAATAATGAAGTCACGGATGCCCTATTTTTGGGTAAGAAGGACAAACCGATTGCATTTTTATCTCATGGCCCCTCGAATTGCATGAGCCCTCGCATTTATTTGACAAACGCGTGGGAGTGAAGACTAAGGAAGTAATGCTCTCTGACTACGTTAAGGTCATCTGTCGCTTTGAATGCGGGTAGGTGTGAGGAGGTACCCTCCTTCCCTCCCAATATCTCTAAGAAACCGTTTAACGGGCTCGTACCCTCTTGGCTCCCTCTTCTCACTTTTGTGACCAAGGGTTGAGCTCTATCGAGCTCCCCTTCCTGAGCGCTGTCAGGGACCAAGCTTTGCCATGCTCCCTCTCTCTCTGCTCGTAGACCCTCCCTCTTGGAACGAATAGGCTGGAGACACTTCATGGGCTGAGGATCTTCTGCCTCCCAACACTCATTGTGTGGGCGTGCGAAGTTCTGTTCCCTCTCTTCGTGGAGTTGGGCATAGCAGCTCTGTGTTCCTCTCTTGATGAAGTACAGTGGAGAACTGTCGCCTGGACAGCCACTACGCGGGTCATGCTCATCTACATGCTTCCGCCTATTGGCTTATCTTCAGGCCCTTCTCTCTTCGCCATTATCGAGGTTGGGCAAATATTGAGCTCGCCTATCGTCTGTTGCTGGGGGAGTCGATATTGATGGCCATACTCCCTTTTGTTCCTTCGTTACTGTTGATAATTCATGACGTTCAGTGGTACCTCTCTGTATTGCATGTAACCTCAAATCAAGCTTCCGCTCCATCCACACACTCTGTGTTCTGCTGCATGTGGTTTTGACGGGCAAGCAGCTCTTGTGCTACGGGCTTCTGTGGGGTTGAAATGATAATCTCATGATACAACCCCCTACGTCTGGAGCGTCACGCTACTCGAATCCGGCTGTTTGCTTCTCTGCTCACCATTGGAGGCACAGCCAGATATATTACTTATTCTATGGAAAATTTTAGTTCGGCCATAATTTTTTCTTTTCTCTCCCTTTTGCCCAGACGCTGCTTGATCTATTGTCGTGCCTCTTATAGGAAATTTCATGAATATGAAGACTTGTTACTCAGATCATCATGTAGGATATGTTTTTTTTTGTATTGACTAATCATCATATATTTTCCTCCCAATACATAATTGTGCGTGGTTTTCTGGCAAGTGCGGACGGCATGATGACAAGAAAACTCATCTATCTGTGTTTGCAGAACGAGTGATAAGTCTTCACTCGCACGACTTTGCATAATCTTCTTTCAGGCCTCGCCAATCTTCTCTATCATATGGGCGATGTCCTAGCTTTTTGTGTGCTCCAGATCACAGGGACAGAATGAATGTTTGTAATACATAGTAGTTACACGTGACAAATGATGTAGCTAAGTAAGCTTCTCAATGTATGTTTTTATCTCTTGTAGTCAAATGCTTTTTGATGTGTTGTTCTAGGCAAATGAGGTATTTGCATGGTCTATGCTCCCTTATGCAAAGGGTGTTATTGCTCCTCCGAGCATGCAGGGTCATGGGTGGACTGAGGTAATATTTGAGGTTAGAATCACTGGGGGGTAGACAACTGCTAATAATATTAAGTTTTGGAAATTTGTTGTTGCTCTCGAGAATTATTTGGATGTGTTAAGACTCACTCAAATCGTTCTTTTAAGAATGTCTTGTGGACCATATTTTGGCCGTTGTTTCAACATCATATCTTTTCAAATTGTTGCAGACGCCCTTAAAGTTGAACCTCGCGCGAAGGGTGTTATGTCGGAACATGCATGCTCAATCAAACCTGTGATCACTAGGGATCGATGTCTTTTTTATTACTCTCAAGGGTTTTTTATACCTAACCAAATAATGTCTGCCACATGAAAGGTTGGAGTTAGTGTTGCTCAGAAGTTTGTCAATAGATTAAACTTCTCAATGGAAAAGTATTATTTGCTTCTGGGCCTTTTCGAATTTATCTCAACCTTCCCAACTTACAATCCTCTATGATCTATGTCATACATGCATATGATAGAAGCACATAACTGGGGAAGCATGCATTTGAATGATACATCATATTGCATTCTATGTTTTGCTCATATAGCTCAAGTGTCTTTACTTCCCTTCTCTGCATGACATAAGTAGAGAGCTTCTACCACATCACTACTCCGTCTCATTATGATCAAGTGTGCTCATAGGTGTGTGATGGCCTTGCATTTTATGGTTACATCTTGGGCAATGTGGTGCATTGGGTTGACTAAGTATTCCAGCTCATTGTTTGCCAAAACAACTTGAGATCCATTGATATAAAACCAGGGCATAATGTGCATGATATGTTAGTGGCCAGATGCCTATTGAGTTACCCCACTTCAGGGGTTTGGATTCATTTTCTGAGGCTTTCACCCCTTGAAAAGGTGTGGCTTTTATGGTATTGTCTTCTTTGATGGAAAAGGTCGATGAATGAATACGAAATTACGTGTCCAATTATATTGTTCTCTCTGGATTGGTATAATCACTTGTGCTTTTTCATTTTGATGTATCATTTGATAAGAAGGTTGTGGTGGCCCTAGGTTGTGGAGAAGGTCCATACCTCTCACCTTCGAATGGTGGCCTTGGTTTGATGGCGGCCATAGGTATTGCAAGATTTTATGACCTTTTCAGATTCACTGCAGGTGTGCAAGACATGGATTGAATAAGTTGTTTTGTGCTTATCATTGATCGGATTTTGGTTGACTGAATCTGGTTGAATGGATACTTTAAAAAGAGCTGAGTGTTTGCATTATTTGGAGGAAGCTACTACAATTGTAAGTTATTAACTTTCTTGTGTGTTCAGATGTTTTGTTATGTATGTAGACAAGAAGATGATGGCATCATATGGGGATTTCTGTTATCACAACTCGAATGGACAGATACTATGTTTGAAATCCTTGGTACATTTGCTTTTTGTTGGGTAGTGTTCTTTGAAATGCAATCATATCCTATGTTTCCAGAGCATGCAATGGTCTACTTGCCTCACATTTGAGTTGGGAGGAGTTGGAGTGATTCTAATGAGTTGTTCTCCTTGTTTGATTACCTAATCATCTATTGACTCATGATCTGACCCTTATTTCTATTCTAAAGATCACTTTAAGATGTGTTGCAGTGCAGGTAGGCAACCTCACAGTGAACAAGACTCCTGATAGGTATGGTACTCTCTTTGGAACACCAGAAGACAAAACTATAAGGGAGGAGAATATTGAGGTGTCTGCCATACCTCACTACGTAGTTGCTGATGTTGGCAGCTTATCCCACAATCCTACTAACACCCTTTTAGATGTCTTCTGCTTGAAAAAAATTATTAGGTACATTTACGGGGTGCCTCATTTAGATTTTCCTCATTATAAGTAAATGATTGACAGGTGTTGACGCTTCCTTGTGCACCTCACAAAAGGTTCATTTCACCATTATAAATGCATAGGGAATTAGGGGTTAAAAGGATGCCTTGCTCCTTTTCCTTCTAGGCTTTGAGAGGCAAAACTACGCCTAGCAAGAAATCTATTTTTTTGTAACCATTTGCATTGCACGAACGCCCCAACTGTTTATGCTCTATGTGTTAAGGACTTGACTCTCTTTGGCTTGACACACTGCCTGCTCAATGTTTTAGACAAGGATTTGGAGGAATGCTTTGGGGGTTTTCTGGTTCCAACAAAGTTATCTGATTCACAACCATTTAAAGTGTGAAAGTCCCAAAAGATTAAGTATTTGCCAAGGAAGAAATTCTCTGGTTTTGCAGTATCACTTAATGCAGTATAGGCTAACACATACAGAACTTCGCTTTGATTCCTTGGGACTCCTATAGATGCTCTTGTGAATGATGTGTTTCTTTAAATCCTCACATGTTTGGTGATCATGTCAACTCATCCTAGCTGTGCCTCAGGTTCCAGTCTCATATCATGAGTGCTTGATTTTTATATCAGTTGATTCCTCTTGATAGGGTTGTTTCCAACATAGACTTGGAAAAAACTCATTTTGGTACAAGGGTAGGAGTTTGAATTCAATGCTCATTTTGGCTGAGTTTTGTGATTGCCCTTAAAGAAGATACTTCAATTTGAGCTTGGTAGGTACAGAGTGCTTTCTAAGGTTGGGGGAGCTCACAATTGCACGGACACATTGGAATGCTAGGAGCGCTTAAATAGGTTTCTGTTAGTTCTTGGAGTTGCAGGTTTTGAAGCCCCACAAAGAAGTGCTACATGTGTTGGATTGGAAGACGGCTGACTCATTTAAACCACCTATGTCTGTGCATTTATCTTCCTCCTTGATGAAAAGCTTACAGGTTTGAAAGAATGAGAACTACACAACTCTTGCTACTTGCAAATGCATCTCTTTTGATTCCATTCTTATTAGTGCAAGTGGCTGCTTATTAGTAAAATTCCTGGGTTGTGTGCATATTGCTTATACTTTAAAATGTTCTCCATGATGTAAGCATGCATTATTTAAAAAGATATTTTCAGGGGAACATGCACATAGGGGATTGAAAGTTTCCATAACTGAACTAGTGTGAAAATTCTGAATGAGGGTTTTTTTTTTGCTAGGGAAGTGACTCTCTAGTTCCACATTCCTCATTTAAGGCTTAAATTCATTACAAATCAACACATTTAGACCTTCGGCATATTCTTCTTACATCCTATGGATGATTTTCTACTATGCCTTGCAGGAAGAGAGTTGGATAAGTTGTTTGAATCTCATGAATACTGGTAAAATGATAGGACTCATAAAGCTGCACTATTGTCTACTGATTTTATGAGCACAGAACACTCATGTTAAATTGCAAGCTTGATTGACTAGAAGCTTAGTATAAATGATGGCAGGACCATAGGCTACATTCATCTCATGCTTTACATTGCAAAATGTCCCACTCTCACTTGAAAATAACAGAGTATGGAATCATTGAGACATAAGGGATAGACACTCATGAGGGCTCCTTGTTTTGGGACTATGGTTTTTCTTTTCTTTGCAGGAGCAAGACAGTTTTTCATGCAGACTTCTCTCTAATAGAGAAAGTCTTGTGGCAATGGATGCCCCCTGAAGTGGAAACTAAAAATGGAATTAACATTTTTTGGCTGCTTCTTTTCAAAAATCAGTCTACTTGTTGTGTATGTTTAATTTTCAGGTATTGAGTGAAGGCACATTGGAAGGAGGCTGGGCTGACTGCCCCCCAAGGGGATTGTGTCGCTCAGCAATATGGAGTTGCAGACTTGAAGATTGAGGACTTGCTGATTCAAAGATTTGCAGCTTTGCACAATTCAGATTTGAACAATTGCAGAGTAGCTGAGCGGAAGACTCAAAACTTGGACCAGTCCAGCAATATATGCGTCTCATTTCTCAGCTTTGTCGAGGGCGACAAAGTCTAGAAGGAGGAGGGTGTTGCTACAAGGGTTGCCCATAATTTTTCTCATGCTATGGCATCCTTTAGTCCTCATGAGAATAACTTCTTTTTGTAAATTAGGAGATGTCCATGTGAACACTCTCCTAAAACCACTTTTTGATAATTCCCCTAAGTCTAAGGTATTGAAGCCTTCTCTTGAAAAAACTCCTTTTTGAGCAAACATAAAGAAAGCCCACGTAGAAATCTCACGCGCTCTCTCTCTCTCTCTCTAGGTGGTTAGCTTTTTTGAAATTCCCATATCACAAAAGATTCTCTTTTTGATTTAGCACATGTGGTCTTTTGACCACATGTTTTATTCACATATGCCTCTCTTCTTCTCTATATAAAGAAGAGACTCATTTGTAAAAGGGGGGTCCCTTGGCCATGGCCTTGGCCTCCATTTTGGTAATGGAAGAAGGTGTCATTTGTTACTCTCTTGCCTCCTTGTGTGCAATGGCGCTGGTCTTGGTGTATGGATTTGCAGGTGAGTGTGCATGGTTGGGAGGATGTTCCCCTTTGCTCCTTGTGACGTTGGCCATTGTTGCCATTGGTCCATGAGCGTGGGTGAACCTCTCCTCTCATTCTTTGCCCCAACTTGGAGAAACCTCTCACTTCCATGTGAGGCGGTTAGGGTTTGTTGCTCCCCTTTTCTCAACAACACACCCATAAAGTAGTGAGTTTTTCTAGGATTTCTAGGGGTGTGACTTTGAGGACACTTTGTGGCTATGTACGTTCCCATAGTAGTAAGGCTTTGTGATCGGTTTGGAGCTTCTTATATTCTTTGTTGATCCTATCATAATCGTCAAGTATTTGCACATGATCATCCAATAGGACTTGCATGGTCTCAGAGGGGACGGCTTTGAATCTTCTCGGACTTAATGGTTCATCAGGTCTATCCACCGCAGCTTTGAAGTTCTCACAATTTTGCTCTTCTAGCCTTTGGTTCTCTTCTTTGGTGGTTGCGAGATGTCTTCGTTAAAGTTCCATATTTCGTGTTAGTGTGGCATTCCATACTCTTTGAGCATGTAGAAGATTTTTGACATCTGTAAGGAATTCTTTAATCTTTTGTTTGGATTCTAACTCGAAGGAGTGGTAAGCCTCACATAGTTCTTGATTGCATGCATTAAGGGAAGCATTCTCAATGGTCAAAGAATTTAACTGTGCCTGTAGGTGTGTGGTAGTTGTTGGTGTAAATCACAAGCCTACACATTTGGCTTGGAAGATATCATGAAGACTCTACATGCATGAAGAATCATAGGAACATATGCTAGAGATTACTTACCACTTTACCTCATTGTAAAAGTCAATTTGACTTAGAATCTTTTGTAATCACCTACCCAAATGATTCGTGGAAAAGGTAGATCACTTGATTGAGAGAATATCTCCAATTTTTTAGAAGCTTGATTAGAGGGAGCCAAGAATTTGAATTTGAATTCAAATTCTTACACATTTCACATAAAAGGTGAACATGAAAAGTCGCGATGAGAGATATCACTCCCAAGCTTCATTCTACTGTCATTGAGTGTGTGTGAGGACTACTCCATAGCCTACACCTCTCTACACCATTAGGCAATGCTATTCATGCCAATGGAATTGTACACAAGTGTTAATTTATAGATACATTTACTTTTTTCATCTCTGTATTCTCTGCTAGTCTACTCCAAAGTCTGTCAACGTGTCAAGGGCATATCTCAGTCAATACTCCACCAAATTCAGTGATTCAAAGCTTGTTGGATTCAAATCAAAGTCATCTACATGTTGACAAAGTTTGAAGTGATTTCAATGAGCCAATTCAGAGAAATCGTCGTCGAGGTTCTCACTGGTCTATCTCTGCTACAGTCCTAAAAAGTCGGGGGTATACCAAATCTTGCTAAATTAATTTCTCTTAGCATAGTTCATTATTTTACATCATTCCACTTGCAAATGTTAGCTTACTAAGCTAATTGAATACCCCTAGAAGGAACTTTATCAATTGCTACTGTGCTGGTCACACTGAGCAAAACATTGAGCAGGTGTCAAGACCAAAATAGAAAGTTTTCTTGACTTTGTGACTTCCAAAGTTATCTGTTTTGATTCAATCATTACACACTTCATTTCCAAAGGACATAGGCCATTTCTTGGTGTCATTGGAAAGCTAAGGGAGTTTACTAATCAAGTCTGAAGCTAAAGAGGGCTGGTACAAAGCAGGTTTTAGCAGTGCCTACTCAATCTCTTGGATCATCCATCCATCTTTCCCAACAGTGGTATTAGAGCAAATAAGATAAAATGGGAGATGGTTTTCCTTCATTCATTGATAAATTGGACAGGAAGACCTATCAAGCTTGGTCTCTAAGGATGATGAACTACTTACAAGGAAGGAGTCTCTATGGATACATCTTAGGAGATGAGGAATTGGCCTCATTCAAAGCAAGAGGTTTGCCAACCAAGGAGGAGCAAGAAAAACTCAACACATGGTGTGCAAGGGATGCATTGGCAAGGTCTTATCTACTCAACTCTATATCTGACTTTCTTTTACCTCATATCAGAAATTGTAAGACTTCCCAAGAGACTTGGGAAACCTTGTCATCATATTTTTCCTCCAATACAAGGGCTAGGAAAAATCAGTTGTGGATTGAATTCACAACACTAAGGAAGCAACCTAAGCAAGCTGTTTCAGAATTTGTGACCAAGATCAAAGATGTTGCAGATGAGTTAGCAAGTATAGGAGAAGAGATTGACGAGGAACAAATTGTACGGCAGTTAATCAATGGGATCAAGGCTGATGACAAGTGGGAAAGCTTCACCACTGCAATGGATCTCTACATGGACATGCACACTCCAGATCTTACAACTCTCATGGGTCAACTATTCACACATGAAGCAAAGCTTACCAAGAGTGGAGATACTACCAAAGGTAACAACTCTTCTGCCCTATACACTGATAAGAAATCTAAGGATAAAGGCAAGAGTAAGAAGGTGGAAGATGAATGCTCTACCTCCCAAGCCAACTATGTAGGGAGAGATAGATCTTCAAGAGGTAGGGGCAGAGGAGGTAAGCAAGGTCGGGGGAGACCCTATAACTCATCACCATGTAACATTTGTGGTTTATCAAATCACACCACAGATGAGTGTTTCAGGAATTACAAAAATTAGAGAGGAAGAGGCTACCAAAGAGGTGGATACTCTCAGTCTAGAGGAAGGTTCAACCATCACCAAGGCCACAACAACAATTATAACAACAACTACAACAACAATTACAATGGCAACTACCAAGGAGGATTCAAAACTAGAAGGGACTACAACAACTACATAGAAGAGCAGGATGACTCTCTTCTGATCATGAACATGACTTCAAAGACAGGTACAAATGATGATCACTTATTTTATATTGATTCAAAATGGTTAGTTGGTTGTAACCTGAAAATCGTCAAGGAAGCTATAAACTTCCTTGCATGCAACACGCTCCAATAAATGGTCAGTGATTGGAAGCCGATAGCTATGTGTGATCGTGGTAGCATTAACATTTTTAACGTTAATACACACTCGCAAGTTTTCGTTCTTCTTAGGCACCACTACAATAGAAGACACCCATTCAGTATGTTCAATCTCATAGATAAATCCAGCTTCAATCAACCTGTCGATTTCTTCTTTTATTTTAGCTGTGTAAGTGTCATTATATGTGTAGGGCTTTTGTTTGGTGGGTTTGGCATCAATAGTCATGGGAATCGTATGAGAGCAAATTTTTGGATCTACTCCCTTCCAGTCTCTATAGTGCCACGCAAACATGTCCCTATATTCCCTTAATAGAGCTACAAGCTCTGCTTCTTCTTTTGCACTTAGGTCATCTCCTATGTATGTGCATCTCTCTTCGTTCTCTTCAATGTTGACTACAATCTTTTTGGTCTTTTCTTTATTGTCATATGCTTCTCCTGTTGTGGCCTATCTCTTAGCCATTTGTACCAAGATTTTTCGGTCCTCAACTTCATATTTCTTGAAATTTTCTGGCACTTCAAACAATGATTCCTCCTCTTCTTATTTCACTTCTTGTCTTTTCTTTTTCTTTTGACCACCTTCACTTCCATCCTTTGAATTTACCGTTTTGATGCTTATGAGAGTTTCTTCTTCTTTTTTTGTAAATACTCCTAGGTCTTCTAGATAGTGCTTCTCTGAAATAAAGCAACTATCCATCACGATGGACTCTAGATCGCCATCATTCTCTTCTTCTTCTACTAAGTCACTAGGGTCACATTCTTCTAGCATGTCTGATGGTAGCTGTAACTTCTGGAGCCTCCGTAGTAGACTCTCTCGAGGGACCATCTCGAAGGCTTTGCGGAAATCCACATCCACGATGTATCAGGTGAACTTTTGGAATGCCTATAGATTGAATCTTCTTGCTCCTTGTGGATAGGATTCCGTTGTAGGGGTGGTACATCTTTGAAGGTGTAATCCTTCAAATTGACCTTGGTTGTGACCCCTAAGCACTGAGAAAATAAGGAGTTGGTTCCCCAATCCTATACAACTTGCGGTTGTCGTAGGAAGGGTCTTCCTAGATCATTTCATAGGTATTCGTTTTACCAAAGTCACATATAGCAAAGGTGTGCTCAAACTCTACCACCCAAGTGGTGAGAGTTATCCTTTCTAGCAATCCTAGAGGTATTTCCACATGGCCATCAGCCAACTTCATTCTAGTTGGTCTTAATGCGGGTTTATCCCATTGCTTCCACAAGGAGGTGGTTGCAATAGCAACACCAACACCTGAATCTATGATCGCTTCGGTTGTGTAACCTTGGTACGTGATCGAAAGATAAGTACTACCTTCTTCACCTTCGCACATGTCCCCTATTTTGTCTAGAGGTATTATTTGGTACTTTCTGTTTAGAGCCTACTTTTGGCATTTTGGAATCAAGTTCTGGAACTTGATTCGCCACATGTTTCCATAACTCAGGTTTTACTTTGAGCAGCTCTTCTAGAGTGAGATGACACTGAACCTTAGTGCTCTTCATGACTTCAGTGTTTCTTGGAACCACCGAGTCCTCATTTCTAATCACTATTGTGGGAGCTCTGACCTGGAGAGATTCAGATTCCCATGGGCCTGTGAACTATGGCAACTCTTGTAAAGAGTTGGATTCACATTCTAACCTTTCTTCTCCTTCTTGCTCCACTTGGTCTTCAGAAATAGATGGAATTTCTTGTGGAAACTGAACGTGAAGGTCATCAATCTCAACAATAGGCAGGGGAACATCCTTCTCCTTGGCCCATTTCTCTTCTTGTATTTCCCGCTCATAAGGGTAAGGTCGTGATAACCCTAATCGTTCTCTAGTGCAGGTATGAGACGGATGATCTCCACCGCAAAGTGTGCAACTTCCTAACATTGGCACACTCAAGGAGGAGTTCTGGTAGTTCCTTTGTCCTTGTACTCCTAATTTCTTCGCCACTAATGCTGCCACTTCCTCCACATGACTCGAACTAGAAATCTCATTGCTTCCTCTATCCTCAGATTTGGTAGGATCTTGTGTGATTTTGAGATCCTTAGCTAAGTTGTCTTCCAAATCTATGCATTCTTAAAGACACTCACTCAGAGTTTGCAATCATTTTACGTATACTAACATTCTCAATGTTCCATTCGTTAGACCTTCTAAAAATAAGGATATCATTTTCTATTGAGAAGGTCTCTCTGTCATAGGGAATTGAGTTACGTATTGATTAAATCTTCATGCTGCTTTTTTTACTGTCTCATTAGGAGCTTATTTGACAATATGTAGTAAGGATGATGAATTGTGCTTGATCCCTCGCTTAGTGAATTCCCAAATACCTTCTTGGAAGAAATGTTCGATATGGCCAAAGCAACTTGGATCCAAGGATTGAAACCAAGTTATGGCTATTCCCGTGAGGGTTAGCCCAAAGGATTCATATTGCACGAAAAAGTCATCCACTTGCTCCGCTCGCAGCACCTGCTTGAATTCTGCAATGTGGTCATACGACTCTCCTGTGCCATCGTAATGATTTCGCATACATTTGGCCAGTTGGATTGGTCTCAGTCTTCTGTCAGGCTCTAGGGATCGAATTATGATGGGGACACCTTGGGGCGGTTCTGTCCCAAAGGTGGGTCTATTCATATTTCCCATTCCCTGGTTAGTTTGGTTGTGGGAGTTAATTCCTGGCATGGTGGATTGCACCTGAGGTCTGTTTGGTATACTACATTGACTCGTTTGTCCTAATGTTGCTCTAGCACAATGGTGAGAACCACGTTAAGAAGCTTCACCTCCTTAATGTCAATCCGAGGGAGAGGTAGGAGTGATATGAAGATCGTGAACGTGAGATGATGTGAGAGTGAAGGTGAGAAGCACAAAGATGCACACACACATACACACACACAATGAAGAGACAAGCAAGACACAATGGAAGGTGGGAAATTAGCTCTATTACTCAAGAATACTCTTACAAGCTCAAACTAGCTCTATGCTCACACTAACCAAAATGAACCAACCTCAAAAATGAGCTCTCTAGCTCTTTTTATAGTTTCTAGACTAGTTTTGACCGGTTTCACATCTAGTGACCGGTATAGTTAAAAAATAGGTCCTAGAGGCTATTTGGAAGGGTAAACGATGTCTAAAAATAACGAAAATTGGTACGAGCATTCTTCCTAAGCTCCTCAAGCTCGAGGACTCCTCGGCTTGCACAAAATGGAGCTATGGATTACAAAATGGGGTTTTCTATGATACATATGTTACAATTAGTGATAACAATCACTGTTGAATGTTTGGAGAATTAATAAGAAATATATTTGTTTGAAAAATTGATCCGCCTGGCTCCTTGCTCCTTCTTTACATGCTTCCGTGGCGTCTGTGCCTCTGGCTGCTTCCAACACCCCCCTCCCTCTCGCTTCTGTCGTCCCTGACAGAACCTTGTTGTGAGGTCTGCCGGATGTAGTTCTGTAGGAGGTCTTGAGCGAGGGTGTGCTCTGATATACGAATGCCTCGGGCTAGATCAGCCTCGAGTTTCTCCCAGTCGATAGGTTGCGGCTCGTCTGGTGGTGGGAGCTGATAATGTGTGGAGTACACCATTCGTTCATAGGCGAATAATTGCAATAAGTGTGTGGGCCTGCTTATAAATACCTCTGAATGGTACTCCCAAAAGCCGGTGGTGAACATTTCTTCGAATGTTTGCTTGTAGCATGCCGGCAGGTATTTGATTCTGTAGTGCCAGGCATAACACACCCGTAGCGATGGCGTTGTGCTCATATCATAGACTAAATCAAAGTTGCCATGCTCAAAGCCCGGGGTGTTTACATGGGGAGCCTTGACGCGTCGGAAGACTTTAAAGACCATTTGCATCATGTCAAAGATTTTGACAGTCATGTGCGCGGCAACATCATCCATATGTTTTAATCGAGGGAGCCAGTGGCGGATCGTCGCCATCATGTAGCCTACTGTGGGTAACTCTATTGGTGGCTTGAAATAGGGATAGTTCAACCAATCTTGGCACTGCTTATTGTTTTGTACCTTAATAGCGAATGCAGTCCAAGAGCGCCGTCGTGGTACTGGTCCCCAGCATGGGTTAAATTTTAAGTGCAGCGGCGCTTTTACCCACGTGCTCATCATCTCTGGATAATTTTGCAATCAATCTTTACGCCAGTCTGGTTGAAGGATTTCACCTCTCTGCGCCCTTGGTGGCAAGTCCTCTGGCTCGAATTGAGTGGCCTGCGTTGGTTTCATACCTGTTTCTTTCTCTATGGCTAACTGGTATTCAGCCATTAACATGAAGTACGGTTTATATTGGAGCTCATGCCCAGATATGTATCGTCTCGGGGCCAATTGAGCAAAGAATGGTGACTGTAAAATTTTCTCTTCAATTATGGCCATGGCATGTAGCTGTGCCTCTACTCTGGCCGAGTGTGTCGTTCCGAGTTCTTCAACTGTCTTCATCCACGCGGGGGTAGGTAATTCATAGGTCATCTGGCCTTCGGCCGTGACACGTCCGCCTGGGATGGGTATCGGTTCATATGCCTCTTCAAATGTCTCCTCCACTGGGATAGTGACGGTTTCTTCCTCAGCTGGTAGCTCAGGTGGGGAGTCTGGCCTTGGTGGTGCTTCATAGAACTGCAATTCTAGATTCAAGGTTTGTTACTTGGGCCCGGAGTGCGTTGAGTTCCTCTAAAATTTCAGGGGCAGGGTCCGCAAGTGCTGGTAATTCTGCTGCTGCGTGTACTTGTTGTGTTGTCGGTTCTCTGAGCTGTAGCAGCTTGTGATCTTCTTTTAACTTTTGGTGCGCTTCGTTCATACGATCATAGTCCTCGAGCAATCTAACATGGTCGTCTAGCAACATCCGCATCGACTCGGATGGGATTGCCTTGAATCTGCTCGGACTTAGTGGCTGTTCTGGATGATCTAAAGCCGCCTCCAAGTTTTCTCTATTCTGCGCTTGGAGTCTCACATTCTCCTCCTGGGCTGCGGCTAAGTGTTTTCTTAGTAAGCCCATATTTCTAGTGAGCGTTGCATTGCGGACGGTCTGGGCTCGAAGTAGGTTGTCCAAATCCGCGGTGGCCTCTTTTGTTTTCTCCTCACTTTCTAGTTCTAATTTGTGATAGGCCTCTCGTAAATCTTGGTATCGGCTGTTCAGTGAGGCGTTCTCAATTGATAACGAATTAAGCTGCGTTTGTAATTCATTCGTCGTTTTCTGCAGCTGTTGATAGTTGGTGCCGAGTGATGCAAACTCATCGCGGACTTGCGTCATGCATGTGAACATGTGTTGAAATGCGGTGTCTATGGTGGGCGATAGTAGTAGTGAAGTGCTAAATGAGGATGCAGTGGGAGTAGATGCAGTGGGAATGGGAAATGGGGTTGGGACAGTGGATGCAGTGGTGATTGTGGAAAATTGTGACGTGCCTAAATATGAGGGTGCTGTGAGTGGAGTGGGTGGTGGTGAGGTGGATGGTGATATGTCCATGCCATTGGACGTGTTTAGTGTTCTGACTGTGAAAAGTGGTGTGATTGTGGGTGGTTGTGTAGGTGTGAATACGGGATTTACAAATGTAGAGTAGTTTACAAGGGGGATGGTTGGAGTGGCTTGGTGACACGGGGAAATGGGGGTTATGGTAGGTTGGGGAGGTGAGACTGGTGAGAAGGTTAGTGGGGTTAGAAAGGGGAATGGGGTTCTTAGAGGTGGGGGAAACGCTGGGAAGGATGAAGGGGTGAAGGGGTTAACATATGGATGCGGAGGGTTGGGTGTGGGCATGGTGGTATGAATGGTTAAGGCAAAGGGTGTGGCTATGTTGCCTTGTACAGGTGTGGATGTGGGTGAAGCAGGTGGGTGTGTGGGGGATACGGGATGGGTTGGTGAAAGATGAGGTGAGAGAGGAGTAGAAGGGGTGGATGTTATTTCGAGGATAGTGGTGGTATGTACAACAGTGGTACGTGGTGGGGAATCTACAAGGATGGGTTCTGCGGTCAATGAACTTTCGGGGGCGAGGCGTGCCTCCCTGGCTTGTGCTGAAGACTGAGCTCCTGTTGGTACGCGAATATATTCTCCGGGTTTTGAAAGTAGTCGCACTCGGCGGGGGTCAAACTGTGGTAGTTGCTTCCTTTGTAAAAACCTGAGTGCTTCATGGGAGCCTACTGATTTGACTAATTCTCTGAACCCTCTGATGTATGCGTCTTCGAATCCTCCGGAGATGAGTTCCTGTTCAATTAATGCCTGGCTCTCCTCTTCAGTTAACTTCTTCCGTGCCCAGACTTTCTCCATCGTTCGATATAATTTCTTTATGGCCAGCGTGTACGCTGCGGCTTCAAAAGTCTCATCTTCATATGTGCTGGTTTCACCGTGTGCGTCAGTTTGTTGGCCTTGGCCATCTGTGTGTCCGTCATGTGAGCCCTGGCTGGCTTCATCGTCGCCTTCCTCGTCGTCTGTTTCGGTTCTCTCTTCTTCAGAGCTCGACACAGCTTGTCCCTGTGGCAGATCTCGTGGTGTGGTAGGGTAGCTGGGGCGTTCATATTCCTGGGAGAACAGTTGTGCTTCTGAATACTGGAATTCATTTGAGAATGCATCACGCATCTCAAAATCAAAGGTCGTGTTTATTGGGTCGGCCTCCATATGTGGTGTCGGGAAAGAAAACGCTTCCGCACCAATAGTGGTGGGAGCTTCTGATGTTGTGGTGGTGGGTTCTGTGGTGGCAGCTACCTGAGGTGCAGCGGTACTAGTGGTGCCCTCCGTAACCACTGGTCTGGACAACCTTATGCGAATAGGTTCTACTGTGGGAGCTGCTTCTGTCTGTGGTCGCTCTGGAGAGGGTTGTGGTGATGGCGACTCTGGCACTTGAAGGCAGGGGATGGTGCCTCTCATGCGCTTACCTGCCCGTGTTCTACTGGGCTTTCTGGCTTTCTTCGTCGTTCCTTTGAATGTCTTCAACTCCTCTCCTGTTAATGCACGCTCGATGGGCAAGTCATAAGCTAAGCACATATAAACAATTCTGGTCAGCGCACAACATCCATTAAGCACCTTCTTGCGCTCCCATCTGTGCTGTGCCAGATACATTTGATCTATGATCCAGCTTTCCAGATCAACAGTTTGAGGTCCCGTGCATGCCAAATATAATCCGAACTAGATTCGTTTATGGGGCATGGTAAATCTGTCCTGAGCTGGAAATGCGAAATGTTGCATGCATATCCTTAGTGGCTTCGACAGCTCAGGTGTAATTGCCGAAATCTCCTCCCACTTCGTGACATCCCCACGTTTCATCGGTTCTGGAATTAATCTCTCTCGATCTGTGGGAGTGTGGGTGCCATGAATTTTGATGGCCGCTCTGATTAAATCCTTAGATAGGTAAAACCTTTTGTAAGGTGGATCATCCACTAGAGTAGGCAATATGAAGGTTCCTGGGATGTCCTTATTCTCTGATGCCAGTAAGGTAGTGATTAAGTAATAGCACCTGTAAAAATCCGGTTTGGGCAGAGGATCACTGAAATACTCTGTGAAGCCTGCTCTGGCCCAAACATGAGTTAAATCATGGGTGCTCTGTAGGGCTTCGAACTCTCTGGAGAAAAACTGGTATTTTCCCCACGTGCGGTCATCAAATGTCAGAGAGGATTCAAAAATAAAGTCCGCATCCGCAAGGGGTCCTGCAAGGCCCTGAAACCAATGAGAGTTCCTGTGTATCTTTTCGGTGTAGCCCATGGGTGGGTTGTCGATAGGCATGGGCCCTGGAAATCCCTGAAATTCCGGCGGTGGAGCAGTCGGGTGGGATTCTGCTCGTAGCACGTTGAGTGGTACTGCCGCTACGCTGGGGCCTGCTCCTGATGTTCCTTCGTCGGTTTGCATGGTGATTGGTGCGCTAGTGAGAAAGATCTGCTACAAAAGATTAACACATTAGCATGGAAATTAATTATGATCCCATTAAAGTGAGACCGCAATCCCTTTCCATAACTGATGTGTAACCCGTGTAGCCTAGTGACGTGATGTGATGCATGCAATGCTTTTTGCAGCCCTAGTGCAGGTCTCTAGACACCTATACGTTTCAGATTATGCATACATTTCTTGATGAGATTACGAGTGATGTGTGATGATGGTGGGTGAATTTATACAAGGTTTAAAGGTTAGTGATTTAGTACAAGGTTGTATGTTAGTCGGGGGGGTAGTTTTATCAGACATGGGGTTAGGGGGAGACGGTTGGACACGTTTCGGTATCCATTTCCTAAGGATCTTGGAGTGGGTGGAGGGTTTCTGCTGAGGTTCAAAGGGTGGTGTCGGGTGTGGTGGTATCGAGGGATGAAATGAGTTATGGGGGTTATATATTACATGGCTTATGGGTTGAGCTACGATACATGGTTTGGGTACCCAAATCTGCGTGGGTGTGGGTCGATTGATAAGATACTTCTTGGCGATCCAAATCTGTCGAATGCTCGGACCTGTAGGAGACTGTCGAGGGGATGGTGGATACTGATTCTGTTTCTGCCTTGCCTTTTTCTTGTCGATCTCTGCCTGGTTGGAGTTCTTCGGTGCTTTTTGTCCTTTTGGCACCCATATTTGTCTGGTGCCGCTTCCTTTCGGTGGCCTAAACTGCTTTCCGTGTTGTTTCCTCCGATACTGCAGTCGGTCTGGGTTCCTTTGTCGTGGTTGACTCTGTTGTTGCTGGGGTTGAGAGGTCGGATGGACACTCTGCTTTGGAAAAGAAGGGAGATCCAACACTTGCGTGACCTGCCCATTAGGAAGTGATGCCTTATTTAACTTTAATCTAGGCCAGTCCGCAACAAGTTTGGAAGGATGAGCACCGCAGGGTGTCGTGCTCATTTGGCCGCTGATGCAACCCACCTGACCGCAAATTGTGCCCATCTGCCCGCTGATTGTGTCCATCTGCCCTTGTGGATGGGTAACTGTCTCTTCTAGTTTGCAGGAAGTCCGAGGGAAGATCTCCTGTCGTCCTTCTGATTGACAACTGTCCATAGCCAAGCTCGAGTGGGTTGGTGTAGACGTACCGTGACTGAGCTGATCAAAGATCTTCCGGTCTTCCGTCGCATGCATTTCATAGGGTCTAGGGTCACAACCGTCAAGCGGAATGCCGTTAGGGAAGTCAAGCGGTATCACTCGCTTCTGCTCGAAGGTTCCAATCTGTAAGGAGCCTTGTCTAAGATTTAGGTCCACTGAGTGATCGTATAGCCAATCTTGGCCAAGGATTAGGGGTTCTATCAGGTCGTCATCATGGCACACTAGTAGCTTAGCTGTCATCGTCATATCCTTAATGAGGATAGGAAGGTCCATCTCACCCATGCAAGGGGTTTCCATGCCTCCTAGCCCTATGAGGTATGCTTCAATTGGCCGCATTTCTATTCCTGAATCCTTATAGTGGGACCATCTAATCGCACTAGTCGCAGCACCTGAGTCAATTAAAGCCCTGAGTTCTTGGCAAGGGTTGCCGTGCTCTAGCCTAACCGTAATGAATGGTCTCCTATCCACTATGCTAGGATGAGTGGTTGACTTTACTTGACACATGGCCATGGGATATCTGGGTGATGTTTCCAGATGGTTATAATGTTCTCTCCCTAGTCCTTGTCTTCTTAGCTTCATGCGCTTGATGCGTTCTATGGCTTCTGCCTGCGCTTCAGCTCGTATTCTATTTTCTTCCTCCTTACGCTTCTTTGCCAACGTGAGTCGTCTAAGCATATCCTCAGTAAGAGGTTCTTGATATAACCTGACTCTACAGCCACTAATGTAATTAGGCATTATATCTCCTTCTAAGGTGGCTAGCTGTACTGCTCCACTTGTCGAAAGTCTGTTAATGATCATAGGTCCATAACCTCGCTTTTCTAACTTTCGTGCGTGCTGTTTCAGCGTATATACTAGAACTAAATCTCCTTCTTTTAGGCCTTTATCTTTCACATGTGCATCAAAATATGCTTTCTGTCGCTTCTTTGCTGCGTATATTCCTGCTGTTGCCCTCAGCCTTGTTTCTCCTAATCGTTCCAAGTCCACTATTCTTGCTGATAATTCATGGCCGGTCCACTGATGTTCTTGTGCAACCTTAAGTGTCGGTATCAAGAAGTCCAAAGGAAGCACTGCATTCTGACCAAAAACCATCTGAAAGGGAGTTGCATTGAGTACGGTCTTGTAGGCCACTCGATATGCCCAAACAGCGTGGTGTAACTGTTTGTCCCAATCTGAACGTTTGTTGTTCACGAGTTTCGTCAGTACGTTACAAAGTATCTTGTTAGTGCTTTCAGCCTGACCATTGGCCTGAGGATGATATGGTGCAGATTTCTTGTGAATCACCATAAAATCCTGTAACAAATATTCAACGACTTGGTTTAGAAAGTGAGTGCCTCGATCGCTCACTAACTCTATAGGCAGTCCATATCTTGTAAAGACATTTTCAAATAAGAATTTTGCAGTCGTGTGAGCATCATTCTTTTTTGTGGCTTTTGCCTCTACCCATTTCGTAAGATAATCTGTGGCAACAATAATGTATTCCGCATGTGTACCTTTTGCAGGGGGGTTAATGGGTCCTATAAAGTCTATACCCCACTTAGAAAATGCACGTCCGCCCATCATGGGTTTCAATGGCATTTCATCTCTGCGAGTAGGAAACTGAGTTCTTTGGCACACATCACATCTCTTGACATAGGTATGAGCATCCATGTGAAGAGTGGGCCACCATAATCCTGCAAAGAGGATGGCTTTGATTACCCTATCGGGTCCAAAATGACCTCCTGCAACACCTTGGTGTGCAGTCTCTAATATGCTAAGATAATCGCTCTCATGAACACATTGTCTTAAATATCCATCTCGTCCTCTTTTGTACAAATTATCGCCAATAAGTGAGTAGTCTTGAGCTTCCTGCTCTAGACTGCGTTGTCGAGCTAAGGTCATGTCTTGAGGGAATGTGTTCGTCCTCAAGTAAGTCACTAAAGGTTCACTCCAGTCTGGTGTGAGAGACACGTGATATAGGGTAGCATGCTCTACTGGTGGTCTTTCACAACACACGTTGCATTCCTTACACAACTTGTAGACATCTGCTTCCATCGTAGGCCAAAATACTCCTAATCTTTGCAGAGTCTGTAATGTCCGACGTTTTGAATGGTGTTGCTTTAGTGCACCTACGTGTGCTAATTGCAACCAATTCGCATGCTCTGATTCATCTACACAACAAGCAAGAATCTTTTGATTATCCTGTTTATATATGCTTCCTGCCATTATTTGGTATCTCTGAGACTTGGTAATCTCTCCTTCTTTGATCTTTATCCTAGGATTCTTGGGTCCGTATGTGAGAATAGGGACTATAGGCTTAGCCCATTCTGGTGCTATCTCAAGGTTAAACAAGTATGCATCTGGTAATTCATCGGCTACTCCTTGAGGAGCTTCTCCTGAGGTTAATCTCGAAAGGTGGTCAGCTCTAAGATGTGTCTTTCCTTTCCTAACTACCACTTCAAAATCATACTCCATTAGTAATAGAAACCAACGTATCAATCGTCCTGTGTTACATGGTTTGTTGACTAAATATAATAGGGCTTGATGATCTGTAAAGAACTTGAATTTGTTGGCCAACAAGTAGTGCCTAAACTTCTTTACTGCATAAATCATCCCTAATCCTTCTCGTTCCGTTGTGGTGTAATTTCTTTCTGCTGCGTTCAATTGTCTGCTTGCGTAAGCTATGGGGAGATCTATGTTACCTTCATTCGTGGGTTGTGCTAACACGCATCCTATGGCGTAATTGGATGCATCCACATGTACATGGAATGGCTTACTCCAATCTGGGGTTGTCAATATAGGTGCTGAGCACAAGCGTCGTTTAAGTTCATTGAATGAATTTTCACATTCATCTGTCCATTCAAAATTGGTTAAAAGAGAGTACAAAGGCTTGGCTATGATTGCATACATGTGTATGAATCTCCTATAATAACCAAAATGGCCCATAAATGCCTGTACCTCTTTCACATTAGTTGGTCTTGGTAATTCTGCAATTACTTTCACTTTTTCCTCGTCCGTAGAGATTCCATTTTTTGACACAATGTGTCCTAGAATTTTGCCTTGTCTGACCATGAAAACGCATTTTTCTGGGTTCAAACAAACCTGATACTCTCGACATTTGTCAAATATTTGTCTTAACTCTGGGATATGTGTCTGCCTTACATTTGAATGAGCACATAAGTCATCGACGTAAACTTCCAAGCTCTTGCGTAAGAATTCCTTAAAAACATGACACATGAGTCGCTGGAAAGTGGCGGGTGCATTTGTTAAGCCAAATGGCATCACACGAAATGCAAATATGCCCCATTCAGTGGCAAAAGCCGTCTTGTGTTGGTCTTCTGGAGCAATGGCTACTTGGTTATAGCCTGAGAATCCATCAAGAAAGCTGTAAACTTCCTTGCCTGCAACTCTTTCCAATAGGTGTTCTGTGATAGGAAGAGGATAGCTATCTCTAATCGTGGCGGCATTAACTTTTTTAAGGTTAATACACACACACGCAATTTGCCATTCTTCTTGGGCACAACCACAATGGGGGATACCCATTCGGTGTGTTCAATTTCGTAAATGAATCCTGCTTCTATCAGGCGATCTATCTCCTCTTTAATCTTCGCAGCGTAGTTATCATTATACGTGTACGGTTTCTGTTTTGTCGGTTTTGCATCTGGAGTCATAGGGATTCTATGAGAACATATATCTGGATCTACTCCTTTCAAGTCTTTGTAACTCCAAGCAAAAACATCTCTATATTCGCGCAATAGGGCAACTAACTCTTCTTCTTCTTCAGTCGTCAAATCATGCCCTATGTATGTACACTTTTCTTCTTCTCCTTCTATGGCAACTATTACTTTCTTGGTTTTCTCTCGGTTATCGTATACTTGTCCATCATTCACCTTTCTATTAGGCATTCGAACCATGATTCTTCTATCTTTGATTTCATATTTCTTGAAGTTCTCGGGTACTTCAAATAAAGATTCTTCTTTTTCTGACACGGTTTCTCTCTTCTTTCTTTTCTTTCCTTCACTCTTGGTAGTCACTTCCGTGGCTAATCTCACTTCATTCGTAATTTCCTCGTGTCTTTGAGGGTGAGTCTCTACTTCGTAGAAATATTCTTCCTCTGATGTAAAGGGTGGGTCCATGATAATTGATTCTAAATCAAAATCGCTCGCATCCTCAAATGCATCAGTGTTCGGTTCACACTCTTCTAAGATTGCATCGCCCATGATTGGCTCTATCGTAAAAACTGAAATGTCATAGCCATCCTCGTCACAGTGGGGTGTCCATTGTTCTTCATTGATGGCTACATCCATGGTTGCTAGTATTTCTGCCCAACCATGGGGTTCAAACTCCTCGTCTGGGAATACTACAGGTGCATAAGCTGGATCTTGAAGGGTTCGTGGATGTTGTTCTGCACCTAAGGTCCTTGCTTCTAATCGCTCTTCCTCTTGTTTGGCTACTTTACACATCCATAAATGGGTATCCTCATGCAACCAAGAAGGAGCTGATTCTAATGAGTGCACGGATTCCGTCTCTACTGGTGTCTTATGGATGGTATTCCATTGTATTGGGGGTACATCTCTGTGTGAATAGTCTTTAAGGTTGACTTTGGTAGTCACTCCTAAATGTTGCAAGTACAAAGAATTAGTTCCCCAATCTTGTACAATTTGCAACTGACGCATGAATGGTCGTCCCAATATCATCTCATACGCATGATTTTTAGCAAAGTCACAAATGGCGAATGTATGCTCAAATTCCACACCACAAGTGGTGAGGGATATGCCTTCTAGTAAGCCTAATGGTTTTTCTATGTGTCCATCAGCCATTTGTAGCTTCATCCTGGTGGGTCTGAGGGCTGGCTTACCCCAACGTTTCCATAAAGCGGTAGTAGCGATGGCTACTCCGGCTCCTGAATCTAAGATGGCTTTCGTGGTGTAGCCCTGATGGGTTATTGGAAGATATGTGTTACCTTCCTCTCCTTCGCTTACGTCTCCAATCTTTTCCACAGGTATCTCTGGTACCTTTTTATGTGATCCTATCTGAGAGGGTGTGGTAGCTAGCTCAGGGAATTGATTTGCTACGTGCTTCCACAATTCTGGTTTCACCTTTAACAATTCCTCTAGAGTGAGATTACACTGTACTTTCGTGTTCTTGATCACTTCCGTGTTCCTAGGGATCACTGATTCTTCATTCCTCACTATTATCGTGGGTGCTCTCATACTAATAGACTTTGCTTCCCAAGGTCCTGTGAACTGAGGTAATTCTTGTAAAGAATTAGATTCAAATCCTGTGGGTTCACTCAATTGCTCCACCTCTACATCATCATATATAGAGGGGATGTCTTGGGGAAATTGTTCCTGCAAGTCGTCTATTTCTTGAATAGGAGGATGAGTTCCTTGTTCTTTTCTCCATTTCTCTTCTTGGATTTCCCTCAAAAATTCATGTGAGTACCTATGTATGGAAGATAGGTTATCTTGACTTTCTGTATCGGGTACTTGAGACAAGGATGGTGCATTCCTTTCCTGTGTCTCTGAGACAATAGGGTTCCTATGCTGATCCTTTTTCCCTTTGCTTTCTATCAAGTGCTCTAGCCTCTCCATTAGTCCTTGGAAGTGTAATTCCGGTTTTGCCATGTTATTCCAATTAAGATATCTAGAGGCTTCGAACAAGGCTTGTGCTAGTTCTACCATCTTCATGCACAGTTTAGTTCTCTCAATTTCTAGATCAGCTCGAGGGTAGTTTTTACTCATTTCCGTTACTTGAGGTCCCTCTTTTATTCTAGCCTGATATGCACGAAACATCATGTCTAAATCTTCTGGTATGGGTTCCGCTAAAACTGATCCTGATTTTTGAGCTGGGATTTCTTGGTTTAATTCTTGTGAAGCCAATTCTTGTATTTTGGCTCTGGACTCCTTCAAGCTTCCTTCCAACTCCGTTATCTTTTTACTCCACTTTCTCTTTATCCTTTCTCTAGAATCTTTCCAAGATTTTGTCTTTTTACTGCTAGATTCTGCAACTTCACTACTTCCTGCTACTTTCTCCTGATTAAGCTGTTGGTTCTGTAAGAGCGCCTGGGCTCTGGTTATAGCTTGGATAGGCATGTATGTAGGGTTGGATCCATCTACGTTGTTTACAATACCTATCACGTTGATCGGTGTCACATTCGAAGCGTTAACTGGGTTCTTAGGACAATCTTTGATTATGTGCTCTTTGCCACAGTCGGCACAAAAGCCTTGTATGTTATAGTACTGTGATTGCCTTGCTATTGGGGGATGTGGACAATCCTTAATGAAGTGATCTCCTTGGCACCTAAAGCATGGTCCTCTAGGGCCCTGTGGTCTCTCTTGTCTCAATTGGGGCCGTGGGTTTGGGTTTGCGTACATCACATTAGCATAGTCTGGCTCCCAACTAGGTTCCATTGGTGGACTATCATAATGATACATCTCCACATGTTCTGGTGACTCCGTGTAATAAGCGGGTGGACTAGTTACATGAGTAGAGTCAAAACTGTTTGAGTTCGGGTCACTTTCGGTGATCAGGGGTGAAGAAGGCACTAAGGCCCTACTTAGGTTCTCTTCTGGGGCAGCGTATTTGACTGAGATGACATTCGCTGGTGGGGGTGGCTGCTGAGCTAAGACGGGTTGAGGTCTCTGTTGAGCCTGGTATGGGTAGTTCTGAGGAGGCCTATAGTAATAAGGCTGAGCGTTGTATTGGCCTTGATACCTACCTGGCTGCTGGTATGTTTGCGGGTAGTTCTGTCTCACGGTTTGTTTGTTGTATGGGCAGTCCTGAGCCGTATGATTCGTGTATCTTCTCTCAATTGTGCAATATTGGCCACTAGGGTTGGCTTGAGGTTGAGGTGCATTGGGACACATGTTTGCCAAATGATTTCCACCACAAGTGTAACAACGTACGTTAGTTGGTAGCTTGGGCACCTGTTTACTAGAAACTCCTAGTTTTTGGGCCACTTTTTCTGCTAGGTCCTCTATCGAATTAGAAAATTTTGTGGATGCTAGAGAAGAACAATCCGAGTCCTTATAGACCTTTGAGAGCTCTAATTCCTCTCCTAGGTTATCCTCAATGTCTATACATATTCTTACACACTCCTCTAGCGTTCTGGGTTCTTTTAGGTACACATAAGAGCGTAGTTTAGCGCTCAACAAGCCATCTAGGAACAGTGATACTTGTTTGGCCTGTGAGGGTAGCTCTTGCATTGGGCATCGTTCAACATATTGTCTGAATCTACGACCTGCCAGTCTTACTGTTTCCTGAGGGGTCTGTTTAAAACTATGAATCAACGAAGACGTGTCATGTCTAATCCCACTTTTAGAGAATTCAGTGATGAATGACTCTAAAAAGTGATGGATGTCTCTAAATTGCCTTTGTTGCAAAGGTTGGAACCAAGTTAAAGCGGTATTCTTTAACGTTAGTCCAAATGCGTTGTATTGCGTGAACATGTCCTCGACTTGTTCTGCTCTTAGTACTTGCTTGAATTCTGCAACGTGGTCATAGGGATCTCCTGTCCCATCAAAATAATTTTTCATGGATTTCACTAATTGAGTGGGTCTCAATACTCTTGCGTGTTCACGTGGCCTAGGTAGAGGAAAATCATCTCTACCACCTAGTATTCCATGATCTCTTTGTCTATCCGCTCTATTAGTGTCCGTTGTTGTTCTATCTCTCCCTATGGGGTGATTAAAGCTTACCTCCGGTCTCTCTTTATTTCCTTCTCTTTGATGTCCATGGGCTGAGGAGGTTCCTGCCCCTTGTTGACTTGTATTTATGTTCGTTCTGGATGGAGGGAATATCAATTCACCTCTCCATGTATATGTGTTTTTAGCGCGTTCAGGCACCACAAAGACTCTTTCTGAAGTCTCATCCAGGTATACAACCTTTCCAGGTGTATCTGGGTCCTTGAATTCATAAATTGTAATGATGCCTATCTCACCAGGGTGTTCCTTTCTGTACCTCCAAAAGGCTTCATCTGTCTCTTTATTTACAAACAACTTGACGCTCCTGTTATCTTGAGGGATCCATTCTGGGATGAGTACTCTTGTTAATACGGATTTCCCTCTAGGTGTTCTAGGTTCTTCTATCGGTTCTTTTCCTGGAAATTTCGTTTCCGTCTCTAATTGAATTGTGCCAAACTCATTAGTATCGTTTGGCTGCGTACTTAGTACGTACATGGTTCCTTCTTTGTCTATGTAAGCGTCTCTCTCAAATTTCACCACTGGCCTTTCCAATCCAATGGGTTGATCAGGGTTGTGCAGTTGCACCACTTGCCTTTGCAAACCATCCTCATAGATGCGAGCACCTAGTCGGTTGGTTCAGAGAAACTCTAATTGCGTTCTATAGGGTCCTTCTGGTTTTTCTAGGTATGCTACATGAGACCCTCCTTCTGGTATGTCTACGCTAAATGCCATTTCTGATTCACTTGATTCTGAGCTCAACTCGTAGGAATAACTACTATTCAATTGCTGAGCCCAAGATCGAGCTGTGGTTCTTACACTAGCCTCTGATGATCGAAGGCTTCTTCTGTCCGACTTACCTATACGTTTGCCCGATCTAAGGTTCATTAATTTCCTTCCTTGCTCACTCAATTACACACTTAGATCGTCAATGGTCCTTTGTTATTATTCTCTTGATTCTTTTTAATTTTCTCTGGATTCTTGTCTTAATTTATGCGTCAGGAATTCGACTTTCGTTATGATTTTGAGTTATCGTTCCGTCAGACTTATGTTCTTTTCTTTAGGTTTTCGCGTCACACACACCTTTACTTGTAGTCTTAAACTTGAAAGAATTAAGTAGCTTGAACTTGAGGCGTTCCTATCGTCGTTAATCCACAACTACCGTTTAGCCTAAGCTAAGAATTGACTGAGGGGGTTGAGTAATCTTCCAACCTCGAGTCGGCTTTTCTGTTGCTCTGATGCCCTGTTGCCCAAGAAGCCGCGCTTCCCAAGCTCTGCTGTCTTCACTGCCTTGCTTGCTTGCCTTTGATTGCCCTTGCTGGACCTGGAAAATCCCAATATTAGACCAATTCACAAGATGATCAAACACTTGAGCATATACACCTTTTTAATTCCTTCCCTTTTTGCCCAAAATTTCAAGACTTGCCCCCTGGCTTCCTAGTCCCAAACTAGGTGAACCTCAAAATGGCTTATCCAAAAATAGATGTATCCTTTCTAACGCGCTATTAAGCTCAAAAAACGGACTTCGGATGAAAAAGTTATGAGCGTTCAGGCCCTGGGGGGTAAAAACTGACAATCCAGTTTTCCTTCAAATATGAGCTAAGGGGTCTCCTATGAGTCTAATGGTCCAAAAATTTTTCAAAAATACCCTCAAAATTGGTCAAAAATTGGAGTCCAAAATTTGCGATGGGGGTGGGCAATCGCGATGGTCTAGGACTGTCGCGATGGTCCAAGCGAACCGTCACGATGGCATGGGATTTGGACAATCGCGATGGCCCGAAAAGGCAAACAATCGCGATGGCGCGGGTCAACGGTCAAAGTTGGACAATCGCGATGGCGCGAAAAGGTGAACCGTCACGATGGCCCGAAGTGAACGATCGCGATGGCGTGGAAATGGACCGTCGCGATGGTCCGAAAAATGAACCGTCGCGATGGCATGATCAGGCGGACAATCGCGATGGCGCGGTCAACGGTCAAAGGTGGACAATCGCGATGGTCCGAAGTGAACCGTCGCGATGGTCCGCAATGCGATAGTTTGAGCCAATCGCGATGGTCCGATTTTGGGCTGTCGCGATGGTCCGAAAAAAAACGAACCGTCGCGATGGTCTATCGTGACACGTGGCACTGTCGTGGCGATGGCATGAGCCAATCGCGATGGTGCGGGGTCAGCTGAACAATCGCGATGGTCCAAGTGGACCGTCGCGATGGCTCAAGTGAACCGTCGCGATGGTCCGAAAAAGCGAACCGTCGCGATGGTCCGGCCGAGCCGTCGCGATGGCGTGAGCCTATCGCGATGGTGCGACACAATCGCGATGGTCTGAGCCAATCGCGATGGTCCACCAAACAACGAATTTTTGAAATGCAAAAATGGTTCCGTGTATGCGCAGGGATCGCCTACCTCGTGGTGTGGTCGCCTACCTCAAAATCCGAAAGTTGCAGACCATCGCGATGGTCCGCCCTACTCGGAAATTTCTGACAGAAAGTACATGTTTTACCTTTTGGAAGCTCTCCTGATGCTCTGAAGCTCTGTACCTGCAAGAAAACTCAAGAAAATGCAAGCACACACAAGCACAAATGCTCTCTCTCACTCTCTCGCATGCACAAATGAGGGGAAATGAGGTGAATGGGTGGATATGGTGAATTTTCTGATTTTTTTGGAAATGGAAATGATGATGCGATGATGAAGATGGAGTATGGGGAAGGTGAAAAACACTAAAAACTAAGTAAAATCAACAACAAAAACTGAAATTTTTACCTTCCAACGCCACTTCTCGCTATACTCTTACCATCACACATTCGTCCTAGACTCGATCCCCGGCAACGGCGCCAAATTTGGTGTTGCTCTAGCACAATGGTGAGAACCACGTTAAGAAGCTTCACCTCCTTAATGTCAATCCGAGGGAGAGGTAGGAGTGATATGAAGATCGTGAACGTGAGATGATGTGAGAGTGAAGGTGAGAAGCACAAAGATGCACACACACATACACACACACAATGAAGAGACAAGCAAGACACAATGGAAGGTGGGAAATTAGCTCTATTACTCAAGAATACTCTTACAAGCTCAAACTAGCTCTATGCTCACACTAACCAAAATGAACCAACCTCAAAAATGAGCTCTCTAGCTCTTTTTATAGTTTCTAGACTAGTTTTGACCGGTTTCACATCTAGTGACCGGTCTAGTTAAAAAATAGGTCCTAGAGGCTATTTGGAAGGGTAAACGATGTCTAAAAATAACGAAAATTGGTACGAGCATTCGTCCTAAGCTCCTCAAGCTCGAGGACTCCTCGGCTTGCACAAAATGGAGCTATGGATTACAAAATGGGGTTTTCTATGATACATATGTTACAATTAGTGATAACAATCACTGTTGAATGTTTGGAGAATTAATAAGAAATATATTTGTTTGAAAAATTGATCCGCCTGGCTCCTTGCTCCTTCTTTACATGCTTCCGTGGCGTCTGTGCCTCTGGCTGCTTCCAACACCTAACATCACATTTTCCATTCTTTGTTGGGTCTGGAATGGGTTTTGTCAGGTAGTTTCCTGATCGTGAGGAGGGAATCTAGACAGACCCATGTACTTTAATCTAGACCTATCTACTTTATGTGTAGGCCAATATCTCCTTTGATTTTGGTCTAGGTATATAACTCTAGATGGATTTTCCGGATCCCTTAACTCGTATATAGTTGTTGGGTTGATGCCTTCTCCTTGTGTCAGTGAATCAGTTTGTAGGAGTAGGTTTGATCCATGTACTAAGTACACATCCATCAGATAGTCATCTTGGAGTAACCTATCCGCTTGCAATACTTGAGTCATTATTGACTTCCCCTAGGGCTAGTCATCGTATCTCCACTGTTGGTTCTCTCGGAAGTTCCTTGTCCCTCTAATTCTTCTCTATCGAGAATCTGATCAGGGTTTTGGGTTACTACATGTATCTGGCCCATCTTGTCCATGTAAACTCCACCTTCATACTTGACAGCTGGCATTGGAACTATTTCTAATTCTGTAGTGTTTATCATTCTTGCTACTGACCTGTGCAGACCGTCGAGGTATATGGGTATTCCTTGCAAGTTAGTGGATACGTATTGAAGAGACATCCGATATTCCGCTTCCACTACATACATAAAACCTTTCCTAGGTACTGAACTGCATGTCCTCCAAAGCCAAGAGTCTCTCCATGTTAAAAGACATTTCTGACTCACTCGTCTGTGAACTCAGCATGTAGTGCTAACCACTGAGTTGTGAGTCCCCGACTTGCTTGTGTGGTTGACACTAGCCTCAGATGATTTGGTACTTTATCTATTTCTTCCTCAGTGTCTACTTCATCTTAGGTTCATAAGCCTTGTCTACAAGTCCAAAATTGTCCTTTGTATTGCTCAAAATCTTGTGGAACCCCTTGCTTCCTAGTCCACCCTAAGGGTCAACTTCAAAATACTATATCTAATAATACACGTATTAATTTTACTATAACTATGGATATTTTTGTAGTACTCCTCAGGAGCTTTCCAACGAACCCAAAATCACCCCAAACGGATTTTGTATGAGAAAGTTATGCAGTTCAGGGTTCTGGGGGTTAAAATAGGGAAACATGACCTTCCTGGGAGTACTTCAGGACACGTGATACGATACCTGATTTTCCACCATATGGGATAGCACTATGGATGATACCACCTTAGACGATACGATACCACCAAGGTGATACAAACTTGCATGATACGATACTGGGAGTGGTCACGATACGATACCTTTGACTTGCACGGTACGATACTTGATTGGGACACGATACGATACCAGATTGCTCACCATACGATATCACTCCAACCGCGATATGATACTGCTTATGCTACACGATACGATACCACTTAGGCGGATGATACGATAGCATGTGATGATACAATACCAAGGTGAGAGGCGATACGATACCAAAAATTTACATGATATGATACTAGTAAAACCCACGATATGATATTGGAACTATGGACGATAGGATACCACTTTTTGGCACGATACGATACTAGAATATGCACAATATGATACCGCTCGATCGACGATACGATACCGTGACCGAGACGATACGATACCACCGAGGCGATCGCGATCGCGATCGCGATACGAGCACTTGATGATACGATACCAGAATGGTATCACGATACCTCACGTGGGCGTGCACGATACGATACCTCGACAAGTATAGCAATGCAATGGAATTCTAGTATCATGATACCAAAACTCAACCGGACATGATACTTGGAGATTTTGAAGCCCAAATTCAAAAATTTTTGCAGATATGTGTGCCTTGTGTTCTCCTTCTCACTCCTATCAGCTTGTAGATGCAAAATCACCCTCCAAACTTGTTATATTCCACTCGCGATACCAGACACAAGTCTTGTCACTCCGTGATATTGTCGCCTAGATTTTGGTGTTTTTTGAGAGTTTTTCAAGAGTGATTCTTCAACATTTTAGCTCTGAACAACCTCTATGCTTCTTGCTCGCAGCCACAAGTGAAAAATGAGGTGAATGTACAACCAAAAATGGAAGAAATCAAAGAATATGAAGATCGGAGAAGATGGTGATGATGATTAAGATGAAGAAGAAGGAAAACTCAGAAACTGAACTGAGAATGGTGATTTTTTACCTTCCAACATCGCTACTCTACATCTTCGCATCACACGCTTGTCCTCCAAGCTCTCTCCTTGGCAACGGTGCCAAAAGTTGGTGTCACTCTATCACAATGGTGAGTACCAAAGTGAGGAGTTTCACCTCATAAATGTCAATCCGCGAAGATGTGAGGACTGGTATGAAGACCAAGAGCGAGTGATAGCACAAGTGCCTAAGTGAAGGCACACAAGCATGCACACACATACACACACACGTGTACAAGGTAACAGCAAAGAGTGGAACAATGGAAGATCTTTGATTACAAACAAACTCTCTTACAAAGCTCAATTCTACAACCAGCTAACCCCCAAAATGAGATCTCTAGGCCTTTTTATAGTTTTTTAAGTAGTTTTGTGCCCTGTCTAGACCTAGTGTCCGGCCTAGTTAAAAATTAGGTTTCAAGGCCTATTTGGGGCCTCAAACGGAGTCTAAAAATTATGAAAATTGGTGGGATGATACTTCTAACATCATCAATCTAAAGGACTCCTTGGCTTGAACAAAATGGAAAATGGCATTTACAATGGTTTTTAGTGATAAAAATCACTATTTTTATAGGGATTTCTTCTGAAAATTTGACATGTGCTTCTTGGAGCTCCCTACATGCTCCTTCTTCTTGTGTGTCCACTTCATTGATGGGCTTTGCTGCTTGTGTGTGACCTTGATTGTCAACACTTGGATAGGTAAATATGTGGGTGTGGATCGGTTTGAGGTATGCACAATACCTATCATGTTAATGGGTGTCACTTTTGAGGCATTAGTAGGGTTCTTAGGGAAATCTCTTATGATATGCCCTTTAACACATTCTACACAAAATCCGTGAATGTTATAATATTGTGATTGTCCTGGTATTGGAGGATGTGGGCAATCCTTTATGAAATGACCTCCTTGGCACCTAAAGCATGGTCCTTTAGGGCCATGTGGTCTTGACTGTCTCAACTGCGGCCATGGGTTAGGGTCACTATACATTACATTGGCATAGTCACGTTCCTAGTTTGGTTCTAATGGTGGACTATCATATTGATATGTTTCCAAGTGTTTTGGAGACTCAGTGTAGTATGCTGGTGGACTATCTACATGGGTGGAGTCAAAACTGTTTGAATTAAGATCACTTTTCGTGATAAGGGAGGAAGAAGGCACTAAAGCCCTACTCAGGTTTTCTTCTGTAACATACTCAAACAACAAAAATACCGCTAATACTCGAATGACACGTGGTATGTACAGTGGTTGAAATTCTTCCAAGTCGACTTAGTTTAGATACTTCTTCACTCTGGAGATGTTGACCAAAGGAATCCTTTTACCTTGCAGATCTTCCAGATGCACAACGCCATGTGGCAATACCCTGATAACCTTATATGGTCCTACCCATTTGGGTGCCAATTTAAATTGAATTGGTGGAACCTGATGCACTAAAACCATAGACCCTTCCTGAACTTCGTTGGATCTCAGATACCTTTCATGCAATCTCTTGCGCTCTTCTTGTGTCACAAGAAGTTTCTGCATTGCCCCTTCTCTGTACTCTTCTAATGCCACCAATCTCTGAATGGGGGCTTCAATTCCAATGGTTTTGATTCCTATTTCTTTTCTGATGATAAACTCAAATGGTGCCAATGCCTCTTTCCCATAAACTAAGCGAAATGGAGTCTCGCCTGTGGTTCCCCTCTTCGTGGTTCTGAAAGCCCAAATTGCACCAATTAGTGCTAGTGGCCAAGAGCTTTGATGATCAAAATATAATTTGCGAAGTAGTCCAATCAAAATCTTATTGGAACTCTCTGCTTGGCCATTTGCCCTTGGGTAATAGGCACAAGACTTTTTATGGAAGATTTTGTACTTGTCAAATATAAACTGGAGCAATTGATTTACAAAATGTATGCCCCTATCACTAGTAATTTCCAGTGGGCAACCAAATCTTGAGAAAATACGTTTATACATAAATTTAGCTACTGTCAGAGCCGTGCAGTCCACAGAAGCTTTAGCCTCTATCCATTTAGTGGCATAACATGTGGCCATCAAAAAATACTTTTTACCTCCTGGTTGCCCAGTTGGGCTAATTGGCCCTATGAAATCAAGACCCCATCGTTCAAATGGAAGCCATCCGGTAGATATGACTAATGGTTGGAAATTCAATCTCGTTGGCGTGGGAGCACATCTCTGACAGATGTGGCATTCTTTTGCAAACTTGATTGCATCCTTGAAAATATGAGGCCACCATAACCCTTTGTGGATGATTCTATGAGCCAATTCTTCCCCCTTTAGGTGTCGTTCATTGTGTGCAGCCTCCAGCAAAAGATTTACCTCTTCTGGATAGACACACCTTCTCAATATATCATCTTGACAGTATTTATATAAATTTCCATTTATAAGAGAATATGCTTTGGTTTTCAGGAGCAATCTTCTCTTTTCTACAGGTGTCAAGTGTTCCGGGATCTTTCCAGTAGTAAGAACTAGGAGAATTTCATCATACCACCAGTCCGAATTGCTATCAGGAAGAGATTGCTATCGACCAGTTCGTCATTGATACCTGTTGCCTTCTCGCTCATTGCCGTCCTGGACACTTGATCTGCCATGTAGTGCTCTTTTCCTGGCTTAATATGAATATCAAAATTAAATTCTTGAAATAGGAGTAACCATCTCCAAATCCTTCCACCTACTCTAGGCTTGTTTATCAAATACTTCAAGGGCTGATGATTGGAAATAACAATGAAATGTACACCAAGGAGATAATGTCGGAACTTCTGAAGAGCAAATATGATAGCCAAACCTTCTCTTTCCGTTGTACTGTAATTTCTTTCAGCTTGGTTGAGTAGTCTGCTTGCATAAGAGATAGGTCTATCCACTTTGTGAGATGATGGTTGAGCTAGAACTGCACCAACAGCATGAAGACTAGCATCTGTATGCACATGAAATTCCAATGACCAATTAGGAACACTTAAAAGTGGAGCAGTACATAGCCTCAACTTTAGTTCACAAAATGCTTTGTCGGCTTCAGCACTCCATGAGAAAGGGATCTTTTTACTGGTAAGCCTTGACAAGGGCTTAGCAATTTCTGAATACATCCTAATGAATCTTCTGTGATACCCCGCATGGCCCAAGAAACTTTGCACTTCCTTAGGGCTTTGTGGAAGTGGCATGGAAAGAATAGCAGTAACCTTTGCAGGGTCAACAGTTATACCTTCAGCAGATACTATGTGACCAAGAAGAGTACCCTTGGTGACTAAAAAGTGACATTTATCAGGATTCAATTTCAAACCTGTTTCGAGACATTTCAAAAATTTCTTTTAAATTTTCCAAATGGTCATGGAAATCTTGAACTGCTGCTCTTTTATCTGTACCTGAAAATACTGAAAAGTCATCCATGAAAATGCGTAGAAATGTTGTTAATCATTTGCCCAATATCAGATACATCGTTCTATTAAATGAAGCTGGCGCATTCTTCAAACCAAAAGCCATACGAGTAAAGACATAAGTGCCCCAGGGAGTAACAAAGGTTGTTTTGTCCCTATCATCAGGGTGAATTACTATCTGGTTGTAGCCACTAAAACCATCCAAGAAACTATACAAAGTGTGACCAGCTACTTCCTCAAGCACTTGCTCTGTGAAGGGCTGAGGAAATCCATCTTGAATAGTCACTTTATTCAAAGCACGGAAATCAACACATACTCTTATTTTTCCACTATTTTTCTTGGGCACAATAACCATAGAGGAAAGCCACCTGGAATGTTCTACTGGAACAATTATACCCGCTTCTTCTAATTTTGTAATCTCTGCTTTTACTGCCTCTGCATACTTCGGATTGAGTCGATATGGTCTACTTCTTACAGGCGCGGCTCCCTCAACTAAGGGTATCCGATGTAACCCAAGCTCTTCTGGTATCCCTGTTAGATCTTTGTAGGACCATGCGAAGACACTTTTATAAGTAAAAAGCAAAGAAGTTACCTTCTGTAGCAAGAGAGGATAATGCCACAACCAGGATGCCAAATGGACCATTTGAGGGTTCTCTTCATCCCCTAAATTTACTTCTTGAACCAATGTTTCAAGACTGGTCTTGCTTGAGAAATCATCTCCACTATATGCAGGAGTGGATTTTAATTTATATTCTGCAACATGTTCTTTCATCCATCCTTGAGGTATATCTGCAAAAGGAAGATCTTCTCTGCTCTTAGGTTCATAATCTTCCCTCTCTGATACTTTTATATTGGTTGCCTCCTCAAAGTTTGTATTTTCCTTCAATTGTTCATTCTCCAACACCTTGTGGTCTTCATTGCCCTTTTCTATAATTTCCTTATCTACAACTTCTTCCTCAATTTCATTGATCTCCACTGTGCAACACTCTGCACTTCCCATCATCCAATTTAACAATGTATCATCTTCTTGGGGTAGAGACGGCATTACCTGAGTATCCACAGTATATCCAGTAGTTTTTCCTGAGTCGAATCCTTCTTCCAAATGTAGTTGCAGTTGGCTATTGGTATTTGTTGAAATCCATAGTTTATTTTTTCCCCAATCTTGCAAAGCTTTTGCTTGTCTCAGCCAAGGTCTCCCCAGGAGTAGAGGGTAAGAAGTCTCCTGTGGAAGTGCAATAACAACAAAATCTAGAACAAAATGGCAGCCCTGTACTACCATCAGTACCTTCTCAATAATGCCCAGTGGCGCAACCCGATGTTGATCTGCCAATGTAACCGTGAATGGTGCCAACTTGGTGGGGTTCAATTTCAGTTTCTTCATTGTAAAATCTGGCATTAAATTGATACCAGAGCCTCCATCTATGATCACACCTGTGAGAGCTTCATCCTTTATACAAACAGATAATCTTGAGCTTTGGTAGTCTGCTAAGGGTGCAGGGGGAAAATCAACCATGAAACCATCTATACTAGGTGATTGGACCAAGTGAGCAGAGTGTATAATCTTCAGTAAGTCACTTCTTATTTTTGAATCCATCCTTATAAGTTCATATAGACTAACCTTGTGATGAATACCTTTCAAGATATGTTCAATGTTTACCTTCTGAGTGTTTTCTTGCAGACTTGTTGGTTGGCCCTTTAGAGAAGTAGTCATCTTATCATAAGCTCCTTCAATTTGTGCTTGGTCCTTCCATCCAGACTCCTTTTCTTCCTCTTTATCCTGAAATCCTTGTTGTTCATCTCTCTGGGTTGCAGCTGCTTGCCTAGCTCTAGTCATCATGGGCATTGCAGAGGATGAAACAGCATAAGTCTGAGTGGTTTTTCCTTCTTCATGTGGAGAGACTACAATCATATGAATTGGAGCAGGACGACCTCTTGGGAAATCTTTGGTATAATGATCCTTGGCCTCTGGACAATGTTGACAAGGAGGTGCATCTTTTGGGAGGGAACACCTATTTTGCATGTGGCCATATTCACCACAACGATAGCACATCAAGGGTCTATTATATCTAGGCTTTGCAGGCCTATTCTCCTCTTTATTAGATGTATTTGAAGTACTAGCATAGTATGAATCCAAAGTTTGAGGGTTACCTCTCTGTTGTGTACCCTTGAGGTAATAGCAATCTCTGGCTTCATGACCATCTTTTCCACAACATTGACAGCTTACCTTAATAGGGAAATTAGCATTGGAATGTCCATTGTTGTTACAGATTGTACACCAAATTTGTTTCTTATATCCTGAGTGGTCTTCAAATCTTTTAACTCTCGGCGAAGTTGAGCTACATCATCATCAGTGCGACGCAGTGGTGGCAAGACCTTCTCTTCTTGTTGATTTTGTTGCATCTTCAATGCTTCCAGTTCCCTCCTTAGTTGCTCAATAGGATCCAGATCTGCAACATACTTTTGTTGTGTATCGCCTTCAAAATGTTGCCTTGCTTCTTCAATGCGTGATGCCGCTGCAACAAAATCATTGAGGGTCGCATCCAATCTAAGAGATTCATGAAGCTTCTGCTGAGATGACCTAGGTAGAGCCTTTTCGATCCACTTTTTAACCAAAAAGTCACCTGGAGCATGTGGCAGACGTGCAACAAGTGCTTTTGTTCTAGTGTGAAGTTCATGAAAGGATTCACCTGGTCTTAGCTTCAAATTCTCTAGCTGATCTAGAGCTCTTTCTGAGGAATCACTTGGTCGGAATGTCTGTGAGAACGCCGCCTTCAAAGCCTCCCCTGTAGTGAAATGGCCATCTGCATATTGACTATACCATTTATCTGCAAGACCCTCCAATGTGGATGGAAAGAGTGCCAGCATTGCATCCTCTCTATTTTGCAAACCTCGTCCACGGCATAAAGAGATGAATCTTCTCACATGATCATCAGCATCCTCATAGGCTTGTCCCTTGAAGGTAGGGAATTTGATATTTAATCTGGAGAGTAAATGAGAGAGATCCTCCATTTGTACTGGTGTTTCTTCGGACGTATCTGAGGAGAAGTCTAGAGTTCTCCTATACCCCTCTTTCGACAATGGTGTCGCACCCAAATCAATTGATAAATTTAGGGAGGGCAGAGGGGAGGTAGACTCACTAGTCGTGGTTATGGCTAACTTGTTAAGGCTCCTCCGAACACGAAGAGACTCCTTATCTGCCCGTGTATGGGTCATGTACCTACTTGCAAATGTAATAGGGCAAAAATACCTCTCACAGAAATGCAAAGGTCCCACCGTGCGTGCCAAACTGTAGAGGAGGTACTGGGGTATCCGCTTTTAACAAAAGTAGAGGATGAAAACTAAACACGTCCAGTACATCACCTACTCAAGGGGGGTTCTCTTTAGGGAAGTATACCCTTTAACATTTCTGTGAGCAGGTAGATAACACGGATTGCACAGAGTGGTAATACTTCAGAAAATATGGACAACCAATGACCAAGGAAGACCATACACTCCTTGATTCGAATCAGACGATTACACGGTTGGGCAGAGTGATGCTCAAAAATGCAAGCTTAGGGCTGACAATCCACCCTAAAAGTATTAACTCCAATACAACAGATCAGCATAAGGGACCGCTGATATGCAGGCTAACTCAGAGCAATACAAATGGTAGAATTTCTCAAGAGAATAGAGATTAATCAACACACTGACTCACAGAAAAGAAAATAAATCCAAGCTACTCTCTTACACTATAGTGCTCATAGCCCTCCACTGAGAAGCCTACCCTCTGTATCCACACTAGAGAGTAGCTCCTACAATAGGCTTGAAACCACCAAGTGCAAGAGAGAACTTCTGCACGTAAACACGCGTCAATGTAACTCCAAAAAAATGTACCCCAAATGAGCACAAATCCATTGTTTTTATAGCCCTCAATAGGTCAAGAGGGTCTTGCTTCACGTCCCCTGATCACGCGCAGGTTGATCTCCCAAAATTAGGGGGTAGGTCAAATATTTCCTTGATTTGAATTGAATCCTCAGAAATAGGTAGTGGCCGTGAAGGGTTGGCGGCGACTACTTTCACTTTCCACCATTCCACTTTAATTTCAAGTCCTATTTATCTCCGATGATGACTGATAAATGTTGAGCACACTGAACTCTCGGACCAGAAGCAGCTTCTTCCTCCTCTTCCTAAGCCTCATGCATGGGTTGCTGTTGTTTCCTTCTCATTTCTTCTTCCATGTTAACATTTTGCAGGATGATTTCCTCACATTCATCAAGCTCTATATCTGGCATCTCCTGAGATGGCTTGGAAGGAGGAATTGTCTCCAGAATTGTGCGGGGGTGGATGTGTAATGGTGCGGGTGTATGTGTGTGTATGTGTGTGAGGGGGGGGTGTGTGTATGTCACATGGGTGTGTGTGTGATTGTGTGGGGGTGTGGTGCATGTGTGTGAGAGAGTGCATGCGTGTGAATGAGGTCATGCATGTGTGTGAGTATGTGTGAGTGAGTATGTGCGGATGTGTGTGAATGTATGGACGTGTGTGTATGTATATGTGTGGTTGTGTATGTGTGGTGTGTGCGTGTGTGAGTACAGGTGAGGATGTGTGTGTATGTATGGATGTGTGTGTGTGCATATGTGTGGTTGTGCAAGTGTGGTGCGCGTGTGTGTGAGGGTATGTGTGTGTATGCATGTGTGTGGGGGGGAGGGGGCGCATGTGTGCAGGTGGCGGGAGTGGGCGGCAGGTGTGAGAGGGGAAGTGTGAGGAGGAACAGGGGGAGGGGCGCATGTGTGCACGTGAGGGGGCGGGGGGCGGGTGTGCGGGGTGAAATGGGGGAGGGAAGCGGGGGAGCGGGGTGGGGTGGCGGGGTAAGGGTGCAGGGTGGGGTGGCGGGGAGGGGAGAGAGAGAGAGAGAGAGAGAGAGAGAGAGAGAGAGGGGGTGTACACGTGAGGGGGCGGGGGGTGGCGGGTGTGTGGGGTGAAATGGGGGAGGGAAACGGGGGAGTGGGGTGGGGTGGCGGGGTGGCGGTGCGGAGTGGGGGAGCGGGGTGGGGTGGCGGGGTGGGGGTGTGGGGTGGGGTGGCGGGGAAGGGGGAGAGAGAGAGAGAGAGAGAGAGAGAGAGAGAGAGAGAGAGAGAGAGAGAGAGAGAGAGAGAGAGAGAGAGACAGAGAGAGAGAGAGAAGGGGGGGGAGTGTACACGTGAGGGGGCGGGGGGTGGCGGGTGCGCGGGGTGAAATGGGGGAGGGAAACGGGGGAGCGGGGTGGGGTGTGGAGTGGGGTGGCGGGGAAAGGGAGAGAGAGAGAGAGAGAGAGAGAGAGAGAGAGAGAGAGAGAAGGGGGGGGAAGTGTACACGTGAGGGGGCGGGGGGTGGCGGGTGTGCGGGGTGAAATGGGGGAGGGAAACGGGGGAGCGGGGTGGGGTGGCGGGGTGGGGGTGCGGAGTGGGGGAGCGGGGTGGGGTGGCGGGGTGGGGGTGGGGGTGTGGGGTGGGGTGGCGAGGAAGGGGGGGGGGGAGAGAGAGAGAGAGAGAGAGAGAGAGAGAGAGAGAGAGAGAGAGAGAGAGAGAGAGAGAGAGAGAGAGAGAAGGGGGGGGAGTGTACACGTGAGGGGGCGGGGGGTGGCGGGTGCGCGGGGTGAAATGGGGGAGGGAAACGGGGGAGCGGGGTGGGGTGGCGGGGTGGGGGTGCGGAGTGGGGTGGCGGGGAGGGGAGATAGAGAGAGAGAGAGAGAGAGAGAGAGAGAGAGAGAGAGAGAGAGAGAGGGGGGGGAGTGTGCACGCGAGGGGGCGGGGTGCGGGGTGAAATGGGGGAGGGAAACGGGGGAGCGGGGTGGGGTGGCGGGGTGGGGGTGCGGGGTGGGGTGGCGGGGAGGGGAGAGAGAGAGAGAGAGAGAGAGAGAGAGAGAGAGAGAGAGAGAGAGAGGGGGGGGGGGGGAGTGTGCACGTGAGGGGGCGGGTGTGCGGGGTGAAATGGGGGAGGGAAGCGGGGGAGCGGGGTGGGGTGGCAGGGTGGGGGTGCGGGGTGGGGTGGCGGGGAGGGGAGAGAGCGAGAGAGAGAGAGAGAGAGAGAGAGAGAGAGAGAGAGAGAGAGGGGGAGTGTGCACGTGAGGGGGCGGGGGTGCGGGGTGAAATGGGGGAGGGAAACGGGGAAGCGGGGTGGGGTGGCGGGGTGGGGGTGCGGAGTGGGGTGGCGGGGTGGGGGTGCGGAGTGGGGTGGCGGGGTGGGGGTGCGGGGTGGGGTGGCGGAGAGGGGAGAGAGAGGAAAAAGGGGAGGCAATATTCTCTTGCAAGGACAATATAGGTGGCCACAAGTCGAGGAGACTTTTTGCATGCCTAGCAAGAGTGAGGAAAGGAGGAGGGGTACTACACTAACACTACAAACACTCGCTCTGAAATGTTGTCTAGGTATACTACCTTTCTAGGCATATCAGGGTCCTTGAATTCGTAAATGGTGATGGAGGCTAGTTCACTTCGTTGTTGCATTCTATATCTCCAAAACGCTTCATTAGTGTTCTTATTCAAAAATAATTCAATGCTTCGACTATCCTGAGGGATCCATTCTAGATTTAACATTCTTGTCAATACCGATTTCCCTCTAGGTGTCCTAGGTTGCTAATGGTTCTTTTCCTTGGGTTCCTGCTTTCATCTTGGGAATAACTACACCAAACTCATTATTGATATTAGGTTGATTCGTTATGATATATTGTTCCTTCTTTGTCTAAATAGGCATCTCTCTCGAATTTCACCACTAGACATTCCAATCCAATGTGTTGGTCAGGGTTGTGCAAATGAACCACTAATCTTCTCAAACCATCCTCGTAGATGTAAGAACCTAAGTGGTTGGTTTAAACGTATTCTAATTGAGTCTTGTAAGGTCCTTCAGGTCTTTCTAGATAAGCTTTGTTTAATCATCCTTCCATTCTCTCCATGCTATAGGTCATTTCTGACTCAATAGTCTCTGAACTCAAATCGTAGGGATATCTACTCAATTGTTGTGCCCAAGAATGTGCGGTAGTCCCCACACTTTCTTTTGAAGACCTAAGACTTCATACATCTGACTTGCCTATGTGTTTTCCTAACCTAAGGTTCATTAATTTATCTCCCTTGATCACTCAATACATGTTCTGATCACCAATACTTCTTTGTTCTCAATTACTTATTTCATTTTTAATGCTTTTAAACTCTTGTCTTTTCTCAATGTACACGTTAGGAATCGACTTTTTGTTGTATGTTAAAGTTCTCACTTCATTAAAATTTAAGTTCCTTCCTTATGGTTTTTCGTATCGTAATCTCCTATCTTACTCTTGGACTTGAGAATTTAATGCACCTGCAATTGGATAATTCCTATCGCAGTCATATTTCAATCAACAATGCTACACATGCTTATTCTAAGCTAGCAATTGAGTGACGGGGTTACAAGTTCTTCCAACCTCAAGCCAGCTTCATTGAGTGCTTTGTTGCCCAAGAAATGGTGCTTCCCAAGACTTGCTTACTTCGCTCTTTGCCATGCCTTGAATGTCCTTGAATGGCTCTCGGTAGCCCTACAAAAGTCCAATGTTTAGACCACTCTTCAACCTAAACGAATAGAAAGTTTGATGTATACACCTTGAAGGGTCCCTTTTCCTTTGGAAAGATTCTCAAGTGCCCCCTTGCTTTCCTAATCGCACAGAAGGGTCAACTTCAATTTATCCAACGAGCTCTAGAGCTCAAAAAACGGGTCTTGTATGAAAATGTTATGGACGTTCAAGCTCTCAAGGGTAAAAATAGGTAGACAGGTTTTCTTCACATGTGAGCAAAGGAGCCCCTCAATTGTACCAAATACTCACAAATTACTCAAAATAGGTCTTGAAATTGCCAAAAATTCCAATTCCTAAATTTGCATTTCAGCGAAACCATCATGATGGTATGGGACCGTCGCGATGGTCTGCGACCGTTCACAGAAGAGATAGGAGTGATATGAAGATTGTGAATGCATGAACTAGTGAAAGTGAAGGTGAGAAGATTGAAAATGCACACACACATACAAACACAAGGAAGAGACAAGCTAGACACAATGGAAAGTAGAAAGTAGACTCTATTGCTCAATAACTATTACAAGCTCTATGTAGCTCTAGCCAACACAGTCCAACCTCAAAAATGAGCTCTCTAGCTCTTTCTATACATTCTAGACTACGACTTCATACCTAGTGTCCGACATAGTTAAAAAATACGTTCTCAGGGTCATTTGGAGGTCCAAATGAAGTCTAAAAATTACCAAAATTGCTATGATTGTTCTACGTAAGCTCTTCAAGCTCAAAGACTCCTTGGCTTGCAAAAAATGGAGCTACTAAATACAAAATTTGGTGTTTTATGATATATATATTACAAAAGTGATGCAAATCACTATTTGGAGTTTTGAAAAAGCAATATCAAGTATATTTCTTTGAAAAAAAATGAATCTACCCCCCCCCCCCCCCCCCACAACGCTCTGCAATCCCATTCTACATACTTCCTCTATGTTGATGCCTATGGTTGCTGCCAACACCATTGGCTACAAGTGGGTTTACAAGGTAAGGCAAAATGCTGATGGTAGCATAAGCATGTATAAAGCATGAGTGGTAGCAAAAGGATATGCACATAAATATGGCATTGAATATGAGGAAACATTCAGCCCTATAGCTAAAATGTCTACTGTCTGAACATTTGTTGCATTAACTACAACAAAGGGATGGACTTTGCGTGAGATGGATGTGAAGAATGCTTTCATACATGGTGAGTTACAAGAAGAAGTATACATGAACTAGACACAAGGATATGAAGATTCAAAGCACCCAAAACATGTTTGCAAGTTGCAAAAGGCTTTGTATGGACTTACACAAGCCCCTTGTGTTTGACATGCAAGGATTGCTAACTACTTAACCACCATTGGATTTTCTATGTGTGATGTAGATCGTTCATTATATGCAAGATAGGGTGATGATGGCATCACGATTGTGGCTATTTACGTTGATGACTTGATTGTAGGCGGTGAAATTGAAGCACTCATTAAATAGGTAAAGAAACTCCTTATGCAGGAATTTGACATGAAAGATCTTGGTGTGCTGTACTATTTCTTGGGCATTTAGTTTATACATTCCAGAAATAGGAACATGGATGCCGCAAAGGAAATATGCCTTCACTATGCTACAAAAGTATGGTATGAGTGATTGTAAGCATATTTCTATGCCATTAGATCAAAATTTGAAGTTGGATACAACATGAGGTGAACCATTGGAAAATGCTACTATGTATAGGAAAATTGTGGGAAGTTTGATATATCTCACAATTACAAAGCCTGATCTAAGGTACACTGTTGAACTTGAAAGTCAATTTATGCAGGTTCCCAAGAGGCCACATTTAGATGCTCTGAGGCGCACTCTATGTTATGTGAATGCTACTTTGGATTATGCATTGTTTTTATGAAGCTAGTGTAGATTTGCAGGTTCATGGATACACCATTATAGATCCGGCTGGTGGTGTTCCATATAGAATATCTACTAGTGCCTTTATACAGATGAGTAGGTTGCTGATATTTTTACTAAAGCACTTGGAGTAGGGAAGCTGAAGAAGTTTCACAATATGCTTGGACCTAAGAGGACATGATGTTGAGCTTGAGGGGGAGTGTTGATCTATCAAGCTCAACATGTGATGATCCAAGATGACATGTATCACTTTTTCATTTCTCTGACATGTATGGTGGTCACACTGGTATATGTCAAGGATACTTCATCCAGCTTTCCTAGATTAATCTATCGAGAGTGATGGCACATTTGTTTCTTGCTAGTGCACTCATTCGTGGACATTAAGATTTTCCTTATGTATTGTTCTTTATATACTGCACTTGTATTGTTGTTTTAGGTCATTCTTATACATTCCTTTTATGTAATAGAAGAAGAAGAAGATCATTATCCTTGCCTCAATCTGTGTGTGTGCTCCTCTTGATTGTGAGAGTGCGTGTATGTGAGCTCTCTTCCTTATCTCCTTGCTCTTGGCACCAACCTTGGACAAACAAAACCTATAGGTAACGGTATCGATGGTCAAGATTGTGGTAAGCCATTAGATCTTGGTTAGCAAAGAGGAAGGCCATTTCCTCATCATCTAAAAGAACATTAAGCATATGGATTGGTTAACCAACATAGGGCGTAGCATGAAGTTCACATGAGTTAATCTCATGAAGAGTTGCAATATATTTTTGGTGATTGCATTTAAAGATTAGTTTGTGAAACGATCAATCTTGCATGATTTTGGCTTGCTTTAACCATGGATGGCCAAAAAGTAAGTTATAATCTAGGATCGACTCAGGGAGTCCAAAACAACAAATGTGATATGAGAAAATACACCCTATAGTGTAATAGGAATATTTTTTACTAATCCCACCGGATGGATCCTAGACTGGTTGCCCATCCTAACAAAGAATTCGACTCGTTCAATTTTATTCCAGCCCAACTTTTTACAGAGAGTTGAAGTGGTAATGTTAACATCAGAACCATCATCAATAAGAACTTGTGTAAGTTTATGATATTTATACTAGCAGTCCACAATTATATCCAGTTCTGGGCCATAATTGTATCCACTTCTAGGTGTATCATGGCAATAGCTAGTGCAAGAATCAAGTCCACATTAATCTGCTACTGAAAGTGTTGTCTAATGCTAGGAACAAGAGATAACAAGTGTCCTAATGGTAAAGTAATCGGTGCTTTGGACAATATATCCTAGGTTGTTCTCAAAGGCAGCTCCTCTCATGGTGTTCACGATGGTTCAAATGAATCCACCATTGATAGTTTTGATACTCTTTGTATATGAGATTCTACTTTTTGATAAGTGATTGGTACTAGATCAAGAAAAATGGTGGCTTTAGCTTGAGCCCATTTGGCTACTTTGGAGAATGTCCACTCTTGGTCCTTCAAACTTGGCTTAAAAACTTCAGCAACTAGTTGTAGGACCTTCCAGAATGTGTCTAGAAGGTAATGCTTTATGCTTCAGCCAGTGTAATCATCACCATGTTCGTTGTTGGATTTTGTTGATCCTTCTTTCATTTTTCATATTCCTCGACATCTTTGCAAGATGTGTCCCAATTCACCACAGAAATGACAATGTGGCTAGGATACACGATTAGACAAATTGGTAGCACCTTGATTCTAATATTGGTGATTATAATATCTTGTCCGTGGTGCTTTGAAATTCGTGTAGGAGGAGTAAACCATATTCCACATCTGAGATGGAACATAATTCGTTGTAGGTTCACTAGGCTCCTAGATGAATGTGTTTATTGCTTGTTGATTTTCTACCTTAGCATTGTATAGACACACGTCTATGGAGTGACTCCCATCTTTGCAAATTGCATAGTAGACCTGATTTAAAGCACATTTTGCTCCCACATGCCTTGGAGTTTTGTATTTTACACAAAAAACCTATTTCAACACATCTTCAGCTTTGCTTTTACCAATCTTTACCCATTCAAGGTCTTCTACAAATCTCCCTACTTTATGCTCCAATTATAAGGCCATCTCGATCATAGCATCTAATGTCATTCCATTGATACACCCGATTATCATCACCTATCATAATTGTGGGTTACGACCATTTATGAACCACTTTATTATTACATCATTTGGTAAATTGTCATTTCCTTGTGGTAGCTATCTAGGCAGTGCAAAAGATGGTAGCATATTCGTGCACTCAATGATTCATTTTCTATTTGTTGTTTTCCAAGAAATAAAAAGTTTTGGAAGCATTCTTCTTTAGTCAAAAGCACTGTAGAAAAGCATTTCGGACATCATCATAATGCAAGTATCTATCAACCATCACCTGGCTTCATTAACTAGTATGGATTGGAAAACTATGGCTTTGTACTCAACATCATATGGATTGTCTAGTACACTATAGTTAATCTGGAACATTCATACATGTGCATCACGATCATCTCTTGGAAATCCTTTAAACTTTGCATAAGTTACACCAGATAGAAATTGCCTTCTTTGTCCTCCTTGTTTTCTATTTTGTTGACCATCCTCTAAATCTTCCATTGCTTTGGGATTGAAGTACTTGCATGCGTCCACTACTTTGTTGGAATCAGAGGTAGTGGGTGAAGCTTGATCAGTAATGACAGGTAAACCTTGTGGGAGTTGCAAAGTGAGGGGTTGACTAGGTTCTAAATCTTCTGTTTGGGACACTTTTTGACTACCCTAGAATAGCAAAAATTGTGCAAGGCAATGTTCAATTGGCATTCTCAAACCGTCTCTAACAATAACCGGCTTCAAAACCAAATCTTCTATGATTTCTGTGATATCTACCACAAATTCTGGTGTAGATTTGCTCTGTGCAGACTACATGTTTTGCATATTTTCCTTTACAATTGTGTTATTGAGAGCATTCGAAACACCATGACAGACCAAACTTTTATCAGACACCGGACTTCCACCAAACTCTGAGTTACTTTCAGACAATGGAATTTCACCATACCTCACCGAAGACTTCTCTGGTGTTTCTTGCAGATTGGAAGTGAGGAAATGCTATGGTGTCGCACTTCCACTTGCGCCACTCTTTCCTTTCGAAGTAGTGCCTTCACTATCTTTGTGTTGTGGGGTTCCCGATGCACTATTCACTCAAATGGCGTGTTTGTCACTTCGATACTTTGGATATATCTCACTCGCGCACATTACCAGCATGTAAAGGATAGAGACCACTCCTAGTAGGATCGCTAGTGTTAATCTCACTATCCTATTGATACTTACAGGCAGAAACACAGATTACAAAATGGGTTCTTGGATGGCAACCATATAGAAAATCACTTTAGACTATGCTATTTTCCCACTACTACTTCTAGATTAAAATCCACCACACAAGAATGTATTCATGAACTTAACACAATTATCTTATACTCCCGCGGATTCCGTCAATGATTACAACATAAACTTCAGCAACACCCGTTATAGCTTTACGATGTCTACAAAGTCACTTGAAAATCAAATTCATTGCAATCTTAACTGGACTTAGTGCACCAGATTTTATTAACAACAATTGATAGTTGATAGAATAGAAAGAAATAAAATGCACCAAAATCTGAGGAATACATTTCTGTGTCAAGAATCTGCACCCTAATGGAGTCACCACGACTCGTCGCCTCACTTCATCTCTCACCAAAAACATGCATTTTCATTAATATATTCATATGAAGAGTTACAAGGATTCGGTAAAGCGTTTCACCAAAAAAATTAAGTATGTTCACACCGCACTACCTAACATATGGATGTTTTTTTATTATTGTACTTTATTTTCTTGAATGACTTTATTACTCTCCTCTCTTTGGGTCATTGTCTTACTAGAACTCTCTTTAGTTAGCTGTGTAAGGAGGGGTCTGTAGTGTGACTTCCTGAGGACAAGGTTTGTCTAAGAGACTAGATTGGCAATTTAGTTCAACAGGGTAAGAATCTTATTTATTACCTAACTCATGCACAACAACATTTTACACATTAGGGTCTTCATGGATACGTTTAGTCACATATTTTCCTTCCAATACACTAAACAATTGTCTATGTTTAGGATGATTCCTTCTAGTAGATTTGAGTCATCGCAAACTAACAAGTTACGTTGTATGGTGTTATTTTCTAGATGTATAGATAAGGTTACCTCTCCTAATAATTTGATGTGATTACCTCATATTCCAATCATGTACGCTTTTGTTGGGGTGATTGGCATATTTAGTTTTCTCCAATGTCAACAAAAGAATCAACCAAGAAATACTTTTCATTTCCAATTCCTAGGTTTAAACATGGTTGTCTTGGCAAGTTTTCGATTTTGTTGATGTTCATTGTGCAATAATTAGGCATTGGTATTAGTTCTTCACCCTTGACACATCTCTCACCTTGTTTGAAAATCCACTCTTTTTGTTTTGGTATTCTCTCTATGACTTCTTGTTTGGTGTTGTCAGGGTGCAATTGGATACCACTGAGTGGATCAATTCTGGCATTCTATAAGTCTCACTACATGACTACACACGGGGTGTTTATGGTTTCGCTTTAGGATGTGCGACGTGAAAACAATGCTGAGTAAAGTGTTTGCATATATACTAAGTGCCTATGGAATGCATATGGTAAAAAGAACTTGAATAAATGCACAGAGTAAAAGAACTTAAAGTCTAGCCAGATAATCTATTGTTTGCATATATATTAGTGTCCTATGGAGTGCATATGGTAAAAAACAATTTAACTAGATGTAGGAAATAAACGAACTTAAAGTTGTGCCATAGAAAATAAAGTTTCAAAAATGATGCAATCGATCTTGTTTTCTTCTACTGGCATTTCTTCATATAATATTACTTTTTGAACGAGATTACTTACATGCATAGGCAACAAATACATAGAAATAAAGGTATGAATTGATGATTGGTCTTGAGGTATGTCATTGGATTTTCTTGGACATAGACTAGGTAATAATTTTTTCTTGGATGAGGTGGTAACATCCATGATTGTAAAGATGAAATGAAAAGTAACATGGATAAAGTAAACCTATACAAGTAAGATCTTTAAAATCAACTACAAGTTCCAACAATCAAATGTATCTCATCCATAAGAGAAACATGGAAAGATTCGGGTATCTGCAACTTCAATTAGCAGACACAACATCTCTTCACCTTCTCATTCGTAATGTTCTTCAAGATCATAAGTGCTCAAAAGCGTTCTTCAATATGCTATGCACAAAAACAACATTAGACAAAACCAACATAATTACTTTTATGAAAAATAAAAAACACTTCTTTATTAATTATGTTTAGTTCTTATCACATGCATAAAACTTTACTTACATACATATATACATTTATTCATGCACCCATACATACTCACTTATACCTACATGCACATACATGCATACTCATGCACATGCATGCTCTCACATTCTCATATATGCATGCACTTATGCACACATACATGCACTCATGCACACATACATTCACTCATGCATACATACATGCTCTCATGCACATGCATGCATACATTCATGCACATTCACTCATATACATGCTTGCATACTCTCATACATGTACATGCACACTCTCTAACATACACATGCACTCATGCACATGCATGCTCTCTCTCACTCACATACATGCATGATCTCACATACACATGCACACTCTCACATACACATGCACATGCTCTCTCATTCATGCATTCATACTCACATACATGCAATGCTTACATTCACACACATGCATGCATATACTAAATTACATGCACATGCATTAAACACATACTTAGTTATATGGACACAAACATAAAACTCAAAACATATCTATGCATAGCCATCAAATCTCCTTTCTCTCAGTATGCAATCATTAGCAATAGGACCCGATGCATATATATAAAAAAGCATCTCCTATTCTCTCTCTATCTTGCACATCCACAAGAGCAGTCGTCTGGACTCTCTCTCTCTCTCTCTCTCTCTCTCTCTCTCTCTCTCTCTCTCTCTCTCTCTCTCTCACACACACACACACACACACACTGCGCATTGTGTATAGCAGCCCAAATTTGCGTGTTTGCTCGCGTCGCCTACAGTCGGAAAGAGGGGGGCCTATTACTCTCTCTCTGTCATCGGATCGCGCATAGGTCTTTCATCGAGAGGAAAGGAGGAAGGCAACTCTCTCTCTCTCTCTCTCTCTCTCTCTCTCTCTCTCTCTCTATCTTTCTTCTCGTCCATATGCTTCTGCATGATCACTCTACAACTGCTACACCCGAGAAGAGGGGAAGAGAGTAGCATCCTTCTCTCTGTCTTTCTCTTTTCGAGAGGGGTTAATTTCTTATCGTGATGGTGCCATGGCATAGGTGTGCATACTTCCGAATAGACTCACCTTCTTCAGAGTAGAGATAAACTTGACCTCGATGTTCTGACCTTCCATGGTAAGAAACTAACCACGGATCAGCTCTCTCTTTCTCTCTCTATCTATTTATCTCTCTATCTCTGTCTACACTATGTGTGCAACGGCCAGAAAACGGGGACTGTATCTCTCTGCCATGCACAATCTCCATCTCTACCGCGTCCCGTTTGTCTCTGTGTATCTGTACAGCAGCTGAAAGGCTTTGTGGAATTTCTAGAGCTCTCTCTCTCTTTACTCTCTCTCTCTTTCTTTCTCTTTTTTTTTTCTCTCTCTCTCTTTGTCTCTCGTATGCACCTGCACCAGAAAACATTAGAACATTCACACACACAACCTACATATATATACACATACAACACGAACACATGCACACACACGTCAATTTATTTGACATACATACTATACGTATACTCACACACACACGTCAATTTATTTGACATACATATTATACGTATACTCACGTCAATTTATTTGACATACACACGTCAATTTATTTGACACACATACTATACGTATACACACGTCAATTTATTTAAAGATAGTCACGTCAATTTATTTGACATACATACTATACGTATACTCACACACACATGCACTTGCTTTGCATACATTTACTAAATTGACACATACATACATACATAAAGCACGTTTATTTAATTTATTATTTAATTTTATTAAATGTATTATATAAAACATTAGGCAGTTACTATGCATACAGTTACTAAATTCACACATACATACGTACATAAAGCACGTTTATTTAATTTTTTATTTATTTTTGTTAAGCTTATTATATAAAACATTAGATTAGTATTAACATATATTAACTCCCAATTACACCTTTACAATGCTTTTTAGTTATATGCACACACACATTAAAAAAATGACTCATATAATCCCTTTAGGACATACACACATACATAAAGCACATTCATAGACACATACATAAATGCACACGTACATAGATGCTTATAAAATATGAATATATTTGGGTACACACACAAGGTTAGGAGCATGTTTAGACACACATAAATACATACATTTCCTCACACATGCATTGGCACAAGCATATAGCCACTTATTAGAAACATACATATATTCATAGGTATCGTTTCACCGCGCGCGCGCACACACACACACCCACTTAAAACACTATTCAAATTCACACAGACCACATACTTAAGTTTCACTCATACATATATTTATAATAGAATTAATTAAGGGTTTAAACATAAGTTCATATATGCTTTCACATACACATTAGACTTTTAGAGCAGAATATAAGCTCACTTAGGGTTTCCTAAACACAAGATAATTAGGGTATAACACATATGCTTTAGGGGTTCTTACACATATATACACATACAAGCACATAGGATTCGCACACACGCCCTTAGGTTCATATCCATATCCGCATACGCACACATAAAACACCTAAGCATCTATAGAGTAGACACACACATAGGCATATACATAAATATTCACAAACATATGGGGCACATACAAACATCGATGACTATCCATGCACAGATGGATAGACATCTGTATAGGATACATTCATATTAACTTGATTACTCACATACACTTAAAGTAACTCATATGTAGGGTTGCCCATCTTTGGGACTCACAAAAAAACATAGAAAGAAACACATTTTCCTAAATTTGTAGTACACACTTAGGGTTTTCTCATTTATATTATAAATGTTATGTATCGAGGGTGTAAATATAGATAAAGTGGAGGGTTCTAATGAACGTTCAATGATCTCCTCCCATTCTGATCACAGCACATGCTCAACTTCTTCAACCTGCAGGCACTAAAGAAAGAGGTCAAGTAAATCATCAAATCATAAAAAAAATATTTTTAAGGAACTAAAGATCACCACTTTTAAAAGAAAATTTCAATTTTTCTGAATGTCACTGAGAGTGATGAGATCCTTTCGACATCCACCCCCACTAAACCTGCACATTGTCTTGATGGGCCAACCTATAAATCAAGCCAGGAACATACATGAGTATCAAATAGGCATAAGTAGATGCTAATCACTTTGGAATTTAAAAATATGTTTATGTATACTTCATGAAAATTTATGGAATTTGCTACAAATTTAGAGAATAAAGTAGATAAAACTTTCATATTCATTCTATTATGTTACAACCACTACAAATAGACAAGCAATTATACGAATGAGTCATAAGCTTCATAGTTCTTTCATTCATTTAACCTGTTCAAATCCAATAGCTTATTTCAAGCACTCATATATACTAATCCCTACTAGCTTAGTTTATAGAACTATATTTTGTTTCCCCTATTTATCTCTTACTGCCTAAAATCTCCACCAGATCTTATTATTTTATTTACTTTTTATTATTTTCTTTTGCTCTTCATCCCAACTCAGCTCTTTTTCTTTTGTTTTATTGTTATTATCATAAGTCGGTCTATACTCAAACCAGATGCGACTCATGGACTTGTCCACATGTCCAAGCTTATCCCACTTATCATCCGACTTGACATTGCGCATGACACACAACACCATCCCCATATGAAATCGACATTAATTTATGGCTATGACCACCCAACCATAGTAGAGACGACTTTTTAACAACAGGACCTCCATCTAAGAAAATGAGAGGCGTTGTCCAATTACCGTGTGCCCAAGCAAGGAGAGCCACCACCACACCAGAGGTGACACCTCCACAGACACGACGTGTCCATCCGTTTACAATTCACTTACCTAGACAGAGTGCAGAAGGAGCCTATCTAGTTTTCCCTCCGATTCCCTCTTACCTGGAGTTTCCACAGGGCTTCACCCTGGATAATCTAACTGATGAAGAAATCGGTAGGATGATCAATGAGTCTAACCTTGAGACAGAAGCAGAGCAGACCCAAGGACCACAACCTACTACAACAACTTCAGCCCCGACCCAACCAGAAGTAGTGGAAGTAGAGGAAGATGAAGAAGAGATTGAAGAGGAAACAGAGGAGGAACATGATCAAGAATACGAAGAAACTTTAGAACTAGTGAGTGCCCCAGCCTATTTGGCACAAATAAAAAGCTTGTATGAAACCATGAAGCGAGTCCAGGAACATCACAAACTGTCGCTCGAAATAGGGAAGGTGTTAATGAGCCAAATGTTAGGAGAGGAAGGTGTTGATGAACAATTCATTGAATCCATGAACTTGCATGTGGACACGCTGGGCCTGGATGAGACCATTCATTCGGCTATGGCTTACATTCATCGCTTCGAGAAATGAGTGCCAAGCCGTCCCCTTCGCTCCGGAAAGCAAAGCCACATAGAAGTATCGGCACCAGGAGATACTACAAAAATAGAGGAACACCACGAGGCACCACCATCACCACCCTCCCCACCTAGCACTACACCCTTCACTTCGCCACACGATACTACCACCCCAACTTCAACACTCACCACATGTGCTATGGGAATCCCTATCTCTCAAGGCACCCAATTTGGAGGGATTACAATGCCCACATTTACAACAATATTCACGAACATCACATCCACCCCACCCACGTTCCACATCTACACGGTCACACACACTTTTGACACCATGGACACTTCACCAGCCACAACACCACTTCCTCCCCACACACAACCACAATCTCCCATACCCCCTCCACCCACATCACCACTTTTTTCCACCTCATTCACGAGTCCCTTTCCCTTTCCCATTCCTCCTGCATCTTCTCCTTTCCCAGCATTCTTGAATGTAAATAATGTGTTTTCTACATTACATCAATGTGTGTATCAGTTACAGAGTGACTATCAAACTCTCGAAGACTGACATTGTCAATTGACCACAAAACACCAACAACTACAAAGGTGGCTTACCTCTATAGAAGAAGAAAACGCGGACCTGAACCAACGATACACCACACTTGAACATGCCCACCAAACCATATTAGAGGCTCCCGAACCCTCCCAATCCTCCGAGAAGCTAACATCTTTACTTGAACTATATCAGACAGAGAATGTCAAAGTCCGCCCCAACTTGACTTTACTTAGAAAGCACATGGCCACTACCCTCGAGGAGAACAAGTTCTTGCAAAAGCAGAATGAATAGAATTTAGAGGCAGCCATGGAGCTTTCTCCCCAGGAGATCGACCCCAAAAAATGCAAAGCTATTCCTTCAGGAACTATGAAGACCATTCTTGAGAGTTATGATGATCTCCTAGAAGCACATGATGATGTAGAAAAAGAACGAGACACACTTTGCCGACAACTAAAGGAATAAGGAGAACAACCAAAGATCATAGAGTCAACACTACCTACAGATGAGGTAAAGAAACTCAAAGAGCAGGTACAAGAATTGCAAAGGAAGCTCCTTCAGTATGAACGACAACCTTCCCCAATCATCGAACCAAAAGCGGAAGAATTGGTACCTATAGAAGTAGATGAATCTTATGAGGAGCCATATGTTCCTATGCCAATGTCGGGTGGCCAACAAACCTCTGAGAGATTGGACACACTAGAGGTAGAAGCCCCGAAATGGATGCAGACACTCGAAAAAACAGCCAATACGCATGATGATCGAGTAGTGGTCCAGATTGAGTCAATGTCTAAGATTGAGTACACCATTATCAAATAAGAATATTTCCGAAGTATGTCTCATCACAGATGGATAGGCACGAATGATGATCAGTATGTGCCCTATTGTGTGCTCTTGGCAGATTACAACACAGAAATTCAATGACAATGTGGCAAGGCTCCAGCCTTTGCCACTCAATTTGTCCCTGATGATATCCTTGAGAGCGCTACACAAGGATCAATTTTTCAACCTACCTGACGGCTACGACTCCTAGAAACTTACTTTGAGATGGTTCGCACTTGGAATAACATGCCACTATTCATCAAGTACAATCCCTGTTATGCTCGTGTACTCAAAAGATGCACATGGCCTGACTTTGCCATCACTGTGAAGAATGTTAAGGGCTGTGCAAAGTGGCTCAATTACGTATACCTAGCACCACCACGGGGAAAAGCTACGGTGTCATACATGATCTCTACCATTCGCCACTAGGGAGTCAGATTGCGAAACATTCCAGATATAATGGCACAGATGTGCATGAAGACATTCGAGTTGATGTTGGTAACCTTCAGAACCTTCAAAAATATTAAGGACCCACATTTCTCAGGAGTTGGATTCACAGTAGGTAACCTAGACTTGGTCTACGATATGAGTACAACCCCCTCCATTCAGGTGATGTATGCATGGCACACACGAATTAAATATCTCCCCGCTTGCTACAAGCAAACATTTGAAGAGATGTTCATCACAGGGTTCTGGGAATACCACTCTGAAGTCTTTATTCCCAGGCCCTCCCATCTCCTCCACCTCTTTGCAATGGAGCGAACCTTACATTTGGAACAACTGGGTGTGCCACATCCAGACGTTCCAGGTCCAGTGGATTGGGAAGCCCTCCTAACTGATCTAGCAAAGGGGTTGAGGCTGACAGAACACCACTTTGCTACTGACGTCGTTGAATATTATGTCAAACGCTCAACCAAACAAGGGTCTATCAGAGACGACATACGCGAGAGGGGGGGGGAGGGTGTTGGCACTAATCAAGGCACCGAAGGACTCACAAGACAAGGAAGCCAAAGAAGGGAGTCAGAGCGGAGAGAAGGCATAAGCAGACAAAGTAGTCAACGAAGATCTGGCAAGTAGGCCATCCAAATCTTCCCATAAAGTAATACTTCCTAAATAGTGATTTTAGTCACTCTACATCATTGTAAATACCATTCCATCTTTCTGTAGCTCCATTTTGTGCAAGCCAAGGAGTCCTTGAGCTTGAGGAGCATTAGAAGTACCTACCTATCAATTTTCATAATTTTTAGACTCCATTTGAGCTCTCAAATAGGCCCTAGAACCTAATTTTTAACTAGGCCGGACACTAGGTCTGGACAAGGCCAAAACTAGTCAAAAACTATAAAAACAGCTAGAGAGCTCATTTTTGAGGTTATCTTGTTGTAGAATTGAACTTGTATGAGCACTTTTGAGTAACCTAAAGATCTCCATTGCTTCTCTCTTTGTTCTTGCCTTGTGTGCGCGCGTGTGTGTGTAGGTGTGTGCATATTTGTGTGCTTCTCCCTCACACACTTGTGCCATCACTTGTTCGAGGTCTTCATACCATCCGTACATCTTCCCAAATTGACATTAAAGGAGTTGCCACTCCTCATTGAGCTACACCGATGAATACCCCTTCTCTTAGTGGTGGTTCACTCTACTTCTTTCTTTTAGTATATGACCACTCTTGATACCTTTGGGTATATTTTCTGAAGTCAAAGGCAGACACTTTCTCTGAGTTTCAAGAATGGATCAACCAAGTTGAGAATGAAGCATCAAAGACAATCAAGACTATTCAATCTGATAGCAGTGGTGAATTTATCAATCACAAACTTGATAACTTCTTAAAACAAAAGGGCATAAAAAGACAAGTTACTCCACTGCACACTCCATCCCATAATGGAGTAGTTGAGAGAAAGATCGGAAGTGTGGTGGAAATGGAAAGAACCATTGTAGCTCAGTGATGAGTAGCACCTCCTTTAATGTCAATCCGGGAAGACGTGAGGATGGTATGAAGACCCCGAGCAAGTGAAGGCACAAGTGCGTGAGTGAGAAGCACACTAACATGCACACACATACACACACACGTGCACACACCGTAAGACAAAGAGTGAGAAGCAATGGAGTTCTTAGATTACTTTCAAAAAGCTCTTAAAAGTTCAAATCAATTACAAGCTACCCTCAAAAATGAGCTCTCTAGCTCTATTTATAGTTTTTGACTAGGTTTTGGCCCTGTCCAGACCTAGTGTCCGGCCTAGTTAAAAATTAGGTTCTAGGGTCTATTTGAAGGCTCAAACGGAGTCTAAAAAATATGAAAACTGGTAGGTAGCTACTTCTAATGCTCCTCAAGCTCAAGGACTCCTTTGCTTGCACAAAATGGAGCTACAAAAATATGAAATGGTATTTACAATGATTGTTAGTGATGAGAATCACTCTTATAAAGATGTTGATTTGGAAAAATTTGAAGGGCCTATTTGCCAGATTTGCGTCGACTACTCTGCCTACTTAATCCTTCACCTCGCTCTGACTCTCTCCACTGGCTTCCTTGTCTAGTCAATCCTTGACTACTATCAACACCCCCCCCTCTCTCGCGTCTGTCGTCCCTAACAGACCCTTGTTGCTGGGAGTGCTGTAGGTAATATTCCACAACATGAGTGGCAAGCTGATGTTCTTGGATGCGTAGTCCTCTGGCCAAATCTTTCATCATGCGATCCCAATCAATGGGCCCTAGAATGTTCGGATGTGGGAGACGTAACTAATCTGCATGGATGGCTTGTTCGACGGTGAATAGATGTAGCAAATGTGTCGGTCTGGGAATGAAAATTTCCGAATGATATTCCGAGAACCCTGTAGAGAACATTTCCTCAAATGTCTGCTTGAAGCATGCGGGTAAATACTTTATACGTGCATGCCAGGAAAAGATTATGCTGATCGAGGGAGTCTGGCTCATGTCGTAGACTAAATCCTTATTACCTTGAGAGAATCCGGGGGCAGAGATGTATGATGCCTGTACCTTCCGAAAGGTTTTGAAGACAATTGTCATGAGTTTGAATATTTTCATACACATTTTTGCTGCTATGTCGGGTACATTGTTTAGACGGGTAGACCAGTGTCGAATTGTTGATATCATGTAAGCGACGGTTGGGGTCCCTCGAGGTGGAGCAAAATATGGATAATTGACCCATGCCAAGCATTCTTTGTTGTTGCGTACCTTGATCGCAAATGCTTGCCATGATCTGCGACGTACCATTGGGCAATAACATGGATTATACTTGATATACAGGGCATGGTTGCCCAGGTGCTCATCATCTCAGGGTAATCGGTTAGTAGACATGCACGCCAATTAGGTTGGAAGATCGAGCCAGCACGTGCACCTGCCGGTACGTCCTCTGGCTCAAATTGAGTGGCGAATGAGGGCTCCTTCCCTGTATGCCTTTTAACTTCTGCATTATAATCATGTAGCAAGACAAAGTAAGGCATGTATTGCGGCTCTGATGTTGTGATCAACCTTTGGTGGGATAGGTTCTGAAAGTAAGAAGATTGAAGGACATATTGTTCCAGATTTGTGAGAGATTGAATTTGCACGGCAACGCGATCATCATGTGTCTTTCCCACTTTCTCGATCCTTTTAGCCCAATCGGGAACTCCAATTTCTAAAGTGTCGTATCCTTCCTCTGTTACCCGACCGCCGGGTGTTGGCATCGGCTCGTACGGCTCTTCATAGCTGTCATCGATGGGGATTTCCACTACTGTTTCAGGTTCGGGTTCTTCTGTTGGCGAGGGTGGCCTTTCATATGGTAAGAGGCGTGCTTGGAGTTCTGCCACCTGCTTCCGGAGGGTCTCTAATTTTTCTATAGAGTGTTGCAAGATTATCGGCTCCTGTTGAGCTGAGGGGGCACTGGCTATCTGCTTCTTAATGTCCACACATTCAGCCTGTAGTTTTTCATATGACTCCAAGAAATTTGCATGCTCCTCGAGTAAGATGCGAATGTCTTCTGAGGGGACTGCTCGATACTTGGTAGGGCTAATGGTTGCTCCTGCAGTTCCTTCCATAGCTGCTTCAAAATTATCTTGGTTTTGTTGTTGAAGCCGCTTGTTTTCTTCGAATGGTGCTGCCATATGCTTCCTTAATAGCCCTAGGTTGCGTCTGAGTGTAGCATTAGATATCATTTGCGCCTGGAGCACAGTTTCTAGTTCCTTGACTGCTATATCATCCACCGTCGATATTTTTGATTCCAATTCTGAGTGAGCTTGCTATAAAGTGGTATGTTCGGTTAGGAGCATTTGGTAATCAGCTTCTAAAGTGTTAACTCTAGCCTGTAGGTGCCGAGATTCTGCCTGGAGGGCAGCATTGCGTTCTTCCAATTGATGGTATTCTTGTTGTAGTTGATGTGAAGGTAGAGGTGATGACTGCCGTTTCTTCCATGGTTGGGTTATAAGTGAAGGTAGAGGTGATGACTGCCGTTTCTTCCATGGTTAGAGCTGGTGGTGGGGGTGGAGAAGGTGGTGATGGGGGGTGCTGGGGTGAGATGGGTGATGTCTGAACGAAGGTTTCAGCAGAGAGGTCAATGGTGGTGGTGGGGGTAGCTGTGGTTTCAATGGTTACTTCTTGTTCTGTGACGGGTATCCTGATAGTCTTACCTGCTTGTGGTAATGTGTCAACTCTGCGTTTGTCATACCTCACGGACTGGCGGACTGCTGTGTGGAGAGCCTCCGAAACTCCTAAAGATTCTGACACTAATTTGAGGGTGTCAATAAAATGTTGATCCACCCCATCATTTGATAGCATTTCTTGCATCAAAGCTTGGCCTGACACAAGAGAGAGTTGATGCCTTTCTTGTACTGCTTTGATTGTATCGTATAAACTTTGTAGCTGAGCTCTGTATGGAGGTGCACCTACAAGTTCTGGCACTTCTTGTTGCTCATCTTGATGATCTTGATCATAATCCTCCTCATCTTTCTCCTGTTCTTCATCTTCATCATCCTCTTCATCCGTTTCAACTGTGGTAACAGGTACCTGGGAGGTTGTTGCCTGCGTTTGCACATTCTCCACTTGTTGTGCCTCTTCTGCCTCCACCTCTACATTGTTGGGAGAAATGGTTGGATACACCTAGAAGATTGAGTTGGTACTGCTAGACCTGCTTTGTACCAGCCCTCCTTGCTTCAGAGTTGATTAGTACACTTGCTTAGCTTCCAAATGACACCAAGAGATCATATATGTACTTTGCAAATGATGTGCGTAATGACCAAATCAAAACAGACTACTTGATACTTCACAAATCCAAGAAAACTTGCTTTTTTAGTACTGACACCTGCTCAGAGTTTTGCTCAGTGTAACCAGCACACTTACAATTGGAACAATTCCTCCTAGAGTTATTCAATTAGCTTACCAAGCTACCATTTTCAAGTGGAATCACTCAAATTGATAATCTATGCACTGAGAAATAAGTTTAGCAAAATTAGAGTCACCCCCGACTTTTTAGGAGATGTGCAGAGAAATACCAGAGACCACTTCGAGCAAGATTTCTCCGAGATGGCTGATCCAATGACCTTCAAATTTTTTAGGCATGTAGTATGCTTGGAGCTGGTTCCAACAAGCTTTGAATCACTTGATTTGATTCAGTAGGCACTGAGATATGCCTCTTGGAAGTTGACAGACTTGGAGAAGATAACTCAGAAAAACACAGAGTTGAAAAGTATGAATGTATCTATTGATCGATGTAATTGTACAATCTCATTAGCATGATAAGCATAGCTAAATGTGATATTGTGATGTAGGCTAAGATGTAGCACTCACACACACAGAGATACAATGGTAAAATGCCTCGTGAAATGAGCTGAAGTGAGGATCACACTCGTGACTTTTTTCCTTCATCTTTTATAGAGGTTGAGTGATCATTTGAATTTTGAAATTCAAATCCAAGGCTCCCTAGAATATCTCCTCTAAAAGTAGGGAGATATTCTCTCCATTAAGTCCCCTAAATTTCCACGACTAATCAAGTTGGTGTACTCATACATATGCCAAGTCATTTTAGACTTTTACAAAGGGTAAAGCAGTAGGAACTTATAAGCATAAGTTCACATGATCCTTTCTTCAAATGAATTAAGCTTTCAAGGTTTCAAAACAAGTTTCCAAAGTTCCAAGCCAAGTGTGATGGCTTGAATTGCACCAACAGCTCCCCCTCAAGCCAAACACTTTGGCTTAAGTCTTCATCTTCAATCTTCAATCACATCCTGTAATCAAATCATGGATTTGAATCTGCATAACTTACTTCCATCCAAAGCTTTAGTAAGTAAATCTGCACATTGCATATTAGTGGACACATAAGTCAATTGAATGTCTTTGCTTAGCAACTTTTCTCTCACATAGTGGTAATGAACTTCTATGTGTTTTGTCCTAGCATGATATATTGGATTAGCTGCAAGGTGAAGAGAGCTTGTGTTATCTCCAAAGATGATTGGAGGTCTAGTATATAGACCTAAATCTGTATACAAAAGCTTTAACCAAATAGCTTCTTGAGTGGCATTGGCTAGCCCTCTATATTCTGCTTCAGTGGATGATAATGCCACTGTTGGTTGCTTCTTGGCTGACCAAGAAATAGGTTTGTCACCTGCAAAACATATGTATCCTGATGTGCTCCTCCTATCATCCTTGCATCCTGCCCAATCTGCATCTGAATATACTTTAATGTCAATATCTGATGTATAAGGAAAGTACAAACCATGGTTTAGAGTTCCCTTTAGATACTTCAAGATCTTCTTTGCTGCCTCTAGGTGAGGCACTCTTGGTTTGTGCATGAATTGACTTAGCACACTAACTCCATATGCTATGTCAATTCTTGTCAAGGTAGCATAATTCAAACTACCTACCATACTTTGATATCCTGTAATGTCTTGGACTTCATCCCCTTCATGAGCACTTAGCTTTAGGTTGACCTCCATTGGAGTGCTTGAGACTTTAGCTTCCTGCAAATTAAACTTCTTGACCATATCCTGTACATACTTCTTTTGAGTAATATATATACCTGAATTAGTATACACTAATTCAAGACCTAAGAAGTTCTTCAATAATCCAAGATCATTGATCTTGAACTCCTTCATCATCTGATTCTTTATGCTTCTGATTCCATTGACATCATTTCCTGTAATGATGATGTCATCAACATAAACACACAAGTATATTACCTCTGTACTACTCCTTTTTATGAAGAGAGAAGTGTCTGCTTTACTCATCACAAATCCTTGGTCTTGGAGGTATGTTGTCAACCTGTAATTCCATGCTCTAGGTGCCTGCTTCAATCCATATAGAGCCTTCTTCAATTTACAAACATAATTTATCTTTTTGTGATCTTCATAGCCAGGTGGTTGTGACATGTAGACTTCTTCAGCTATCCATCCATTTAAGAAAGCATTCTTGACATCTAGTTGGTACATGTTCCAATTCTTGGATGCAGCTACACTCACTAGTACTCTGATTGTTGGCATCTTAGCCACAGGTGAAAATGTCTCCTCATAATCAATGCCTTGGGTTTGTGCAAAACCCTTGGCTACCAACCTAGCTTTGTACCTGTTAATTGTTCCATCAGAGTTCCTCTTTAGCTTGTAGATCCATCTGGATCCTATCACCTTCATAGAGTCCTTCTTGGGTACTAAGTCCCATGTGTCACTCTCCTTGAGAGCTTCCATTTCTTCATCCATAGCTCCTTTCCATTCTGGTTTGGTGATTGCCTCTTCATATGTACCTGGTTCTTCATTCAACACATCCTTTGCAAGGTATACAGAATGCTTAGTTATAAGAGATGTATCATACCCAAATCTGATTGGTTTTTTGCTTTCTCTCTTAGATCTCCTGATTGACTGATTTGAGGATTCTGGAATATCCTCTAGTTGCTTCATCTTCATCTTTCCTTTGGACTTCCATGCTTTGAATTCCTCAAGGTTGATTGTGTCATCATCCTCTGAACTTGAGTCTTCTTCTTTGTTTGGTTCTACTTTGATTAGCTTTGGAAACTCCTCTTCCAAATCATAAGGTAGACTAACCTTCTTGCATTCATTCTCATACCATGAGTCATTCTCATCAAAGATGACATCTCTGCTTACCTTGAAGCCTTTGTTTGTTGGGTTGTAGAATCTGTACCCTTTTTTATTCAAATCATAACCAATGAAGATACATTTTTCAGCTTTAGGGTCTAGCTTTCCCCTTACCTGTGAGGGAATATGCACATATGCTACACAACCAAAGATTTTGCAATGATCCAAAGATGGTCTCTTACCATGCCAAGCTTCATATGGTGTCATGCCATCAAGAGACTTTGATGGCAACCTGTTTATGAGATAGATGGCAGTAGATACACTCTCTGCCCAAAGATAATTTGGTAACTTCTTTTCATTAAGCATAGACCTAGCTGTTTCAACAATAAGCCTATTCCTTCTTTCAGCTACTCCATTTTGTTCAGGTGAGTACCTTGTGGTTATCTCCCTTTTGATGCCTCTTTCCTGCAAGAAATCTTCAAACTCATTTGAGAAGTATTCACCTCCTCCATCTCACCTTAGCCTCTTCAAGTTTCTTCCTGTTTGGTTTTCAACAAGTGCAAGATATCTCTTGAAACAGTTAAACACTTCATCCTTATGCTTCATAAAGTATAAGACAGTCCATCTGCTATAATCATCAATAAAAGGCACATAGTACCTTGAACTTGAAATGGAGGGATCCTTGCTAGGTCCCCAAACATCTGTGTGTACCAAGTCTAGGTAGTCTTCATGCATAAAGCCTTTCCTTGAATAGGGCAACCTGTGAGACTTACCAAACTGACAAGCACCACACTTGTAAATCATGTGTTGCTTGGACACATTAGGTATCCCAAGCACACATTGATCCCTGCACATTTGCTTCAAGGTCCTTTCACCTATGTGGCCTAGCCTCTTGTGCCATATTTCTAACTCTAAAAGTGTTTGATCCTTGTAATTGTATAAAGCAATGTTTTTGGTGTCTTCTAGCTCAAAAGTAAATAATCTACCTGATTTCTCTCCCTTGGCTATCCTTTTGAATCCATGTTTTGGGTCCTCCACATATGCTCCATGTTGATTGAACCTGACCTGCAAACCTTTCTCCACAATCTGACCAACACTCATTAGGTTTTTTGTAATGGTTGGTACATAAAGTACCCTGCTCAATAGGTTTTGGTTACCATCACAAGTTTTCACATTTCCAATCTTTATAACAGAATGTTTAGTATCATCATTTGTCTGTACCTGATGTTTGCCCTTGGGTTCTTCCAAATCAGAGAGTAGTGCCACATTACCAGCTACATGGTTAGAGCACCCTGAATCAATATAAAATAAATGATCATCATTTGTTCCTGCCTTGGAGGTCATATTCATGATCAATAGGGAGTCATCTTGCTCCTCTATGTAGTTGTTGTAATCCCTTCTATTTTTGAATCCTCCTTGGTAGTTACCATTATGGTTGTTGTTGTAGTTGTTGTTGTAATTATTGTTGTAGCCATCGTAGCCTTGGTGTTGGTTGAACCTTCCTCTGCCTTGAGAGTATCCACCTCTTGAGTAGCCTCTTCCTCTCTGATTTTTGTAGTTTCTGTAGCACTCATCTATGGTATGGTTAGATAATCCACAAATGTTGCATGGTGATGAGTTGTAGGGTCTCCCCCTACCTGACTTACCTCCTCTGCCTCTACCTCTTGAAGATCTGCCTCTCCCTGCATAGTTAGCTTGGGAGGTAGAGCCTTCTTCTTCTTGCTTCTTCCCTTTACCTTTATCCTTAATCTTCTTATCAGTATATAGAGCAGAGGGGTTGTTACCTTTTGATTGATCTCCAGCCTTTGTAAACTTTGCTTCATGTGTGAATAGTTGGCCCATGAGAGTTGTGAGATCTGGGGTATGCATGTCCATGTAGAGATCCATTGCAGTGGTGAAGCTTTCCCACTTATCATCTGCCTTGAGTCCATTTGTTATTTGCCTTACTATTTGTTCCTCTTCAATCTCCTCTCCAATGCTTGCTAATTGGTCTGCCACATCTTTAATCTTGGTCACATACTCTGAGATTGATTGCTTGGGCTGCTTCCTAAGGGTTGTGAATTCAATCCACAGTTGATTCTTCCTGGCCCTTGTGTTGGAAGAGAAGTATGATGACAGGGTTTCCCAAGTCTCTCGGGAAGTCTTACAGTTCCTAATATGAGGTAAAAGGAAATCAGATATAGAGTTGAAAAGTATGAACGTATCTATTGATCGATGTAATTGTACAATCTCATTAGCATGATAAGCATAGCTAAATGAGATATTGTGATATAGGCTAAGATGTAGCACTCACACACACAGAGATACAATGGTAAAATGCCTCCGGAAATGAGCTGAAGTGAGGATCACACTCGCGACGTTTTTCCTTCATCTTTTATAGAGGTTGAGTGATCATTTGAATTTTGAAATTTAAATCCAAGGCTCCCTAAAATATCTCCTCTAAAAGTAGGGAGATATTCTCTCCATTAAGTCCTCTAAATTTCCACGACTAATTAAGCCGGTGTACTCATACATATGCCAAGTCATTTTAGACTTTTACAAAGGGTAAAGCAGTAGGAACTTATAAGCATAAGTTCACATGATCCTTTCTTCAAATGAATTAAGCTTTCAAGGTTTCAAAACAAGTTTCCAAAGTTCCAAGCCAAGTGTGATGGCTTGAATTGCACCAACATACATCTTGTAACAATTGTTCGAAGTCTTCATTCATGAGTTCTTCCAAAGGTGCACCACCGGGAAATTCAAGATCGGTTGGGATGGGAGGAAATATCAAGTTAGGACCATCGGTGCTGCGTCTTGGAAGTCAGAGTGTGAATGGCCGGACTCTTCGGGGTGGAGGGGTAACATCCTATGTTAGGGTGGCTCCACGTGGTTGAGCACAAGGGACTTGGATAGTTCCTCTCATCTTCTTAGAAGGGGGTCCAGTGGACGTCCTGCCTCTAAACTGCTCCACTCGATTCCACATCAGGGCTCATTGAATAGGGATGTCGTAAGCCAAACATCTATAAATGATTCGAGTCAGAGCGTAGCATCCATATAAGACATGCTTCCGCGGCCATCGTTTGTGGGCTAGGTGTATCTGATCAATTATCCAGTGGGGTAAGTTGATGGTGAGGCTCTGTGTCTCTGCCAGATACAAACTAAACCATATCTTTTTGGGTGGCATGGTGAATCTATCTTGGGTAGGAAAAGCAAAGTGTTGCATGCACATGCGAAGGTGTATTGCAATATTAGGCGTCATGGACACCATGTCCTTGAGTTTAGTGAGGGTTCGATTCTTCATGTAATCAGGCACGAGGGTCTCCTTTTTTGTTGGAATATGCATTCCTCGCATGTCTAGGGCCTCTCTCACTAAGTTGTTTGAGAGCCTAAACCTTTTGAGCTAATTTCCTTTTGTCAAAGATGGGAGCACAAATGAGCTTGCACATTTTGGGGTCTTGCTTGGAGTTAAGGTATTGATGAGATAGTAGCATCACATGAAGTCAGGATTTGGGAGCCGGGCACTGAAGTATGCATCCAATCCTGCCTTTTCTCATACCGAACGTAGACCTTCTGCATTGTGTAACTTCTCAAATTCCCTTGTAAAGAAATGGTATTTACCTTGCTTCCCATTCAAGTCCAACTCTGATTCCCATAGGTATGTTCCGTCTCCCAAGGGTCCTGGCACTTCACTAAACCAGTGGGAAGCTTTTCCTACGGGCATGGTATGGCCACTGGGAGGGTCCGCTATAGGTATGATTTTGATGGCCTGCAGTTCTTGTGGTCTTTCATTTGTCTCATGCAAAACGGGTAAACTGTCTAAGTCCACCACTTGCTGGCTCATTTCTGTATGAGAGCTAGTTCCTGCCGTATCTGCCATGTTACTTCTTGCCTCCTGACTCTGTGAGAATATAGAAACAGGTGTTACCATTGTAAAGGACAAGATAGAACCGTTTTTGTCCCCATTACAACATTAACATGAGGTTCGGGAGAGATTAGTAGGCTATTAAGTGCTCGGTGCTTGTGCGTGTAGTTAGGAATTGGGTAGACCTAGAATCTAAGTGGAATGATGTAGTGAGAGAGTGATGTAATTAGTAGGTGGGCATGGATTTACAACTGGGGTCTGGGGTTTATTACAAGTTTTAGGTTGCCAAATGCAGTGGATGGGCTTTGATCTTGATTTTGTGGAGACTCTGAAGAGTTTGATAATGGTATCTACTTGAAAACGAGGCTGTTTAGGGACCCATTTACAAGTGATTCTACTTGTGCTCATGGAAGAATATGTGCCCGCGTGTGATGTATAAGAATGGGCATCGGATGTTTGAGTGAGTGAAACATGTTGTACTGGGTGTGGCCTCGGTGTAGCTATTTGAGCCCGCAAGCAAGCCTTAGGCACCCAGATTTGTCGTGATTGTGGGCTGGCCTTCATCGACTTCTTGGGTACCCAAATAGACTTTACTTTCACAAAAGAATTTATGAAAGACTTCTTATTAGTGTCGTGTTGTCGATTACTAATAGGAGGTTTTGGCTGTGGGGTTGGCGTGGTCACAACAGGGTGTTCGCCTTTTCGCACCCACACTTGTTTCAATGGCTAAGACATTCTGCTTCGCACGTGTTTTTGGCCTCTAGTATAGGTAGTACTCTGCTCCTTCTTTGTATTTGATCTGCCTTTGGTTGCTACATCCCTCTAGCCTTTGGAAAAGAAGGGAGTGCCGTCTTATCCTTGATTCCGTTGTTGAGACAATCCTCTTTCTGCATCATACAGTTTTGGACAAGAATAGCATTGTCAACTTCATGTGCGCCCCTGGAAGGACCAGGAGTTCGTGCATTACCTAGTTCCTTGAGTGCCTCATTTTCCAATTCAACTGTAATTCGACTATGATTTTCCCATACCTGAAGAAGTCCACTTCTTAGGTTTAGGTTGACTGCATGATCATAGATCTAGTCCTGACCCAAGACAAGAGGCTCAGTGAGGTCCTCATCTTGACACACTAGTACTTTGACTGTCATTACTTCGTCTTGAATATGGAGGGGAAGTTCCACCTCGCCCATGCAAGGGGTTTCCACACCTACCAATCCTATGAGATATGCTTCTATAGGATTGACGGTTAACTCCAACTTTTGATAGTACGAAAATTTTACAGCACTAGTGGCTGCACCTGAGTCAATCAAGGCTCTTACAGTCCTTGCACCTTTTCCCTGTCCTATCTCTAAGGTTATAAAAGGACGTCGGTCAATTATCCTATGAGAGCTGACACCTGAAACTTCACACATAGCCACGTGATATCCTTGATCTGCATTTGCATCTGTCCTAGGTTGCTCTCTACCCTGTCTTCTCAACTTCATTCTCCAGATGCGTTCCAATGCTTCTACTTGAGCTTCTTCTCGAATTCTTCTTTCTTCTTCTTTGCGTTTCTTAGCAGTGTTGAGTCAACTTAGCATCTCTTCCGTCAGAGGTTCCTGATATAACTTGACTCTGCACCCGCTTATGTAGCTCGAGAGAATATCGCCTTCTAATGTGGCTAGTTGCACTGCTCCACTTGTTGAGATTCTATTAATGATCATGGGTCCGTAGCCTCTCTTCTCTAGTTTCCTCACATGTTGTCTCAAAGTGTAGACTAGTACTAGGTCGCTTGCCTTCAAACCTTTATCCTTAACGTGGGCATCAAAGTATGCCTTCTGTCGTTTCTTAGCTGCATATATCCCTGCAGCCGCCCTCAGTCTTGTTTCTCCTAATCGTTCAAGGTCAAAAAGTCTAGGGCAGAGTTCATGACCCGTCCATTCATGCTCTTCTGCTACTTTCAATGTAGGTATTAAGAAGTCCAACGGTAGCACTGCATTTTGTCCAAATACCATCTGAAAGGGGGTGGCTTGGAGTACCGTTTTGTAGGCAACTCGGTATGCCCAAACAGCATGGTGTAGCTATTTGTCCCAATCAGAGCGTTTATTGTTCACTAATTTCGTCAGTACATTGCATAAGATCTTATTTGTGCTCTCAGCCTAGCCATTAGCTTGGGGGTGATAGGGGGCAGACTTCTTATGTACTACCAAGAATTCTTGGAGCAGATTTTCAATAACTTCATTCAAGAAGTGAGTGCCTCTGTCACTGACTAGCTCTATAGGTAACCCGTATCTGGTGAACACATTCTCAAATAAGAACATAGTTGTTGTTTGAGCATCGTTCTTCGTTGTGGCTTTTACCTCTACCCACTTGGTTAGATAGTCCGTGGCAACAATGATATATTCTGCATGGGAACCCTGAGCTGGGGGATTAATAGGACCTACAAAGTCTATTCCCCACTTAGAGAATGCACGTCCACCCATCATAGGTTTCAGTGGCATCTCACTTTGCATATAGGAGGTTGAGCTCGCTGACAGACATCACACCTCTTCACATAGGTATGTGCATCCATGTGAAGGGTCCGCCACCACAAGCCTGCAAATAGAATCGCTTTGATCACTCGATCTGCTCCAAAATGCCCTCCTGCTACACTTTGGTGAGCAGTTTCCAAGATCTTGAGATATTCACTCTCGTGGACACATAATCTTAGGTAACCATCTTTACCACGCTTGTATAGGTTATCACCAATGAGCGAGTAATCTAGGGCTTCTTGTTCTAAACTTTTTTGTCTGGCTAGTGTCATATCTTGAGGGAATGTTTTCATCCTCAGGAAGGATACTAGTGGTTCACTCCAATCTGGCACTATGGACACTTGATAAAGAGTGGCATGTTCCACAGGTGGTTTAGTGCAGCAAATTGGACATTCCTTGCACAATCTTTGGACATTAGCTTCCATAGTCCGCCAATGCACTCCGAGTCTCCTTAGTGTCTGCAGGGTTCGTTGCTTTGAGTAGTGTTGCTCTAATGCACCTACATGTGCTAATTGCAACCATTTAGCGTACTCATCCTCTTCCACACAACAAGCCAAGATCCTTTGATCTGTGTGCTTGTACATACTACCTGCCATGATGTGATACTTTTGGGCTTTTACTACCATTCTATCCTGTGTGTTTATTACTGGGTGGTTAGGCCCCTATGTCAATACTGGCACTAATGGCTTAGCCCACTGTGGCACCACTTCCAAATTAAACAGGTAAGCATCAGGAAGGTCATGTGACACTCCTTGTGGGGCTTCGCCCGATGTGAGCCTAGAGAGATGATCTGCTCTCAAATGAGTCTTCCCTTTCCTTACCACAACCTCGAATCATATTCCATTAGCAAGAGAAACCATCTTACTAATCTTCCTGTATTGCATGGCTTGTTTACGAGATATAGCAGTGCCTGATGGTCAGTAAAAAATTTAAACTTATTTGCAAGCAAATAATGTCTAAACTTTTTAACTGCATATACCATGCCTAATCCTTCTCTCTCCCTAGTAGTATAATTTTGTTCAGCTGCATTCAATTGTCTACTAGCATAGGCAATTGGAAGATCCATATTACCTTCACCGGTAGGCTGCGCGAGTACACACCCAATAGCATAATTGGATGCATCAACATGAACATGGAAAGGCTTATTCCAATCTGGTGTGGTCAAGATCGGTGCTGAACATAATCGCCGTTTAAGCTCATTGAAAGAATTCTCACATTCATTAGTCCACTCAAAGTTAGTCAAAAGTCCATACAGAGGCTTTGCTATGATGGCATACATGTGTATAAACGTCGGTAATAACCACAATGCACCATGAAAGCTTGTACTTCCTTGACATTCTTTGGCCTAGGTAACTCGGCTATGTCTCTCACTTTCTCTTCATCAGTGGATATGCCATTCTTTGACACTATGTGTCCTAGAATCTTGCCTTGCCTGACCATAAAAACGCACTTTTCTAGGTTCAGGCAGACTTGATATTCCCTACATTTGTCAAAGATTTGTCTGAGTTCAGGAATATGGGTTTGCCTACTGTTGGAATGAGCACAAAGATCATCAACATAGACTTCTAAGTTCTTCCTCATGAACTCTTTAAATACATGGCACATTAGTCTCTAGAAGGGAGCGGGTGCATTGGTAAGCCCAAATGGCATTACTCTAAAGGCAAAAATGCCCCATTCAGTGGCAAAAGCCATCTTATGCTGATCTTCTGGAGCTATGGCTACTTGATTGTAGCCCGAAAATCCATCAAGGAAGTTGTACACTTCCTTGTCTGCTACTCTTTCTAAGAGATGTTCTGTGATAGGAAGCGGATAGTTATCTCGAATTGTGGCTGCATTGACCTTCTTCAAGTTAATGCATACACGCAGCTTCCCATTTTTCTTGGGCACCACTACGATGGGGGATACCCACTCAGTATGCTCAATTTCATAGATAAATCCAGCTTCAACCAAGCGATCTATCTCTTCCTTGATCTTGGCCGCATAGTTGTCATTGTATGTGTATGGCTTTTGCTTAGAGGGCCTAGCCTCTGAAGTCATGGGTATCGTATGTGAGCATATGTCAGGGTCTACACCTTTTGTTGGCAAAAACCTTCAGCTCTAATACCACTAGTGCGGAATTACTTTCGCCCTGAAGGTGGATTTCGCGACAAAGCTTGAACTCTGTCAGGCCTGCGGAAATTGCCGCGCCACCGCAATAGAATGCTAAACTAGAGTGATTCAGAACACCTCTGTAATCAACAGTAGCTCAACCTAATTGACGTCGCTTTAACTGTGTTATCCTGCGACACAAGTTCCACTGGAACTTCACCAGACTGTCACTGGACTGACACCGTAGTCGTACCGGAACTTCACCGAAATGAACTGCTACTTTGGTTATAATTACTTCAAGTGAACATACAAGAAGTAAGAAAGTGATTCGTGAGCTTTCTCCACTTAATGAACTCTTCTGAAAGTTTAAGAAAAAACTTCACAGTTCTGAAGTGCTACTTTCCGGTTAACTTTTGTACTGTGTGTACATCTCCATTCCACCGGAAACTGTGACCAGCTTAAAGTAGAGACGTCTAGCTACAAGGTGGGCTATCTCTCATACAAAGCTTCGAACTCTGCTGTGAGTTATACTTCGTTGTTCTACCGAAAAATCTTATTTTCTGAGAAACTGTAGTTGACCGGAAATTACTGAAATATGTTTACTGAGTAAACTGTTATTCACTGAAACATGCGTTTACAGAGAAGGTACTGAAGCACGTTTAGTAACGAGTCGTGACAGTTAACGATAAACGAAGCTTCCTACCGTAACACGAAATAGCTTTAGATTAAGTAAAGATTACGCGCAGACATCCACATGAACATGTGTTTTTGATTAGAGAATATGTGTACAAGTAAGCTTGGCCTCTTCTTGCTCAAGCTACAGAAACTCTCCTACAGTGAGTAGTTTCTTATTACCATCTCTCTTCAGATGAAAAGACCCGACACTTCAGGCTTGTGTTATTCATCTGTACATACGCGATCTATGGCGTCTTCTGAGAACTTCTAACTCTCTCTTCACTCATACGCGCATCTCACACGCATCATCTTCACGCGTCTCTTCCTGAGTCTTCTCTCTCCCTTTTTCTCCCAGTTCTTCAAATCTTGCTGTATATATATATACTTTTCTTTGGCGCTCCTCTACGCTGTTACTCTTCAATTTACGTTATGCGCGCCTTACGTGCCCGCCGCGGTTAATTGCTCTGTAATGCGCACACCGTGCATTAACTTCGCATACTGTACACCTGTGCATTGATTTTCCAGAAGATTCTGTTTTCTCTTTGTCTGTTGCGTCCAATTCGTGAGTGTTTCCTTAACAGCTCCCCCTCAATCACTAATTTGACACCTTCCGGTCTTTCATATATCTTCCTTTCTTTTATACCTGCCATTTCTTTAAATATGTTTGTCTTTGTTCCATCCAAGCTCTTTGTCAGAATATCTGCAATCTGATCTTTCGTAGGAGTGTAGACTATTTCTATCTCTTTCTCCATTACTTTTTCCCTTAGGAAATGATACTGAATCTCTATGTGTTTTGTTCTTGCGTGAAACACAGGATTCGCTGCAAGATACAGCGAGCTCATATTATCTCCATGTATGATCGGTATACTTTGATCTATACCCATGCTTTTAAGTAAAGTCTGCATCCATATTACTTCTTTGGCTGCTTCTACCAGTCCTTTGTATTCTACTTCTGTTGACGATAAAGCTACTGTGTGTTGTTTCTTCGAACACCAGCTTACCAGCTTATCTCCTAGGTATATCATATACCCGTGCGTTGATCTTTGGTCATCTTGACTTCCTGCCCAATCTGAGTCACTATATGCTCTGAGCTTTATATCTGACGTAAAAGGATAATATAATCCTTCCTTTATAGTTCCTTTGATATATCTGAGAACTCTTTGTCCTATAACCCAATGTTGCTCTGTCGGACAATGCATAAACTGTGAGAGAACTCCCACCGGAAAACTGAGATCCGGTCTTGTTAGCGTAGCATATATTAAGCTTCCTACTAACGATTGATACTTCTTCATATCTTTAAACTCTGTTCCATCATATTTACTAAGTTTATGGTTTACTTCAAGCGGTGTTGAAGCTTCTCTGCAATTTTCCATATTGAACTTCTTCAGTAAGTTCAGGAGATACCTTTCTTGTGTGACATATACACCATGATCTGTATATGTGATTTCCATACCTAGAAAGTATGATAACTTTCCCAGGTCACTGATCTTGAATTCCTTTTCTAGCAGTTTCTTTACCTCTGTGATTCCTGCATCTGAGGTACCTGTAATTATTATGTCATCTACATAGATACAAATGTAAATCATTCCTTCTTCTGTCCTTTTGATGAGTAGACTTGCATCTGCCTTCAAACTTTGGTATCCAAGTTCATTGAGATATTTCACAAGTCTGTAGTTCCAAGCTCTTGGAGCTTACTTCAGTCCATAAAGTGCTTTTCTTAACCTGCAAACAAAATTTGGGTATCAAGAGCTTATAAACCCTTTCGGTTGTTCCATATAGACTTCATCTGATATATATCCATTCAGGAATGCATTCTTTATATCTAGCTGACTTAGCTTCCATCCTTTTGATGCTGCTATAGCAATCACTGTTCTTATGGTTGACATCTTTGCCACCGGACTGAACGTCTCGTCATAGTCTATGCCATGCGTCTGAGCATAGCCCTTGATAACCAGTCTCGCTTTATGTCTGGCTATCCTTCCATCTGCAAGTTTCTTTATTTTGAACACCCATTTATTTCCAATTACTTTCTTACCGTTCGGTTTAGGAACAAGCTCCCATGTCTTGTTCTCTTCCAGTGCGGTGAGTTCTTCTTCCATTGCTTCTTGCCATTGCTTCTTGCCTTTGGCTTCGTCATAGCTCTGAGGCTCATCCTCTTCTTTAACCATATATGCATAATCTTGTTGAGTTATATACGATGTATCGTAAGAATATCTTTCCGGTTGTCTTCTTACTCTGTTTGACATTCTTAGCTCATATTCTTCGTGTGTGTCTGAGTACCCGTCTTCATTTTCGTTCCTTATACCAGATCCGGTCCTAGACGTATTTGCCTCTTCATCTTTGTTTACCTGTACAATTGATTTTCCTTTCTCTCTTCTTTTTATCTCTTCTTCAAATTCTTCAGCTGTATGGCTCTGATCTGCATACCAGCTTTTTTGTTCATCAAATGTTACATCTCTGGAAACAGTAAAATGTTTGGTTAGAGGACTCCATAACCTGTAACCCATCTGCTTTTCATCGTATCCGACGAACACATATTTCTCTGCTTTTGGTTCAAGCTTATGTCTGAGTTGAGACGGTACATAAGCATACGCTATTGATCCAAACACTTTGCAGTGATCAAGTGTTGGCTTCTTTCCCCACCAAGCTTCATAAGGGGTCATTCCTTCTAATGTTGTACATGGTAATCTGTTTACCAAGTATGTCGCTGTGTTCACAGCTTCAGCCCAAAGATAATCTGGGCAATTTTTTTCTTTTAGCATAGCTCGTGCAAACTAGAGTTCGGTTTCTCCTTTTTGCTACACCATTCTGTTGTGGTGTATACCTGCAGGTTATTTCTCTCTTAATACCTGCGTTCCAAAGATAGTCATTGAATTCTCGGGAGAAGTATTCTCCCCCTCCATCAGACCTCAGTCTTTTAAGTTTTCGTCCGGTAAGCCTTTCAGCATATGCATGAAAATGCCTGAAGGCTCCAAACACCTCTGACTTTTCCTTCAAAACATAAAGAGTTATCCACCTTGATGCATCATCAATGAATAAAACATAGTACCTTGATCCGCTGATTGATCCTTCTTCCGTTGGTCCCCATACATCTGTATGTATGAGTTCCAGCACACTGTCATGTTTGAATCCTTTCTTCTGGAAAGGTAACCTGTGGGCTTTTCCCATCTGACAGGCTTCGCATTTGTGAATCATATGTTGGTTCTGTACGTTCGGTAATCCCAGTACAGACTGATTCGCTATCATAGCTTTGATTCCTGTTTCGTGAAAATGACCTAATCTCTTGTGCCAGAGATCAAGTTCTGTAATTACCTTTTCATCATGTGTGAGCAGCGCTTGGCCAATGTTCCCTTGTACTCTTAAGGTAAAGAGTCTGCCTTCTTTCTTACCAGAGACGATCTGATAGTATCCGTTCTTGGGATCTTCTACAAATACTCCTTTGTTTGTAAATCTGACCTGAAAACCTTTTTCGACTATCTGTCCCACACTGATCAGATTTTTCGGTATTGTTGGAACATACAAAACATTGGTTAGCAAATCTGCTCCACTCTTGCATTTCACTTTTCCGATTGATTGTACTTTGTGTCTTGTATTGTCACCTGTTTGAACAGTGTGACTAGAACTACCTTTCTCTAGTTCTGACATTAGTTCTATATTTCCTGACAAATGATTAGAGCATCCAGAATCAATGTAAAATACCTTTAGGTCTTCATTTTCTGATGTGCTGATTGAGTTCATCATCAATGATGTATGACTTTCATTCTGTGTGTCATTTGCGTAGTTGTTGTAGGTGGTGTTGTAGGATTGGCTCTGTCCCCAACTTCTTACTCCACCTCTACCATAGCCTCCTCTTTGGTTTTGTCTTCCTCTTTGAGCATTACTCTAATTTCTTCCGCTACTGCCTCTGCTATTGTTGTTTTGATTTTGATTTGATCCTTGTTGATTGTGCCAACAGTCATGCGCCAGATGGTTACTTAGTCCACAAATCCAGCAAGCTTTCTTGGTGGTATTCTGGCGGCTTCTTCCTCTTGCTCTTCCTCTACCAGTGCCTTTACCTCTTGCGTAATAGGCCTGAGAGCTCGACTCTTCTTCATCTTTTGACTTGCCTTTGTCTTTCTTCTTGTTCTTCATGTACATTGCAGAGCTATGTCCTTTGTCTGCGTCTCCTTTCAGGTCTTGCTCATATGTGAGCATCAAACCAAGCAGCTGATTTAAATCTGGTACAAAATGATTTAAGGAGAGTTCAGTTGATAGTACGAAAGGTTTCCACCTTTCATCTCCTCTCAAACCTGTGAGCACTTGCGCTATCAGTCTATGATCTTCGACTTCTTCATTTATGGATCCAAGACTATCTGCTAGATCCTTCATTTTAGTGACGTAGTCACTTATGCTTTGACTCGACTTCTTTTTGAATGTAGTAAATTCGGACCATAAGCTAGCCTTCCTGGCTTTCGTAGTATTTTGTAAATGATCTTCCAATGCACTCCATATGTCCTCCGCTTTCTCCAGACCTCTAATGTGCGGTAGCAGATGATCTGAAACAGTGTTGTAGATGTAGGCTCTTGCCGTTGCATCTTTCTTTTGCCACAGCTTCAAAGCTTCTATCTCTTCCTTTTCTGGTTGGCTATCATCTTCAAAGGTCGGCTTCTTTTCTTCTCCGGTCACATACATCATTAAGTCCTTACTCATAAGTAAGGCTTCCATGCGCATTACCCATGCGGGATAATTATCTCTGTCCAGTTTATCAATTTGGACGTGATCTGCCATGATAGGGAATACTCTAGGCTCTTATACCAATTGTTGGGAAACTAACCTGCTCTGATACCAATTGTTGGCGAAAACCTTCAGCTCTAATACCACTGGTGCGGAATTACTTTCGCCCTGAAGGTGGATTTCGTGACAAAGCTTGAACTCTGTCAGGCCTGCGGAAATTGCCGCGCCACCGCAATAGAATGCTAAACTAGAGTGATTCAGAACACCTCTGTAATCAACAGTAGCTCAGCCTAATTAACGTCGCTTTAACTGTGTTATCCTGCGACACAAGTTCCACCGGAACTTCACCAGACTGTCACTGGACTGACACCGTAGTCGTACCGGAACTTCACCGAAATGAACTGCTACTTTGGTTATAATTACTTCAAGTGAACATACAAGAAGTAAGAAAGTGATTCGTGAGCTTTCTCCACTTAATGAACTCTTCTGAAAGTTTAAGAAAAAACTTCACAGTTCTGAAGTGCTACTTTCCGGTTAACTTTTGTACTGTGTGTACATCTCCATTCCACCGGAAACTGTGACCAGCTCAAAGTAGAGACGTCTAGCTACAAGATGAGCTATCTCTCATACAAAGCTTCGAACTCTGCTGCGAGTTATACTTCGTTGTTCTACCGAAAAATCTTATTTTCTAAGAAACTGTAACTGACCGGAAATTACTGAAATATGTTTACTGAGTAAACTGTTATTCACTGAAACATGCGTTTACAGAGAAGGTACTGAAGCACGTTTAGTAACGAGTCGTGACAGTTAACGATAAACGAAGCTTCCTACCGTAACACGAAATAGCTTCAGATCAAGTAAAGATTACGCGCAGACATCCACATGAACATGTGTTTTTTATTAGAGAATATGTGTACAAGTAAGCTTGGCCTCTTCTTGCTCAAGCTACAGAAACTCTCCTACAGTGAGTAGTTTCTTATTACCATCTCTCTTCAGATGAAAAGACCCGACACTTCAGGCTTGTGTTATTCATCTGTACATACGTGATCTATGGCATCTTCTGAGAACTTCTAACTCTCTCTTCACTCATACGCGCATCTCACATGCATCATCTTCACGCGTCTCTTCCTGAGTCTTCTCTCTCCCTTTTTCTCCCAGTTCTTCAAATCTTGCTGTATATATATATACTTTTCTTTGGCGCTCCTCTGCACTGTTACTCTTCAATTTACGTTATGCGCGCCTTACGCGCCCGCCGCGGTTAATTGCTCTGTTATGCGCACACCGTGCATTAACTTCGCATACTGCACACCTGTGCATTGATTTTCCAGAAGATTCTGTTTTCTCTTTGTCTGTTGCGTCAAATTCGTGAGTGTTTCCTTAACACCTTTCAAGTCCTTGTAGCTCCAAGCGAATACATCTCTGTACTCTCTTAACAAGGCTATCAATTCGTGCTCTTCGTCTTCGGTCAGGTCATGGGCTATGTACGTGCATCTCTCTTCTCCTTCTTCCATGACTACCACTATTTTCTTGGTGGTTTCTTTGTTATCATAGGCCTCCCCTGATTGCGCCTCTCGTTTAGGAATTCTGATCATGACTCTCCTGTCATCTATCTCATACTTCTTAAAAATTTTCGGGACCTCAAACAAAGATTCTTCCTCTTCTGGTGTGACTTCTCTCTTCTTTCTTTTCTTTCCTTCTTCCTTCGGGGTCACATGTGTGGCTAGCCTTACGTCATTTGTAAGCTCTCCATGCCTCTGGGGTTGAAATTCTACTTCATAGAAGTATTCTTCATCTGATGCAAAAGGTGGGTCCATAATGATTGACTCTAGATCGGAGTCACTTGCATCCTCAAATGCATCAGGGCTAGGTTCACACTCTTCTAACACTGCCTCTCCCATGATCGGCTCTATGGAGAAGACTGAAATGTCATAGCCATCTTCATCACAGTGAGGTGTCCATTGTTCTTCATTGATGGCTACATCCATTGTTGCTAGGATTTCTGCCCAGCCATGGGGTTCAAATTCTTTGTCAGGAAAGACTACAGGTGCATAGGCTGGGTCTTGAATTGATCTATGTGTTTCTTTTGCACCTACCTCTCTGGCTTTTTCTCTCTTCTCTTCTTCTACTGCTACTTTGCACATCCATAAGTGGGTGTCTTCATGCATCCATGAGGATCCTGATCCTATGGAATGCACCGATTCCGTATCATCTTTGGCTCTATAGAGGGGATTCCATTGGATAGGAGGGACTTTGAGATTCACTTTGGTCGTAACACCTAAGTGTTGCACGTACAAGGAGTTGGTTCCCCAGTCCTGTACCACTTGCAATTGTCGCATAAAGGGTCGTCCCAAGATCATTTCATAGGCATGATTTTTGCTAAAATCACATATAGCAAATGTATGCTCGAACTCAACACCACATGTGGTGAGAGTTATTCCTTCTAACAGCCCTAAGGGTCGCTCTATGTGACCATCGGCCATTTGCAATTTCATCCTCGTGGGTCTGAGTGCTGGCTTGCCCCAACGCTTCCATAGAGAAGTGGTAGCAATTGCAACTCCTGCGCCTGAGTCTAAAATGGCCTTGGTGGTGTATCCTTGATGGGTGATAAGAAGATATGTGTTTCCCTCTTCGCCCTCACTCATGTCTTCTATCTTGTCCAATGGTATTTTTGGCACTGTTCTCTGGGATCCTACCTGGGAATGAGGTTTTGCTATCTCTGGTACTTGTTTGGCTACATGTTTCCATAGCTCTGGTCTCACTTTGAGTAGTTCTTCTAAGGTGAGGTTGCACTGTACTTTAGTGTTTTTCACTACCTCTGTGTTCCTAGGTATGACTGAGTCCTCATTTCGTACCATGACTCTGGGTGCTCTCATACAAGTAGACTTGGCTTCCCATGGGCCTGTGAAGTTGGGTAATTCTTGTAGAGAGTTAGACTCAAAGTCCAATCTTTCCTGAGATTGGGTGCTCTCCTGCTCCTCATAAATGGATGGGATGTCTTGTGGAAATTGGTCGTGTGCATCATCCACAAGTTCAATGGGAGGAGGGACTTCACTCTCTTTAGCCCACTTGTCTTCTTGAATCTCGCGTAGGAATTCAGGTGTGAACCGATTCATAGAAGATGATGTGTCTGGCTCCGTAGAGTTAGGCACATGGGCTTCCTGGGCAGGAAGGCTTACTCTTTCACTTGCCTTGCCCTTATTTTGAGAGGCGGGTTCCTTTTCTGATTGTGCAATCAGCCTCTCTATTCTTTCTAACAGTCCTTCAAAGTGCAACTGCATCTTAGCTGAACTAGAGATGTTAAAGAGGCGACTGGCTGCAAACATGGTTTGAGCCAACTCCACCATCATAGCACAAATTTTAGTTCGTTCAAGCTCTAATTCTCCTCTAGGGTAGCACTTTCCATGATCAGTTACGTTTGGCCCATCTTGGATTCTGGCCTGATATGCTTTAAGCATCATGTTTAGGTCCTCGGGAGTGGGATCTGCTAGGACTGATCCTACTCTAGGGGGTGGTGGGATTAGGTGAGGCAGGTTGGAAGGTGGCGGGTCGGATGGAGTTGGGAATGGTGGAGGTGGGGTAGTGTGAGAGGGAGTTGGAGATGTGAGTTCGGTTATCCTAGCTCTCGTTTCTCTTAGGCTTTCCTCAAGTTCACTCATTTTCTTTGCCCATTGTCTTTTCATTCTTTCATGACTATCTCTCCAAGCTCTAGTCCTCTTCTTTGTCATGCTCTCCGTTTCACTAACATCTGGGATCTTTTCCTGGCCTACACTTTGGTTCTGTTGCAAGGCTTGGGCTCTAGTGATCACTTGCACTGGCGTAGTGGACGTCACACTTCCTATGGAGTCTACAACTAACCCTACGACATTGATAGGAGTGATTTTTGGCATATTATTAGGATTCTTTGGGTAGTCTCGTAAAAGATGCTCCTTTCCACACTCATGGCAATAGCCTTGGATCGTCACTGACTAGGGTTGTGCAGGCGGAGGCAGGGGACAATCACGAATGAGATGATCTCCCTGACATCTGTAGCATGGTCCTCTAAGAAATGGGGGTCTTACTTGCCTAGGTTGAGGTCTAGAGTTGGGGTTTGCGTACATGACATTAGTATACTCGGGCTCCCAATTAGGTTTACTCGGTTCCTCACTGTAGTAGGACTCACCATGTTCAAGAGACTGCATGTAGTAAGCCTAGGGGCTGTCAATATGCGTCGAATCAAAGCTATGGTCACTCGGGTCACTTTCAGAAAGCAATGGTGTTACAGGGACTATAGCTCTATTCAGGTTCTCTTCTGTCGCTGCATATTTTACTGGGATCACATTAGTAGGAGCAGGTGGTTGTTGTGCTAGCACTGGCTGGGGTCTCAGTTGGGCCTGATATTGCGGTTGGTAATTTTGTTGAGACCTAGTGTACTGTTGTGGTGGGTATGGACTCTGGTATCTGCCTTGTTGAGGGTATGGCTGAGGGTAGGTTTGCCTAACTGCTTGCTTGTTGTATGGGCAGTCTTGTGCTGTGTGATTTGTGTATCTTCGTTCTATGGTGCAGTACTGGCTACTAGGATTTACTTAGGGTTGAGCCATAATGGGACATACATTCGCCATATGGTCACCCCCACAAGTGTAGCATCTTTTCACAGGGGCAAATCTTGGGAGTTGTTTGCTAGTGACACCTAATTTCTGAGCTACTTTTTCTGCTAATTCCTCAATAGATGTGGATTGCGTGGAAGAGAGACTAGAAGAACTATCAATATCTTTGTAGATTTTTGAAAGCTCTAATTCCTCCCTAGGTTATCCTCGATGTCAATGCACATGCGTACACACTCTTCTATGGTCCTAGGGTCCTTCAAGTACACATATGATCTCAATTTGGTGCTTAGCAATCCATCCAAGAACAAAGCCACTTGCTTAGCTAGTGTGGGTAACTCAGAGACAAGGCATCTCTCTAAGTATTGCCTAAATCTTCTTCCAGCAAGTCTCACAGTTTCTTAAGGGGTTTGCTTGAAGCTGTGAATCAGCGAGGACGTGTTATGTCTTATGCCACTTTTAGAGAATTCGATAATGAATGCCTCTAGAAGTTGATCTATGCTCCTGAACTGCCTCTCATTTAGTGGCTGAAACCATGTCAGGGCAGTGTTCCTAAGGGTTAGACCAAAGGCATTGTACTGCATAGACAGATCTTCAACTTGTTCAGCTCTCAAGACTTGCCTAAACTCCGCCACATGATCATATGGATCTCCAGTGACATCGAAGTAGTTCTTCATAGACTTAACTAGCTGAGTCGGTCTCAAAGTCCTTGCATGCTCTCTAGGTCTTGGTAGAGGGAACTCATCCGCATTTCTTTGATTCCTTGGAGCTCTAAGTACCTCAGGTTCCACTTTATTTGTTTCCGTTCTTGTTCTTTCTCTGCCCCCTGGGTTGGCAAAGCTTACTTCTGGACTATCTCTACTTCTGTCTCTTTGAGCTCCATGAGCTTGGGATGTTCCAGCTCTAGGGTGACCATAGGACACATTCGATCTTGGTTGGGGGAAAAAGAATTCACCCTTCCAAGTATAAGCATGCCTGTCATGTTCTGTAACCACAAAGATCCTCTCTGAAGTGTGATCTAAGTAGGTTACTCTGCCTGGGCTATGAGGATATTTGAACTCATAGATCATGATAGACCCTACATCATTTGGCCTATTTGATTTATACCTCCGAAAGGCTTCATCGGTCTCTTGGTTTAGGAGCAGATCTATACTCTTATTGTCCTGGGGAACCCACTCCGGATTGAGGATTCGAGTAAGAACAGATTTCCCTCGAGGGGTCCTAGGCTCTCCTCCTACGTTCCCTTGCTCTAGGTCACCTATGTCCGTCTCAAGGATCACATTCCCGAATTCATCTGTCGTGTCTGGGTGACTAGTGACCACATATATGGTTCCTTCTTTGTCCAAGTATGCTCCATTTTCAAACTTTACAGCTGGGTGTTCTAGTCCAATGGATTGGTCAGGATTTTTTATCTCGACCACGGATCTTCCTAGGCCGTCCTCATAGATGCTAGCACCTAATCGGTTGGTCCTAAGGTATTCGAGCTGCGTCTTGTAGGGGCCTTCCACCCTATACAGATATGGCACACCTGTACTTCCTGTAGGTCTGTCCATACCTTGAGACATCTCTGATTCACTAGTCTCAGAGCTAGGGTAATGCGAGTGGTGATTCAACTGCTGGGCCCAAGACCTAGCAGTATGATTAACGCTAGCCTCTGAAGACCTAAGGCTTTGTCTATCTCTTACTAGATGTTGTCCTGATCTAAGGTTCATATGCCTATTTAAGTATCCCCTATTTTGCCCAAGTACAACCTCGTTGCTGAGTTCTTTTGTATCAGTTACTTGATTCTTTTTTAGTTGAATTCCGTGTTTATGGTCTTGTCTGATATCGCGTCATCAGGTAATCTTGAGTGTATTTCCGCACTTAATTTGATCATCCCTCGTTAAGTTCTTTTCCTTTAAAGTTCTCGGTCACACACAGGTTATCTCTTGAACTTGATTTCTTAGATAGTCTTTGACTTGTCACATGCCTATCGTGTCCTGACTTACTCCTAGCACTACTCGAACTTAGCCTAAGCTAGGAATTGACAGAGGGAGTTGAGAGTTTCCAACCTTTTGTTTCCTTCCTGGTTGCCCTTGAGTGCCCAGGAAACGTGTTCCCACGCTTGCACTTACTCTTGCTTAGAATGCCGTTCGATGCTCTCAATAGATCTGTAAGAGTTCCAAAGTTAGCTCAAGACTTAAATTCCAAAGACAGAACCAATCACTTTCATTCATGTAACACAAACACCAATTTGCACTGTGATTTTTGGGAAAACAATTCTAAAGGACCCTGAATTTTCTTCCCCCTAGGTATGGTCAACTTCAAAATACCCTATCGAATAATCCTGGCATTAATTTTTCCGTAACCCCCACTAGCTTTCCAACAAAACAAAAATCACAGCAAACGGATTTCGTATGAGAAAGCTATGCCAGTTCAAGGTTCTAGGGTTAAAACAGGGTTCAAACAGGTTAACAGGCAAACAGGACTTCTCAAGTTATTTTCTTATGGCCTCCTTATGTGCTCTAGAGTGAAATGTTCATGCCCAAAATTAGTCAAAATCTTCAGATTACAAAACCCTAAAAAATAGTCGCAAATGGCTGTCAATCGCGATCGATTGGGCTGTCAATCGCGATGGACAGGGCTGTCCGTCGTGGCTTGTCAATCGCGATGGACACGTGTCAATCGCGATGGACAAGGAGTGTCAATCGCGATGGACAAGGGGTATCGGTCGTGATGGACTCCTATCAGTCGCGATGGATCACTGTCGGTCACGATGGACTGCTGTCAATCGCGATGGACACGTATCCGTCGTGGCCTGTCAGTCGCGATGGACTGACTGTCCGTCGTGGCCTGTCAGTCGCGATGGACTGACTGTCCGTCGTGGCCTGTAAGTCGCGATGGACTGGCTGTCCGTCGTGGCCTGTGAGTCGCGATGGACTGGCTCTCTGTCGCAATGGACAGTGTCAATCGCGATTGATGCTATCAATCGTGATGGACTAAAAAAAAGCAAATTTTTCAAAAATTTTTGTGGATCTCTGATGTGCAAGGTCTCTAGTCTACTGTGGTGCACTTAGTTTTGCCAAAAGATGAAACTTTCTGTCAATCGCGATTGACAGAAGCTTACGACACACAGACAGTTCTGCACATTCCCGTACCTGCGCGACGTGCTAGAGGGGATGATACAGCTGGATCCTGCAAGAAAACTCAACAACCATGCAAAAACAATGCACACAATATTGCTCTCTCGCTCTCTCTCACAAGTGGAATGAGGGAAATGGAATGGAGAAGGTGATAAGATCAAAACTCCAAATTTTCGCGATGATGGAGATGGAGGTGGGAGATGGTGATGATGATGGTGTAGCTCAGTGATGAGTAGCACCTCCTTTAATGTCAATCCGGGAAGACGTGAGGATGGTATGAAGACCTCGAGCAAGTGGAGGCACAAGTGCGTGAGTGACAAGCACACTAGCATGCACACACATACACACACGTGCACACACGGCAAGACAAAGAGTGGAAAGCAATGGAGTTCTTGGATTACTTTCAAAAAGTTCTTACAAGTTCGTTTCAATTACAATCCACCTCAAAAATGAGCTCTCTAGCTCCTTTTATAGTTTTTGACTAGCTTTGGCCCTGTCCAGACCTAGTGTCCGGCCTAGTTAAAAATTAGGTTCCAGGGCTTATTTGAGGGCTCAAACGAGATCTAAAAATTACGAAAATTGGTAAGCAACTACTTCTAAGGCTCCTCAAGCTGGAGGACTCCTCGGCTTGCACAAAATGGAGCTACAAAAAGGTGAACATGGTATTTACAGGGGTTGTTAGTGATGAGAATCACTTTTAATTTGTGTAAGGATTTTGAAAAATTAAAGGGTTGCCTTAGTGCTAGATCTGCGTGAATGCTCGTACTTGCTTCTTCATGAAGAAAATTATTGGCCTACTTGCCAGATCGTCGTTGACTCCCTTGTCTGCTTGTACCTTCTCTCCCCTCTGACTCTCTTCTCTGATTGCCATGCCTCGTCAGTCCTTCAGTTCCTTGTCTGCTGCTAACACCCCCCCCCCTCTCGCGTCTGTCGTCCCTGACAGACCCTTGTTGTGTGGGTTTTTGGATGTAATACTCAACGACATCTTGCGCTAAGTGATGTTCGGCAATCCTCAATCCTTTGGCCAAGTCTGTGAGTAGAGCATCCCAATCTACCAGCCCAGGAACCTCTGGATGTGGCATACGTAACTTATCTGAGTGGAGAGCTTGTTCCACTGCAAACAATTGTAATAAATGTGAGGGCCTGGGAATGAAGATCTCTGAGTGGTATTCCCAGAACCCGGTGACAAACATCTCTTCAAATGTCTGTTTGAAGCAGGCCGGTAGGTACTTTATGCGGGCATGCCATGCATAAACAACATTAATAGAGGGCGTTGTGCTCATGTCATAAACAAGATCCTGATTGCCTTCATTAAATCCGAGCGCAGAGAGGTGAGGTTCCTTAACATTCTTGAAGGTCCGGAAGGTGACTATCATGAGTTCAAAAATTTGGAACCTGACACCCCAATGCCGAATTGTCGATATCATATACCCTACGGTAGGTTGACCTTTAGGTGGTGCTAAGTAGACATAGTTGAGCCACTTCTCGCAGCCTTTGGTTGTCAGCACCATCTTTGTGTATTCCGGCCACGACCTTCTTCGGAAAACAGGACAGTAGGAGGGATTGTACTTGATATACAGGGGCATGTTTTTCCATGTGCGATTCATTTCCGGGTAGGTTTCAAGCAATCGAATTCTCCAAGTTGGTTGGTGAATATTTCCTTGTTTGGCACTTTCTGGGATGTCGTCTGGTGCAAATTGTGTGGCAGAGGTTGGTTCTCGTGAGGTGTGGTGCTTGATCTCAGCATTATAGTCCGCCATTAAGACACAAAAAGGAACATACAAGTCGTCGGAAGTGCCGATCCACCTGTGATGAGAGAGGTTCCTAAAATAGTCCGATTTTATGACCACCTCTTCCAAGCGTGACATCAATGCTATCTGGACTGCCACCCTATCATCATGTGTTGTGGCCACCTTTTCCAATTTCTGCATCCATTCCGGAGCCTCTATTTCAAGGGTGTCCATGCCCTCATCTGTTCGCTTGCCCCCAGGTGCTGGCATCGGAACGTACGGGTCCTCAAAGGTTTCCTCTACTTCGATTGGTACTAGGTCTTCAGGTTCTGGTTCTACCAAGGGGGAGGGTTGGCGTTCATACACCAGTACTTTCTTTTGTAATTCTTCAAGTTGTGCTTTGAGCGCTGCTACTTCGTCAGTCGTGTCAGCTGTGGTTGGGACTTCTTTGGGTGGTGCTGGTTGAGCTGCCAATTGCCTTCGTAGTTCGTCTCTTTCCTTTTCTAAGGCTGCACGGGCTTCGAGGAGATCAGCATGGGTTTCCAATATGATTTGCATATTGTCCGAGGGAATGGCCTTAAACTTCTCCGGGTCAATTTCTTGTGGGGAACCGTCCATTGCTAATTCCAAGTTCTCTTCGTTTTGTGTCTGAAGCCGTCGATTTTCTTCCAGGGCTGCAGACATATGCTTTCGTAATAGAGCCATGTTGCGGCGGAGCTTGAGGTTCTCTGTGATTTGGGAGTGTAGCAGATCATCCATTTGTTGTCTTTCTTCGACATCTGGCTGGGGTGGATTGGCCACTAATTGCTCATGTTGTTCTTGCAATGCGCTGAACTGCTGTTGTAATTGTTTCTTCTCTTGCTCTAAGTCAATAAATCTTCCTTGTAATGCTTCGTGACTCTTGAATAAACTTGTATGCTGAGCATCGAGATGCTGATAGTGTTGTTGTAACTGAGACATGCACTGATACATGTTATTAAATACATTATTAATGGGGGTGGATGCAGAAAGTGTGTTAAATGTAGAGGGAAAGGGAAAGGGGAAGGGAAGTGTGAATGCGGTGCTGGAAAGTGGTGAAGTGGGTGGTGGGGGAATGGGAGATTGTGGCCGTATGGGGGAGGGAGAGGTGCAGTGGAGGGTGATATGTCCATAAAATCCATGGTGGAAGCAGTAGTGGGAGTGATTGTGAATAGTGGAATTGTGGGTGCAGTGATTGTGGTGAATGTGTACAGTGTTGTGTGCAGTTGTGAATGTGAACTGCCCGAAAGTGTGAGTGGGGGAATGGGGATGTCAGTAGCTGCCGTTAGGATTACAGAGTTAGTGGGGGTGTATACACGGGAGGTGTTGAGAGGGTGTGTGGGTTGATTGGCGGTTTGTTCTTCAGTCATGGCGGTGGACTCGGAGGCGGTAACGGTGGTTGTTACATTGGTAAGGGGAGGTGAATGTGGCGGGTGTGGGGGCGAAGGTGGTAAGGGAGGTGATGGAGGTGCACTTGATGTATGGGCTTCCTCGGTGTCATGAGCGGTGTGTGCAGTGCCCGTGGTTGTGGGGGTGCCTTGTGGTCCTGACCCTAATACGTTCATTTGTTTCCCTGCTCGTGGGGGACGTCTTCCGTATCTCCTTTCCATTCTGCGTGATTGTGCCAGGGCCGTCCGCATTGCCTCAGATACTCCTAAGGCATCAGAGATCATATCCAGTGTGGCACGATACTGTTCGTCAACTCCTTCCTCCTCAAGGATTTGGTGCATGATGCCTTTCCTGCTGCAAGGGATAACTTATGTTGTTGTTGGACCCTGTTAATGGTATTGTAGAGCTTTTTCAACTCCTTTGTATATGCTGGGGCACCCTCTAGCTCCTGTATAACTTCTTGCTCATAGTCATGCGCCTCCTCACCAGAAGATCCTTCCTGTTCATCCTCTTGGCCTTCTTCTTCTTCATCCTCCAATTCCGCCACTTCTGGTTGTCGTGGCTGGGGTTGTTCTGTAGCCGTTTGTTGCCCACTACCCTGCTCTGCTTCGACTTCCGCATTAACAGCTTCAATGATTCTGGCAACTTCTTCATCCGTTAGATCTTCCAAAGTGAATCCGTGAGGAAATTCCAGATCAGTAGGTACTGGTGGAAACACAAGGTTAGGGCCATCTGTGTTGTGCCTGGGTAACCTGATAGTAAATGGTTGTACTCGTATGGGAAGCCTCAGAGTTGTTTCAGGTGTTAGGATTGCACCGCGGGCTTGTGCACACGGCATCTGGATAGCACCTCTCATCTTCTTTGAGGGAGGCCCTGTGGCTGACAATCTGCGTTGAAACTCCTGTGCTCTGGTTCAGATGAGAGCCCTTTGCACTGGTACATCATATGCGAGACATCTATACACAGTTCTTGTAAGCGCACAGCATCCATACAGCAGAGATTTTTGTTTCTTATACCACCTTTGATGAGCCAAATGAATTTGGTCGATAATCCAGTGGGGCATATTGATTGTCAAATCAAAAGCATTTGCTAAGTAGAGGCTAAACCAGATCTTTTTGGGAGGCATTGTGAACCTTTCCTGTGCGGGGAATGCGAAATGTTGCATGACCATGCGTAAATGAATGGCGATCGTAGGTGTCATCGCGACCATGTCCTTTAACTTCGTCAGATTCCTGTTCTTCATATTATCAGGGACCATAGTCTCTTTCTCCGTAGGAATGTGCATACCTTTCATGTCGAGAGATTCTCTTACCAAGTTGATAGTCAAGCGGAAACGCTTCAGCTCATTGCCCCTTGTGAGTGATGGGAGTACAAAGGAGCTGTATCCTTTTTTGTCTTTGCTTGGAGTGAGGGTGCTAATCAAGTATGAGCACCTTAGAAAATCGAGCTTTGGTAGTTGGAACTTGAAATAATCGTAGAGCCCAGCCTTCTTCCATATCGGCTTCAGTCCGTTATTCTGTAGCTTTTCAAACTCCCTGGTAAAGAAGTGGTATCTGCCCCAACGTCCATTGAATTCTACCTCGGACTCCCACATGTATGTGCCTTCACCTAGAGGTCCCGCAACGTCACTGAACCAGTGTGAGGTTTTTCCCACCGGCATTGTGTGACCCTGTGGAGGATTCTGAATCGGTATGGCATGTAATGCCCTTAATGCCGCTGGTCTTTCCTTTAATTCCTCCTCGACCAGAAGGCTTTCGATGTCCACCACTTGGGGGCTGGTGCCTGCCTGGGAGCTAGTTCCTACCGTATCTGCCATGTTACTTCTTGCTGCCTGTCTCTGTGAGAATATACAAACATGTGTTAACATTGTACAGGACAAGGGAGAACCGTTGTTGTTCCCATTACAACATTAACATGAGGGTCGGGAGCGAATAATGGGTTAGTAAGTGCTCGGTGTGAGTGTGTGTGTGGTTAGGAGTTCGATAGACCTAAGAGCTAAGTGGAATGATGTAGTGTGATAGTGATGTGGTTAGTAGGTTGTCATGGATTTACAAATGGGGTCCGGGGGTTTGTTACACGTCTTAGGCTGCCAAATGCAGTGGATGGGTTTTGCTCTTGGTTTCGTAGAGACTCTCAAGAGCTTTATAGGTGAGTCGGCTTGAAAATGAGGCCTTTTAGGGACCCATTTACCAGTGATTCTGCTCGTGCTCATGGACCTTAGTGTGTTCCTGAGTGTTGAAAACGAGTGGATGTCGGCTGTACGAGTGAGTGGATCATGCTGTATAGGGTGTGGCCTAGGTGTAGCTATTTGAGCCCGCAAACAAGCCTTAGGCACCCAAATTTGTCTTGATTGTGGGCTAGCCTTCATCGACTTCTTGGGCACCCAAATAGACTTCACGTTAGCAGAAGAACTTCAGAAAGATTTCTTATTAGTGTCGTGTTGTTGGTTACTAATAAGAGGCTCTACCCGTGTGGTTGGCTTGAGTGCAACCGGGTGTTCGCCTTTCTGCACCCACACTTGTTTCACTAGCTGAGACATTTTGCTGCGCAGGTACTTTTGATCTCCAACATAGGTAGTACTCTGCTTCCTCTGCCTTTGGTCCACCTTTGGTTGCTGCCTCCCTCTGGCCTTTGGAAAAGAAGGGAGTTCCGTTGTGGTTCTGACTCCTTTTTTGAGATCTTCATTCTTCTGCATCACATAGCCTTGGACAAGAACAGCATGGTCAACTTCATGTGCACCCCTGGAGGGACCAGGAGTCTGTGCCTTTCCTAGTTCCTTGAGTGCTCCATTATTTAACTCCATTGTAATTCTAGTCTGATTCACCCATACCTGAAGAAGTCCACTTCTTAGGTTTAAGTTGACTGCTTGGTCATAAATCCAGTCTTGACCCAGGACAAGGGGTTCCGTGAGGTCCTCATCTTGGCATACTAGCACTTTAACTGTCATTGCCTCATCATGAATATAGAGGGGAAGTTCCACCTCGCCAATGCAAGGGGTTTCCATGCCTCCCAATCCTATGAGATATGCTTCCACAGGATTGACAGTTAACTGCAGTGGCTGCGCCTGAGTCAATCAAGGCTCTTACAGTCCTTGCACTCTTCCCTTGTCCTATATCTAAGGTTATGAAAGGACGTCGATCAGTTATCCTATGTGAGCTAACACCTGAAACTTCGCACATAGCCACGTCATATCCTTGATCTGCATATACATCTTGCCTAGGGTGCTCTCTACCTTGTCTTCTTAATTTCATTCTTCGTATGCGCTCTAGGGCTTCTTCTTGAGCTTCCTCTCGAATTCGCTTTTCTTCCTCTTTGTGTTTCTAAAGGAGATAAGGAAGAGAACTCTCACACACACACACACAATCAAGAGGAGCACACACACATAGATTGAGGCAAGCAGAATGATCCTCTTCTTCTTCTTCTTCTTCTTCTTCTTCTTCTTCTTCTTCTTCTTCTTCTTCTTCTTCTTCTATTACATAAAACGAATGTACAAGAATGACCTAAAACAACAATACAAGTGCAATATATAAAGAATAGTACATAAGGAAAATCCTAATGTCCATGAATGAGAGAGCTTGCAAGAAACAAATGTGCCATCAATCTCAGTAGATAAATCTAGTAAAGCTCAATGAAGTATCCCTGACATATATTGGTGTGACCAATATACATTTCAGAGAAATGAAAAAGGCTCCCTTACATCATCTGAAATGAACAACTAGGCTCCCTTCTATTTATGTCGAATTCACAAAGAATGTCAGATGGTTGTCACGAAATTGGCAAAAGGCAAAGTTCCCAGAACCTGTCTCCCCCATATCTTCTCTTTCTTGTTACCTAATCCTCAAGCCGCTACACCCTCAACAATGGTTTTTCCTCCACCACCATCTGCTACAACTTCTTCATTGGTAGATGATGATGATGATGAGTCCATCATGCTATGTTTCCTCATTCCAAATATCATCAATTGAATGATGCAGACACTATACCCTCTAGTTCTTCTTCAAAAATCGTAGACACAAGCATCATAGTTACTTTGAAAGAAAATGTAGCCATTTAAGTGTTGTTCTCAATCATTGAGACCAAGGCATCCACTTCTCTAGAACCCTCTAGTCTCAAGAGCCCGATGTCGATGGAGATTGAAGAATCCATGGTTATCATTGAAGGTCCTCATCTGTAGATGGTAATTGCATCTTTTTGGAATGATCTTATTGATCGTATTGTCAAGCTATGGTCCAGCAATTGCTCAAGATAATCTACCATCAAAGGATTCCTTCATTCTTCTTGAACTGGCCATCCCCACTCTACCTTCCTCCCCCATTGAATCCATGGGGTCCGACCTTGTAAATGAAGTTGTAGCTAAAATCATGCCACTGGATTCCCCTATCTATTCTCCTCCTACCATAACTTTTGATCAATCTGCTTTCTGACAAATCTCATCTTATGTAAGCTAGCGGCTTCCCCAATTCCTACTGGTCCCTTTCTCTATTTGGGTTTTGGACCAAATTTTGCATTGGAAGATCTTATCAAAGTCGCAAAGTACCTGGTATAGGTTGCCGATGATATTCAAAATAGAATTAAGGTAGAGCAAACGGAAGTGCAGAAGACCTTTCCAGAGAAACTAGATATGGTCAAAGATGATATCTCACACTTATAGGGTGAGATTATGCAATTTCAAGCACATGAATTATGGTTGCACGAGTAGCTAATAGAGAAAGACAATGAATTGGATGTTCTACATAAAGAAGTGGCCAAAAAAGAGAGGCCTTATCAAGAGTTAGTTTAGTGCTAGAAGAGCAGACTAAGCAAGCTGTTTTATTGGAGCAGACTTGTACAATATTAAATGACACTACACAGCAAATGGAGGCTGAGCTTGAGCATGTCAAAGCCAAGCTGTTCGAGCAAGCCATTGAATCGCATGATGCGATTACTCAAACCACTATGTTGCACAAAGAGCTCAAAAGGATCACCAAGCTTTTTTGAATATGTTAGAGTGGCAATCAACTCAAATATAGAGAATGGAGGATCCTCGAAAAAATCAAGCAATCAAAATGAAGCAAGTGGAAGCAATTGTAGAGCAGAACAAAGTAAGGTGTCAAGCGGCACTACAAAATGACTTCTATTTATAGGAGGCATTTGCGGAGGCATAGAGTCAACAACTGCTCACTCAGGATATTAAAGAAAGTAGTTCAAGTTCTAAAGCTCAGTTGTTGGATGCAGATATAGTAAAAAGGTTACTAAAAACTCTATAGAATAAGATTAAATGTAGTTTTGAAGAAGCCCACACACTGTATTTACAGGGTATTAGTGTATTTCTTCAATTAGTGTTCGAGTCCACCGTGCATGCCAATGTTAGGTAGTGCAGTTTCACCATACTTAGTCTTTGTAATTATTCTTATTTTTGGTCAAATGCTTTATCGGATCCTTGTAACTCTTTAAATGAATCTATTAATGAAAACACACTTTTTTGTTAGAGGTGAAGTGAGGCGATGAGTCGTGGTGACTTACCCAGTCTGTAGATTCTTGATGTAGAAATGTATTCCTTAAATTTTGATGCGTTCTATTTTGTTTTTGTTCTATCACTTATCAATTGTTGTTAATGAAATATGATGTGCTAAGTGTAGTTACCATTGCAGTAAATTTGATTTGCAAGTGACTTTGTACAAATCGTAAAGTTGTAACGTGTGTTGCTAAAGTTTATGTTGTGATCATTGACAAAATCCATGGGAGTATAAGATAATTTTGTTAAGCTCATGAATACATTGTTGTCTGGTGGATTGTAATATGGGAGTAGTAGTGGGAAAATAACACAATCTACAATGATTTTCTGTATGGTTGCCACCCAAGAACACATTCTATAATCCGTGTTTTTTGCTATAAGTGTCTGTAGGATAGTGAGATTAACACAAACCAGGGGAGTTAAGTAGATGTGGATGTGTAAGGACCACCTCAAAGACCATCAACCACTTCAAAAGAGACCACAACCAAAGTGTCCTTAGACAAAAAGAAAAAGCAAACCTTTTAAATGAGCACAACAATCGAGCCACTCAACTCCTATGACTTGATGATTTGTGGGCTTAAGAACAAGTGTCCAAGTCTTTTTCTTCTCGATTGCATCTATTTCCACTTTGGTGGAGGAGATCGTGGATAGTCTTCAGAGATGTGGTGTTGCTTAAACCTGCTTGACACTTGCAAAGAATAGTTGCTGAAGAGTGTAGTGGGCCTCTTTAGTTAGCTAATGATCATAAATAATCACATATGATGTTTACAACATGATCCATTAATCAATGGATCAAAATAGTTTGGTAAGAAATTTATCCAAGATCAAAAACTTGCTATTCTTGTCTCTATGCATGTTCACTATATTGAATAGTTCTCTGATCACAGTAGCAAATAGCTTAATTCCTTTTGGTGATTTCTAATTAACTTAAGCATCTACCATTCATGAGTGATTTCATAAAAAATATGAACAACACGCTGAGTGTGATGTTTAGCAAATCATAGGACATGCCCAACATTTTTGGGGTGCATTAGTCAACATACCAGAGAGCAATAAGATGCTAATATCTCATGATTCAGATAAGTAATGATTATGAGATTCTCTACCAATATAGTAGACAGTATAGTAAATATATCATGCTTTAAATCACTGCAAATGATAAATCATACAGTGAGAACAAGCTTTGAGAAGATCACTATATTGATGTAGTCATTTCAAAGAAGTGAAGTGAAGATATAATGCAATGTATGTACTTCATGTTCAAATACAATGTCATTGTGAATAATCAATTGCTCAATGTGTAAAGTATGAATGAGCTATAGAATGAGCTCTTCAACTCACAATATGTCCTACCTAAATGATCTCATGGAGTCGAGATAATATGCGAGTCTTTTGATCCTTCTTTTATAGTTGAGTTTGGAACCAACCTTTTGAATTCAAATTCAAAAGTTCACCTAAAAGTGAATCCTAAATACAAGCATACACACACATACACACACGTGCACAAGGTAAGAGCGAAGAGTGGAACAATGGAAAGCTTGGATTACAAAAGAAATCTCTTACAAAGCTCAAATCTACAACAAGATACCCTAAAAAATGATCTCTCCAGACCTTTTTATAGTTTTTTGAGCAGTTTTGGCCCTGTCCAGACCTAGTCTTTGGCCTTATTTAAAAATAGGTTCCAAGGCTTATTTGGGGGCTCAAAGGAAGTCTAAGAATTATGAAAATTGGTAGGATGATATTTCTAATACTCCTCAAGCTTGAGGACTCCTTGGCTTGAAGAAAATGGAGTTGCAAAATTGAAAAATGGTATTTACATGGTTTTTAGTGATAAAAATCACTATTTCTATTCTTTTGAAAATTTGACATGTGCTTCTTGGAGCTCCCTACATGCTCCTTCTTCTTGTATGTCCACTTCCTTGATGCGCTTCCATGCTTTATCCTTAACCTTGAGTGTCAAGACTCCCCCCTCTAGATTCTATCGTCCCTCACAGACCCTTGTTGTAGTGATTGTTCCATGTAGTACTTGGAGCAGTAGTGTCCTTCATGTACAAGAGCGGTCCATTTGACAGATGTAGCTTGGTTGGTTGTCTGGTTCTTCAGGTTGGCAGCCTATGCAAGTTCTGGTCCCGTTGTATGTAATTCTTCCTAAGCTAGCTAGATGTCGTAGTTGTGAGCTTCCAAAAAGTGTTAGTTGCTCAAAAGAGGTTGTCAATGTGGATTTTGAGCACCTGTTGATTGTGAATTACTCCATAGGTTCTGATGTTGTAGCCTGAATGTCCTCTGGATCTTCCAAACATGGCTTTCACAATGTATGCCAAGTACTTGTAACCCATAATGAAGGATGGGTAAGTGTGTGTTAAACTAATGTTTAAACTACTATCAAATCTGGGTTCTTAGGATGGTTAGGGGTCTATAAAACAGAGGCCCTGTTTGTATTTTCCCAAAGTTACAGATTCAATTGTATATTACTACACCAACTTATCACTCTGAATTAATTATTCTTCAAATACATATCTGTTCTGCACATTACAATGTTCTTCACCGCAATATGCATAAACGCGCACTTCATCACTTTAACGCAATATCGCTTAACTTAATCTTCACCAAAACTTAACACATTACTGAACTTAGTTATAGAGAGACAGAATACTCAGCATGTCCACAATGCGCCCTACGCTCCACTTCAGGCATTCGCCCAGACCATACTCTAGCGACATACCCTCTGTCTCACGCACGCTTCTTTTCATTAATCAAAAAGTTACAACTATTGCGCTATGCCCTTTCGATATGCATGCGATTTTTCAGGATTACATTCGGGCGGCTCACTCTGGCACACACGATGGATTCGAACCCAAAAATGGTGAATACAAAGTTCAGGATTCATCTATAATGCCCTGTATGTACATGGAATGGGCTAACTTAAAGGTACGGGCGATCTTCTGTTTTAAAGAGTCTAACATATCCTTCAAAATTTGGGGCTTGACTAGCTGCGCATCAGTTCTAACCGAACTGACAGCGACTACCTGACTTATTAAGGACTCAGCCTGAGTTTGCAAGAATGCTACTTGTAAATAAAAATCATTTGTGAGAGAAACATCTCTGTACAACTTCATTTCGACAATGTCAGCATCTATCAGTGATAACCGATCAGCTTGAATGCCTAACTGTTTCTCCCTACATTCAAGTTTTTCAGATTGAAACTGCATTGTCTTATAAAAATCTTCTCTCTCCTTTTTTATGGCTTCAATCTCCTTCTTCAATTGGATGTTCCGGCCAATCTCTTCTTCCAAAGAATGAATTTTGTGGAAAAGCTCTTCGGTGACTTGCTTGACTTCTGTCTCAGTGTTTATGACATTCATAGCTAGCGTCTGAGAAGCTTCTTCTAATATATTGAGCTTATCCCTCGTATCATGAAGTTCATTGCCTAATGCAATCATGGCATCTTGTTTATCGAAAACTTCTTGCCTTAACTCGTTAATCTTGTCATCATGTTTGGTGATAATAAGATCTTTTTCTATCAATTATTCCTCCAATTGCTAAGTTTGGGTTTGGAGGGAGTGAATAACTGTTTTCGCCTCGAGGAGTTCTTGGAGAGGCGCTATATCTGCTTCCAGGATGTCTACTTTAGTTTGCAGCTCATGACGAATAGTTTGTTGTGCCGTCTACAATTGAAGGGGTAATTGTTGGGATAACTCTATGAAAAACTGTCCCATGGACGCCAATTCGGTGAACATAATAGGGGTGGGAATAGAAGGTGTAGACTGTGATGTTTGGGAAGAAAGGAGTTGTGGAGACGAGGGTGGAGAGTAGACGGGAGAAGATGGAACTTTAGACACGGCCGCACGGATTGCGGCTGGAGGCGAGGAGGGAGAAGCAGCAGCAACGGCAAGAAGTATGATTGGAGGGGGAAGAGGAAGAAGAGGTGTTTGAATGAGGACAATGCTTGTTTCGTGTTGGAGCAACGATGAAACAGCAGCAATTTTAGTAACGGCCTCTTCAGCACTTTGAGGTAGCTTTTCCGTGTCTACTTGAGCATCTGCTAATTGTGAGAATGATGGATGACAAGCCATGGCCGTGCTATCATCCAATATATCCTTCAAAGCCATATCATCCAGGGATTGTGCTTCATCCCGCCGTTAAGTTTTAGCCACATCTTCCATGCTAATATCAGGATCCTGCTGCTTAATAGGAGAAGAGTGGGCAGATGCTACTTGTAATGAAGTGGTTGTATCATGAAAAACTTCAACCTCATGGACAATAGTTGATTCCTGCACTTGACTTTGGGATGGGCTGATGCGATTGCGCTTGCGCCGGAAGAAGTGGAGAAGATCTTCATCATCATCGTCCTCCAGCATTTGTGTAGACTACTCATGTAATAGAATTGTAGGTAAAGGAGGAGGTTGTGCGACCTGAATTGTCGGGAGGAGGAAAGTGAGAAGGTGTGGCAAGCAAGTCCGAGGGATCTCATTCTTGGCGAATTGCTTAGAAACGGCTTGGCATTCATGGTGAATGCGCCGAAAAAAGAAGGAAGTGAAATTAACGGCCTCTCATGCTGTAGTATCGATCATGGAGTAAAATGGGAAAGAGATGTCGTAAGTGCGTTTTTGGAGATTCAAGGTAGCGACTAGGAATTGAAGTACGTTGCGCTCTGGTTCTGGACGAGAGTTCCTTCATTGTCGCCATAGGAAGGAGAGGTCCATCAACCAAACCCTCATGAGAGAGATGAAATCCCTCAGCGACTGTACTAAGTGTGACAACGATGCGGGGGTTCAAACATGCCAGCGGCCAGCATCGTTCTATAGCAAGCATAGCCGCAATGGTGGAGATTATCTGCGCACAAAATGGATGACACTCCACTGAATGCCAAGGTAATTCAGCGAAGACCAGGAGACCACGAGCACGCAAGAACTCGCTCACTTCCGGAGCGAAACCAGCACGGAAGGTAACGATGTTTGCTAGAGCTTCCATGGCACAATCAGAAACACATAAGAGCACAGATAACACAGGGGTTGCAAGCACACAAGGATGCAATAGCGAATAACAACGTGAAGAACAGGATTAAGTAGAAATGCTGAAGAAATCAGGCAGAAATAAAGAGAATCATCACAGAGTGTTGGAAATATACAGATATAATGGCGACATGCACGCATTAACAGAATCAGAGACACAGAAGGCAGCTACTAATTATGATTAGGTAAGAAAACTGAAAGATTACGATGAATCAGTCAACCAAAATTACGCAGAATTTACAGGAACATCGAGGTAGAATAGTGAGAAAAAGGAGTAAAAATATTGATCATGCATCATGAGGATGAAGGTAGTGGATAATAGGGACGAAGCTTCGATCCATTGATCGCCTTAGGAAGAAGGGTACCAGTTAAGGTGGATAACCAAAAAGTTGCTCGTTCCACTTGTTCAGCAATATGGTAGGGACTGAACTAGCACAATTTAAACTTTTTGATGGATCAATTAGATTTAGCATTATAAAAAAGCACTAATTGGTTGGTGGTAAACACAGGGGTTTTGAGAAAATGATCGTGAGTTCTGGCTTGTCTGAGCTGAACTTCCTACAACACCAAAAAACTCTCGAGGCGCTATTCATCTAGAGACCGTAAAGCCTCCAATCGGAAAGGGAAAGATCCTTCCGGTAGTAATTTTTGCTCTAATGTCACTCGCAGACTAGGAACCACCAGTTCCATAGAAGCAATCGCCTCCAAACCATAAGCCAACTTGAAGGGAGTTGTTTCGGTTGCCACTTTATATGTTGTACAGTAAGCCCATAATACCGCAGGTAGGAATTGGTCCCATCTCTCTGGGCAATCCAATACCAGCTTCTTTAAGATGTTCAACAGAGATTTGTTTGTGCTCTCAGTCAGGCCCTTCGCTCGTGGATAGTATGGGGAACTAAACTTATGGACAATCTGGAAGGTGTTAGTAAGCACTTGCATTAATTTGTTTGCAAAGTGTGTACCTTGATCAGTCACAATCTCCAACGGTAAACCATAGCGTGGAAAAATACTTTTCATCAAACATTTAACGACTGCAGCAGCTATGGCTGACCATAGAATAATCTGTGCAAGTAAGAATATATTTGTTACTGGTAAGTGTCGCAAGAGGTGTGATTGGTCTGATAAAATCCAAACCCCATTTCTAAAAGCGTTCGAGAGGCAAAACTGGTTGGAGCGAAAAGTAGTGTCGTTGTAAAGGTTGACCCAAACATTGACACTCATCGAACTATCACACATACTTGGTCACATCATGGTACACAGTAGCCCACCATAAGCCACTTTGCAGAATCTTTCGGTGGGTCAGGTCAACTGCAAAATGACCTCCAGCTGGGGTAGAATGAGCCATTGTGATTACTGAAGCAATTTCATGTGGTGGAACACATCTTAACAGCACTCTCGAGTGATCCATGTAATATAACTGCCCTACAATTAGCCGGAATCGTCGACTATACATGGCCAGTTTACGACGAGCAACAGGAGAGGCCGTGCCAGGAGGACATCCACTGGTCAAGAAAAGCATCAAAGTGTCATAATAGGAGGATTTTACCGGCAATTCTTGTTGATCATCCTGTACCATCATTGTTGCATAAATAGTGGGGGTGGTATCATTAACTCCTTCCGGAGGTTCACTGAAATCTAACCGAGATAAAAAGTTAGCAAGTGTGTGTGCGGACCCTGGGCAATGTACTACTGAATAATCAAACTCTTGGAGCAACAATACCCATCTTTCTAACCTTCCTCCTAGATGTTGTTGGCAAACAAGGTACACCAAGGCTGCATGATCGACATGAAAGGTGAAGCGACATCCCAGTAAATAATGCCAAAATTTCTTCACCGAATCCGAGACATTCATGTTTGGTGACTGAATAATTGATCTCTGTCGGAGCTAATGTGCGACTCGCATAATACACTGGACGGAACCATTTTTCCGTTTGCTGCATCAGCACGCTGCCAATTGCAATGTCGGATGCATCCACAAAGACATGAAATGGTAATTCCCAATTTGGCGCTTGTAAATAGGAGCTTGTGTTAACAGTGATTTCAATCGATCAAAAGAGAGTTGACATGCCTGAGTCCATTCAAACTCACCAGGAGTACTGATTATCAATCGATTGAGTGGCGTGGCTAGATGAGCAAGCCACCGAAAATGTCATCCATGCCACCAGATTTGTCGTAGGAAGTGCATCACTTCTTTGGGTGTCTTGGGAGCAAGTGCCGCCAGTATTGCCTTCACCTTATCTGGATCAACTTGAATCCCCTATTTTGAGATAATGTGCCCGAGAAAGTTGCCGCAAAATACCGAGAATACAAGTTTATTTGGGTTTAAGCACAAACGATATTCTTGACATTTTAAAAAAGAGCACCGTACATGGTACAGATGCACCGACGTATCACCGGATAAAGAGAAGTCATCCAAGTAACCTCTCATGAATGTGGTTAGATAAGGAGAGAAAACGTCCTACATACAACATTGAAACGTACTTGGAGCATTTCGTAGACCAAACCACATCACTGTACATGCATAGACACCCCAATTGGTGATAAATGTTGTCTTTGGAATGTCTTGCTCCGCCATTCATACTTGTTTATAACCACTATATCCGTCCAAAAAGGAGTACATCTCGTGACGTGCCACATCATCTAACATTGTGTCCAGAAACGGTAGAGGGAATGGATCAGGTACTATTGCTGCATTTAATTTTCGGTAGTCCACTCATATCCATAATTGCTTATCCTTCTTAGGAACTATGACAATAGGCAAAATCCACTCCGCATGCTCGATAAGGACAATAAACCCAACCTTAATCAATCGATCCAATTCTGCTTTGAGCTGGGCCGCATAGTGAGGATTCATCCTATAGCTGGGTTGTTTAATAGGCTGAGCATCTCGTTTCAATATAACCCGATGTTGATAGATACACGGGTCCAACCCCTTCATATCCCGGTAATCCCATGCAAACACATCAGAGAATTCACGTAGTAACTGCAGCAAGTTATCTTGGAAGGTCTCTGATAGTCCCACCTTAATCTTCACTAGCCATGGATTAGTTTCATCACCTAAGTTACAGGTAACCAATTGGTCTTCGGGTACGTAAAACTGTTGGGGCATAGCAAAATCATCAATTGGCTGAAGCAATTGTTGTAACGTCGTATCATCCAAGGTTGGTGTTGCACTTGATTCTGGTTCACCGGTCAGTGGTACTATCGTACAGGTTGCCGGACTCCAGTTATCTGCCACCGTTTGTAAGTCCACAGTTCCAAGTGCCATCAGATCCTTGTTGGCTTTAAGAAAAGCTTCCTCTTCATCATCTGAAAGACCATCCAGCATGTGTACAGGTTCTGCTACATATGGTCGTGCGTGCATTCACAAGGCTTCTTGTCATCTAGCGGAATGACATATTTTCGGTGGTTATTCTTAAAAATCAATTCATGCGTTGATCAATCCTGAACTACCTTAGCTTGCTTTAACCATGGTCTTCCAAAGCGTAGGTTATAGTCAAGGATGGATTTGGGTAATTCCAAAACAACGAAGGTCATTTTAAAAACAGCCCCTTGAAGAGTAATAGGAATATCTTGCACCAATCCAACCGGATGAACTCGGGATTGATCGGCCATGCAGAAAAAAAATTGGACAGGTTCTATTTGCATCCATCCCATCCGTTGACAAAGTACTGTTGTTGCAATATTTACTCCAAAACCTCCATCAATTAATACTTGAGAGATTTTATGATTCTTATACCAGACCGTAATCAAGGGTACCGCATGGTCCATCATCGGTCCAATTCGGGCTAGATTGTTGTTGTCGAAGGAGCACATGAAGATCCTGGGCTGACCTGTTGCTAGAACTGTTGGCGCACGCCAAGGACCAAAGCCAACAATTGTCCCAATGGTAGTGTAATTGATGCCTTGGGTAAGACATCCCACACCGGATCATTTTTTGTTGTTTTCGATACGGAGTCCGGTGGGGGTTCCGGTATAGCGGTGGTTAGCTTCCTTCCTTTTGGTACTGCTTGCGGTATACTTTGCTGCATCACTCGAACTGGGTCAGGAAAAAGAGTTTGTTCCTGGGTCACCCACTTGGTTGCTTTAATAAACACCTTCTGTTGTTCACGAATTCCAGGTTCAAAAATCTCCGGGGCTGGTTGTAATTGCTTTCCCGAGCCTGTTTGCACCACTTCCGTTTGAGTGTCGACTGCTGAAATGTACACCATATTTGCCATCGGGTGTTGCCTTTCCTTTTTCCTTTTATCGTACTCAGCTGCATCTTTACAGTACCTACGGATATGTCCTATTTCACCACAAAAATGACATTTAGGTGGTGGAGGAGATGCACCTTCACCTAATGGACCCGTATTCCATCGAGTTTGTCCGTTAGTTGACCGTGCTCCTCAATAACCCTTGTATCCTTGGTAAGGAGTATTCCTCATTTGTGGTGGTATGTAATGATTGGGCGGTTGCCCTTGTTCCTGAATGATAGCATTGGCAGCCGCTCTACTCTGTACCTTCACCGCAATACGCATAAACCTGCACTTCATCACTTTAATGCAATATCGCTTAACTTAATACTTCATCAAAACTTAAAACATTAGTGAACTTAGTTACAGAGAGACAGAATATTCAGCGTGTCCACAATGCGTGCTACGCTCCTCTTCAGGCATTCGCCCAGACCACAGTCCGGAGACATACCCTCTGTCTCACGCACGCTTCTTTTCATTAATAAAAAATTTACAACTGTTGCGCTACGCCCTTTCGGTATGCGTGTGACTTTTCAGGATTACATTCCGGTGGCTCACAGTGTGTTAGTGCATGGGTTGAAGAAAACATGTGCCTTGTGCATGGCCTTGTAGTGTGGCCCTATGTATGCATACTTGGGGAATGCAATGTAAAAAATATGGTGCAAAAATGGGGTCTTGAGACAGTCTTTGTTGGAGGTCACCAGTGGATCCTGAAATGATGTGCCCAGTCGATGGTGAAATGACAATTGACCATTTCTCCCTTTAGGGATCCATTTGAGAACAGTGTTTGGTTGTGTAGAGATCAACTTTGGCTTCTTCATTTGTGGATGGTTGCTTGAATTTTTTACCCCTCCTGGTTGGCGCTTCGTTTTTGTGGGTTCTACTAGTGCATTTGGCTTCCAAAACCATATCCTTGTTACTTGTCTTCTTACTATTGTCGAGGAGTTGAGTGTATCTTCTTTTGGTCTTTCTGCTTAGTTCTTATCCTTTTCTCTCCTTGGCTTCTTTCTTGAGACCTTTTGTGTGGTGGCAAGCATAGGCCTTTGTGCATGTAGGAGTACTTTGGGGACCCACATATGTAATCACCGTTGTTAAGCTGCAGCTAATTTTTTGGTACCCAAATTTGTCGAAGACCTTGTGGTTGAGCTGATCCTGGTTGCTTGGTTCTTGTCTTCCCATGGTTGGTTTGTCCGGGTGGGAATTGTGTTGGCATGGCTAGTGGTTTCTCTCCTTTTTATACCCAGATCTGCTTTATGCCCGGAACTACTTTACTCTTGAAGGCTCTTTGTCTATTTGATATACGGGTTGTCTTGTACTGTTTCGCTTGCTTCTAAGGTTGAAGTATTGTGGATGCTTTACTCTTCGAAAAAGAAGGAGGGCTTGCTTGCCTTTGCGACTATCCTTCCATGATTGAGTCCTTCTGGATAATGAGCTTTTGACACATACAACATCTTGTTCGTGAAGACTAGTCTTAGAGGAAACTAAGAGAGTGTGTGGTGCCATGATCTGTGAGCATGCAGTTCTCTAATTCTAATGTAATGCATCGTTCATTTACCCAAACTTGAAGAAGTTAACTTCTGAGGTTCAAGTTGACTGCATGGTCGTAAATCCAATCTTGACCCAAGACAAGTGGTTATGTAAGGTCCTCATCATGCCACACTAGCATTTTGACTTTCATTGGAACATCCTGAAGGTAGATAGGCTTCAATGGGCTTGATGTTCGATTGTAGGTCTTGGCAGTATGAAAGTCTAACTGCACTAGTTGTTGCAACTGAGTCAACCAAGGCTCTCACAGCCCTTACACTCTTTCCTCGTCCTACCTCCACAGTCACAAAGGGGCATCGATCAGTTATGCGAGCAATGTCCATCTTGTTTGTACATACCTCCGACCAATATTTGATATTTTTGTGATCTTACAATTTCCTCTTTGTTTGTTTTTACTTTCTTATTTGCTGGTCCGAAGGTTAGGTGGTCCAACTTATTTGCCCATTTAGGAACAACTTCGAAATTGAACAGATAAGCATCGGGCAATTCATCAGACACTCCTTGCGGTGACTCGCCTTAAGTGATGTGAGAAAGATGATCTGCCCTGAGGTGGGTTCTACCTTTCCCAACAACCACTTCAAAGTCATATTCCATTAGTAAGAGAAACCATCTTACTAAGTGTCTTGTATTGCAAGGCTTATTGACCAAATATAAGAAAGCTTGCTGATTAGTAAAAAACACTTGAACTTGTTGGCCAATAGATAGTGTCTAAACTTCTTCACAGCATATACCATGCCTAAACCTTCTCGCTCAGTTGTGGTATAGTTTCGTTCAGCAGCGTTCAATTGCCTGCTAGCATATGCTATAGGCAAATCTAAATTTCCTTCACCTATTGGTTGTGACAACACACATCCTATTGCATAATTGGATGCATCCATGTGGACATGGAATGGCTTATTTCAATCAAGAGTGGTCAATATTGGTGTTGTTCACAAACATCTCTTCAGTTCATTGAAGGAATTTTCGCATTCATCGTTCCACTCAAAGTTTGTTAGCAAGGCATAAAGAGGTTTGGCTATGATTGCATACATGTGGTTGAACCTGCGATAATATCCACAATGGCCCATAAAGGCTTGTACCTCTTTAATGCTCCTTGGCCTAGGAAACTCTGCTATGGCTCTTACTTTGTCCTCATCCGTTGATATTCCATTCTTAGAAACAATGTGACCTAAGATTTTACCTTGTCTTACCATGAACACACACTTCTCGGGGTTCAGGCACACTCGATATTCTCTACACTTGTTGAAAATCTCTCTGAGCTCAAGGATGTGGTATCTTGTTTCTTGGGAATGAGCACATAAATCATCCACATATACTTCTAGGCTCTTTCGCAAGGACTCCTTGAAGACATGACACATGAGCCTTTGGAATGTTACAGGTGCATTGGTGAGCCCAAATGGCATCACACGAAACACAAAGATTCCCCACTCTGTGGCAAAAGCCATCTTGTGTTGATCTTCCGGGGAATGGCTAGTTGGTTGTAGTCGGAAAATCCATCAAGGAAGCTATAAAATTCCTTGCCTGCAACACGCTCTAATAAATGTTTAGTGATTGGAAGCGGATAACTATCTCTTATCATAGCAGCATTAACATTTTTAAGGTTAATACACATTTGCAATTTTCCGTTCTTCTTCGGCACCACTACAATGGGGGACACCCATTCAGTATGCTCAATCTCATAGATAAATCCAGCTTCAATCAGCCTATCAATTTCTTCTTTGATTTAGGCTGCATAAGATTCATTATATGTGTAGGGCTTTTGTTTGGTGGGTTTAGCATTAGCAGTCATGGGGATAGTATGAGAGCAAATTCTCGGATCTACTCCCTTCAAGTCTCTATATGCCACACAAACATGTCCCTATATTCCCTTAATAGAGCTACAAGCTCTGCTTCTTCTTTTGCACTTAGGTCATCTCCTATGTACATACATCTCTCTTCGTTCCCTTCAATGGTCACAACAATCTTTTTGGTCTTTTCTTTATTGTCATATGTTTCTCCTATAATGGCCTCTCTCTTAGGCATTCACACCAAAATTTTTCGATCCTCAACTTCATACTTCTTAAAATTTTCTGGTAGTTCAAACAATGATTCCTCCTCTTCTTATTTCACTACTTTTCATTTCTTTTTCTTTTGACCTCCTTCACTTCCATCCTTTGAATTTACAGTTTTAATGCTCGTGAGAGGTTCTTCTTCTTTTTGGTAAATACCCCTATATCTTTTAGATAGTGCTTTTCTGAATTAAAGCAACTATCCATCACAATGGACTCTAGATCATCATCGTTCTCTTCTTCTTCTATAACGTCACTAGGGTCACATTCTTCCAACAAGGGCTGACACATGAACACTGAAATATCATAACCCTCCTCATCACAATGAGGTGTCCATTGTTCTTCATTGACTACGATGTTCATGGTAGCTAAGATTTCTGCCCATCCATGAGGCTCAAATTCCTCATCTGGAAAGATCATCAGTGTATAGGCTAGGTCTTTAACCAGTCTATCGTCTTGAGAAGTTCCTTCTTCTCTCGCTTTTAGGCGTCTTTCCTCTTCCTCTATGACCTTGCACATCCACAAATGAGTATCTTCATGCAGCCATGATGGATGAGGTGAACTTCCCAAATGCACAAAGATAGAATCTTCTTTTGCTTTGTGGATAGGATTCCACTGTAAGGGTGATACATCTCTGAAGGTGTAATCCTTCAAGTTGACCTTGATTGTAACCCCTAAGTGCTGTAAGTACAAGGATTTCGTTCCCCAATCTTTTACTATTTGTAGTTATCGTAGGAAGGGCCTTCCTAGGATCATCTCGTAGACATTATTTTTTTCAAAGTCACATACAGCAAATGTGTGTTCAAAATCTACACCACAAGTGGTTAGAGTTATCCATTCGAGTGATCCTAGAGGTATCTCAAAATGATCGTCTACCATTTGAAGCTTCATTCTAGTTGGTCTTAATGTGGGTTTGCCCCATGGCTTCCACAAGGAGGTGGTCCCAATAGCAACACCAGCACCTGAATCTACGATTGCTTTGGTTGTGTAACCCTGGTAGGTGATCAGAAGATAAGTATTACCTTCTTCACCTTCGCTCATGTCTCCTATTTTATCGAGAGGTATCTTTGGAACTTTTTGCTTAGAGCCTGCTTTTGGCATATTGGAATCAAGTTCTAGAACCTAATCCTTCACATGATTCCATAGCTCAGGTTTTGCTTTGAGCAGCACTTCTATAGTGAGATGACACTGAAGCTTAGTGTTCTTCATGACATCACTGTTTCTTGGAACCACTGATTCTTCATTTCTTACCAATATTTTGGGAGCCCAAATCTGAAGAGATTCACATTCCCATGGGCCTGTGAATTGTGGAAACTCTTGCAAGGAATTAGATTCAAAATCTAATCTTTCATCTTCTTGTTGCTCTGCTTGGTCTCCATAAATGGAAGGAATGTCTTGGAGAAATTGATCATGAAGGTCATCAATCTGAGGAATGGGAGGGGGATTACCCTCCTCCTTGGCCCATTTCTCTTCTTGTATTTCCGGCAAGAACTTTTGAGAGTACTGTTGAATTGAAAGAGGTGCTTCCTCATCCACGGAATCAGGAACATAAGCTTTCCTTGGTGGTGAGCTTTCTCTTTCAACAACTGGCTGAGCCTGTAGAGGCAAAGAAACCTGCGACTTGTTTACCAACTGCTCTAATCTACCTAGTAAGCCTTGGAAATGCAAATCGGATTTGACAAAGTTTGTCTAATTGAAATTTTGATTAGTCTCAAGCATAGCTTGAACTAGTTCTACCATTTTCATGCACATTTTTGTCCGTTCAATCTTTAAGTCTGCTCTAGAGTAACTCTTGTCTAGGTTTGCAGCTGTTGGCCCTTCTTGAAGTCGAGCATCAGAAACTGAACTGAAAATGGTGATTTTTTTACCTTCCAACGTTGCTACTCTACGTCACCTACTACCAAACGGTGTACCAAAGTAGAGTTGGTACTCCTGAAGAATACAATATAATTCCATTCAATGTGTGTGGGGTGGCACAGAACTAAGGGTTGAACTCTTGGAGAAAATAAAAAGTAACTCCTGCCAAATGGAGTTCTACAAAGTAAGGGTTGAAACCCGTGGAAGAATACAAAGTGTGTATTTAGTGTTCACAAATACAAGAGTGCCAATAGAGGTGCCAAAATATATGTTGCCTATGTAAAGAGGTTAAGCTTCATGATGTTATGATAAGTAAGGATGTAGCTTTCAAGTTATAGAGGGTTTATGGAATCGTTGAGCCCCTAAATATTAAACCTGGAATATGCTCAAGCTGATGTTGTGAAGATTCACGATATGAAGTGAATATTCTTGTGCGGTTCCTCAAAATAGATGTGTGGATCCTCTGGATTATTTTGAACATCACTACTTGTAGTTTCGTGAAGCAAAGTTGCACACTCACATAAATGATGAGGTTACTACGAAGTACCAAATAAGATTTATTGTTTTCTATGAGGAAGCGTTAATATTTAGAAACAATGTTCTGACATAAGTGATGAGTTAAATTTGTGATGAGCTACAGTTTCACATGGATCAACAGCGAACACAAACAAAACATGGCAGTGATCGCCCTATCGTTTTCTCGGTCTACCAGCCAAGCATGCTCATGCTCATTCACGAAGCCACCGCTGCATCACCAGTAGCTTCTCTGCAATGTCATTGTTTTGTAGCAATCACGATCAAAGAGAGTGCCACCCTTTAGAGCATCAGTGTCGGCTACAGCACGCCAATAGTAGAGAGTACCAGTTGCTCTCTCTCTCTCTCTCTCTCTCTCTCTCTCTCTCTCTCTCTCTCTCTCTCTCTCTCTCTCTCTCTCTCTCATTCGATGTCCCTTTTGACTCGTGGCTTGGGAGCTACAAACTCTGGCAGTCTCCTTCTTCAGATGGGTTGCAGATGGCGACGTGTGGAAGCTTAGCAGAGCATGCCACAGTTGCAGGTGGGGATATGGTTTATACTAGCTGGTTAGCTTACTCAGAGTGCAGTGCTGAGAGTTGACCGCCTTCGAAGCAAATGTTGCTCTTTCTCTGTTGTTGGCTACTATAGAGAGTTGTTCCGCTTTAGAACTTTTTGCACCTGCCACGTCTCATTGACCTCTGAGCAATAATCAGAGAAGGTAAAATTTTTCGAACATTGAACAGTTTAGCTCTTGCTTGTGTGACCCAAGTTCGGTGAAGCTGTGTGGTTTAAGGCAGGTTCTCAGATTTTCGCCGATGGTGGTCTTGATTACCTCGACAATCTGAGCCTCATTCACGCCCAAAGCATCTTAGCAATCTGGGCATGCCAGGTCATCCTCATGGGAGCTGATGAGGGCTACCGCCATGCCTCATTCATGCCCAAAGCATCTTAGCAATCTGGGCGTGTCAGGTCATCCTCATGGGAGCTGTTGCTGGCGGACCACTCGGGAGGGTGGAGGATCCCCTCTACCCTAGGGTCTCTTTCGGCCCCTTGGGTCTGGTGGATGATCCAGAAGCTTTTGTGGAGCTAAAAGTGAAAGAGTTGAAGAATGGGCACTCCAAGCACTCCACCGTGGATGTCGCTACGTATAGAAAATCGAAGTTGAAGGGGCAGAATGTTTGCTGCTACCAAAGAAACACATCTATAGATGGACAAATGATAAGGTTTCTGTAGGTCACCCAGGTTTGCAAGGAATATGAACTGAAATAAATAGATGGTGGCAGATATGAAATCGAAGCCACCCAAATAACAGAGGTGATTACACAAAAAATGATTCAGAAAACATGTTTTGTCTCGCAGAACAAGATATAATTGTAGTTTCTTGAGAACATGATACAAAAATTTGAGACGTAAAACTGAGTGATTATGGCCACGTTAATTATAGAGGTGCTTTATCAACGCAGTGTCCATGCGAAATGTCAAAAGGGATATATAAAATCTCCACATTCGTCAACACAATATTGAAAAAAAATCATCAGTTTGAATGACAAAGAGAGTGGGAAGGTGGAAAAATGGGGTTCAAGGGGGTACAAAATGATAAAGAAAAAAAGGTGGGAGGGTGGGAAAATGGGCAGAATGTAACCCAAAGAGCATAAAATGATGGCAAAAAATATCTCTCCAACAGGTGGAGAGCCACACGACTAAGCTCTACTAGCGGCACCACCAAAACATCCACCAAATGCACCACCAAGACCTCCATCTAGCACTCTTATACAATGTAGAGAGTACACACACGGAAGCAAAATGAAAAGAAGAGTGTATTCACAAAAGAAATAGTGTGAGAGACTTATTGATTACACCAAGAAATGGGTAAAATTACATGGATTAGAAATGAGCTTGCCAAGAGCATGGAGTAGGCTCCTCAAGCTTCGAACCAAGTACAAATGGGGGGAGAGACCGTCCTTTAATAGATTTGGGAGGGGCTCTCCAAAGTACATCTCATGTGGAATAATTCCCCTCAAAGGACAATGAATACAATGGTAGAAGCAAATGCCAAGGTACCCAAATACAAAAGGAGATACAATATAGAATGGAAATAAACTAGAAATGGAGTGCCTCCTAGATACAAAATGGAGATGCACTCATGCAGATACAAAAGGAGATGATGTAGGAACAATCATGGCATCAACCGTCATAAGGCACTCTTATGAGTGCTTCCCTATTAGGCATCTATACCATGACTTTTCGATCACCTATCTTATATTACTTGAGATTTTTAGGGACCTCAAATAAAGATTCTTCCTCTTTTGGAGGGAGTTCTCTCTTCTTTATTCTTTCCCTTTTTTCTTAATGGTTACTTGTGTGGTTAACCTTACACCATTTGTAAGTTCTTCTTGTCCTTGAGGATGAGATTCTACTTTATATAAATATTCCTCTCTGATGCACAAGAAGGATCCATAATAATTGATTCTAGATCCAAGTCACTTGCTTGTTCACGTTCGTCCATACTAGGCTCACATTCTTCAATAACCAAATCACACATGATTGGTTCTATAGTGAAAACTGAAATGTCATGGCCATCTTCATCATAGTGGGGTGTCCATTGTTCTTCATGGACAACTACATCCATTGTGGCTAGAATTTCTACCCAACCATGACGTTCAAACTCTTTGTCCAAAAACACTATAGGTGCATAGGCTAGGTCTCTAATTCATCTATAAGTTTCCTTTCCACCTACCTCCCTAGTGTTTTCTCTTTTCTCTTCTTTCACTACAACTTTGCAGATCCATAAGTGGGTGTCTTCATGCATCCATGAGGATTGTGATGGGATTCCACTGTATAGGGGGCACCTCTTTATGAGAGTAGTCTTTGAGATTGACTTTAGTAGTGATGTCTAAGTGTTGCAAATACAAGAAATTGGTTCCCCAATCCTACACTACCTACAACTATCTCATGATTGGTCTTTCAAAAATCATCTCATAGGCATGCTTTTTACTGAAGTCACATATGGCAAACGTATGCTCAAACTCTATAGCACAAGTAGTGAGAGTTATCCTTTCTAGTAGTCCTAAGGGCCTCTATATGTGACCATTGGCCATCTACAATTTCATTTTCATTGGCTTGAGTGCTCGTTTTCTCGAATGCTTCCATAGGGAAGTGGTGGCAATTGCAAGTCTTGCACCTGAGTCCAAAATCGCCTTTGTGGTATAACCTTGATAAGTGATTGGGAGATATGTATTTTCTTCTTCTCCTTCCCTCATATCTCCTATCTTATCCAAGGTTATTTTTGGTATCATTTGATGTGATCCTACTTGGGAGTGAGTTGTCGCTACATTTGGCACTTGGTTGGCTAAGGGTTTCCACAATTTTAGCTTTACTTTAAGTAGCTCCTCTAAAGTGAGATGACAATACACTTTAGCATCCTTCACTACATGTGTATTCCTAGGTAAGATTGAGTCTTTGTTTCGTACTTTGACCATGGGTGCTCTCATAGAGGTGGACTTTCCTTCCCATGGACCTACAAAATGAGGCAATTCCTGTGAGGGATTAGACTCAAGGTCTAGTCGTTCACTAGACTAGACATCCTCTTGTTCTCCATACATAGAAGGAATGTCTTATGGAAACTGATCATGAAGATCATCTACAATTTCAATGGGAGGAGGATTTCCACTTTCTTAAGCCCATTTCCTTCTTTAATCTCTCTTAGAAATTCTTGTGAGTATTGATTTACAGAAGTAGAGATTCCTAACTCGATGGAGTTGGGAACATAAGCATCCTTGGGAGGAAGGTTTATCCTTTCACTTTTAATGTTACTCACTTGTGATGTAGCTTGCTTTCATGACTTAGCTATCATCTTTTCTAACTTTATAATAATCCATCGAAGTGTAACTCCAGTTTGGTTGAGGTTATGTAGTGGAACAGATGGCTGGCCTCAAACATGGTTTGTGCTAGCTCTACCCTTTTTGCATGCAAATTGGTTCATTCAATATCGAGGTGATTCCTGGGGTAACACTTGCCTAGTTTTCTTACATTTGGCCCTTTGTGGATTCTAGCCTAATAGGCATTAAGCATCATGTCCAAGCCCTCAAGAGTGGATCTGGTAAGTCTAATCCTACTCTAGGTGGTCGTGAATTAATGGGAAAGTTTGGGATGGATTGGGATGGTGGATTCTATGAGTGCATTTGAGATGCAATTACAATTAGCTTGTATTTAGTTTCTCTTAATACTTTCTCAAGTTCGATCATCTTCTTTGACCATTGCATTTTGATTCTCTCATGGCTATCCTTCCAAGCTCTTGTCCTTTTTTTAGCTAGACTCTCAATCTCACTATCCTCAAAACTTTTTTTTTTACCAAAGCCTTGGCTTTGCTATAATGCCTGAGCTCTAGCGACTACTTGCACTAGGGCACTAGAAGTCACACTTCCATTAGTATCTTCTACTAACCCAATGACATTAATAGGAGTGATCTTTGGCACATTGTTTGGGTTCTTAGGAAAGTCCCATAAAAGATGCTCCTTCCCATAATTGAGACCAAAAACTTGAATTGTTAGTGATTGGGGTTGCATAGGTGCAGGTATAGGGCACTCATGAATATAGTGATCTCCTTGGCATCTGTAGCATGGTCCTCTGGGTGCTGGGAGTCCTCTCTGTCTTGGTTGGGGCCTAGATTTAGGATTTGTACACATGACATAAGAGTATTCTGACTCCATATAGTAAGTTTGCGGACAATCAATATGAGTTGAGTCAAAACTATAATTATTCAGGTCACATTTTGAAATCAATGGTGATGCTAGCATTAAGGCCCTATTCACATTTTTTTTAGTGGTTTCATACTTTACTAGGATCACATTGGCTCGAGGTGGGGGTTGCTGAACTAACACTAGTTGAGGCCTTTGTTCAACTTGATAGGGTGGCTAGTAGGTTTGCGGAGGCCTAAAATATTGTTATGGTGGATTCTAATTTGGATATATTCCTTGTTGTTGATATGATTGAGGATAGTGTTTCCTAACCACTTGCTTGTTATATGGGGAGTCTTGTGTAAATGGTCAGTGTATCTTCTTTCTATGGTGTCGTATTGGCCACTAGGGTTCCCTTGAGGTTGTGCCATAATTGGGCACATATTAGCCATATGGTCTTCTCCATAGGTATAACAACATTTCACTTAGACAAATCTAGGCCTATGATTTCTAGAGACACCTAACTTCTGTGCTACCTTCTCTGCCATTTCCTTGTTAGATGTACATGGTTTGGAGGCGAGGCTAGTAGAGCTTTCCAAATATTTATAGATTTTCGAGAGCTCTAATTTTTCACCCAAATTATCCTCAATGTCTATGCACTTTGCAAGATTGTAGAGACTTATGATGATGATATAGAATTAGAATACTATGAAATACTAATGATTGATCAACAAGACTTATCCATGATAAAGACTCAATGATTCATCAACAAATCACCATGAAAACTAAAGGAAGACATTTAGAGAAGATAGACAATAGCTCTCAAGTTCTCATTAATAACTTGAATACAAAATGATCGTCCCCCTAAAAATGAGTCATAGGTTAACGTAAATAATTTTCCAAGTGTCCTGTTTCACACTTGAAAATAGATCGTCTAGGCTTCTAATGTAATTTTCTACTTACTCAAGATCTCTAAAAATTCTCAAAAAGGTACATAAGTTGCTCCTACTCATGAGGAAGACTCTTCCTCATTTTTACATTGATGTTTCAAAATGAAATGATAATGTTTGTATGTTGATTCAAGTGCTTCAAATCACATGACCCGTCATGCCGAATGGTTTGGTACTTTACAAAAAATTGTCAGTTCTTGGATATGTTGAAATAGTTGATGAAACATCACACCTTATCAAGCATACAGGAAACATAGCACTGCCTATGGAGGATGGAAAGGTTAAACATCTTGTTAATGTGTTGCATCTTCCAAATATAACAAAGAATCTAGTTTCTATTAGAGAAATGGTTGATTAGGGACTACAACTCAAGTCCAATGCTGATGGGCTATATGTAGAAGAGTACAAACATGATGGAAGATTGATTGCCAAAGGAAACAAAGTGGGTAGGATGTTCACCTTAAATGTGAAAATTCTTGAAATGAATGCAGCCATGTTTGCAAAAGGTGCAGGAGTTATTGCTGATATAGAGATCTGGAAAAACAAATTGGACATGCAAACTTATAGAGGCTAAAATTGATGCCGTCAAAGGAGATTGTCAATGGACTACCAACTTTCAAAGTTGCAAAAATCCAAAAGGTATGTGCATCATGTCAATTTGGTAAACAGTCAAGAGCATCATTTTTGCATGACAAGCATGTTAGTGAGAATGTACTAGAAATAGTACATACAGATGTTGCGGGTTTTATGTTCCTTTGATTGATGACCATACATGGATAGTATGGTTATATTTCATGAAAGAGAAGAGTGAGGGATTCACTCACTTCCAAAATTTTAAGGCCATGGTGGAAAAGTAGACAAGAAAGTATATTCAGACATTGAGGTATGATGGAGGAGGTGAATACATGTCAAATGAGTTTAGCAACCTTCTTAAAAGTCATGGAATTTGATGTCAATTTTCATGCAGGTACACACCACAACAAAATGGTGTTGCTAAATGCAAAAATAGACACATTGCAAACAGAAATGATGGCTCAGAAGAATATGCCTCATTGTTATTGGGAAAAAACTATGCATACTACTATATACATCATGAACAGAACTCTAACTGCTCTTGTACATCAAGTTACACTTGAAGAGAAGCTTACAGGTAAAAATCCAAACTTATCACATATGAAAGTATTTGTTTGTATTGCATATGTACATGTTCCAGATGAGTTGAGGACAAATCGTGATCGAAAAGCAGAAAAATGTATCTTCATTGGGTACTCCCTTGAGCAAAAGGGGTATGAATGTTATAACCCACTCACGTGATAGGTGAAGGTAAGTAGAGATGTGGTATGTGATGAAATGTCAAGCTTCTATGCAGATGCCAAAGAAGGACTGAATCTTGAAGCAAATGATAAAGAAAATGCTGAAAAATCAAGTGTAGAATATCTAGTTTTGAGTGGATTGGATGCATCACCAAGCAATAGTTCCAACTCAAATCCATGGAGTGGAAGATTGCGTGGAAATTTCATTCCAACAAACTCGTTAAATACATCCAAGAAAGGTAAAGAAAAGCCTTCTACTAGTAGTAAAACATGTGCAGGTTTTGAAGACGTTGATGGATGTTCAAGCAGTTCAGAAAAGAGTCTAGATGAGGAACTTTGATTACCCTTTGTGAAGACTCCAGGAGTTAGAAAGGCACATGTAGATGACCAAGGAGAAGTGACCCAAGACCAAGAAGATCTGGGAAGATGCCAAATTCAGTGCAACGATTGACATATGAGAGTTATATGGCTCATCATTGTGGCTACATGACCAAGGTAATACAAGATACTGAACCTTCTTGTTTTGAAGATGCAATTGGAAATGTAGATTGGGAAAAAGCTATGGATGAGGAGATGGCTACACTTTATGGAAATGAAACATGGAAGCTAGTTCCATTGCCACAATGAAAGAAACCCATAGGCTGCAAGTGAGTTTACAAGGTAAAGCACAATGATGATGATAGCATAAGCAGGTACAAAGCATGGTTGGTAGCAAAATGATATGCACAAACATATGGCATTGATTATGAGGAAACAATCAGCCTAAATGTCTACTCTCAGAACACTTGTTGATTTAGCTACAACAGAAGGATGGACTTTACATCACATGGATGTGAAGAATGCTTTCCGACATGGTGAGTTACAAGAAGAAGTATATATGGACTAGCCACAAGGATATGAAGATTCAAAGCACCCAGAATATGTTTCTAGGTTGCAAAAGGATTTGTATGTGCTTAAGCAAGCTCCTTGTGCTTGGCATGCAAGGATTTCTGACTACTTAACCACCATTGGGTTTTCTATGTGTGATGTAGATCATTCACTATATGCAAGGAAGGGTGATGATGGCATCGCAATAATAGCTTTTTATGTTAATGACTTGATTGTAGGTGGTGAGAATGAAGAAAACATTAAAGAGGTAAAACAACTTCTTATGAAGGAATTTGACATGGAAGATCTTGGTGTACTGTGCTACTTCTTGGGCATTGAGTTTATACATACAAAAAGGTATATGGATGTCACCAAGGAAATATGCCTTGAGTATGCTACAAAAATATGGTATGGCTGATTGTAAGCCAATTTCTATGCCATTAGATCAGAATTTGAAGTTGGATACTACATCAGGTGAAGCATTGGAAAATGCTACTATGTATAAGAAAATTATGGGAAGCTTGATATATCTCACAATTAAAAGGCTTGATCTAAGCTACACTGTTTGACTTGAAAGTCAATTTATGCAAGTTTCGAGAAAGCCACATTTGGATGCTTTGAGGTGCACTGAATGTTATGTGAGTGCTACTTTGAGTTATGCATTGTTTTATGAAGTTGGTGTAGATTTGCAGGTTCATGGATACATCGATGCAAATTGGGCTGGTAGCATTCTAGATAGAAGATCTACTAGTGGTTTTCTATTCTCACTTGACAGTGACGCTACTACGTGGAGTAGTAAGAAGCAACCCACTGTTGCTTTGTCAAGTACAAAGGCTCAGTATAGAGGTGCTACAATGGCAGCATGTGAGGCATCATTGCTAGAGATGCTACTTGCGGATTTAGGTGTGGAAGTGCAAAAGCCTATCACCATCTATTGTGATAATCTTAGCAGCATACAATTAGCATGGAATCCTATTTTCCATGCAAGAACAAAGAATATTGAGGTACATTATCACTTCATCAGAGAGAAGGTATTAGCAGGTGATATTGATCTTGTCTATGTGAGAATAGATGAGCAGGTTGCTGATATTTTCACTAAAGCACTTGGAGCAGATAAGCTGAAGAAGTTTTGAAAGATGCATGGATTAGAGGATATGAGGTTGAGCTTGAGGGGGAGTGATGAGATATCAAGCTCAACATGTGATGATCCACGATGACACGTATCAGTTTTTCATTTGTCTGACATGTATAGTGGTCATGACGTTATATGTCAGGGATACTTCATTGAGCTTTACTAGATTTATCTAGCGAGAGTGATGGCACATTTGTTTCTTGCCAGTTCATTCATTAGTAGACATTAGGTTTTTCCTTATGTATTGTTCTTTATATATTGTACTTACTGTATTGTTGTTTTTAGATCATTCTTGAACATTCCTTTTATGTAATAGAAGAAGAAGAAGAAGATCATTCTTCCTTGCCCCAATATATATGTGTGCTTCTCTTTGATTGTGAGAGAGTGTGTGTGAGCTCTCTTCCTTATCTCCTTCCTTCTGACAACTTCACCGTACTGGTACGATAAAGTTTTGAGCTTTCTAAAGAGAAATCATCGTGTCTCATTTGCAGTCCATGGCCAGAAAAAAACTTGGTCTTCATAGTTGCAACTTAGTTATCATCATGGGTCAGTTGTATCACAAAGATCCAATTGAAATCTAGTTATGATGTGTCCCTCCATACACAATGGAAGTGGTTATCTCTAAGACTCATGCAGGTGATGCAAGTGGCCACTTCAATCACTTGATTACGGTATGAACGATCCGATAGGCAGGACTATGGTGGCTGATAATGTACGGAGATGTTAAGAATGCAGTGTAGAATTTGACCCTTGTCAACGTACTGGTGAACCTCTAGACATTCACCATATGGGTGCTCTGTATCTTAATTTGCATAAGTTACTATACTAGATGGTAGAAGCATGGGTGAGTAAACAAGCTACAACTCGCACAACAGCTAGAAAGCTTTGGAATGAGATCTTTTCGTGTTACAATCTCCCTCTAGATTTAGTGTCAGATTGGTGCACCCACTTTTTGAATCATTTAATTTTGGAACTAACCTTTGAATATCAGATAAAGCACAAATTTAGTTCTCCATATTATCCCTGAGAAAATGGATTAGTGGAAAGCACCAATAAAGTTTTGTTGCACATGTGCAGAAGATGCCACTTCAGTGGGAAATTATTCTCCTTACTGTGCTTTGGGCAAATTGCACACCCTATAAGGTTTCCATTGGTAGTACTCCCTTCAAACTACTTTACGGACAAGATGCGATCCTTCTATTTGAGTTTTCCATTCCAAGTCTTCACATTATGGTCTAGAAATGATTGGTATCGGAGGACTCATTCCCTTATTGGATGGATCAATTGTGACAATTAGACGAGCATAGGTATCACAGTTTTATAATACTAGAGGAGACGCAAAGCCACCAGAAGAAATGGAATGATTGTGATTTATGAACAAAGATTTTTAGACATGGTGATTTAGTGTTGTACTTCCATTCCAAAATGAAGCACAAAATGGGAAAATTAAAATTGTGGTGGACCGGTCCATTTTGGATTCAGAAACTATGGAGATTAAGCTCCTTTTGATTGGCCACATTGTCCCACAAAGTGTTACCAACCAACATTAAATTGCGGCCCTATCAAACTTTTAGAGGGTAATTTTGAATATATATATATATATATATATATATATATATATATATATATATATATATATATATATATATATATATATATATATATATATATAGATTTTGGAAAATATGGAAAATACATGATTGTGCAATAATCCATAATAAATGACAGAATAACTACTACCCATGCAAGTTGTACAGGTAATCAATGATGGCGGCGGTTATATCATTTCCAATCTGATATCGAGATTCTTATTATGAGGGTCATGATGAGTGTAGAATCATTGGCATTATGTAATTCCTATTTTCTATTACAGCATGCACCGAAAGGTCATAGCGAAGTGTTGTATCTTTCTATCAATTAATGAAAAGACACTACGGTGGCACTCCGATAGAGAGGAACGGGATCGCCAGACTGTCTGTCTAAGCAATTTGCAGCCTGTGGAAACGTCGTAGTGCAGCATTCCTTATCTCTGAGTACTGTTACTTTTACCTTGTTAAGTTACATTAATTGGTGATTAACCCAATAATGGTATGTTGCTGATAATAAGTCTGTGCGACGTTAATTAGTACTTCCTGTGTTACGTACTGTAAAAAAAAAACTTAACATGATCACAAACAGTAAACCTGTATAAAGAATTCGATACTAAACATTAATGTACTACTTGCCTGATGAGTTAAATGGGAAAATAAGATACAAGGCCTCTGATTTATCAGACCCCTACCATCCCCAAGAACCCGAAAAGAGTTTAAAAGTGTCTGTGACGGCAAGCGCACTTTTAACACTTAGGGTTTCCGATCGCCTCACGTTGTCGTGTGTCTACTTAATCTTAATTCTTTCACTGTTAATCGCTATTGTGTTTGTGTCTTTTTGTGCTCTGTGTTTTCTGTGTTCTCTGTGTTCTTGTACTTTCGCGAGCGCGTCATGGAAGCACTAGCCAACGTTGCTACCTTTCGTGCAGGACTCACCCCGGACGTGAGTGAGTTTTTGCGTATCCGAGGCCTTTTGAACTTCGCTGAATTGCCTTGGCATTCAGTGGAGTGTCACCCATTTTATGCACAGATTATTGCCGCCATCGCTGCCACACCTGCTACGGAGCATAGTTGGCCTATTCTTTGCTCACCAACACGCGTAGTGATCACTCTGACCTCGTTTGCTCAAGCATTTCGTCTTCCCATGGAAGGCTTGGAGAATGGTCCTCTCCTCCCTGTCGCTACCATGACCGCATTATTTCCACGGCACTCATCTAATGAGTACGCCATTCTATGTCGCCCTGATTTTGAACGTACCGCATTACAATTCTTAGTTGCAATCTCGAATTTGCAGAAACGTACCTACGGGATTTCGCGTCCCTTTTATTCGATGACTGATATGGCTTCTCGTGAGCCTGTCAAATTTGCCTCTTATTATTTCTAGCGCATTCACTGTGAATGTGTTACGGTTATTAAACATGCCAATAAGGCTGATCTTCCACGATCACGTCTTCCCCATATCCTCACGTTTCTCTTTCCAGCCATTCAAGCCGCGCAACCTCCGCCCAATGCTCCCTTCTTATTACGTGAAGAATCCACTCGGATGCTAGAAGATGAAGAGGATGAGGATGAAGATCTCTTCCAACTTCTTCACCGGAAACACGCCCGTATAAGTCCATCTGAGAGCCAGGTGCAAGGATCTAACGCCGCACATAAAGAAGAAGTTTTCCATGACACCACCACTTCTATCCATATTGATTCTTTCGCCCAGTCTTCTCCAATCCTTCAGCAGGAACAAAGTGCGTCCACCACCGAATTTGAAGAAATTTCTTCCAAGGAGGATTCTCAGCAGCAAACTCACGAGGATGTGCAAGCCATTGTTGCTGAGATTGTCAATGAAGTGATGGCTTTGGTCGATGTTGTAATTGTCCGGACTGCAGCAACCACGCAGCAGACCACCAGAATCGTGTTGGTGCCCAATATGAATACTGTTGCGCCAATTGCCCTAGTCCACCCTATAATTCCTGACGTACCCCCTTCTACATCTTCTTCTCCTACCTATTCTCCACCGTCTTCCCCTCATTTATTATCAGCCTCTTCATCCCAACCACTTCCTCCTCTTCCTCTTCCGGTGCCCATGTTTCATGAACTTGAGTCAATGGGTCGCATGTTGATCCAATTCTCACAACAGTTACCAATGCAATTGAAGATGGCAACAGATAGTATCCCTCAAGACTTACAGCACAAAGTGGATGTCTTAGAGGCCGACATTGCACCATTGCAAGAAGAAACTAATGCGGTGAAAGCGGAAAACCATGCTCTATAATTACAGATTCAGCACCTTCAAGCATAGATTGCCGAGCAGGATTCTTTGATTGCCCAAAGAGATGCAGCGATGGCTGAATTAAAAGTCAAGGATGATTTATTAACTGCTCGTGATGCAGAAATCCAGCAACTCACTCAGTTGGTACAAGATAAGGAGGATGCTCGAATCGCTCTCGGCAACCTTTTGGAAGAAACGCGACTCCAGCTCGATGAAGTTGTGCAGAGAGGATAGGAGATGGTTGATTTAGCTAAACAAACTACTGCAGAACTTCAGACTGCAACTGGTGATTTATTTCAGGCGAACTCTGATCTTAAAGCCAAAATGACTCTAACTATTCAACTTCAGAAGGAGATAGCAGGGAGAGGGAAAGAGATGCATATTATCTGACGATTCAGTATCAAGCTCAAGAGCGGGAGAGAAGAGAAAAGCAGTTGGGATATCAAGCAGAGCGTCTTTCGCGCATCGGTAAACAAATTGAAGATATGAGACTAAGCCGTGATGCACCCCTCTCCAATGATTTTTATTTGCAAGAGGCATTTTTGCAGACTCAGGCTGAAGTTTTGATGAGTCAAGTAATTGCAGCCAATTTTGTTCGCACTGATGCAAAATTATAGAGCCGGACACTTTAAAGATGATGCTGGATTCACTAAAACAGAAAATTACCAGAACCTTCAAGTTAGCAAGAACCATGTATATACAAGGCATCGTAGACGAGCCTTAATTTTGTTTCTGTTGTCGGTTCAAGTCCACTGTGCGTGCCAGTGTAAGGTTGCCGGATTGGCATTATGTAATTCCTATTTTCTATTACCGCACACGCCGAAAGGTCGTAGCGAAGTGTTGTATCTTTCTATCAATTAATGAAAAGATACTACAATGGCGCTCCGATAGAGAGGAACGGGATCGCCAGACTGCCTCATCTGTGCGATTTGCGGCCTGTGGAGATGCCGTAGTGCATCATTCCTTATCTCTGAGTACTGTTACTTTTACCTTGTTAAGTTACATTAATTGGTGATTAACGCAGTAATGGTATGTTGCTGATAATAAGTCTGTGCGACGTTAATTAGTACTCCTTGCATTACGTACTGTAAAAACAAACTTAACACGATCATAAACAGTAAACCTGTATAAAGAATTCGATACTGAGCATTAATGTACTACTTGCCTGATGAGTTAAATGGGAAAATAAGATACAGGGCCTCTTATTTATCAGACCCCTACCATCCCCAAGAACCCGAAAAGAGTTTAAAAGTGTCTGTGACGGCAAGCGCACTTTTAACATATAGGATAATCATGATGAAAACCCAACACTCCCAACTCAAAAACATGGGTAATTAATGTTGAGATATCAAGCTCAACATGTGATGATCCAGGATGACACGTACCAGTTTTTCGTTTCTCTGACATGTATAGTGGTCACGCCGGTATATGTCAGGGATACTTCATTGAGCTTTATTAGATTTATCTACGGAGAGTGATGGCACATTTGTTTCTTGCCAGCTCACTCATTCGCGAACATTAGGTTTTTCCTTATGTACTCGTCTTTATATATTGCACTTGTTGTATTCTTGTTTTTTAGGTCATTCTTGTACATTCCTTTTATGTAATAGAAGAAGAAGAAGAAGATCATTCTTCCTTGCCTCAATCTGTGTGTGTGCTTCTCCTTGAGAGTGAGAGTATGTGTGTGAGCTCTTTTCCTTATCTCCTTCCTCGTGACATGGTATCAGAGCCAGCGTGGCTGTAGAGAGCTCGTGGAGAAGGCGACGGTGAAGACTACGCGGCAAGGCATGGAGAAAACACGATTTCACAAACGGCCTCCGTTTGCTACGAAAATCACCATGAAGGTAGAAGACCAGGTCAGTTTCAGAAACTGTAACTTGCGTTGTGTTTGGCGACACTCATATATTCTAGATCCAGAATGTCAAGCAATTCCGTGTACTGTTGATACACAAAAACTATGTTTTTATGAGATCAAACTGTCACGTCATAGTGCGACAGTGTTCAAGTAGAAGTGCTGCTTGTAGTGTTTTGCAGTGTTGTGAATTGTTGCAGAAATGGCAAACGCAGATGGAATGAGTTAGCTTATGAGTGATAAGCTGGACAAGAACAACTTCCATGCTTGGAGATTCAGAATGATGAATTTCCTCATGGGAAAAGGCTACTGGAAGTATATCGAAGGAGAGAATGAAAATGCTCCGCAGTTACCAGAAAGGAATCGGACTGTAGATCAGTTAAGAGCATATGAGGAATGGAATCAAGGAGCACGAAAGGTAATGTATTGGCTATCTGTTAGCATACAGGATAGCATGATTGGACACATACAGGATGCCAAGACTCCAAAAGAGGCTTGGAACAGCTTGGTCACCTTGTATGAGACTAATACAAAGGCATGGAAATTGCAACTCAAGAACGAGCTGCATACATTGGAAAAGAAGAGCATGACGGTAAGTGACTACACTCTTAAAATCAAAGGCATATATGCGTCACTTGCATCTATTGGCGTGAATGTAGATGATGATGATAAGGTGGAAGTGTGCCTTCGTGGTTTAGGAGCTGCATATAAGCAGTTCAGAACTTCCATACAGACCAGGGAAAATATTCCGAATTTTGTTGATCTGGTATCTATGCTGATTATTGAAGAAAATAATCTTGGTGAGGACTCAAACTCCCAAGGAAAGCCCAGTTCTGAGTAGGTATTCTACTCTGGCAGAGGAAGAGACAGAGGTAGAGGTTTTGGAAGTGGAAGAGGAAACAGTAACCAAGACCAAGGTCAACAACAGAATCATGCAGGAGGAAGAGGACAGTTTTGAGGCAGGGGGAGCCAAAGAGGTCGCAGAAATTTCCAAAGAAATGATTCAGATAATGATAGTAAAGGATGCTGGAATTGTGGTAAACCTGGACACTTTGAACGTGATTGGAGGTTAAAGAATCAAAATAACAGAAGGCAGCAAAACAACTATGCATCCACAAGTGTAGATGATTCTGAGAAGCTGTTTATGGTTCAACATCACATGATGAATACGATGTCTGTTGGTGTTTCAAAATCGAATGATAATGTCTGGTATGTTGATTCAGGTGCTTCAAATCACATGACCAATCATGCAGAATGGTTTAGTAGTTTGCAGAAAATGCCAGTTCCTGGATATGTTGAAACAGGTGATGATACATCGCATCCTATTGAGCATACAGGAAACATAGCATTGTCTATGGAGGACGGGAAGGTAAAACATCTTGCTGATGTGTTGCATGTTCCAAATATAACAAAGAATCTGGTTTCTGTTGGACAAATGGTTGACCAGGGATTACAAGTCAGGTTCAATGCTGATGAATTATATGTAGAGGAGTACAAGCAGGATGGACGATTGGTTGCCAAAGGAAACAAAGTGGGTAGGATGTTCACCTTAAATGTGAAGATTCCTGAAATGAATGCAGCCATGTTTGCAAAAGGTGTAGGAGTTATTGCAGATATAGAGATATGGCACAAACGGATTGGACATGCAAACTTGCAAAGGCTGAAACTGATGCAGTCAAAGGAGATTGTCCATGGACTACCAAATTTCAAAGTTGCAAAAATGCAAAAGGTATGTGAAGCATGTCAATTTGGTAAACAGTCAAGAGCATCATTTCCACATGACAAGCATGTTAGTGAGAATGTACTAGAAGTAGTACATACAGATGTTTCGGGTCCAACAAAGACCACATCTATGGGCGGTTGCAGGTTTTATGTTACTTTCATTGATGACCATACATGCAAAGTATGGGTATATTTCATGAAAGAGAAGAGCGAGGTGTTTAGTCACTTCCAGAATTTTAAAGTTATGGTGGAAAAGCAGACAGGGAAGTACATTCAAACATTAAGATCTGATGGAGGAGGTGAGTACATGTCAAATGAGTTCAGCAGTTTTCTAAAAATCATGGAATGGTGTTGCTGAACGCAAAAATAGACATATTGAAGAAATAGCAAGAGCCTTGATGGCTGAAAAGAATATGCCTCATTGTTATTGGGCAGAAGCTGTGCATACTGCTGTATACATCATGAACAGAACTCCGACTAGTGTTGTACATCAAGTTACACCTGAAGAGAAGTTTACAGGTAAAAAGCCAAACTTATCACATCTGAAAATTTTTGGTTGTATTGCATATGTACATGTTCCAGATGAGTTGAGGACGAAGCTTGATCCGAAAGCAAAAAATGTGTCTTCATTGGATATTCCCTTGAGCAAAAGGGGTACAAATGTTATAACCCACTCACACGACAGGTGAAGGTGAGCAGAGATGTGGTATTTGATGAAATGCCAAGCTTCTATGCAGATGCCAAAGAAGGACTGAATCTTGAACCAAATGACAAAGAAAGTGCTGAAAAATCTAGTGCAGAATCTCAAGTTTTGAGTGGACCAGATGCATCACCAAGCAATAGTTCCAACTCAAATCCATGGAGTGGAAGATTGCGTGGACATTTCAGTCCAGCAAATTCATCAAATACATCCAAGAAAGGTAAAGAAAAGCTTTCTGCTGGTAGTAACACAATTGCAAGTTTTGAAGACGTTGATGGAGATTCAAGCGGTTCACAAAAGAGTCTTGATGAGGAACTTGGATTGCCCTCTGTGAAGACTCCAGGAGTAAGAAGGGCACATGCAGATGATACAAGAAGAAGTGACCCAGGACCAAGAAGATCTGGGAGAATGCATAATTCAGTGCAACGATTGACATATGATAGTTACATGGCTCGCCATTGTGCCTACATGACAAAGGTAATACAAGATGCTGAACCTTCTTGTTTTGAAGATGCAATTGGTAATGCAGATTGGGAAAAAGCTATGGATGAGGAGATGGCTGCACTTTATGGAAATGATACATGGAAGCTAGTTCCATTGCTGCAAGGAAAGAAATCCATAGGCTGCAAATGGGTTTACAAGGTAAAGCATAATGCTGATGGTAGCATAAGCAGGTATAAAGCACGATTGGTAGCTAAAGGTTATGCACAGACATATGGCATTGATTATGAGGAAAAATTCAGCCCTATAGCTAAAATGTCTACTGTAAGAACACTTGTTGCATTAGCTACAGCAAAAGGATGGACTTTGCATCAGATGGATGTGAAGAATGCTTTCCTACATGGTGAGTTACAGGAAGAAGTATATATGGACCAGCCACAAGGATATGAAGATTCAACGCATCCAGAATATGTTTAGGTTGCAAAAGGCTTTGTATGGGCTGAAGCAAGCCCCTCATGCATGGCATGCAAGGATTGCTGATTACTTAACCAGCATTGGGTTCTCTATGTGTGATGTAGATCACTCACTATATGCAAGGAAGGCTGATGATGGCATCACTATTGTGGCTATTTATGTTGATAACCTGATTGTAGGTGGTGATAATGAAGAAAGCATCAAAGAGGTAAAGAAACATCTTATGCAGGAATTCGACATGAAAGATCTTGGTGTGATGCGCTATTTCTTGGGCATTGAGTTTATACATACAGAAACAGGTATATGGATGTCGCAAAGGCAATATGCCTTGAATATGCTGCAAAAGTATGGTATGGCTGATTGTAAGCCAATTTCTATGCCATTAGATCAGAATTTGAAATTGGATACTACGTCAGGTGAAGCATTGGAAAATGCTACTATGTATAGGAAAATTGCGGGAAGTCTTATATATCTCACAATTACAAGGCCTGATCTAAGTTATATTGTTGGACTTGAAAGTCAGTTTATGTAGGTTCCCAGGAAGCCACATTTGGATGCTCTGAGGCGCACTCTACGTTATGTGAGTGCTACTTTGGATTATGCATTGTTTTATGAAGCTGGTGTGGAGTTGCAGGTTCATAGATACACCAATGCAGATTGGGCTGGTAGTACTCCAGATAGAAGATCTACTAGTGGATTTCTTTTCTCACTTGGAGGTGCAGCTATTACATGGAGTAGCAAGAAGCAACCCACTATTGCTTTGTCGAGTACAGAGGCTGAGTATAGAGGTGCTGCAATGGCAGCATGTGAGGCATCATGGCTGGAGATGTTACTTGCAGATTTAGGTTTGGAAGTGCAAAAGCCTATCACTATCTATTGTGATAATCTTAGCACCATACAGTTAGCACGGAACCCTATTTTCCATGCTAGAACAAAGCATATCAAGGTACATTATCACTTCATCAGAGAGAAGGTATTAGCAGGTGATATTGATCTTGTTTATGTGAGAACAGATGAGCAGGTTGCTGATATTTTCACCAAAGCACTTGGAGCTGAGAAGTTGACGAAGTTTCGGAAGATGCTTGGATTACAAGATATGGGGTTGAGCTTGAGGGGGACTGTTGAGATATCAAGCTCAACATGTGATGATCCAGGATGACACGTACCAGTTTTTCGTTTCTCTGACATGTATAGTGGTCATGCCGGTATATTTCAGGGATACTTCATTGAGCTTTATTAGATTTATCTAGTGAGGGTGATGGCACATGTATTTCTTGCCAGCTCACTCATTCGCGGACATTAGGTTTTTCCTTATGTACTGGTCTTTATATATTGCACTTGTTGTATTCTTGTTTTTTAAGTCATTCTTGTACATTCCTTTTATGTAATAGAAGAAGAAGAAGAAGATCATTCTTCCTTGCCTCAATCTGTGTGTGTGCTTCTCCTTGAGAGTGAGAGTGTGTGTGTGAGCTCTCTTCCTTATCTCCTTCCTCGTGACAATTAAAGGCTGAAAACTATGCTGAATCTGGCTTATTTGGAAAAATTACAAGCATAGCATATCGAGCGAATTGAGCAACAATAGCTTACAGCAATCGGCAAAAAAATTTGAAGTGCAGATATGGCGGTGAATTTCTCCTATTTTCATCTTTTGAATATACCATAAACCCTCTTTCACGAGTAGAAAGACTGGTTTGAGTGTAGAGGTCTTCTAAAATGTGTGTTGTTGGATTAGAGGAGCATTTGTTCCCATCCACTAACGAAGGACATAGCCAAGGAGATTGCCAGACAAACAGACCTCAATGATCTTAATTCCCAAGAGATTAGCTTGCGTGTAGGAAAAGAGCATACCTTACAATTATCACCTACACTCATTGTAAAAGGACTACACGTAGCCAGCAAAGGGATTACAACAAGCACCGAGTTGTTCAATGTAGCGGAGATCTGCACATTGTTGGGGAAACCATGTTTTGGAGAATACAAGTTCATTCAACTTCCAAACAACAATCTGATGAGATCGGCTTATTATTGATGATGATGATTATAAAGCTACAAGAAAAGCACTACGAGTTATCCCAGCAGTTGTACACATTGATGACGAAATCGGCCAAAACGCAAGTGGACTGGGCCAAGATCATTTTTTGAAAGTTAAAGGAGGGGAGAAGGCTATTTTGAAGGTCTAGAAGAGCATTTAATGCGGTCTTGGACTCAAAGATTGGAGTCCTATTTACATTTTTATTTACAAAAAATCTAGTATTTTTACCTCGAGAATACACAATATGTACATTGGAGGTTTTCCTTTAGATCTTAAAGAAGAGGGCTGCAGAGAGGAAGCTAGTAGAAGGGAGCTCACAAGATCAAATAGTTGATGATAGGGATGAGGAGGGGGAGAATCACAGAAAAGAAGCTAAGAGGAAAGTTGTAGAGGAAGAAGTTGAGAGGAAGAGAAAAGAGGAACACGCAACACGGAAGACACTAGAAAGAAGAACAGGCAACACGGAAGTTACAGAAAGAAGAACAAGAAGTTCAAAGACTGAAGATGAAGGTAAAAGAGAAAAGTAGTGAAACTAAAAGACAAAGTGTCACTATTGCAGAAACTGAGGAGAACTTGGAGGTGCAGAATTTAGAATTTACGGAGCTCAAAGTTAAGCTCCGCACTATCCAAGAGAATTATGACAAAATGTCTGCACAGTTGGCTAATATTCCAAAATTGGAAAGACAGATTAAAGAGTGGAAGCAACACACAACAAATGCAAATCTAGTATTGGAAGGCAAGGAGACAGAGGTTGCACAACTAAAGAAATCACCTCAATTTTGGAAATAACATATCAGTGTAAACTAGATGAAGCGAAGAAGTTATGAGAAGAATATATAGATAAAATATCAAATGTAACTATAGCTTTTAACAATATGTTAGAAAATTTACACAATAGAATACTAGAGATAGAAATAGCACTCTCCAGTTATAGGGAAAAGGGATTTTATATGGATATCCCAATAGTTTCGAAGTCTAGAATTTCCGGTGTGTTTTCATAAATTTTTGAAGTTTGGAATGGTGTGAAGGTATGCTACTAGTGTATTCTTTGCATTAAATCTACGTTCTTCTATATTGTGGTTATCCGTGTTAGAGATAGCACAATATACTTGATTGACGGTGCAATCGACACTGATGTTGCCCCCGTTTCTACACCGTAGGCAATACAAGTGTTGAGCTAGATCTGTACTTTTCTTCGTAGTTGGGCTGGTCTTTTTAGAGCCCAAATTGGACAACTATATTTTGCGGTCGGCTCTTGTCGCTAGATTGATTATTTGATCTAGTATTCGTGTTTTCTCCAAGGTATACTTATAGATTTTTTCCTTGATAGCTTGTTGTAGGCCATCGACAAAAAATTCTTATAGCATCTCTTCAGAGGACATTTATCTACAGGTAATTGTCGCATCATAGATCTAAAGTCTGATGCATATTGCTCTATCATCCCTTTCTACATCATTACTGTAGAGAAGCATACAATTTTGAAATGCTTTTGGCTATCCCGAATTGTTCTAGGAGAGCTTATTTCAGTTTCTCATAAGATGAGAAATGTTCTAGGGAGTACTTGATGAGCCATTTAATCGCATCTCTTGCCAGAGTCGCAAGGAATACCTAAGATTTATGATCATCATCTTGTATGCCTCGATGATTGTAGACATATTGGTTCTCAAATGTGTGCACATGCACATCGAGATCTTCAATTGTTATGCCATAAAAGTGAGGGTAATTCAACCTTGGTAGTGGATTTCAGCATGCCATCAAATTCTTCTAAGATACTAAGTCGAGAGAAAGGGACTAGGGCTAAGGTCAATTCTTATTGGGATTTGCTACCACCACTTTGTCCTAATTCTGCAAGGTATTCTTCTTCCTGCTACTGACACTACTGGTCAGCTCCGTTGGATTCCCCTTGCCATGAAGCCTTTGCTAACTTTCTTTCCTTCCACTCGAAAATCCAATCCTGCAAGAGTTTCGGAGATAGCCCTCCATTCTCCACCCAGTACAACAACTCTTCCAAAATACTAGCTCCTTCAGCAATTGAAATATCTTCAAGGTGTATTGTTTCTAACGTCTACTTAATAAATTCGTCCAGATAGTCATAATGGTTTTTTGTTTAAGGTATTCCTTCCCACTCCATAATGGCATCAATCTATTTGCTGATGTGTTTCATCATGGACCAGCCCATCCCATCATGGTTGCCAAATGTTTATACGATATTGTACTTCAATAAAAACACAACACCAAATATCCAAAGGAAATGGTATGGGAATGGGGATTTACAAATGCATTTATGTTCCTTGTTCAAAACTACACTGCATGGGCGTTCAAAATATTGAACATTTCATACTATTCAAAGACTTCAAATACACAAACTACCAATAGAGCTAAAGGAATTTGATAATACAGAATTCTTGTTTGATTAATAACAACTACTCACTTATACTTCCATTAATTAAATCATATTGAATGAATAGTGTGATTAAACATCAATAATACAGAGCTTGATCTGACAAACATTTCAAAATACATTGCCTTGTATCAACTTCTTTTGAACTTTGGACCTCACTGCAATGTAGCATATCGTAATGAACTACTCCATGCTTCTCTATAACCTTCATACCATTCCACACTTCTCTAACAAATAAATTTATGATCACACATAGAAAATTTGCACCTTATCACCCTCAAGCCAATGGCCTTGCAAAAGTTACCAACAAAGTGCTATGAAATGTGCTTTCCAAAATAGTGAATACCTAAAGATCAAATTGGCATATAAAACCTCAATTGGAACTACTCCTTTCAATTTAGTTTATGGAAAAAATGTAGTTTTGCCCATGTAATACCTTAATATACCTACCTTAAGGATAGGGAGCCAACTACAATGGACTAGACATGAGCTATCTGATAGAATTCTGGAGTTAGAATAATTGGGAACATCCAGAATGCAAGCAGTTATGATTAATATATGCAAATAAAAAAAGAAAAAAGGCATACCATGACACACACATCAAGAAAAAAGATTTACTAGAGGGAGACTAAGTCCTAGCATATACACTCAAGGAATATACTAAGGAACTGGAAAAAAAAGGGACATGAACCATATATCATTGATAAGATTCATCCTAGTGGAGCAATACTATTGGCAAATTTGGATGAGGAAATTATGCCAAATTATGTGTGGTTGTAGAATTAAAAAATATATGAAACCATTAACAAGTCAAGAATGGAGAAGAATACAACAATCATCCAAAAGAAAAGAAAGAGAAGAAGAATAGATCAGACAAGAGGCTCATGAAGCCAAGGAAAGGATCAAGAAATACAAAGAAGTAAAGGAATTAATGGTATGTGATATGAAATTGGGAAAAAAAATAAACACCTACCATTCATTGCTATGCATTATGAGTAAACTCAAATTAGGGTTTAATTAGACACAAGATCCCAAGTGAACCTAATAAGTTAAAAAATACTTAATCACTCCAAAATAAGGAGAAGACACAATACAACATTAATTAGAATGATTGATGGACAAACACTTCCAACATTATCAATTCAAAAAACTGTTATTTAGATAGGGCATGAAGAATCCATTGTAAAATGCAAGAAATGGCTTGATGAATTAGTGCCTAAGGAATTAATCTTAGGAAAATATTAGATGAAAGAAAATAAAGTGCTTATTTGATTTTGATAAATTGATGACTCATTTGGAAATTCGCAATAAAAAACATGAAGATATTGTTTGAAAGTGATGATGTCTACGACTTAGAAGGCAGCATACACAATCTACGGATGGAGAATTTCAAATTCCATTGAAGGATAATCTAACATATCTAGAACATAGTATAAAGGTGTCATATGATAGAAAAAAAAAATCAAGAAGAATATGGCCACTACAAACTTTCCATCGTGACCATAAAAGGATGAAACAAATATGGAGACCAAAAGAAAGAATACTAGACCAAAAGACAAGAAAGTTCATCAAATATAAATAAAAGAAAAAAAATAAAACAAGGTGAAAAACAAAAGGATAAATCAAGCTGGTACTAGAGAAGAAAGACAATAGTAAACATACAAAATACAATACACCAAGAACATGGAAAGATTACCAATCAAAGGAAAACCTCTTTAGAAAGCCATTTAAGTACATTACTTAAGACCCAAAGTTTGCACCATAAAGAGGATGCATTGTTTAAGTATAGATGTGTAGGGCCACACTACCAAGCCGTGCATTCACTAGGCATAAAAAAAAGTTAATCCCATGCACAGACAAAAGCTTTTCTCATTCTAGGAGAAAGAGCTAGGAGGGAAAGGAAAATTAGAAGAAATACTTAGATCTCTGATGACCTCTTAGTATTATCTTTCTGATAAAAAATATGAAAACAAAGGGGGAGGAAGAAAAAGAATATATATATATATATATATATATATATATATATATATATATATATATATATATATATATATATATATATATATATATATATATATATATATATATATATATATATACATATATATATATATATATATATATATATATATATATATATATATATATATATATATATATATATATATATATATATATATATATATATATATATATATATAGTGTGATATTATTTCCAATTATTTATTTTTCCTTAAAAAATCAATGAGAATAGTCATATCTATGATTATCTTCTTGGATTTCCAAATTTAAAATTCCTTCCAAATTTAAAATAAGAGGTGGAAGGCAATGGGATTGTATAAACTTCTTCAGGGACCTATGTTCTTCATAGATTTTGAAAGATGTGAATAGGTCATGTCATCATTATACGAAGTGAAAAGAAGAACAAAGGCCTATTTTGTTTGCAAAGTAAAAAACTTGGAAAATGAAACTGTAAGCATCATAATCAAGGCATCCACGATGCCTTAAACGTTTACCCAATGGGAACCAAGATTGATGTGAGTTTCATAAAAAAGGATTCAAACACGTGTTGGATTCACAAAATTCTCTGACTTCAATGACGAAGCAAATGAGGAATTGATCATCCAGATATTTTTACAACTTCTATGTTTTCCAAGGCTACTGAGGTATACTATGCCACACAAGCACTCACCCTTGTGATGTTGAACAACAAAGATAAAACTATACCTTTTGGAGTGGTGGACATGGCACCTTATCTTCATAAGCAACTAAAGGAAGCAACCCAATACTCAGAATCCAAGAGATTCATGAATAGAGCCCAATTCCTTACCAAAATAAGTTACCATGTATTGGTCATTGACGACAAGTTAAAATTAGTTCCTGAAGCACAGGTATTCAAAGCAGCCATGAGTGGAGTCAAAAGTCCACTTAGAATAGTAAGTGTCAAAGAGACAGGGAGGAAAAGAAAATAATTGATAATGGAAGTACCCCGACCCATCAAGAAAAGAAAAGTAGATCCAAGGAAGATAGAATTGGAAGCAAAAGAGGCTACCAAGGAATTAAAAGAAGAACAAAAGAAAGTAAAACCTGATATAGAGCCACACCATCCTAATATTAGTACTAAAAAACTATATTCATATCTTATGCATGGTGGTGACAAGAGAGCTACATATGAAGCCGAGTATCAAAAGATCTTGGAAGACTTTTCTGACAAAAATACAAACTGGAACCAACAGAAAATGGAACATTATGAAGAGCTTCATGAACAAATGGTGAGTGCAAAAACAAAAGTAGTATTTAAAAAAAAAAGGGTGCACTCTTGCCATATTTTAAGGAACTACATGGACCTCCTAAAACAAGGACCATTGTGGTAGCAACATTCAAGAAACCAAAAAAAAGGGACTAAGAAAAAGAGACAAATCAAGGGGACAAAGAAGAAAGTAGTATTGCAGAAAGAAGATGAAGAAGAAGATCAAGCTAGAGGATCAACCTTGATCTACAGAATTGAACTTGGTAAAGAAGAGCAAGAAATGATAAAACCAATGGCAGTATCACATAAAAAAACAAGATTCAGATATGGTTACTTACATTGAAGGATTTTTATTGAGAAGTATGATTCTATCAGTTCTTCACACTCCTATCAAATCAGTTCATACTCAAATACAAGATATGGAAGATGTGGAGAAGGAAGCAGAAACAAGGAAGGAAGAAAGCATTCATAAGAGATATTGAATGATATTAAAAAAGAAGACACACTTAGATGTGCAGATGAAAGATGTACTCAATAGAGAATCAAAATATTCAGAGGCAACACAAAAAGACGAGATGCAGCATGAAGAATTCACTAGTAAACAAGTAGAAGATGACAAGGAAGAAATAGATAAAAAATCGGAATCATGGGAATCAAAAGAAGATGATCAGAACTATAAACAAATAGAAGTAAAGCAACCAAAAACCACCACAAGGATAGAGAGAATTCCCAAAGATATTAGGGGAGTGTGTCAGATCATAATGAGAAACATTGAGGAATTTTGACCTTCAAGCAGATATATCATCATGTTTGGTTTTGTTGTAGAAGAGTTCATTAAAGGTAGTAAGGTCATAGAAGAGCATAAAAAAGAGAAGAACAAAGTACAAGAGGAGTTGCAAGAGTAGCAAAAAAGAAGTGAAAAATACTTAGAAAGAGAAATTTCCCTAATAATTGAAGTAGTACAAAACAAAAATAAAGTTTTTGGAGAGAAATTCATAAAGCAAAATGAGACAATTACTAAGATGGAAGAAGACATCAAGAAGTCGAAGTAAAAAAATAGAGTATTACATAATTCATATCAAGTACTCTCTAAATCCAATGAGGAGATGTTTGTTGTTAACCTTTGGAGTTGTCCTCTCCAATAATTATAGCACAAACGATCAGCTACACATCTTTAAATTATCAATCCGGGAAGTATGCAAAGACCATAGCCCCTTCTAGTTAATGGAATCCAAGAATAAGCGTTGACATGATTGTTTTTCTAAGAGATTTATGAAGAGGAAAGGTAATAATTAGGGTTTTGATTATCTTGAGTTCTACAACAGCATTTTCAATTATTTTTGTGTCTAAAGTGTGCCATTTTCATAGTAGAATATAAATATGAAGTCAAATTTCCAAAACAGTACCTGTATCACACAGATGAGATAATCGTGATTCTGTAAAAACAGAGAATTTTAGGTTCCAACTTTGATCTTCTACACTTTCTTGCTCAATATAATAAGATTCATCTATCTTTCATTCACCTCACTCAGAAATACACAAGAAAATCTTACAAATTCCATGGATCATACATTGAGAAGACTCAACAAATCAAGAGAAAGATCATGGAAGGAGAAAACACGATTTTTTGCAGGAAAGCTCTTCACATTACTTGAATAGCAGGGACATAATACAACCAACCTCTTCAAAATAGAAGAAATTATCTTTTATACTTTTTCAAGTGTCCCTTTTCACACTTGAATTTTGTTCCTTTTCACCTTTTATTCTAAAAATATGCTATCAAAGAGCTTCCAAAAATTCTAGGAAAAATATATATGATCCTGTTATACATGAGGAAGACTCTTCCTCAATTTTACATCATTTGTATAAATATTTCTACAAATTTTTGACATTTTCCAAATAATTTTTCTTCAAGAATTGCTTCTTCTAACATCCTTCCCCTCCTAGACTTTTTGGCTCCTAACAAAAAATATTCTGACAAAAAAGTAATGAGAGCTTCCTTCATTTCTTCTTTCTTTGATAAACCTGAGATAACGAGTTATGACTCTTTCTTTCTGTAACATTCAAAATTGTTCACCATTTCAAACAAAGCTTTCCTCCATTGTACTGCTGCCTTTGGTCTGTCTATCACATCTTTCTTCAAGTATTCTGTATAAGTAGCTTCATATGCAGTGAGTCTTGATTTAGCGACTATTGATAGATTCCCAAAAATTTCTGACTCCCTTGCAAAAAACCCATAGTCAAAAGCATCTTCAAAGATTTGAAGATAATGGCTTCCCAAAAATACTATTCTGCTATAATATGCCATTAAACAAATTCTATCTAGGGTTTCACTTAAATCAAAGAGTAAAGCATCTATAGATGAGTTGAATCCAATGTAATTAAGATTTCTTACTTCTATATATGTGAAGGTTTCTATGCATGCCACCACAAGTCGCATAACTCTTACGAGTAAAATGCAAGCTGGATCATTTACATCTTTGTATGTGGATATAACAGATTCTACTGTATCAATCATGTACTTCTTAGTTGGCCAAGTTCCTACTTTTGGTCCTGCTATTTTTGGAAAATTCAGCCATTTTGCTGGAAGTTGTCCTGCATTTCTTCTTTCCCAAAATATTGACCTTTCTCTTCTTCTTACTACTGGACAATAGGCTGGATTTATCTTTAACTGCAAGGGTGCCTCTTTCTAGATCTTCCTGCATTCCTTATTGGCATCCAACCATCCGTTCCTCCATTTAGGGTTAGCTTTTTCAAACAACTCCTTAGTGACATTAATATCTCCTTCATATTCCAAATATCTGTTTGGTGGTAGTCCTACCCTTGCAATCTGATAATTCTTGACACTTTCCATAATCATACAGAAGGGTATTCCTAAACCATCAGCTGCCCAATGATGTTGATCTGGATTTACTCCTTTATTTAGAGCAAAGTTTACAATCTTCTCCTCGTACTCATTATGCATTTCCCTTATAAACTCCATTCTACATTCCCTGTCTGTTAAAAGCCTTTGATATCAATAGCTCTTTCTCTGATTTCCATTCACTTCTTTCTCTTTCCACATCAGAATGCAATTTATTATATCCTCTCATTGCATTAGCAGCATGCACACTAGCTTGTTTCTCCATTTCCTTGACTTCTTTCAATTCTTTCTGTAATCCCTGAATTTCCTTATTCAGCTTCTCCCTCTCATCTTGAGTTATTTGTACAATCTGACTTTCCTCTTTCACTGGACCTTCCTCCATCAACGATATGTTGATGTCTTCATTAGCTTTGACCATTATCTGATATGAACTCTAAAGAGTTCTAAATCTTCCTTCTATTTTCTTCAATTCCATGTCCATTTTATTACTATGCTCCAACTGCTAATTAGCACATTTGTTCTCAAGAAATTGAACTTTATTCTAGCTTTGAACCTCTTGTTCTTCTAATGAAATTATTCTTTTGAACAAAATTTCATTCTTTTCCTTGATTACTCTGATCTGATCTTCCAAGTGCTCTTTTTCTTTCTTTTGCTCTTTGATGATTGTGCTACCTTTTACAAATTCTGACTCAGCCACCATCCCTGATATAATCATATTTCTACTAGAGGGTCTGAATTGTTCTATGTTACTCATAATGATTTTACATGCAGATCTGATGTCCTTAGGTATCCTTTCAAGGCCAGTTTCCAATTCTATTTGCATTACCTCTATTTGCTTTTCCTCTTTATATTCAGTTTTTTCTCCATCCTCTTCCTCATATTCTGTAACCTGATTTTCTTCCTCCTCATAGTCTTTTTCTTCTTCCAATACTTTTGCCTCTTCTCCACCAATTTCCTTTTTTGTCTCTTGAATAACTTGTATTTCCTCTTCCTAGACTTTGTTTCCCTGAATTGAGGTTGAGTCACTCTCCATTGAATTCTTTATTTGATCATTCAATTGCTGCTCCTTTTGTTCCACCTCCTACTCATCTATGTCCATAAAATCTGTTTCTTCTTCCTTTTTTTGATTCTCTATTTGTGTGGAATATTCATTATGTCCTAAATCAAAGAGTACTTCCTCTATACTCTAATTTATTTCTCTTTTTGTAATTCTAGCTCTGCATTCTTTGAAATCTATTTTTTCTATCATTGCAACCGTTTCTTCCTCTTTGCTTCCATCCTCTTGACTCTGCAACTGGCTATATAATTGTGCTCTTCTTCCCAATCCTTGCTTTTCCTCATATGGTTGATAATGAGGCTATTGTGAGGGTTTTGACCATGTAGTTTTGAATCTTGTGTCCATCAATCCACTACTGAGTTCTTTCCTTGCTTCAACCCCTTCTTCCATCATTAATTCCTCACAGACTTGTATCCCTTTTGACTTTTTGCTCACTTCCTCTGGTGTTTCGTTTTTTACAGAGGCCTGTACTGTTGTTACTGGTGTGCTGGTTACTAAGAGGTTTAAACTCTTGAGAAGGAAATTCTCTATATCACTTTTTGAATCTGATGACAATTGTGAAGAACTAGCTACCCCTTGTTTGTCCAATCTGTGCTCTTCTATTCCAATTGATTTCTTTTGATTCTTTTCTTCTGATGATAATTTTACTGACTCTGATCAGTTGATGATCAATTCTTATTGAAATTTTGAAATTTTGATTTCCTTCAATTATGCAACTTATGAAACCTTTAAAATGGCCTACCTTAATGCCCAATAGTGCAACTAAGTCAATTTCTTTATCTTACTGAAAATCGTGATTCTGAGTTGAGAATCGTGTTTTTCTGAACTTCGCTGCTTTTGCACTTTTTGACTTTTCTTCCCTCCTGGTCTTTTCCACTGTTCTTCAACCACTCCAGATCAATTGTCACCTGCAATTATACACCATCCAACTCATTCAAGAGATTAAATTTTAGAATAAAAAAATAAATAGCAACTTTACTTCAATTTTTTTTTTTTGTTTTTCTTTCAATTTATGGATTTTCCTTCCTCTTTCCTTCCTCCACCATTCACACCAATCCTCCTGCAAATTTTCCTTAGTAATAAGAACTTCGTTTGGATTTTTAATAGATTTTATGAATTTTTTAGTATTTTAATCCCTAAATCAAGGAGAACACTTCACTTAGGATTTCTTGTTTCAAGATCCATTGATCTTTTATCTCATGATTGGTTATACTCTTTATGCTTGCAATCTAACAGTTTAGAAGTAAAGCTTTTCAAGAAAATATGTGTTAAGAAGTACAAGTATCAATTTATGCAAAGATAAACTCAACACCCTATCAATTTTTTCCTCAAGACTTTTACTTCAGTTAGGATAAGCACATGGAACAATCAATTTGCACATAGCTACTTTACTTGACTTTCCTCATTGCAATCATGTCATCTTTTCCAAGAATTGACAAATTTTTGCTTGGTACTTTGTCCAAAAACAATCTTCTTATGAAAAGATAATCACATTTTACTTTTCCCCTTTAGCAAATTTAATTCATTTTTTGTTCACACACCTGCACTTTACTCTTAAAAGGTATGAGCAACTATCAATTTGCATGAATTCACAAACTTCTTTATCTCTAAAGGTTAATTCATGCTTTCTTTTCCCAAAAGACAAGCAAAGATACCTACTTTTCCACTTTTTCTTTCTTGATTATAGAGTAGTACCTTTTCAATGTGTTCAAATACCATCAACAATGGAAGATCCAGCAAGGTCCAAGACTTCAATGAAGCTTTTGCTTCATTCCCTGGCAACGGCGCCAAAAAATGTTTGTTGTTAACCTTTCGAGTTGTCCTCTCCAATCATTATAGCACAAAAGATCAACTACACATCTTTAAATTGTCAATCTGGGACGTATGCAAAGACCATAACCCCTTCTAGTTAATGGAATCCAAGAATAAGAGTTGACATGACTGTTTTTATGAGAGATTTATGAAGAAGAAAGGTAATAACTAGGGTTTTGATTATCTTGAGTTCTATAACAGCATTTTCAATTATTTTTGTGTCTAAAGTGTGCCATCTTAATAGTAGAATACAAATATGAAGTCAAATTTCCAAAAACATACCTGTATCACACAGACAAGACCATTGCGATTTTGTAAAAACTAAGAATTTCAGATTCCAGCTTTGATCTTCTACACTTTCTTGCTCAATACAATAAGATTCATCTATCTTCATTCACCTCACTCAGAAATACACAAGAAAAGCTTACAAATTCCATGGATCATACATTGAGAAGACTCAACAAATCAAGAGAAGTATCATGGAAGGAGAAAACACAATTTTCTCTAGGAAAGCTCTTCAGATTACTTGAATAGCATGGAAATAATACAACCAACCTCTTCAAAATAGAAGAAATTATCTTTTATACTTTTTCAAGTGTCACTTTTCACACTTGAATTTTGTTCCTTTTCACCTTTTATTCTAAAAATATGCTATCAAAGAGCTTCCAAAAATTCTAGGAAAAAACATATGATCCTATTATACATGACGAAGACTCTTCCTCAATTTTACATCATTTGTATAAATATTTCTACAAATTTTTGACATTTTCCAAATAATTTTTCTTCAAGAATTGCTTCTTCTAATAGGAGATCAATAGAATATTAATGGAAGAAGGGCACATAAGGGTAGAAGCACAAAGCTCAAGGGTACAAAATGAAGAGTTAAACTAATGTCACCAAGTGACTCTGAATAATACAAAAGGGATTATGCTACAATGCAGATCGCTCAAATACAAGATAACCACTTTGCTACAATGTGAAAAGACACCCTTCAACTTTTATTCGATCGTTGCAGTAGGATCTTCACTTTACTTCTGGTCTTCCAACCTCATAAATTCAAAAATCTTTACTTCAAACACCTCTCTTTACTTCAAAGTCGTGCAATAACTTGGAGAAAATCCATCGGGGGGGGGGGGGGGGGTAAACTCTTCTTTACTTTAGTTCAATTGGTACTCTTCAAATCATGAGAACCTGGACCTGGAGAGAAAATCCATGGGGGTATAATTCTTCACTTTGGTCTTCAAACTCCTTTTCTTCACTACTCTTTACTTCAAATCATGAGAAACCTGGACCTAGAGAGAATCCACCAGGGGTAAACTCTTCTTTACTTTACTTTGACTAGTACTTTTCAAATCATGAGAACTTTGACCTTGAGAGAAAATCCATGGGGTATAATTCTTCACTTTGGTCTTCAAACTCCTTTTCTTTAGTACTCTTTACTTCAAATCATGAGAAACCTAGACCTGGAGAGAATCATGAGAGGGTAAACTCTTCTTTACTTTACTTCGACTAGTACTCTTCAAATAATGAGAAGTTGGACTTGGAGAGAAAATCCTGGGGCATATAATTCTTCACTTTGATCTTCAAACTCCTTTTCTTCACTACTCTTTACTTCAAATCATGAGAAACCTGGACGTGGAGAGAATCCGTGGGGGTAAACTCTTCTTTACTTTACTTCGACTGGTACTCTTCAAATCATGAGAATTTGGACTTGGAGAGAAGATCCACAAGGGAATGTTGGAGTTAGACGTCTGCGGAAGCACACGAACAACACAAGGAAGAAAAAGACGCTTGGAGCACAACACACGAGAATAAGTGTATTACTAGAGAATGTACAAAGATAAGTAGCCCATTAGGGCAATAGGCGTATATACAAGCCGGGGGAAAAAAACCTCCTTAAGAGGGAAAAAAGTGCCCCAGCGGTCCTAGAGTGTTCACACACATGACTACCTAAATATATCAATAAATCCCCCTTGGGAGTGATGCAGTGAACAAGGAGCTGGCACTCATGTATAAGGAAGTGCCAAGCTATGTGGAAATCACTCCACAAAAGAAAGTAAGCCCAAACCTTTGCGGAAAGCTTCAAACTTCTCCCTAGGCAGAGCCTTCGTAAAAAGGTTTGCAATGTTCTCCTGCATGGGCACATATGCCAAGCTGATCTGCCCAGCAGAGAACCTCTCCCTTCAAATCCTTGATCTTTGTCAGAAAACTATTCATAGAATCACCTTCATTCATCTGCTCAGTCTCCAGCTGGTTTTGGAGGTAAGCAACACAATGTTCATTGTACTAGCCTAGTACAATGTGCTAAGTGTATCCCAAACATCCTTAGTTGTTCTGCAAGAGTGAATGTGAGGAATAATGGCACGTTTGATGGAAAAAACTATCAATGCATGTGTCTAAGCATCTTTGCCATCCCAAAAAATTTGCTTTAATTGTAGTAGGTGCAATAGAAACCGTAGTACAAATAGGAATCTGTAGAATATCATCATCTTCGACACCATCTACATGAGCTTCAATACCTGTATTTGCAGTATATGTGTTCACAAGTGTAATAGAATGTTTTTCAATGCCCTGCACAATATTCCATAGTCCTTTTGCAACCAATACATGTCGCATCATATAAGCCCACAATGGATAATTGGTACCATCCAACTTATCCTCAACAGCGAACATATGGAATACATCACTGCTTTCAGCCATGGCCACTAACTAAAATATCTTGATGCAGAAAAATGATTGTATCTAAAAAAGTTAAATAGAACTACCCTGACGAGTTCTCCTAAACTTGTAGCAAACTTTGAGATGCTTGTACTGGTGAACCAAAACTAGTATATATCTTTGGCACGTCAAAAGATGAAATACCCTACACAAGCGCTACGATAGTGCATTCGGAGGCCGAAAGGAGCTCAGATCGTGATTTTGACACCACAAAGCGGAGCTATTCCAAGTCCTCGAAGATGTATTTGAAGTAGATCCTTTGTAAGCACTTTGGTGAGGGTACCTGTTGCATTCTTCATGGTTGCACAGTAGACTATTTCCACCATCCTTCTCAATTGTACTTGCTTGCCAACTCTTGAATGTCCTTCATGAGGTCTATTCCCAAGCCTTCTCAAAAGTCTGACTAGGAAACTAATATCTTGTATGGTACTCCATAAGTAGATAAGACTACCAAAGACCTTCATGTAGCTCCCAATGTCTATCTGCTCATACAATGATCTTAGGGCTTGTTTCATCACATATGATGCCTTCTTCAGCTTACATAGTATGTCCTTTGAATGTGGAGCCTCAAACCTTGGTGGTTGCAACACATGTACCTCCTCCTTTCAAAAGTTTAGATTTGACATCTAACATAGAAGAGTGCCACTTCATGTGAGCTGCTAGCATTAGTATGATGCAAATATTGGTCATTAGAGCAAAAGAGTATCAAAAACTCGAACCCTTCATGAGTGAAAGTCCTTGTGCTATCAATGTTTCTTGACAGCATTCCAAGATTCCTTCTATCATGTCCTTCACCTGCCAGACCCATTGGTGCTACTAGCCTCCCATGCTTCATTCTTCATTAAGATGTTATAATTGGCTTGCATAACCTCCTTCCATGTCGGATCTACAAGTGCTTCAACTTCAATTATTGGCTTCATTACTTCCTTCATAATCTCAACCATGATGGCTATACTGACTATGCGAGTAGTAGCCCACTTGTGCTCCTCTATTCTCTGTGATCTGCTTGGTTCTTCTACCTTCTCTTCAATAATTGTTGGCATAGGATTACTCTGACCATAGAGCTTCTTCTTCACCCATTGCAGTGACAACCAATCTGTTTGGGTGATTTTAGGTTGGTAGACTCTCTTCCCACCATCTGATGATGATGCTTCCTCCTGTTCATAGGTAGGGATGAATCTTGGGCTAGGTACATAGTGAATTACTCCTTTGCTTGATGATAAAATGGAAGCTCTTTTCTTCTCCTCCACTACATGTGGCTGCTCCATAGACACCACATCACGGCTCCCTTTGATCTTGTTTGCCTCATGGTCATACAATATGAAAGCCCTTTACTTTTCATTATGACCTAGGAAGATGCATCTCTTGCTTTTTGGTTCCAACTTGTTCTTTCTTTGACTTGGGACAAGAGCATAACACACACTCTCAAAAATTCTAAAGTGTAAGATGGATGGATTCTTAACAATGTAGACTTCATGATGAATCTTTCTGTTTTGATAAGGAAAGCTCATGCCTTCCCTCATGCACATTGCTATCTCAACAATGGTGTGACTCTTGCATTCCATAATGCCATCATGTTGTGATGTGTGAGGTGTCCCTGATTGACACTTTATACGTTTGCACTTGCAAAGGCCTTCCAACTCCTCTGAGTTGAGCACAACATCACCTCCTATTCCAAGCTTCTTCACACTTTTCCCTGGTTCACTTTCAACAAGTTCTGATTGTTCTTTAATATTACCAAAAGCTTGAGCCTTATCACGAAGAAAGTACATCCACATCTTCCTGCTATAGTCGTCGACGATCACAATGTAGGAAGATCCTCCCAAGGCCTGTATAGATATCTTACCGCACAAGTTAGCACATACCAACACTAGAGGAGCCTTTGACCTATTCTTGCTTTCTTGTGGGAATGTCTCTCTATGCGGTTTGCCCATCATACAAGCTCTATAAGGTTCCTTCATTCCATTCACTGTAGGTAAGTGATGAAGAATAATACCTTGCTTTTGCATCTCCTTCCATACTATCCCCATCACCATGATGGATTCTTGTTGAGGCTGCATAGAACTAGATTGACCTATATCATTGGTCATTTGATGAGATGCACCGTTGTCTAGTACCCATGAATCCACAATTGATTCTTCTTGTGTTGAGGAGCATACCACCTTTGCTTTGGATCCATGTATTGTCTCCTCCTTCACTTCATCTATCCTCTTGACATGACAATTTGCAATTGCATGTCCTTTCCTTTTGCAATGGAAGCATTGTCCTTGAATCTTCTCCTTACTACTCCCCCTCTTTGCATTCTTACCTTTGGTTGAGGAACCACCTTTACCTGATGCATTTTTGGATAATGTAGCATCTCCATTGCTACTTCCTTGGGCTCTGAGCTCCAAATCCTCTTCCCTTGGTAGTGAATATAACTCCTCAAGTATCAAAGCTTGAGGTCTCACCTGAGTGTTGAGAGTTGTTTAACTTCCATCATACTTTGGTGGAGTATTTTGGAGAAACCTTTGAGCTAGCCCCTTGCTATTCTTCTCTATCCCTTCACAAGCCATTCCATCACATGGCTTCTTGATCTGAGTAATGGATGCCTTCACCTTCTCTCCTTCTGCAAACATCTTTGCTTCCAATCGATTTTCAAAATTTTGAATACATATTTGGTTTCTTATCTCATAGTGACTCCTCAATATACTCCATGCCTCACTTGCCTTGGATGTATGTTGCAGAAGAGGTAGAATAGACTCCACACAATTGTTCACTATGTAATATAGTGCATTTGCATTCCTTATCTTCCAAGCTTCTAGAAGCTTTGCATCTCGGAGAATCACCTTACTCGGATCCAATGGGTCAAAGGTAGGTTGTGTCTTTTGCTCACTTCCCATCACCATCTCCAAAAGATCATAAGAATCAAGGATAACTGTAATTTTGAACTTCCAAAAAAAAAATTTTGTACCATCTAACTTGCCTTCACAGAAGGTTGGTGGATGAACCCATAGTGTTTGCATTTCCAAATCCATTGCACCAACTCCACTTCCACTTCCACTCCTAAATGCTAACACCTCCATAGTGTTGAACCCTTTGTGTCCCATGAACTTGAAGCCTTGAAGCCTTTGCCTTCCAAGAACTCTAGTGTTGGAGCTACAAAAAGGTGAAATGGTATTTACAATGGTTTTCAGTGATGGGAATCACTTTTAAAATAATATAAGGATTGGACTTGGGTATAGGGGCGAAAGACTAATCGAATCATCTAGTAGCTGGTTCCCTCCGAAGTTTCCCTCAGGGGATGGGTTGCCTTAGTGCTAGATCTGCATGTATGTCCGTACTTGCTTCTTCCCGTATAATGCTAACATGCCTGATATTGTTGTTGGTATTGAGGTTGATATTGCTGTTGTGGCATATAATATGGCTATTGGTATTGGATCTGGTACCTACCCTATTGGTAAGGATGCTGATAAGTTTTTCTAATAGCCTGCCTATCGTGGGGACAATCTTGAGCCGTATGGTTTGTGTATTTTCTCTGGATAGTGCAATATGGGACATTCCTTTCTCTCACATTGTGGTTTTGTATTGGGCAAACATTAGCCATGTGGTCCCCTCCTCAAGTATAAAATCGGTTCAATGAGGTGACTCTTGGTGTTTGTCTATTTTGGACTCTTAGCTTCTTGGCAACTTGCTCAACTATCTCATCTATTTCTATGGATATTCTCAAAGTATGACTAGTAGAACTATCCGCATAGAGTTTGTGTCACGAGGAAGGAGATAAGGAAGAGAGCTCACACACACAGATGAGGCAAGGAAAAAATTATCTTCTTCTTCTTCTTCTATTACATAAAAAGGAATGTACAAGAATGACCTAAAAACAAGAATACAACTACAGTAATATATAAAGACCAATACGTAAGGAAAATTCTAATGTCCACGAATGATTGAGTTGGCCAGAAACAAATGTGCCATCACTTTCGGTAGATAAATCTAATAAAGCTCAATGAAGTGTCCCTGACATATACCGGCGTGACCATTATACATGTCCGAGAAATGAAAAAGTAATACATGTCATCCTGGATCATTGGATGTTGAGCTTGATATCTCAAGCTAAAAGCCATGTCGTCTAATCCAAGCATCTTTTGAAACTTCTTCAGCTTCTCTACTCCAAGTGCTTTAGTGAAGATATCAACAACGTACTCATTTGTTCTCACATAAACAAGATCAATATCACTTGCTAATACCTTCTCTTTGATGAAGTGATAATGTACCTCAATATGCTTTATTCTAGCATGAAAAACAGGGTTCTGTGCTAGCTATATACTACTAAGATTATCACAATAGATGGTGATAGGCTTTTGCACTTCCACACCTAAATCTTTAAGTACCATCTCCAGCCATGATGCTTCACATGTTGCCATTGCAGCACCTCTATACTCAACCTCTGTACTCACCAACTGCTCCATGTAATAGTTGCATCTCCAAGTGAGAGTAGCCATAAATAGATCTTCTATCTAGAATACTACCAAACCAATCTACATCGGTGTATCCATGAACTTGCAAATCTACACCCGCTTCATAAAACAATGCATAATCCAAGTAGCACTCACATAACATAGAGAGTGCCTCAGAGCATCCAAATATGGCTTCTTGGGAACCTACATAAATTGACTTTCAAGTCCAACAATATAGCTTAGATCAGGCCTTGTAATTGTGAGATATATAAGACTTCCCACAATTTTCCTTTAGATAGTGGCATTTTCTAGTGCTTCACTTGATGTAGTATCGAACTTCAAATTCTGATCTAATGGCATAGAAATTGGCTTACAATCAGCCAAAACATACTTTTGCAGCATATTCAAGGCATCTTGCATTTGCGAGATCCATATACATGTTTCTGTATGTATGAACTCAATGCCCAAGAAGTTTTATGAGGAAGGAGATAAGGAAGAGAGCTCACACACACTCTCACAATCAAAGAGAAGCACACACTCAGATTGAGGTAAGGAAGAATGATCTTCTTCTTCTTCTTCTTCTTCTTGTTCTATTACATAAAAAGGAGTGTACAAGAATGACCTAAAAACAAGAATACGACTACTATAATATATAAAGATGAGTACATAAGGAAAAACCTAATGTCTGTGAATGAGTGAGCTCGCAAGAAGCAAATGTGCCATCACTCTCGGTAGATAAATCTAATAAAGCTCATTGAAGTGTCCCTAACATATACCAGCATGACCAGTGTACATGTCAGAGAAATGAAAAACTAATACCTGTCATCCTAGATCTTCGCTTCTCTGCTCCAAGTGCTTTAGTGAAGATATCAGCAACCCGCTCATCTGTTCTCACATAAACAAGATCAATATAATTTCTCTCTGATGAAGTGATAATGTACCTCGATATACTTTGTTCTAGCATGAAAACCAAGGTTCCGTGCTAGCTGTATGTTGCTAAGATTATCACAATAGATGGTGATAGGCTTTTGCACTTCCACACCTAAATCTGCAAGTAGCATCTCCAGCCATGATGCCTCACATGCTGCCATTGCAGCACCTCTATACTTAGCCTCTATACGCGACAAAGAAACAATGGGTTGCTTCTTGCTGATGTAACAACTGCACCTCCAAGTGAGAATAGAAAGCCACTACTAGATCTTCTATCTAGAATACTACCATCCCAATCTGCATCCGTGTATCCATGGCTTACAAATCTACACCAGCTTCATAAAATAATGCATAATCCAAAGTAGCACTCACATAATGTAGAGTGCACCTAAGAGCATCCAAATGTGGTTCTTGGGAGCTTGCATAAACTCACTTTCAAGTCCAACAGTATAGCTTAGATCAGGCCTTGTAATTGTGAGATATATAAGACTTCCCACAATTTTCTTGTACATAGTAGCATTTTCTAATGCTGCACCTGATGTCATATCCAACTTAGAATCAGCCATACCATATTTTTGCAGCATATTCAAGGCATATTGCCTTTGCGACATCCATATACCTGTTTCTATATGTATGAACTCAATGCCCAAGAAGTAGCGCAACACACCAAGATCTTTCATGTCAAATTCCTGCATAAGAAGTTGCTTTACCTCTTTAATGATTTCTTCATTATCACCACCTACAATCACGTCAGTAACATAAATAGCCACAATTGTGATGCCATCATCACCCTTCCTTGCATATAGTGAATGATCTATATCACACATACAAAACCCAATGGTGGCTAAGTAATCAGGAATCCTTGCGTGCCATGCACAAGGAGCTTGCTTCAGCCCATACAAAGCCTTTTGAAACCTGCAAACATATTCTGGATGCTTTGAATCTTTGTATCCTTGTGGCTCCTCCATGTACTAACTCACCATGTAGGAATGCATTCTTCACATCCATCTGATGTAAAGTCCATCCTTTTTCTGTAGCTAATGCAACAAGTGTCCTCACAGTAGACATTTTAGCTACAGGGCTGAATGTTTCCTCATAAACAATGCCATATGTTTGTGCATATCCTTTTGCTACCAATCGTGCTTTGTACCTGCTTATGCTACCATCAGCATTGTGCTTTACCTTGTAAACCCACTTGCAGCCTACGGGTTTCTTTCCTTGTGGCAATGGAACCAGCTTCCATGTTTCATTTCCATAAAGTGCAGCCATCTCTTCATCCATAACTTTTCCCAATCTGCATTTCCAATTGCATCTTCAAAACAAGAAGGTTCAGCATCTTGTATTACCTTTGTCATGTAGGCACAATGACAAGCCATGTAGCTATCATATGTTGTTAGAAGAAGCATTTGTTGTTAAAGAGGAATATTTGTAAAATGATAAAAAATTGTAGAAATATTTATGCAAATGATGTAAAAATGAGGAAGAGTCTTCCTCATGTAAATTAGAATCATATGTAATTTTTCTAGAATTTTTGGAAACTCCTAGATAGCATATTTTTAGATTATAAGGGAAAAGGATCAAAATTCAAGTGTGAAAAGGGACACTTGAAAATGTATAAAAGACAATTTCCTCTATTTTGAGAGGGTTGGTTAATTGTATTTGATGCTATCCAAGTAATGAGAAGAGTTTCCTGCAGAAAATTGTATTTCTTCCTTTCAAGAAGTTTCTTAGATTTGTGAGTCTATTCTATGTGTATCCATGGAATTTTCAAGCTTCTATTATGTATTTCTGATGAATGTGTATGAAGAGAGTTGATTCATGATGTGTTGAGTGAGAAATTGCTAAAGAATAGTGCTAGAGATGAGAATCATCAATTTTCATAGAATCGCGATTGTCTTGTCTGAAGGTTACAGGTATCATTTTTGAGATTTGACTTTATGATTGTGTTCTGGTGAGAAACCTGTAACCTTCAGACGAGACAATCGCGATTCTGTGAAAATTGACGATTTTCATCTCCAGCACTATTCTTCAGCAATTTCTCACTCAACACATCATGAATCAACTCTCTTCATACACATTCATCAGAAATACACAATAGAAGCTTGCAAATTCCATGGATACACATAGAATAGACTCACAAATCTAAGAAACTACTTGAAAGGAAGAAGTACGATTTTCTACAGGAAACTCTTCTCATTACTTGGATAGCATCAAATACAATTAACCAACCCTCTCAAAATAGAGGAAATTGTCTTTTATACATTTTCAAGTGTCCCTTTTCACTTGAATTTTGATCCTTTTCCCTTCTAATCTAAAAATATGCTATCTTGGGGTTTCCAAAAATTCTAGAAAAATTACATATGATTCTAATTTACATGAGGAAGACTCTTCCTCATTTTTACATCATTTGCATAAATATTTCTACAATTTTTTATCATTTTACAAATATTCCTCTTCAAAAAAATGCTTCTTCTAACATATGTCAATCGTTGCACTGAATTCCGTATCCTCTGTGATCTTCTTGGTCCTGGATCACTTCTCCTTCTATCATCTGCATGTGCTTTTCTTACTCCTAGAGTATTCATAGAGGGCAATCCAAGTTCCTCATCAAGACTCTTTTATGAACCGCTTGAATCTCCATCAACATCTTCAAAACCTGCACATGTTTTATGTCAAATAGAAAGCTTTTCTTTACCTTTCTTGGATGTATTTGATGAATTTGTTGGACGGAAATTTCCACACAATCTTCCACTCCATGGATTTGAGTTGGAACTATTGCTTGGTGATGCATCCGGTCCACTCAAAGCTTGAGATTTTGCACTTGATTTTTCAGCATTTTCTTTGTCATCTGGTTCAAGATTGAGTTCTTCTTTGGCATCTGCATAGAATCTTGGCATTTCATCAAATACCACATCTCTGCTCACCTTCACTTGTCATGTGAGTGGGTTATAACATTTATATCCCTTTTTCTCAAGGGAGTATCCAATGAAGACACACTTTTCTGCTTTTGGATCAATCTTCATCCTCAATTCATGTGGAACATGTACATATGCAATATAGCCAAAAACTTCCAGATGTGATAAGTTTGGCTTTTTACTTGTAAACTTCTCTTCAGGTGTAACTTGATGTACAACAGCACTCGGAGTTCTGTTCATGATGTATATAGCAGTATGAACAGCTTTTGCCCAATAACAATGAGGCAAATTCCTCTCAACCATCAAGGCTCTTGCTATTTCTGCAATATGTCTATTTTTGCATTTAGCAACACCATTTTATTGTGGTGTGTACTTGCATGAAAACTAATGCCGAATTCCATGATTTTTTAGAAAATTGTTGAACTCATTTGACATGTATTCACGTCCTCCATTAGATCTTAATGTCTGAATATACTTCCCTGTCTACTTTTTCACCATAGCTTTAAAAATCTGGAAGTGATTGAACACTTCACTCTTCTCTTTCATGAAATATACTCACACTTTTTGTGTATGGTCATCAATGAAAGTAACATAAAACCTATAGCCACCCATAGATGTGCACTTTGCAGGACCCCAAACATCTATATGTACTATTTCTAGTATATTCTCACTAACATGCTTGTCATGTGGAAATGATGCTCTTGACTGTTTTCCAAATTGACATGCTGCACATACCTTTTGCATCTCTGCAACCTTGAAATTTGGTAGTCCATAGACTCTCCTTTGATTGCATCAATTTCAGCCTTTGCAAGTTTGCATGTCCAATCCCTTTGTGCCAGATCTCTATATCACCAATGATTCATGCACCTTTTGCAAACATGGTTGCATTCATTTCAGGAATTTTTACATTTAAGGTGAAGATCCTACCCACTTCGTTTCCTTTGGCAATCAATCTTCCATCCTGTTTGTATTCTTCTACATATAACCCATCAACATTGAACCTGAATTGTAATCCCTGGTCAACCATTTGTCAAACAGAAACCAGATTCTTTGTTATATTTGGAACATGCAGCACATCAGCAAGATGTTTTACCTTCCCATCCTCCATAGACAAGGCTATGTTTCCTCTATGTTTGATAGGGTGTGATGTGTTATCACCTGTTTCAACATATCCAGGAACTGGCAATTTTTGCAAAGTACTAGACCATTCCGCATGACTGGTCATGTGATTTGAAGCACCTGAATCAACATACCAGACATTATCATTTGATTTTGGAACACCAGCAAACATTGTATTCATCATGTGATGTTGAACCATGAACAACTTCTCAGAATCATCTACACTTGTGGATGCATAGTTGTTTTGCTGCCTTCTATTATTTTGATTCTTCAACCTGCAATCACGTTCAAAGTGTCGAGGTTTACCACCATTCCAACATCCTTTACTGTCATTACCTGAATCATTTCTTTGGAATTTTCTACGACCTCTTTGGCTCCCCCTGCCTCGAAACTCTCCTCTTCCTCCTCCATGATTCTGTTGTTGACCTTGGTGTTGGTTACTATTTCCTCTTCCACTTACGAAACCTCTAGCTCTACCTCTTCCTCTGCCAGAGTAGAATACCTGCTCAGAACTAGGCTTTCCTTGGGAGCTTGAATCCTCACCAAGTTTCTTTTCTTCAATAATTAGCATGGATACCAAATCAGCAAAATTCGCAATATTTTCTCTAGTTTGTATAGAAGTTCTGAACTGCTTATATGCAGCTCCTAAACCAGAAAGGCACACTTCCACCTTATCATCATCATCATCATCTAGATTCACACCAATAGATGCAAGTGACTCATATATGCTTTTGATTTTCAGGGTGTAGTCACTTACTAATATGCCCTTCTTCTCTAATGTATGCAGCTCATTCGTGAGTTGCAATTTGTGTGCCTTTGTATTGGTCTCATATAATGTGACCAAACTATTCCAAGCCTCTTTCAGAGTCTTGGCATCCTGTATGTGCCCAATCATGCTATCCTGTATGCTAACAGATAGCCACTACATTACCTTTTGTGCTCCTTGATTCCATTCTTCATATGCTCGTAACTGGTCTGTAGTCCGATTCCTTTCTAGTAACTATGGAGTGTTTTCGTTCTCTCCTTTGATGTACTTACAATAGCCTTTTCCCCTCAAGAAATTTGTCATCCTGAATCTCCAAGCATGGAAGTTGTTCTTTTCCAGCTTATCGCTCATAAGCTGATTCATTCCATCTGCTGATTCATAAGCTGATTCATTCTTGAAGACTATCACACTATGACATGCTAGTTCGATCTCAGAAAACCACAGTTTTGGTGTACCACGGGTACACGAAATCACTTGGATTTCTCGATCTGGAATATATGAGTGTTGCCGAACACAGCGCAAGTTATAGTTTTCAGAAATCGCCTGGTTTTTTTGTGGGCCCCACCTTACAAGCTCGAAATGCAGGTCGAGATGGCTCCAAAACTTTGATCTGACAAAAATGAGTGACCCTAAAGGGTTAACTATCAAAAATATTTTGAGGTCTTCTACCTTCATGCCAAATTTTGTAGCAATCTAAGGTCCAAATGGCTCCAAAACCTCGATTTGACGAAAATGAGTGACCCTAAAGGGCTAACTCCCAAAAATATTTTGACGTCTTCTAACTTCACGCCAAATTTCATAGAAATCAGAGGTCGTTCGTGAATCACACTTTCGCCACGCCTTCTCCCATACTCTTCACCGTCCGCCTTCTCCACGAGTTCTCTACAGCCACATTGGCTCTGATACCATGTCACAAGGAAGGAGATAAGGAAGAGAGCTCACACACACACTCTCATAATCAAAGAGAAGCACACACTCAGATTGAGGCAAGGAAGAATGATCTTCTTCTTCTTCTTCTTCTTCTTCTATTACATAAAAAGGAATGTACAAGAATGACCTAAAAACAAGAATACAACTACTACAATATATAAAGACTAGTACATAAGGAAAAACCTAATGTCCCTGAATGAGTGAGCTGGAAAGAAGCAAATATGTCATCACTCTCAGTAGATAAATCTAATAAAGCTCAATGAAGTGTCATTGACATATACCAGTGTGACCACTATACATGTCAGAGAAATGGAAAAACTAATATGTGTCATCCTGGATCATCACATGTTGAGCTTGATATCTCAACAAGAAGTAGCGCAACACACAAAGATCTTTCATGTCAAATTCCTGCATAAGAAGTTGCTTTACCTCTCTAATGCTTTCTTCATTATCACCACTGTAGGAGCAAGACAATCAACAATTAGTGATTATATGAAGCTAAGGAGTGAAGACATGAAGGAAAGATTGAAGTCTAAGAGCTTGAAGTAAAATGGAAGTTCAGAAAGAGAAGGTCTATAAACACATGTACATTATTTTTGTAAATACTTCAAAATACTTGAAGTAATCATGAATCAATACTCATATATATATATATATATATATATATATATATATATATATATATATATATATATATATATATATATATATATATATATATATATATATATATATATATATATATATATATATATATATATATATATATGTGTGTGTGTGTGTGTGTGTGTGTGTGTGTGTATGGTTGTAAAATAGAGAGAGATGAAGTATAGATGAGATAGTGAGGAATAGATCATAATAATAGTGTGTATCATCCATCAAATGTATGAAGAGTTGAATAGAAAGGATTCTCAGGAAATTACGCATCCATCTTTTCTCCATTTCTCCTTCTGTGTTTGATTATTGCATAAACCCTTTTGTAGATTTATAATTCCATAGTCAATGCATCTATGGTTAAGATTTTGAGGCCTAATTGTAAATAGGCTGAGAGAATTATGTGTAGGAACATTTATATGTGAATAAGTGATGAGTGTCTTCTAAAACACGTGCAATCTCAATGATCAAAGAATTGGTCAGTTCTGAGTGCACAGTGTAAAGTTTTGCACAAATGAGGAGTCAAAATCTAAGTTGGAAGGTAAGACATCTAGGGCTAAAAGAATTTCCTTAAATGGGTTCTACTTTGGGAGAGCCATGTGTTAGAAGTTGTAGGTGTCAAAGTCGACTCTACAAGAGGACAGTTTCAGACATAGGTAGATGTTTGAATCATTTCTCATAATCTACTGAATCTTTTGAGATGACTTAACTTGGAGAAGGTGCATTAACCTTTAGATGACACTTGTACAAATTTTCATCAGAAACTTTACATATTTGGTTAGTCAATGAGTGAGTTATGTGCAGCAGACTTTTTTTGTGTAGTGACTTTCTTCACAGTTAGCTAAAGTATTGATAGTTTGGCACTTGTCTTCCAAAATTAGTTGAAGTTTAGAGTTATTCTTGATATAGAGGTGGTCTAACATCAAGGATAGCTTGTCTTTTGGAGATTAACACTCTCCATCAGTGGTATCAGAATAGGATTCATCAGATTTGAAGAAAAGGAAGACCCCGACTACTGTAGATATACAAAATTCAAACTTTGAAGATTCAAAAGGACAAAATGTGAAAGAAAGGCTGAAGGGAGACACACAAGAGAAATCAAAAGGATCAGATGGAGTAAACTTTGAAGCTAAGGTACATTCATTCCTTATAAGGTTAAAGGTTTGATAGTACAGGTGAAGAAAGGATGGGAGATAGTCTCCAAATTGAGAAGTTGGATAGAGAGAACTATCCAGCTTGGTCTATGAGGATGGAAGCTCATCTTATGAGCAAAGATCTGATGGGATACATCACAGGAGAAGAAGAAAAGCCAGAGTTCAAAGATCCTAGTGTTCCAACTAGGGAAGAGCTTGCAGATTTAAAGATTTGGATGAAGAAGGATGCTCAAGCAAGGAGCATAACTTACATGGCAGTGAATGATTATTTGCTTCCTCATATCAGAGGACTTGAAAGTGCAAGTGACATATGGAGTGCTTTGGAAGAGCATTCTCAGAATACAACCAAGTCAAGGAAAGCATCATTATGGGCAGAGCTTACTACATTCAAGAAGAAGACTTCACAATCAATATCTGATTATGTGACAAAGATGAAACACATTGTTGATTCTTTAGGTGCAGTTGATAAAGATATTGAAGAAGATAAGTTGGTAAGACAAATTCTCACATGGCTAAGAGGAGATGAGAAGTGGAAGCCTTTTATATTGTCAACAGAACTTTCATTAGATCATTTTACTCCTAATTTGAATCAATTGTTAGGACATATGCTAACTTTTGAGAATGATATCAAAGGAGATGTTGATAAGAGTGCATGTCATGCAATGTATTCTAAAGAAAAGAAGAAACTTAGCAAAGGAAAGCAACAATCAGTTGAAGATGAAGGTACTCCAAGTCAACCAAACTTCCTGAGAGGAAGAGGAAGTGGCAGAAGTAGAGGAAGAGGCAGAAATAACAAAGATAATATCAAAGCTTGTTGGATATGTGGTAAGACCAATAATCTATCTCATGAATGTTGGCATAATAATAAAAGAAATGGTAACTTTAATCAGAATTTTAATAAAAGAGGAAGAGGTGGCAGATATCAGAGAGGAAATTTCAGAGGTAGAGGTGGTAGGAATTTCTTTGGAAGAAGTGGAGGAAGAAACTTCCAAAATCAATCCTATAATAACACCTACTACAATTATGCATCAAATCAGAAAGCTTGAGGAGTATTAGAAGTACCATCCTACCAATTTTCATAATTTCTAGACTCTGTTTGAGCCCTCAAATAAGCCTTGGAACCTAATTTTTAACTAGGCCGGACACTAGGTCTGGACAAGGCCAAATCTAGTCAAAAATCTATAAAAAGAGCTAGAGAGTATATTTTTGAGGTTGGCTAGTTAGAGAGGTGGCTTGTTAGAGATTTAGCTAGTTGGATATTGAAGCTTTGTAAGAGAGTTCTTGTGCAATTGAAGCTTTCCATTGTTCCTCTCTTTGATCTTGCCTTGTGTGCGTGTGTGTGCGTGCATGTATGTGCTTGTTAATCACATTTGCTCACCACAATCGCTTATGATCTTCAAATCAGTCCTCACGTCTCCACGGATTGACAAGTAAAGGAGGTGGTGCTTACGCTTGAGCTACAGTGAGCACTGAGTGAATTACTAAGCAAGACCAAGTCCCAAAATAGTAAGTTTTTTGGAAGTCTTCAATCTTGGAAGTAGTTTGCTTTGACATAACTATTTGAGGTGATGCTCCAAGGTACATTATGGATCCAAATGCATATTTGGGAAGCTAAAGGTGTCTATGAAGGTAATCTGAAGCTACATTGGTAGGTGTAGAACAAGATTTGTGCAGCACCACCTCATTTCTAGAGTGTATCCAACCATCTCCTCACAATGTTGGATGGGCTGGAGGAAGAAGAAGAATGGCAATTTTGTGAAGCCAATAGAGACCTCTTATCCTTCAGAGTCACTCATGGAAACTGAGTTGTCAGTTCAGTCTGTGATGGCATGACTGCCACTCTCTGTACAAAAAATTTAAAACTCCAAGAAGGGGATATTGTTGATCCAGTAATGAAAGACCCAAAGGAGCTGGGGAAAATTTGTGTGGAGGAGGATGTAGTAGAAGTAGTGAATCTCACGAAAGAACCTAAACCCGTTTGAATTTGTGTGAAGCTTGCTCCGGAATTCCAGATGGTCTTGACTGCTCTCCCGTAGCAGTACAAACACATGTTTGCATGGACATATGCCGATATGAAGGTTCTCGATCTAAAATTATATCATCACTAAATTTTACTTAAACCAAATGCTACCCTAGTAATGTAGTAGTGATACAAAATGAATCTGAACTTTGTAGAGCACGTTAAGTATGAGTTAGATAGATTAATCAAAGTTGGATATATTGTTCCCATAGAAACTCTGGTGTGGGTCTCCCCAATAGTCATTGTACATAAGAGGAACAAGCAATTGAGGATTTGTGTGGACTACAGGAATTTGAATGTAGCAATAATCCCTAATCCTTTTCCACTTCCATTTCTGGATAGTATGTTAGATAAGGTAGCAGGTTGCAAAATGTATTCCTTCTTACACGGTTTTAGTGGCTACAATCAAGTGAGAATGGTCAAGGAGGACATACTAAAGATGGTGTTGATTAAAAATTGGGGGGTATTTGCTTGTATTATTATGTAGTTTGGTTTATGGAATATGCCAAGCACCTTTCAGCACTACATGCAGCAAAGTTTTGCTACGTACCTTACACCCTTTATGCGAATTTTCCTCGATGACTTCTCAGCTTTCGAAAAGATTGATGCACATCTGGATTAATTATACCCATGCTTTGATACATGTAGGAAGGTACATCTCTACCTTAAGCCTAACAAATCGACATTCATAGTCCAATGTGAAAAGTTGTTGTGCCACATCATTTTGGAAAACGACATTGCGGTGGAAGCAAATAAGAGTAAGCTCATAGTGGAAGCTCCGGCACCCCGAAACCCAAAAGAAGTTTTAGGGTTCCTTGGGCAAGTACGTTGGCATGGACGGCATCTGCAAGGAGTTACACATATTGCCATATCATTGAACAAATTAGTGCATGTTCAAGTGTACGAAGGAAGCACAACTTGCTTTCGAATGACTATGGAAGATGCTCGCTAGTGTGCGAGTTTTGAATGCTCTAGACTGGAAGGAACCTTGTCATGTGTTTATTGACACTTCAGATAAGGCCATTGGGAGTGTGCTTATGTAGAAGGAGGAACACAATTGGTTCGGACTAGTTTATTATGCTGGTCAGAGATTAACATCAACAAAACATAATTACTCAACCACTGAACATGAATGTCTAGGATTAATTTACTCCATAAAGAAATTTCAGCATTAACTACTAGGATGGTCATTCACTTTCCATGTGGATCATAGTGCCTTGTGATACTTGGCAAAGTAGAAAAATTTGGTACGACGGCTAGCTAGGTGGGTGCTTTGCTTCAAGAATTTGAATATGACATTGTCCATCATCCAGGAGCAAGCCATGCCATCACCAATTTTCTATCCTATATTGATCATGCAGAACCAGGAGAGGGTGTCGATGATGCTCTTTTAGATGCTGAGGTATTTACGATGGCAAAGATAAACAATGCTCCTCATACTTTTGTTGAGATATCAAGCTCAACAAGTGATGATCAAGGATGACAGGTATCAGTTTTTCATTTCTCTCATATGTATAGTGATCACACCAGTATATGTCACGCATACTTCATTGAGCTTTACTAGATTTATCTACCCATTAGGGCGAAAAACGGCCGAAAAGGGGCTGTTTGCTAATGAGAGATTAAGGAAATTGACAAATAGCGTCTTTCCACGTGTACAAGAATATAACATTGTTGTCTCTTTTAACCGTATGGAGAATTTCTTTTTTTAATACAATTTTCTTTCAAAGCGCCGCTAAAGTGATGAAGAGTCTCGTATTCAGTGTACAATTTTTCGGTTTGATGCAAAAAAAGATACTTTTGCACACTACACAAAGCATATTCTCGAATTTCCAAGAAGGAATTGATTTTTGAAGATACGAAATATTTTTGGGTTCACAAAATGTCATGATCATTCAACGACAGGGTTAACATCAAATCAAAAGTTTCCACGTGTACAAAGCCTTTTTTTCTATAAATACTGCCAAAATTTGTGAACGTCGGTTTCTCGCTTTGAACATTCTTCTTCTCCTAAGTTCAAATGGCTTCTTCTTCTCGTCGTCCTTCCAATCGCGTAACTTCATGTGAGGTTTACAACAGAAGAGAGGATTCTTTGTGGAAACCTCTTTCTGTGAAAGTAAATGACTGGGTTACTATGCTTCCTAGCTGTAGAGGTGTCCATAAAGTCAAGCGTGCCAAAAGAGACAACACAAGAAACCATTGGAAGGGACGTATTCTCAGTTTCAAATTGAAGAGATGCGGTTGGTTTGCACGAGTACAGCATGTGTACACCGCTAAGGATCTTGTTCTAGAAAATCATCTTCAATTCCCTTCGTACTGTAAGTGAAGTTTGACAATGCTCTTCTATCATTCCAGTTGATTTTGTATAATGAAACATATGTTTTTGTACTGCAGATATCTTTCCTTCCAATATTGTGGAATGGCAACCTGTTGAATGTTTAACAGGAACATTCAGAGTTCTTCATAAGGAATATGCAGAACTCATGTATGCAGAGAAATCTGTTCAATTCTTCAATAGCATAGAGTTATTTGTCCATTATGCAGATTATCAAGTGCCGTCAGGGAGGAGTTCTTATGGAATTCTTGTACACGTACCTAGTCCTTGCATCTCTTCATTAGATTGGGATGCTCCTGATCATTCAACAGTTTCAAGTTTTCTCTGCAAAATTAAATTTGACATCCAGAAGGCAATGTCAGCAGGCCGAATTTCGAGAAGGATAAAGATTCAATGGTTTTTGCCTATTCATGTCTTTGTAGCATGCTTTAAAAACATGTTACTACAGAAAACAAAAACAATGTGGTTGAATAGGAGAGTCCCTATTTCAGAGATTGATGATGTTTTAGGTAGGGAATGGGATAGCAAAGAAGTTCAAAAGCTAGGTGACATTATTTTATGTAAAGTTAGTCCCAATTCTCTTTCAATCTCATATCAGATTTGTCGACAATCTCTGGTTCTAGGATATGACTATAGAAGGTGGAAAAAAAAGCTTGGACTTTGGATAGCCTTGGACTCAGAGGAGAGCTGTCCAGAATTTGAGTTAGAAGTATTGATTCATCCAGATTTTCAATCAAGGAAAATAATTGTCACTGCAAATTGGAATCTCAGAAATGTAAGGGAGCTTCTAGAATACCTTGATGAGGTATCATCTCAGTGTAGATTCTCAATTGATGATGCAATAGTTAACATTAGATCAGAGAAATCATTATCTTGCATAAGCTGCCTGCCACCAAGGGTGATTAAGTTCCAACCTTTAAGATTGTAACAAGTTAACCCTGACATTCTTACATAATGTATCTTCATCTAATAGAAGCTTCTATTGATACTTCCATTGAATTTTCTTGGCAGGATGGTTACAAACAATGTGTGTTAAATTATTAATTTTAAATGTCTTAGATATTTTTTAGGTCCTTAATTTCATATTTCCATTGATTTTTTTTTGCAGGAGTGAATTGATGACTAAGAAATAATTATACAGGAACTTGCATAAGTTAATTCTAGATGAAGAAGAGATCTAGAATTGAATATCTAATTTCAATTTAATAATTATAGTCTATCAAAGGTGCACACTAGGCTCACCTAAATAATTTGATTCTATGCAACTTTTTTTGTCCTCAAGTAATGCAAGAGAAATTATCATGGTACACATAACAAGTAATATAAGAGAGTGTGGAGAACTTGGTGCAAATTCCAATCCAAGGTTTGGTATTTCAATATTAGAAGAGCATGTCTTAAGGCATAAAGCAGAGGAGACGAGATAAGTGAAGACGACCGATGCAAGCGACTAGTGCAATCTGAATTTGTCGGATGGCCCTTATCGCTTACATCGGTCGTGTTAGCAAACTACCGCGAGAGAAATTATCATGGTACAAACGCAAACTACCAAGTAATATAAGAGAGTGTGGAGAACTTGGTGCAAATTCCAATCCAAGGTTTGGTATTTCAATATTAGAAGAGCATGTCTTAAGGCATAAAGCAAAGGAGGCGAGATAAGTGAAGACGACCGATGCAAGCGACTAGGGCAATCTGAAATTGTCGGATGGCCCTTATCGCTTACATCGGTCGTGTTAGCAAACTACCGCGAGAGAAATTATCATGGTACAAATGCAAACTACCAAGTAATATAAGAGAGAGTGGAGAACTTGGTGCAAATTCCAATCCAAGGTTTGGTATTTCAATATTAGAAGAGCATGTCTCAAGGCATAAAGCAGAGAAGACGAGATAAGTGAAGACGACCGATGCAAGCGACTAGTGCAATCTGAAATTGTCGGATGGCCCTTTTCGCTTACATCGGTCGTGTTAGCAAACTACCGCGGGAGACTTCAAGAAGTGACCTTGCGTAAAGATTTGACTCACGAGTATAAAAACTAGCAGCAGCGATGAAATGGATAATACGACCGATGCAAGCGATAGGGGCAATCCAAGATTCTCCGATTCCCCGTATCGCTTGTATCGGTCGTGTCCTCTTAATTCTTTATGTCCTTCTGTAACTTCTCGAATTTAAACACTTTCCAACAAGAATGAAGTAAAAAACCCACAATGCATTCATAATTGTGACATAAATAAATTTAATTGGACCATCCAGTGAACTTTTGTCAAACTCTCAAGAGGTTCAATACAACTGTGACCATCTTCCAGATGAAGATTGGCATAACTACATACAATTTGTTAAAAAATAAATATTCCAACCTCGGTTGGCTTTACAATTGATTTCAATCTACGACTCAAAAATTGATTTAACCCTTTCTATCCTTTTTAGAGCCTTGCTTTCTCTGTTGCTTCTGTCCCTTTTTGGAGGTTTCAGCTTGACTCTTTATGTTGTTCATATGCTTTAGTGGTGAGTGAAGAGGAAGCCCTTTCTTTTTATCTTCAGACTGTTTTCTATCAGGTGGAGGGGGTGGAGGTGAGTCTGGATCATGTGGGCAGATTGCATGTTTCATGATACTATTTATTGCTCTCTCTCTGATCAAGATGATCCATGCATCTGGGTAGTCTGATAAATTCAATCCAGGACTGTAGAACCTTCTTTCCAAGAATCTTACAGCATTTGCAATCACTCTCCAGCCACATGATGTTGAGTCTCTCTGCAATGGCACATGAATTTGGCTGTATCCAAATTGCTTTTGTTCATTCATTTTAGCTATTCCTGGAAAATTCTGATCAATATGCATCTTGAGAAGCTTTGCAGCACTGCATTGTAAAGTGAAAATCAAAACGGGGCATGGCTTTAAAATAGAGAACAACAAAATGTATAGTAACTTACACTTTGCAATTCCCATGCTGTGATGGAAGAGAATTTAGGAAAAGAGCTTGATATGCATTGAAGTCCACAATAATCAAACTCCAATGGCCCCTGTCAATGAGTTGCATGTAAATATACTTTCTTAAATGAAACAAATATGTTTCCAAAATGAAGATGAATACTTACTTTTCAATGTATGGGTAAATTACACATTCTACTTCTTCTGTAAAACCCCGTAGAAAGGACTTGGCATCTCCATGTTTATGTAAAAAACATTGTGTCACCAGAGGATCTAAAATAAATACTTTTCTTTGAACCTTTTCCTCACATTGTTGAAGAAGAACCCTACAAATCAAGAAATAAAAATGCAGTTAAGGAACTAGAAAATTATGCAAAACAAAAGCATTTTAAGGCCTCTAGATATACCTGAGTGAAATGTTGACCACACTATCTGATATTTCAAGATGAAGCTCCCTCAACATTTTGTTATCTTCAGGTCTAATGTCAAGAAACAATTCACCTTGCCATGGCATTGCAACATTAACTATAACCTGCCCATCTCCTTTCTTGAGGAGCTCTTTATTTGCTTTCTGTAACTTTTGAATCTGGGTTAAGATGGCACTTTCCTCTGTAAATAATCCCTGCTTTTTCCTCTCCTCCTCACTATTTGCTGCAGCTCTAGTCTCATGATCATGAGTGACTTGAGCGTTGATCTCTTCAATGACAACTGTTGTTTTAGGTGCTCGAGCTGGAGGTATATTTAAAATATCGAAGAATTTTTTGTCGTGGTGATCAATAGGAACCAGAGCTTTATCAAACTTATATCTTATTCTTGAAACAATAACATAATCCTTCGCCATTAAAGTTACCCTATGAGAATGAGCAGCACATAAGTAGGCATCATTCATGAAATCAATAGCAAAGTCCTCTGCAGCTTCTTGCAGGCATAGCAGTGCTTGAGTTTGCCACCTCACATTGACAAAGGATGAGGTCTTCATCAAAGAACAGAGGTTGGATGAGATCTGCTTGACAACTCTCATAAATGGAAGTCTTGGGATCAACAATCCCACAGACTTTTGGGCTCTTCTTATTTCCCTCAAAGACTTAACATGGTAGTTGACCCTTTTTTTTGAAGGCTGCTCTGGCACTTTGGCTTGAACCTTCTGGGAATTTTGCTCCTCGACATTTTCCCCTTGGGCATTCTTGTCCTGACCCTCAGGGTACAACTTCCTTGCTGTCTTTTTGGTTCTAGCCATACTCTGCAAAAAATCAATCTTTAGGCAAGGAATTAGGAAAAGTGGAATATTCCACTGTCAAAACTTACTCTCTAAAAGCTATGATCAATGACTCTTTCCACTATCAGAGGCACGACCGATGCAAGCGATAACAGTCATCCGGAAATGCCCGGATGTCCCTGATCGCTTGCATCGGTCGTCTTTAAATTAATCATCAAATATCAATAAATAATATCTGACAATGCAAAACACTCAATTATCACTAAGATAAAGATAATTGGAAAACTATAATCAATGACTCTTTCCACTATCAGAGGCACGAGATGAAAAGGAACGTCCGAGATATGGAAACCAAGACATTAAAGATGCTACCTTGCTTACTATAAAGAAAAATTTGAACAGCCAGACAGAAGAGTCAGCTTCTCAAATCCTCTACTAGCAGAACCCGCTTCCTCCTTTTTGATGGAGACCTCCCACACCTATATCTCACGAAACCCCCCACTGGTGTCCTGCTCCTCGAAAAAGATCCCCACATGCATGTCAAGGATTTGAGAAGCTGACTCTTCTGTCTGGCTGTTCAAATTAAGCAAGGCAGCATCTTTAATGTCTTGGTTTCCATATCTCGGACGTTCCTTTTCATCATAGCAAAGGAAACCAAAATTTGCAAGCTATGATCAAGGACTCGATGATATTAAAAAACATGACCGATCCAAGCGATTAGGGTTATCCAAAAATCTCGGATGTCCCTAATCGCTTGCATCGGTCGTGTCCACATTACCTTACGTAGAGAGCGCTCTCTATAGAAATTGTGAAGTAGGCTAAAAACGTGGTGGCAATGGAACCTCGACGCTTGGCAAGTGTTGACAGAAAAAAATGAAGGAAATGAATAGGAGGAAGCTTAAATAGGTCCCAAAACTGAGTTGATCATTGTGCCACGTGGCATGCTCCGATTGGTCCAAGTCAGATACCGGTTGCGAATTCCAACGTCTTTTGCCACGTGGCATGATCTGATTGATCCACGTCATCAATCCGTTGCATCGGGGAACGTACACTTTACCACGTGGCACTCTATGATTGCTCCACCTCATTCGACCGTTTCTTCCCTCCTCACTAGAGACACGACCGATCCAAGCGATAAGAGTCATCCGTAAATGCCCGGATGTCACTCATCGCTTGCATCGGTCGTCCCTGAATTCATCATCATATTTCAATAAATAGAAGTTAAAATAAAGGTAACAATGCGTTATACTCAAGCAACACAAAAGAAACCAAAATTTGCAAGGTATGATCAAGGACGATGCTATTTAAAAAACATGACCGATCCAAGCGATTCGGGTTATCCAAAAATCTCGGATGTCCCTAATCGCTTGCATCGGTCGTGTCCACATTACCTTATGGAGAGAGCGCTCTCTATAGAAATTGTGAAGTAGCCAAAAAACTTGGTGGCAATGGAACCTCCACGCTTGGCAAGTGTTGACAAAAAAAAAAAAAGCAAATGAATAGGGAAGCTTAAATAGGTCCCAAAACTGAGTTGACCGTTGTGCCACGTGGCATGCCCCGATTGGTCCACGTCAGATAGCCGTTGCGAATTCCAACGTCTTTTGCCACGTGGCATGATTTGATTGATCCACGTCATCTATCCGTTGCATCGGGCAACGTACATGTTGCCACGTGGCACTCTGTGATTGGTCCACCTCATTCGACCGTTTGTTCCCTCCTCGCCTATAAATACCTATTTCTTCACAAACTCAAATTTTCAACCTTCAGAGAATTTCTCACCTACATGTGTATTTTTCTTTCGTCGCCGACACGACCGATACAAGCGATTTTCGCCATTTGACCTACGTTGATTCGCTCTAGTCGCTTGCATCGGTTGTGTTCTCCTAATAGACATACAAGAGAAGCTGCAGCTTAGATGGAGGTAATGAATGAGATCCTTAGTGTCTCTCCATCAGAGAAACTTCTTGATTTCATGGTTCAAGAGGGTTTAAGTGTAGATTATTTTCCTGATGCAATGACCATATTCAACCCCGAAATTGATTTTGAAAAACTCTTAGAGAACTCGAAAAGTTTTCTTAAGGATGAGTGGGAGATTTTCTTGGGGTTGGTCGATGGGAGGATCCTTTCTATTTCTCAGAAAACCTATGTCCATCCTCACACTTTTGGAAAGGATCCAACAGATAGGGCTAAAATCACAAGAAAATGCAGAAGGATATCCCCTTTGCCAGGGAAGCTTGATTTTTGCCCAGAGCATGAAAAGGACTGCTGCTTGCTCCCTTTAAACATTGCTTTCTTGATATGGCTTGATCATATCTTAGTTGAAAGGGAGGAAAATGTTCATGATGAAGACGAGCCTTGCTTAGAGCTGGCACTTGAGGCTAGCTCAAAAACTATGAAAGGTGTCATGGAGATTGTTGAGGAGATCAATCTGCAAGCAGAAGAAGAGCAGGTCAAAGATTTTGATGTGGCCACTTTTAAAGCAGAGACTGCAATAAGGGAGCCAAGTGAAGAAGTTCAAGTGTCTGAGAAGTCCCTACTTCTCCCAAATCTACCTTTTTACTTTATCTCTAGGAAAGAGTTCATACCTCTATTTTACATTCAGGAACTTTTCAATCTAAGGGAGGACTACTGTCTTGCAGCTATAGCTGAGGCAGAAGAAGTTGCAAGGAGATTCATCAATAAGAAAGGAGAAAGAAGAGAGGAATTTTTGCGTCTTGATTTGGATTTGTCTAATGAAGAATTCAAAGATTCATCACAAGCTCTTTCAAAATGCTTTGAGAAAGCTATCTCAGAGAAGCCAAAACTTGCTGATGAAGAGTTTGATGAGCATCAGAAGCAACTTGGAATATACTCGTTTGGACGTGGCTATTCATTCTTGGATGTCGCTGAGGACAAAGGAACAATTTGTATTGACTCAAAAGAGCTCATTGAGGAGGAAGATGAGGTCAAGGTATGTTGTTTGATATATTCTATCAATTAAAGTTTTGTCCGAGATCTCTATTTTTTTAAGTGAGAAAATGACCACGACCGATGCAAGCGATACAACCTAACGGATAATCTCCGTTGGGCCTTATCGCTTGCATCGGTCGTGTTCGGACTTGAAGAGGAAGATGAGGTCAAGTATGTAGTAAAATATATTCTCATGATTTAAAGGAAAAGGAGATGAGATGGGCTTGATGCAAAATCTCTATCTTGTGTCAGTTTGTCCAAGTTCTCCATTAGAAGTGTCAGAAGTCGATCACGACCGATGCAAGCGACAAGGCCCATCAGATATTTTCCGTCGGTCCTCATCGCTTGCATCGGTCGTGTTTGGACTTTAGGAAGATGACGTCAAGGTATGCAGTTAACTATATTCTCAAGAACTGTTGGTTAAGGATTTGAGATGGGAACAATGCAAAATCTCTTTCTTGTATCAGATTTGTCAAAGTTCTCCATTCGAAGTGTCAGAAATGGATCACGACCGATGCAAGCGATTATGCCCATCGGATATTTTCCGCTGGGCCTCATCGCTTGCATCGGTCGTGTTTGGACTTTAGGAAGATGACGTCAGGGTATACAGTTAACTATGTTCTCAAGAACTTTAGGTTAAGGATATGCGATGGGACCAATGCAAAATCTCTTTCTTGTATCAGATTTGTCCAAGTTCTCCATTCGAAGTGTCAGAAATGGATCACGACCGATGCAAGCGATTAGGCCCATCGGATATTTTCCGTTGGGCCTCATCGCTTGCATCGGTCGTGTTTGGACTTTAGGAAGATGACATCAAGGTATACAGTTAACTATGTTCTCAAGATCTTTAGGTTAAGGATATGAGATGGGACCAATGCAAAATCTCTTTCTTGTATCAGATTTGTCCAAGTTCTCCATTCCAAGTGTCAGAAATGGATCACGACCGATGCAAGCGATTAGGCCCATCGGATATTTTCCGCTGGGCCTTATCGCTTGCATCAGTCGTGTCTCTTGCTTTTCTTTCTAATAGTTTCAAGTTACTTCACATGTTTCCTTAAGTGTGCTTGCACTTCATCTAACCATGTTTTTCATTTTTATCACAGTTAACTTTATTGGATGAAGACAATTACCTTGGCAGGGGCAAGGGAACAAGAAAAGCCTTAGAAGAGAAAGGAAAAGCAAAGGTGGATATTCATTCTATTATCCACTATCTTCCAAAGTTGGACCCAGCCACTTTTTGTGTTATTCACAAGCACTATAGTGAGGAGCCAGACTTTGGATTATTCTGCTTGAGGACTCTATCAAAATACATGGGTTTTACTCCAATACCCTTTAATGCTTTCAGAGTTTTACTGCTTGAAAGAGCAACTGCATTCAGAATTTTTGGATATGCCCCTGGACTCAATGCTTCAAGGGCAGGGTACTTTCTTTGTTATTCAAGCTATGCAATGGCTGCAGGGGTGTCAAATTTAAAAAGCATTGCTGGATACAGGAGAAAAGAGTTCCTGAGATATAGAGGTGATTTGCCAGAGCCAAGCTCTTTCAAAAGGCTCAAGGAATGACTTGATTTTTTCAAATTCTATACTCAACAAATGTACATATACAGAAATTGCCCAATGTGATATAAGACATTGCAAATTGATACATGATTTGATTCAGTTTGTGATATTGATACATGATTTGTCTGGAGATAGCCATATCCTTCTGATTATATTTGGCATGAGGTCCTTTGTAATTGTCTTCTAAAGAGCTTGAAGGTCTGCAACTTGAGTGATGCTTAACTACTTCATGTACCAGAGCATCCAAGGAGATATCTGCACAAGGTAGTTCTGGAGGAGAAGACTCCTGCATATGGTGAGCTAAAGAGAATATGTGAAACTCAGATTGGTGAAGTTACACGATGTTGCTTGCCAAGGAATATAAAGCAATTCAATTCTCAGTATTTCCTGAATGGAACAGTAGCACTGGTGAATGGTCTATGTCAATCAGCATGGTAATCTCTTAGGAACCGGCACGTGTCCAATATTCCTCTGAGTGTCAATATAGGGAAGTGCACGTGCATGAGCCCAAGCTCAAAAATGCACATTGTTAGTGACAAATGTTGCTTTGAAAAGAGGAGAGGTCCTTTGTAATTGTCTTCTAAAGAACCAATCAAAAAGCTCTCTGAAGGCATTGCTCTTTGTTACTCCTCCTCCTTTCCTTGTACACCTAAAGAAGCTTGTCCTTGCTTGATAATGAGATTTTTCCATGCCTTGGGTGTTCCACATGGCAAGTGGTTCTTTTTCTGCAAAGAATGCACCATGCACAAGAAGAATATGCTGGAAAGCAGAAGAATTTCATTAGATCTTTATTTCAATTAAAAATAAATAAATTGAATAAAATATCTTTGGAGCTCACCAAGTAGTATGTTATGTCTTTGGCACCCCATGCCTCTATGATGGTTTCTATAAGCTCTGTGGTCGCCTTTCTGAAATCTGTCACATAACTTTTTGATGTTACGTGCTGCCTCATGATCTTTAAAAGATTATCTAGTTTGACCCACACCTCCATTCTCTTTTTTGCTATTTCTGGTTTGCTTTTTACATTAGTCGTGACCTCACAAAATGTTTTCCATGAATTCCACATGGCATTAAGTTGTTTGCCATCATGGTTGCTGAAGAATCTCCTTGCTTTTGCACCTCCCATTGAGACATCCTGTAAAACATCACCTGTATTTTGTGAAAGCTTTGGATCTTTTCTTAGATGAACATCACCACCATGAAACCCCATTTCTGAAAGAAGACATTCACATTTTTTTATGCATTCATCTGCAAGAGTTGTAGGCTTGATAGAATATGCATAATCCAAGTGAAGACGGACCAACTTGTCAATGATTCTTAACTCTGCATGTAGTGTACATATGTGTACATTTGTCAATGCTATTGGAAGTATGGGATCCCAAATCATTGAAGAAGATGAGTAGTTACGAAGAATAACATTTTGTCTAGAAGGAGCCTCTTCACCCTCAGCTCTAGTAATCCATCCATTTGTGCCTGGGCTTTGCATGCAGTACAAGCAAGGGTATTTAGAATTTGCTCCCCCACTTATACCAAACATGCATTTGAGTGTCTTTAGGTCTCCACTCAAATGCCACTCAACTTGAAAGTTTCCGTAGTCTTTGACATTCAACAATTCTCCTGCATGATGCCCTTGGATAACATTTGGAATGTTTGTCTGTGAGAATAACCATTTAAGTGTTTTATGGCTCTCAGATGGAACTTGAGCACAGCCAACCCACCATAACTCCATTTCTGATTGTACTTTGAGAGATGGAGTATCCAATTTCCCAAGGCTATAGTCCAAAGCTTTGTTCATCAGTGCAATGCTTATTCTCTCCATCTTTTGATGTTTTTTAAGCTCAGCTTCATCAAGTTTGATTACAAATTTCAATAGACCAGAACATTCATGCTCTTTTATATTATAGAACTGAACCATGTATGTTTGAAGTTTTATAACATCTATCCATATGTTGTTAAATGCATTGTAAGTGAAATGTAACTTTTGTTTTCCTACTTCGTAAGGCATGTTACCGTGAATATGTTTATATTCACCAAATACTGATGTGATCTTCTTATTCAAGCAGAGCCGAAACTTTCCTACATGATGGGGTCTAGGCAATCCAAAACTTCTAACTTTGTTAAATTTTAAAAATTCACACCAAACTTTTGAAATTGCTCTATAACCTTTCCTACTCACTCCGACACTATCACAAATATTTTGAATTTGAGATGGTTCTAGTAAAAGATTCATTTCTGTCATGAGTTTTTGAAAAACAAAGCGTTTCAAGCATGTATTTTCATTTAGTTTCAATAGTTTTAAAACATCATTTTGACTCAAAATTTCATTACAGAAATGTATGCGCTCAAAACTGCTCGACATATTGAAACCTAGCACATTTGTCACATGATCTCTAACAATTTTCATTCTTTTCTTTTTCTGGCCAGATTTTTCAGTCAAATCTAAAAAAGGTTTTACTCGTTTTGACCGCATTCTCAAACCTATAGGAGTTTCTTTCATTTTTTTAAAAGACTCTAACTGAGAAGATAAAGTGGATAATTTGTTTTCTAGCTCCCTCATATGTAAATTCTTCTGGTGTAGTGTGTTTTGTAAATAGTTTATGTATTGTACATAATTCCTTGAAATATCCCAGAGCCTTGAACAATAGCCTCGTAAACCATCCTCACCATCTCCCACAAATCTAATCAGATCATGAAGATTATGAAAAGGGGGGTACCTTCCAGTTTGTGGATCAATTGGATAAACAGATCCATCTGTCCATATGTCGATATGTTTCTTGCCTTCCTTTCGCAATCCATCTACTTCAAGAGGATGAAGAGCCCTTCGAAATACGTTTCTTGTCGTCGCATACTCCTGACTAACTGCAATGTTGATATGGAACTTTTTACAATGATTTCGAATGTTTGAAAGCTCAGGGAGAGTATTTGGGTTAACGTTCTCCATGGTCTGCTATGAAAAATGACCAGCAAGTGTCTAAAATGACGTGAAAGGGAGAAACAGGCTTGCTATGAAAAGTAGAGAAAAAGAGCGCAAAACGTGATCAGCACACATTATATAGGTCCGTGAACAAGAGGAAAATTCAACTTTTGAGGCGTAAGATATCACACAAACTTCGAGGCGTAAGATATCACACAAACTTTTCATGATTATATGATACGAGTTTCTCTCTCTTCAAAATTTGCATAAGATACGTTTTAAATGAACTTACACGGAATTTCTTAAAGGATTTGACAACTTTAATCCCGATTAAGCACAACTAATTGAAATCCTTACACGGCCCTTTTTGGGCCGTTTTTCGCCCTAATGCGAGAGTGATGGCACATTTGTTTCTTGTCAGCTCACTCATTCACGGACATTAGGTTTTCCCTTATGTACTATTCTTTATATATTGCACTTGTTGTATTGTTGTTTTTAGGTCATTCTTGTACATTCCTTTTGTGTAATAGAAGAAGAAGAAGAAGAAGAAGATCATTCTTTCTTGCCTCAATTTGTGTGTGTGCTTCTCTTTGATTGTGAGAGTGTGTGTGTGTGTGTGTGTGTGAGCTCTCTTCCTTATCTCCTTCCTTGTGACATGGTATGAGAGCCATTGTGGCTAGCGACAGCTTGTGGAGAAGGCCGACAATGAAGAGTACTTGAGAAGCTATGATTCACAAACGACCTCAGATTACTACAAAAAATGGCATGAAGGTAGAAGGCAATCTCAACCCCCGTTTTGAGCCTGCAAGAAGGGGTCCACAAAAAACAAGGTGATTTTTCAAAAGTGTAACTTGCGTCATATATTCTAGGTCTAAAATCTCAAGGGATTTCGGGTACTATTGATACACAAAAATTGTATTTTTATGAGATCAAACTATCACATCATAATGCAATAGTGCTCAAGGAGAGGTGCTGCTTGTAGTGTTTTGTAGTATTGTTAATTGCTATAGAAATGACAAACACAGATGGAATGAGTAAGCTTATGAGCGATAAGCTGGAAAAGAACAACTTCCATGGCTAGAGATTCGTTTTGATGAATTTTCTAATGGGAAAAAGGCTACTGGAAGTACATCGAAGGAGAGAATGAAAATGCTCCACAATTACTAGGGAGGAATCAGACTTCAGACCATTTAAGAGCATATGAAGAATGGAATCAAGGAGCATGAAAGGTAATATATTTTCTATATGTTAGCATACAAGATAGCATGATTGGGCACATATAGGATGCCAAGACTCTAAAAGAGGCTTGGAATAGTCTGCTCACATTGTACGAGACCAATACAAAGACATGAAAATTGCAACTCAAGAACGAGCTGCATACACTAGAGAAAAAGGGCATGTCGATAAGTGACTACAACCTGAAAATCAAAAGCATATGTGAGTCACTTGCATCTATTGGCGTGAATGTAGATGATGATGATGATAAGGTGGAAGTATTCCTTCATGGTTTAGGAGCTGCATATAAGCAATTCAAAACATCTATTTCAGATCAAGGAAAATATTTTGAATTTTGCTGATCTCGTGTCCATGTTGATTATTGAAGAAAAGAATCTTGGTGAGGACTCCAACTCCCAAGGAAAACCTAGTTTTGAGCAGGTATTCTACTATGGTAGAGGAAGAGGTAGAGGTAGAGGCTTCGGAAGTGGAAGAGGACACAATAACCAAGATCAAGGTCAACAACAAAATCATGGAGGAGGTAGAGGACAATTTTGAGGTAGGGGGAGCCAAAGAGGCCACAGAAATTTCCAAAGAATTGATTCAAGTAATGACAGTAAAGGGTGCTAGAATTGTGGTAAACTTGGACACTTTGAACGTGATAATTGGTTGAAAATTGAAAATAACAGAAGGTAGCAAAACAACTATGCATCCGCAAGTGCAGATGATTTTCAGAAGCTGCTCATGGTTCAACATCAAATGATGAATACAACGTCTACCATCAGAGATTTCTAGATTACAAAATTACAATTTTACAAAACATTTCTTTATCCAAAAGGTATTGTTTCAGCATCCTTCCCCTCCTAGCCTTTTGTCATCCTTAACAAAAATGTGGTACTTGCTAGCTCTATTGTTTCTTCTTTCTCCGATAAACTTGAGCCACTAGGTCATGAATCTTTCTCTCTATGATGTTTAAGTCATTGACCATTTCCAAAAGAGCCTTCCTCCACTCTACAACTATTGTAGGTTTTTCTATAATATCCTTCTTGATGTATTCTATATATGTCGCTTCATATTCTATCAATCGGGCTATCATTACATGTGAGAGTTTTCCAAAAAAAATTGAATCTCTTTCAAAAAATCCATAATGGAATGCATCTTTGAATATTTGTACATAAAGGCTTCCCATAAGACAATTATGCTATAATATTCCATCAAGCATATTTTGTCCAAAGTTTCACTCAGATAAAAAGAGGAGTGCATTTGAGGGTGAATTAAAACACATATAGTTAAGGGTTCTCACATCCATATCAGTAAAGGTTTCTATACAAGTGATGATTAGTTTCAAAACCCTAACTAATAATAAACAAGCAGAGTCATTGACATCTTTCAAATTTTCTATCAATGATTTAGCAGTGGTAAGCATGTAATTCCTAGTTGGCAAAGCTCCTTTTTTAGGTCGTGTAATCTTTGGAAAATTCAGCCATGTTTATGGGATTTTTTCTCCAGTTCTTCTTTTCCAAAAGCTAGCCCAATCTCTTCTTCTTGCTATGGGACAAAAGGTTGGATTTATCTTTAACTGTACTAGAGCTTCCTTCCATATCTTTCTACAATATTTACTTCTATCCAACCACTTATTCCTTAACGAGGGATTAGTTTTTCCAAATAATTCTTTTGTGAGGACCAAGTCCTCATCATATTCTAGGTATGCATTTGGTGGCACACCTACCTTGGTAGTCTGATACTTCTTTATACTTTCCAATACCATACAGAATGGTATTCCTAAGATATCTTCTACCGGATGATGCTAATCAGGCTTACTCCATTCTCTAGAAAAATTTAACAATTTGATTCTCATATTGATCACGTAGTTTTCTCATGTATCTCATCCTAGCTTCCTTGTCTATGAGCAGTTGTACAAATTCATCGGATTCCTCATCCAACTGCTCTAAAGATCTTCAATCTACTTCATAAACTTCATGCATAGGAGAGGATTTCATAGTTATAATATTTTTCCTTTCTTGGACTTCTCCTTGTATGGGTACTTCCTTTACTTGAATGACTACCTTATCTTTCCATTCTTCAATTTCTTTCAACTAAATGGCTCTCTGTTGTTACCACATAGCTCTTTCTTTTTTTACTTTCTCACTAAGGCAATTATATCCTCTCATGGCATTAGTCACATGCACATTATCCTATGTTTCCAACTCTCTAGCATCCTTTAATTCCTCTTTGAATTGTGTTACTTCTTGCCTTAACTTCTCTAAACATTTTGAATGAAAGTCTGCTACTGTCGAGTTTGCGCACGTGAACTACATTCTGAGCATATTGTGTACACACATCTCTCTCTTTCTCTTTCTCTCTCTCTCTCTCTCTCTCTCTCTTTCTCTACACACACCTCTCTATTTCTCTAGATCTGAAATTTTGGTATCGCACATACTGTAGCACCCTTTCTCTTTCTTTGTGTTTTCCCTTTTCTAATTTCTCTTCTCTTTAGTTTTGTAAGAGCTTTTTGGCATGAGTTCTTTGGAATTCGATGAAGGACAACATTAACTAGACTTTGATGACAACGCTCCAAACAATTACATCGAGGTAAGTGATTGTTTTTTTTATTGATATAGAATGAGATAGAGAGAGAGATGAAAGAAAGAGAGAGATCTAGAGAAACATAAAGAGTGAGAGATAGAGAGAGAGAGAGAGTGAGAGAAAGATAGAGAGATAGAGAGGGAGAGAGAAAGAGAGAGAGAGTGAAAGAGATAGAGACAAAAGAGAGAGATAGAGAGAGAGTGAAAGAGAGAGAGATGAAAGAGAGAGAGAGATATGAAATAGAAAGAGAATGAGATAGAGAGAGAGATGCATACATACATACACACACATATGCATACACATACTCACATACATATTACATACATGTTGTTGCAAGTCAACCATCAATTAATGTCTTGGATAAAGACTTGAAGTCAAAATATGAATAAAAGATCAACAAATTAAGTTTGAAGATAGAGCATACTCAAGAAATGAAGACTTGTATACATATGTACATTAAACTTGTAGTTAGCTCACTTATACCTTTATTATGGTCATGAGCTTGTACATATATGCCTATATATAAAAGTAGAAAGTTGGGGCAAGTATGAGAGAGCATGAGATGAGAAGCATTAGAAGTTGTAAGAGTCATTAGACACTTTAGAAGTAAAGAAGATCTCTCTCATCATTCAGATGTAAAACTTTTTGAGTAGAAGAAAAAGTTGCACCCAATCTTTTGCTGAGTTCTCCTTCTGTGCTTAATCTTTTGTGGAATGCTTTTGTACAAGTCTAAGTCTATAGTTGATTGACCTCTATACAAGCTTTTAGATCCTAATTATGATCGTTTAGAGAATTGAAAGTAGGAACATTTACATGTATAAATGTGAAGAAGTGAAGTTTGCAACATGCGCAAATTTGATGCTAATGTTTTGGTTAGTTCTCCTTTCACAGTGTAAAGTTTTTAGCAAGCAAGCACTCATTTTAAGTTGGAAGGTACGCTACCTATGGCTAAAAGCATTTGAATAAATGGGTTGTAATTTGAGAGAACTATGCATTAAAATGTACAAGTGTCAAAGTGGACTGTAGAGAAGAATAGTTTTAGACATAGGTGGATTGTTTGGATCATTTCTCAAGATCTATTGAATTGTTTGAGATGCTTTAACTTGGAGAAGGTGTGTGATCTTTAGAAGACACTTTGTACAAAGTTTCATCAGAAACTTTACACATTTAATCAATCAATTAATGAGTTAAGTGCAACAATGTTTTTTGAGTAGTGACTCTCTTCACAGTTAGTGCAAATTTTGATAGATCTTCCAAAATTGATCAAGGTTTTGAGTTATTCTTGATATAGAGGTGCTATAACATCAAGGATAGCTTGTTCTTTTGGAGATTAACACCCTCCCTCAGTGGTATCAGAGCAAGAATCATCAAAATAGAAGAAAGGAGGACCCTGAATCTACAGTCATACAAAAATCAACATTTGAAGGTACAAAAGGTGAAAGCTTAAATGGAAAGCTTGAGAAGGACGCCTGAAGCTATCAAGAAGATCAAAAGGAACTTCATTCAAAGTAAAGGTACACTTATTTCCCATGAAGATTGATACAGAGAGGATGGGAGATTCTCTTTAGATAGAGAAATTGGATAGAGAAAACTATCTAGCTTGTTCAATGAGGATGGAAGCTCATCTCATGAGCCAAGACCTGCATTAGGAAAAAAGGTGAACCCTGCATGGGCCTTTTAGCGGAAGGAGTGATTAGTGATGGACCAATGAGAAGAGGGTGGTGGACACAGTCTAGTCCCTTAAACACATAGGCTAGGCATAGGCTTCTCTAGTTTTTGTGTGGTCAAAGAGGAGAAAACCACCTTCAATTCCTGGTTTTAGTTGTGTGAATGGTTTTGAAAGTCTTAGCAATTCATTAGGGCCCTTGGATTGCCTCAATGATCCAAAGGTTCAGGTTCAATGGAAAAAGTCAAGGAAACTTTGAAAATGAGCCATTGGATTCACGTGATTTGAATGGCATAGATCAAATCTCTGTCAATTTTGCGCCATTCAATACGGACCCTTCGATTTGATGTGCCATCGGACGATGCTGATTGAAATTCGTTGTCGTTGGGCACCAATAAACTGTAGCCATCTGATGTTGAGATGATCTAACGGTTGAAGCTTCACCACATAAAGTAAAAGTTGCCTTTGCGCCAGCACCCTTCGATCAAATCCTCATCCGACGGCCTCCAATGACTGTCGCAAATGCGCTCAGCCCCGAATCCGGATGGCCATCCGATTCAGTATTATCTAAGGGTCATTATTTTTGCAGAGACTCTTCTAAAAGATTTTATTTGATTCAGATGACTGTCACACACGTCAGACGTTCTCTCTCTAGCCATTTACGAGTTTCAATCTGGACCATTAAAATAAAGCATCCAATGGTGATGAAAAGTTTCATTCTCAAATTCAAACACAAAGCTCCTTTAGATATTATTTTATTCTAAAATACCACTAGTGGTTTTCTATGTCCCTTCAATCTCTTAGATTGGGCTTCTTAATCCCTAAAAATTAGGGATCCTTACAAGGCCCATGCAGGGTTCACCTTTTTTCCTAATGGATAGGTTACATCACAGGTGAAGAGGAAAAACGAGAATTCAGAGATCCTAGTGTTCCAACTAGGGATGAACTCTTAGATTTGAAGACTTGGATGAAGAAGGATGCTCAAGCAAGGAGCATTATCTACATGGGAGTCAATGAATACTTGTTACCTCATATTAGAGGACTTGAAAGTGCAAGTGATATATGGAATGCTTTGGAGGAGCATTTCCAAAACACTACAAATTCATGGAAGGCATCTTTGTGGGCAGAGTTTACCACATACAAGAAGAAGGCCTCTCAATCCATTTTTGATTATGTAACAAGGATGAAGGACATTGCGGATGCATTAGGAGCAATTGATGAAGATATTGAGGAGGATAAATTGGTAAGGCAAATTCTCACAGGTTTGAGAGGAGATGAGAAATGGAAGCCATTCATTTTGTCTACTGAATTGTCATTAGATCATTTCACTCCTGACTTGAATCAATTGTTAGGACATATGCTAAATTTTGATCAGGATGTCAAAGGTGATGTTGATAAGAGTATAGGTCAAGCAATGTATTCAAAGGACAAGAAGAAGAATAGCAAAGGTAAACAACAATTAAATGAAGAACAAGGTAAAACTAGCCAAGCCAACTTCTTAAGAGGAAGAGGAGGTGGCAAAAGTAGAGGAAGAGGCAGAAGCAATAAAGATGGAGCCAAAGCTTGCTGGATTTTTGGTAAGACAAATCATTTAGCTCATGATTGTTGGCATAATAATGAGAATAATGGAGGATATAATCAGAACTTTAATTCAAGAGGAAGAGGTGGTAGAAACCAAAGAGGTAATTTTAGAGGAAGAGGTAGTAGAGGTTACTTTGGAAGAAATGTAGGTAGAGGATTCCAAAGTCAATCCTACAACAATACCTACTACAATTATGCTTCAGATCAGAAGGAGGATTCAACTTTGATTATGAATGCAACTTGTGAAAGACAAAGTGAAGACCAAAGAGTCTTCTACATTGACTCAGGGTGTAGCAATCACTTGAGTGGTAATATAGCCTTGATGATTGATTTGGAGAATAAGGTAACTAATCGTGTAGTTCAAACATGTGATAATACAAAGCACAATGTGAAGTCAATTGGATTAGTGAAGGCCAAGGATGGAAGTACTCTTCTGAGTAAGGTCCTGTATGTTCCTACAATTCCAAAGAATCTGATAAGTATAGGGAAAATTGTTGAAAAAGGTTATTAAGTAAGATTCACTAATGATGGAGTTTTTGTGGAAGACCCTAGCAATGGGTATAAACAAATTATTTCACGGAAGAAAGAAGGAAGAATCTTCACATTGAAGATTCAAGGTAATGTTGGCCATGCCTTGTTTACTTATGGAGGACATAAGATCTCTGAGTTAGATCTTTGGTATAAAAGGCTTGGACATTTCAATGAAAGAGGTATTAAGGATATGGTTAACAATGGTTCAGTGCTTGGATTGCCTAATGCAAGTCAACACATGACATTCAGATGTGAGGCATGTCAATTAGGTAAGGCTCATAAGCAATCATACACTAAGAATGGATTTATGTATTCAGAGAAGCTTGAAGTGGTACATGTGTGGGGACCATCAAAGGATTTCAGTATTAATGGTTCAAGATATTATGTGATTTATGTTGATGATGCTACCAGGTGGATCACTATATATGTGATCAAAGATAAATCAGAGGTATTCAATACACTTAAACATTATCATGTGTATGCAGAAAGAATCACAGGTCAAAAGTTAAAGAGACTAAGTTCAGATGGAGGGCGAGAGTATTTCTCTAATGAGTTCAGTGATTACTTATGGAATGCAGGTTTAAAAAGGGAAGTCACTTGCAGGTACTCTCCTCAAAAAAATGGTGTAGCAGAAAGGAGAAATAACTCTTCTTGAGTTTTCAAGATCAATGATGAAGGAGAAAAATTGTCCAAATTATTTGTGGGCTAAGGCTGTAAATACAGCCACATACTTGGTTAATAGGTTACCATGTAAAGTTTTGTAGGGTATGAAACCATAGGAGGCATGGTGGGGTAAGAAACCTACCTTAGATCATTGCAAAGTATTTGGATGTTTGGCTTATGCATATGTGCCATCTCAGTTGAGGCATAAATTGAAACCTAAAGCTGAAAAGTATGTGTTCATTGGATATGATGATAAGCAAATGGGTTATAGGTTGTGGAGTCCAACCACAAAGTAATTCCTTGTATCAAGGGATTTTACATTTGATGAGCAAGGTACTTGGTATGAAGGTACAATCACTAATCATGTAGATGATGAGGAAGTTTTGAATGAGAAGAAAGGTAAATCAACGATTCAAATATTTGATGAAGAAGAAAACAATGAAGTACAAGTTGAAGTTGAAGAAGTGCCAAGGTTTGATCCAGAATGTGATGAACCAAAAACTTCAAGAAGTCGAGAACTCAGAAGGTCATCAAGACACAAATGGCAACCTACAAGGTATAATTATGACACTTCTTTTTTAACTACTAAAGATTATGCTTACATGGTGAAAGCAGATGAAGACCCTTCTACATATGAAGAGGCAAAAGGTAAGGAAAATTGGGAGAAAGCTATGCAAGAAGAGTATGATGCATTGATGGAGAATGAGACATGGGATTTGGTTCCTAAACCAAATAGTTAGAAGATCATTGGATGTAAATGGGTCTACAAGACAAAGACGTATGCAGATGGAAGTGTGTCTAGGTATAAAGTTAGACTTGCTGTGAAAGGGTATGCTCAGACATATGGTATAGATTATGATGAGACCTATAGTCCTATGGCAAAGATGACAACCATCAGGACACTCATAGCCATTGCTGCATGTAAAGGATGTCAATTAGATGTGAAGAATACTTTTCTTAATGGTTATATTTCAGATGATGTTTTCATGGAGCAACCACAAGGGTTCAAAGATAAAAGGTATTCAGAATATGTATGTAAGCTCAAGAGAGCTTTGTATGGTTTGAAGCAAGCCCCAAGGGCATGGAATTATAGACTTCTAAAGTTCTTGAGCGAACTTGGTTTCGAAGTATCTAAAGATGATAGTAGCTTGCTTGTCAAAGCAAGATTTCACCATGTCCTTGTCATCTTCACAAATTTTCATGTTCAAAACCTTCTATATATATACATATGTGCATGGGAGTTTGTGTCTCTTCACGTCTTGCATCTTCTCTCACATCTTGACCTTTCACTTCTTGTCCTTTGTCCTTCCATTTCCTTGGGTGAATTTTGGTGCTCCAAATCACTCCATGTGGATAAGGTTTTACCCTTTTTTAGTATCTAAGTTCTTCAATCATATTTTGGCTTTTATCCAATCCATAAATAAGTTTGCACCTTTACTTTAACTCTCTCCTTCAAGGATATGAGTGTAGGATAAGATTTAGATTCCTTTTGAGCTTACAAGAAATACATAAATTATGAAGAGGTAAATAATGAGAGATGAGTATGTGTCAAGACTCACAATTGGAGCTTGTAGAAGTTCCATAAATTTCAACACTCCCCCTCCATCTATGATTGGGAGTCATGCTATTCCCAAATCTTGTCCACTTTGTCATTTGCTTCTATTGCCCTTTGCTTGATAGGTTGGTGATCTCCCTCCTTCACTTCCAAGCATCTCTCGCTTCTTTCCCAGCTTCATCTTTGCTTCTTTGTATCTTTGCAAGAGCTCTTTGTAAATACCTATCATAAACCATGCCTCATGCAAACTTATAAAATGAAACGAGATCACCTTGGTTGTGTATATCTTTGTTGCTTCACTCTCTTCTTTGTTTTCATCTCTTTGCAAATCTCTCTTCTTATATACCTTCATGGCTTCATTTCTTCTAAGCTTTCATAGTTTGCTTTGATTCCCTTTTGTCTTTGGATCATCTTCAACTTTGTCTATGGTTGCAATGTTTGCATCTCCTTTTGATGTCTTCACGGTTTCATGCTTTCGTCTAGCTTTGTCTTCATGACTTCTTTTATATTTCATGGTTGTTCCTTGCCCTCTAAAGACTCCTTCCATAGAGGTGGCTCCTCTTAGTCTTTTGAAGTTAACTTTCATGGTTGCTCTTCTAAAAGAGCAACCATGAAAGGTAACTCATGGTTGCTCTTCTTTGAGTATAGCTTTTCTTCTAAATTTGAAAATTGTGTTGGATCCACTTCCTCTTCATGGGACTCTTCTTGGATCTTCCAATCCTTGCAAGCTAGCTCCCCTTGCTTCATAATCATTGCTTCATTCTTCATGGCTAATTGTATACCTGCAAAATCAACAATGGTCTGATCATACATGAACTCTTTCATGAATTCCTCTTCATGTGAAGCATTTGTAGATTCCACATCTTCCAAGCTTTCTTCATCACCTACAAAACAAGAAAATAAATCCACAATAGTTGAGAGCTCATCCATATGCTCTCTACATGCTTCCTTGAGGTTCACAATGGGAGAGTTCTTCCTTGAGCTCCTCATTTCCTCTTTTGCCTATTGTTCCTTTTTTCTTTTTATACGAATTTAATGTCAATGGCTCAAATGCTCCCAAAAGTTACCACATTACCATTGTGGTCTTCACGCCACCTTCATCATCAATAATGGTGCTTCTTGCACCTAAAAAGGCTTGCCAATCCTCTTGGGATGGTCTTACTTACCTTCACATAGTCTTGCCACTCTCTTTGATGGTCATGAACTCTTTCTTTGGCTGCCATCTCCTTCTTTGTTGTGATATCTTTGTGCAACGTCTTTTGTGACTTGTTGTGTGTTTTTTGGTTGATCATTCAATTCTAGATTGAGTTGAGACTTGTTTAGGAGATCCTTAATGAAACTAATGATCTATATGGATAGCTTTTTTTGGTTTGAAGAAAGCAGTCTATTTTGAAGTGGCTCCATCATTGATTTTTATTGATGATAGGTAGTTTTTAATATCATATTTGGAATTTGCATGAAAAATTACTAGGTGAGGGCATAAAAATGAAAGCATCATTATTCCACCCTTTATAGTATACTTTTTCTAGTTTCAAGTGAAACTTGAGCATTTCCTATCCTTATGTTGCCACCCTATGAAACCACTCTGAATTACACGTTCAACAGCCAATATGAGGTATGGCTATCCAAATCTACAATCTAGTGGCTATAAGATCAAGATTTTCTTAATATCAAAAGCACTTTCAAAGTGGAAAAAAAATATTTGTTCCCATTGAAAAAGGTTCTAGCCACCTCTCGATTGCAAAGTTACTCCTAACGAGAGATGCAATTGATAGTGACAAAAGTATTTTGGATTTATTGTATAGTTATATTTCTAACAAGTGGAAGAACTTGCACTTATCTCTGTATTCTATAGAGAGGATAGTGATGTACTTGTATGCTGGTTTTCGTTTGTCCCGATGAGCCCAGTTCTTTGTATCCCTGTTCATTTAGATCCCATGGTCCCTTGATCATGCTTTGTAACTCACCAGTCAGCAACTGTGTATTATTGTATTTACCTTCATTAATTTACTTTTTCTTATTCTCTCAAAAAAAAGGATCTTCTTGAAATCTATCTCCAATAACGCTCAGGAGATTACAATTTACCGCTCCATATAGGGTCTTACCCCACCGCAATCCGAGTCGGTTGAGTTTTCTTTTCTCTATTCCCTACTGATCAGTTTGCCCAGCGTAAAAGAAAGGACTCCTGAGAGGACGCCATCATCCATAGATGCATTCACCGGAAGCTGATGATGCCATCTACTCCTTGCCAGAGATGTTACTATCCAATGACAGGATTTATCGTGACTTTCTCTGGTCGTCTATAGAAAGACTTCTTCAACGAATTCCAATTTGCAACCTTCAAGTCATAAAGAGCTTCCTGAATCTCGGCACATGAGGATTTATCGTGACTTTGTCAGGTCGTCTATAGAAAGACTTCTTCAACGAATTCCAATTCACAACCTTCAAGTCATAAAGAGCTTCCTGAATATCTGCACATGATGCCATCTACTCCTTCATCGTGACTTTGTTACTATCCGACGACAGGATTTATCGTGACTTTGTCTGGTCGTCTATAGAAAGACTTCTTCAACGAATTCCAATTTGCAACCTTCAAGTCATAAAGAGCTTCCTAGGTCTGTTGGAATCTGCTGGCTTACCCCACCGCAATCCGAGTCGGTTGAGTTTTCTATTCTCTATTCCCTATTGATCAGTTTGCCCAGCGAAAAGAAAGGACTCCTGAGAGGACGCCATCATCCATAGATTCATTCACCGGAAGCTGATGATGCCATCTACTCCTTGCCATAGATGTTACTATCCAACGACAGGATTTATCGTGACTTTGTCTGGTCGTCTATGGAAAGACTTCTTCAACGAATTCCAATTTGCAACCTTCAAGTCATAAAGACATGGGTTAAAATTGAAGCCCAAATGGGCATCCCAAGCCTCTCAAGGCGTCCTAAGACGCCTAAAGATTGATCTTGGTCTTCATGGTGATGCCCATGTGCAATCTTTAGGAGTCATAGGACACTTAAAAATTTTCCTAGGGAGTCATATGGTGCTTATGGGTCACATGTTATCCTAGAGCTATAAACCTTGGTCCATTTCATATATGGTTGGAACTTGGCACTTACTACTAATTCATGAAGCACGTCCCGTGGACTATCAAACAAAAATGTTTATGAGAAAAAAGTCAGTAAGGTGGTCACATGCCATTGGGCTACGACCACGCGTAGCCACTAGAGTGAACGTTTTTATTGCAAAACTATTAATTTAAGTCCCATAAAATATATTTCTAAAATTGAAATTCTCGAAATGGCGGGTAGTGAAAGTCGTAGCCTTTAGGTTTGTGCCAATGTGTAATGTGCCCCATCTTCACTTGTCTGTGCAGTTATCTATCCATTCACGCTTTCAACATATTCGTAGATGAGGAAATAGTCAAGCCATGCGATGGGCATTACATCTTGCGATGCGCAAGTCTTGGAAGCTGTGCCTAAGAGAGAACCAGAACAGCATTACTGCATGCTACTCAAGGATGGGTTTCTGTGTCCGCGATAGACTCTTCAGCAGCTTTTGCAGAGGACCACATGGTGATCAGCCAGAGGTTGTCACGCAGGGCATTCCGGTCGCGTTGGCCACTTCCCATTACCACTACATTCGAAATTCGAACGCCTTTGGAGTTCAAAAGCTCTGAGTCATGAAAAAGGTAGTTACTTCTATTCTCTTATCTTGCATTTGGAGCTTCTAAGTTAGAACTCTGGTTCTAATCCGTGGTGATATGGGGTTTGGCTCTAAAAATTTCGAAGCTAATCCATTGACTCTTGGCACTCTATCTTGCCGAATGCCCACTGCGATGCTGCCATTTGTTGGAATGATCACCAGAAACGCAAGCTTGGGGTTCTTCAGGCATAGCACTAATAATGATGTTTTTGACAAAATAATGACAAATAGGTAGGTGGAGGAGTATGCAAGGGGTCAAGGCTGGAGCAATAAAAATGTAAATGTGCAAGTAGTTGAGGCGAGGGGAGTAAAGCTCAAAGCACAATTCGAATCAGTGCAGACATATGAAGGTATTTTTATCAACAATGGCAGCTTATGATCATGAATCCACATTGTCGTGGAGAAAATCTGTTTTTTAATGATGTTTTGAGATATGTTGTGGTGAATGATGCAATGGTGCATCGATTCCCATGTGTAAAACAGTTCTACTGAAAGAAAAGCATTTTTGCTATTGATGTCATGCATGCCAAGATACCCCTTCCAGAATATAGAGAATAAGATCTGTGGGCACGTGTGACACTGTTTGAAAAAGAGTTTTATTTTTATTTCATTGCTTGCCTATGTGGCTTTTCACATTGTCAATGAATCAGATAAATTATTTTCTATGGATCACAAGGATTATTTGTGAAGGAAGTGACTTTGGATTAAAGTCAACAATAGCTGAGGTCATTAAGAAGGCTTTCTGGATGGATCCCAAAGTTTATGAAATTGGCAGGTTGCACGCCACAGAGATGAGTCATGGCACACTTGGCTTTTAATAAATACTTGCTAGTTCTTCCATCTTTGGTATTTGATCTCCACCTCTCTCATGAGCAGGGCTCCATTGTTTTTCAGCACATTGTTGTTTGCCCCGCAATGAACAATTAAACATGCACTAGTGAGGGCATCCTATTTCCAATCAATGGCCAAGGAAGGCTATGATTTTTGGCACCTTGAAGGTTGAACATTCACTTGTGCAGTGCCGCTTCGGTAATAGATTTCACCTCCCTCGTTGTGGTGTTTTATCTTCGTGTCTTGTAAGCATTTTAAGTGGTCTATTTTAGAAGGAAGAGTAAAAGATTTTGGACTATTGTAAGTGGTCTATTGTAAGTTATTTTGGACTATTTTAAGTGGTCTATGTTAGAAGGAAGAGTAGAAGATTTTTCTCAATGATTCCGATTCAATGGACTATCAATGGATCCTTCCAATCCGGGAAACAACACGAAAACTTCAACCAGGTATGTACTTTTGTCTTTGTAAAAAAACTTTGTAATTATATGGACTTTATTTATGTTGCCAGTACGTATGTACATCTTTTCTTTCTAAAAAAAGCTTTGGAATTTTAGGGGCTTTATTTATGTTGCATTTTTTAGCTACAATGTACAGATTAATGATGTCGTGGATGATCATGTAATCTATTTGTTAGCTCTATCAGCTTTATTTTTAGCAGCCTCTAAGTTTTCTATATGTATATCAATTAGCTCAGATTTAGTACGTTTTTTTCATCTTTGCCACCATATGCTATTTTGAAAGAGATTGCATCCGGAAGCCCTAACTTTAGCAAAAGTATTCATAGGAAGCCTAACTTTTTATACCCAGGCTTCATGGGAAATTTTGTGAAGCCCAGGGGTGGGCGTCAAATTTAAGCCCTGCATAAAGAGCTTCCTGAATCTCGGCACATGATGCCATCTACTCCTTCATCGCGACTTTGTTACTATCCGACGACTGGATTTGTCGTGACTTTGTCTGGTCGTCTATAGGAAGACTTCTTCAACGAATTCCAATTTGCAACCTTCAAGTCATAAAGAGCTTCCTGAGTCTGCTGGAATCCGCTGGCTTACCCCACCGCAATCCGAGTCGGGTGAGTTTTCTATTCTCTATTCCCTATTGATCAGTTTGCCCAGCGTAAAAGAAAGGACTCCTGAGAGGACGCCATCATCCATAGATGCATTCACCGGAAGCTGATGATGCCATCTACTCCTTGCCAGAGATGTTACTATCCAACGACAGGATTTATCGTGACTTTGTCTGGTCGTCTATAGAAAGACTTCTTCAACGAATTCCAATTTGCAACCTTCAAGTCATAAAGAGCTTCCTGAATCTCGGCACATGATGCCATCTTCTCCTTGCCAGAGATGTTTCTATCCAACGACACGATTTATCGTGACTTTGTCTGGTCGTTCTATAGAAAGACTTCTTCAACGAATTCCAATTTGCAACCTTCAAGTCATAAAGAGCTTCCTCAATCTGCTGGCTGTGCCCTGGACTTCATCTGATTTTCTCCCTGCAAATCGCTTCTGCTCGACTTTAAAGCTGAAAGCGTCGAATCGCCGTATTTTCTTTACATTTCTATAGTTAGCGCTTGCACTAGTCTGTGTAGCAGGTGCAGTTCTTTCCCTTCGGAATTGCTTCTGCTCTCCTTCCGGATCCACAATGAAGCAGCCTCCTCAGCTTGGGCAATGGACAACGGGCTTCTTCTGCAGAGCATTCGTGGACTTGGAAGCTTGTAATAGAACCATTACCATCAAGGTTTCATTGTATTGTATCGTCGATACGCAATAACGCTGTGAAAGGATTAGGTTCTAGCGTCAGTGGATGCATTATTATTCCTGTGTATGCTCATCCTTGCACTTAGATATTGTCAGACCCCTGTTTACGAGAGAAGGGCATGTGACTTGGGTGCAATATGCTTAATCATTTATCGCTTTAGTGCCTTAGTCGAATTAGCTGCCATCTTCCTAGTCCGCCATGTTCTTCCGTGGCTTCCTATCCTCTTCACCGGTGGATAGACCATTATTGAATTTAATTATTAAATTAGTAGAGCCTGTGCCTCTTCCCACTGTGTATCGACTAATTCCCACTATGTATCGACTTATTGTTTCTGTGGTGCCATGTCGCTGCTCTCAGGGGCATGCTTCCACTCGTATTGATCAGTTTCTCTCGGCGCAAACTTTTGTGTAGTGAAACGAGAGCAGGTTGGGCTGCAAAGTGCAACCCTCGCTTGAAGGGCATGTTTAGATGATCGTTTTCGCTATGTTCTTGTTCTCAGACATATGTTTTAACCTCTATTGAATCGTTTCGCTTGGAAGTAATTGTTGTAGAATGAAACACTGCAATCTTCAACCCTCATCAGAAGAGTATGTTCATGATGCAATTGGAATTTGACATGCAATTTCAGATTTGGATCCACGAATGTGCAGGATATATCGTGTTTGTGTATTTAGGCTATGATTTGTTTCATTCGGGAGAGCACTTAACATATATACAGTTTGTAAAGCATATCAGTGCATCGTCTTTATTTCTTCTCAGGAGGGAATGAAGGTACATAATGTACACCTCTAAGTGTAAGTGATGCTCCACTAGGTAGCATAAGGCATACATCTCTTGCACCTTCAATGTCATATGCCATACCATGAGGCATGTGCACACATCTACAACTCTCACTTGAGAATCCAGAAAAGCACTCACGATTGAAGTAACATGAAAAGTGGCTAATGCATTGAGCAACCAAGCCGTATGTGTGCTATCCACTGAATAAGAAGAATCTTGAGATGAGCCATAGGAGAATGTGATATCACCATCACTAGCATAATCAACCACCAAAGGCTCTCTTGAAGCCACTACTTGATCATGTGCATGTCTTTGACATCATCACTACATCCACCTGAAGCAACATTGTCGAGTATGGCCCGCATGACCACAGCGCCAACATCGACTCCATTGATGTGACCTTCATGTCATGAACTTTTCTTCGGGATGAGTTTAGCTACAGAATTTTGTTTAAGATCTTCATATAGTATCAGGGCTTACGACTGGGAATGTTACTTAAAACGCGCATTCTAGGTTTGAAGCATCAACTTACAGTTTCCATATTGCACGATTAGCTCAGAGCATAGCCAGGTATCCTAACTTGCTCGTCATTACCGCAGGGTCTTGTGCCTTCTTCTGTCCATGTATTGCAGTTGGACGAATAGCGAATATTGTAGATCGTGGGGAGACTTGTGAGTTCGACTATCTTCATGAACCCCGAATATGAACTGAGTGACGTTTGAAAGAGGATAGTTTTCCTTGTGGAATATGACAAACGATTACCAATTCTGGTTATTATCTACGATGACGAGAAGACTGTCCGTTTGGATGCAGCTTGCGAGGAAGGATGCTGTATATATTGTGGCATACAGTGGATAACTGGCATGGGTTTCTTGTACAGCTGCATGTACAGAAAAAAAGTGCGGGATATGTTCGACTTGCCACCAGAACCTTGCAATGATATTCTCACAGATTGGTGTTGCCATTCGTGCTCTATATCCCAAGTGTACCGCGAACTAAAGAATCGCGGACTGAATCCGACGAAAGGTAAGGACTGACCCGATTTTGTATTAGTTTAGTCACGAATATTAATGTAATCTTTATATGCGTAGCCTGTAGGTAAATGAACAACGAATGGTGTAACGTGTTTGTCTGTAAGTGCGATAATTTACTCATCCACATAATTATGTTCTTCATCAATTTGTGGGTAGCCGCATGATGTTTCCAGGCCAAGAAAATTGAGTTGTATGGATAACTTCTTTTGTCGTAAAGTAGAGAGCTTGACCCTTGATTGAGCGTTGAAGTAGCACGCTGGGGCACAAAAAGCATTGGAAGGCATGGGTTGCAATGTGCTTCTATTTAAGTAGTATCCCACATCATAGTACCAAACAGATAGTGTTAATAAGAACCATTGAAAACACTATTAGATTACCCAAGGCCGCAACAAATATAAATAGTTCTTTGTTTGTGCGGTTATTTAACCATTCAATTCATGGTTTAGATCGTATTTAAATTCGCAGGTTATAAAGTTATTCAGCAAACAGTTCCACAAGTACAGATTATGCAGAAATGAGGTTGCAATCGATGCTTCCGCCGCATTCTGAAGAACGTGAATTATAATTTATTCTTGTCATATTTAGGTCAATCTATTTCACACTTAGTGTCATCGATTCCTGCAAGCTCTATAACCTTAGTGTCATATTATAGCCTTCGGTCGAAATGTTATTCTTTTTAATTGTATTGTATCATCGCAATATGTTAATGAACATCGTTGATTTTTCTCTCACTGTCTAAGCGTGCATCTAATTTTTCTCTCGCCATTTTTCATCTGGTTGGAGAAATTTAGGAGAAACAAAAGGCTTTTTAATCCTTTGAATTTTATCATATGCTGTATTGTATTAGGAAAGTAGTACATTCCTTTCTTTCAAGAGCACAACAGTGAAAGCATTTTTCTTTCTTGACTGGGCTAGGGCTCTATCATGGGTTACATAAGCTACATAACCTACCTCCAATAGGTGGTTATCATAGGATTACTTCTTAGAATTTTTTCGACGACCATTAGAAAAATATCAAGATTGTGATTGTGTTTTTGATTACGAGAAAAACATTATCGGAACTAAAAAACTAAAAACATTTCCAAAAATATGGTTAAATCTCTACAGCATCAACCAAATAAGGATATACTTTGCATTGAAAGGCAATGGTTAACGCATAGAGCTTCCGGCGCCCAATGGTATGATATCACAATTGTCATTAGAAAATTCACCAAAAAATACGTTGTTATGCTTGCCTACAGTCGCGTCATGATTAATTCAAAAGTCTCAATGCTTATTTCTATGGTTTTTGGCTATAGTCGTTGCTATGATTATGATGGTGTTTTTAAAATAGAAAACATTGGGTGTACCTCTGAGTAGGTTTATGTACCAAGTCCTTTTGCACAATTTTGCATGAAAACAACACGCCTCAGATCAATTACCAATATAAGTATGGAATTTTGGAGCGCATACGCCACAAAAAAACTCATTACAAAAGTGAAATACCAAGTAAAAATATGTAAGATTTTGCATATGTCATTTCCTATAAGCAATGTTATATGTCACGAGTGTTATTGGAGTGCTATACGGATAGGAACACGAGGCCACAAGATCTGGCAAGGAGAAGATGGTATCATCAGCTTCCCATGAATGCATCTACGATGTCCTCACCTTTACGTTAGGGAAACTGATTACTAGGGGATATAGAAAAGAAAAGTTCGAGGTGGGGTCGGACACTATATGGAGTATTAATGTCGTGAACGTTATTGGAGATACATTTCAAGAAGATCTTCATCTTATAGCCAACAACGTCTTATATTATGCCGCTGGATTGTAGACCTCGACAACCATACCTCATATTGGCTATCTCGACAAGTGTAGTTTAGAGTGGTTCCCCAATATTGAGTGGCAAAATAAGGATAGAAAATGTTCAAGTTTCAGTTGGAATTGGAAAAAATAGATCATTTTGCTGGTCATATAATCAAACGTAAGGGTGGAACAATGCTTCTTTCATTTCTGCGGCATTACCTAGTGTAAATGCAATACTAGAACTAAAAAAAATATATGACTATATATAATTTTTCTCAATTGATTTTAAGCTACCGTACACAAAATAGAATACATTAGTCTACTCATTCTTATGAATTCAGATATAAATCATTGATTCATGATTCATGGGATAATAAAATCCTTCATACATAACAACATAATGAAAAATTCTTTGTTGTGAACGGTTAAATAAAAAAATTAAAACAATTAAAATGCAATATGAACGATAACTAATTTCTTCAAGAGTCGCATCTCTAAAGGTTCATTGCAAATTTATCATAGCATTCTCATTTTACATTATTTAAGAAACATTCTCTCTTGAGTTTTATCCAATCCCAAATTCATTGTCCCGTGCCTCTATTCAAAGTGTGAAGAAAATACTAAAGCAAGCAAGGGGATTTCTTATAAGCAACGGGTCTATTGGTTTATTCTGATTGCACTACAAGGAATAAAAGCGCATAGTGATAGTTAACGCGACACAATTTTGTTGCTAAAAAATTGCATAAGGTGTCGCAACAAGCATTGAGCACGGAACATCAGTTGAACGACGAAAAATTTGATGTTTTTATCGACATGTGGTGCGACGAGATCTACGACGCTTACATCGATCACTGCTAAAGCGACGATTAAAAAAAGTGTCGCATAAGTGATGCTAATTTGCATTGCATAAGCGATGCTAATTATCATCATGTATGCGATGCTATCTACATAGGCATTTATGATGCCTTAACATCGCTTACAACGGGTTTTTGACGAAGAAAAATTAAAATGTTGGAGGAAACTCAATCGACATCTACACACATCTGATCAAAGAGCTCTCCAACATTCATAATTGCGATGTGCTTACGAGCTGAAACAATCACTTGTAGAATTGTTGTTTTGTCTAATCTCTATCTTATTCTCTCTCTCTCTTTGTTTCTCTCTTCTACCTCTTTCTCCCTTTGAATTATCTCTCCCTCTCTCTCTCTATTGTAGGTTATTCAAGAAGCTAACCAAGCAAAAAATATGGCTAACTATCGTAAGTACAATTTCCATTCTTTGTATACCATTTGAATCGTGTTGTTTTCATTCGTTAGCATACTCACACTTATTGATATGCACGTATACACTTATACATGATGAAGATGCATGTTCACACATATACACATGCACATACACATATACACATGCACATACACATATACACCCCCCCCTTGTATTTCTATCCGGGTTCCTTCGGTGCTCCTGGGTTTTGCCGACCGATGCCAAATTGTGCGCAACTATAAGGGTAGTTGTGCTCGCTTGAGTTGGGTGTGGCATGGACCATGGAGCGAGGGAAGGGTTAGGTGAGGTGATTTAGTCCCCCGAACCCCTCTTGTGACATTGGGAAGCAATCCCCCCCTTGAGCATGTGCAAAGGCTACCTCTCGTCGACGGGCTTGGCCATTGAGCCATTTGGAGTCTTATGGGGCTCGACGTGCGTATGTAGCCGATAAGCTTGGTAGGCGATGAGGGACGGTGTGTTGTGTCCTTGGCCGTGTACCAAATTGTATTCTCAGAGTTGAGTTCCCTTCTTCTCCTTCACAATATCCTCCTATTTTATCAATAGGAATGTACAGAAACGCTTCCAATTCTTGTGGTGGTGGATCAAAATTCTTTGGTATTGCTTCCCATTTTACCATTTTGTATTGTAAGTGAGGATTCTGTTTTACCAATTCCTCCATTGTGGTGTGGTATAAGATTGTACATTGTTTGTCTATATTTACCTGGAATGTTATTTGTGAGTTATCTTCTTGATCAATAATTTCCCTTGTTCTTGTTACCTTTGTTTCTCTAGCTGTTGTTTGAGAATTATCTAGTTCCCCTAGTTTAAGTTGTGCTTCTTGTATGATTTTTTTGCATTTTTGCATTCTTTCATGGTCTATATCCGGTATAGGATAAGCCATTACATGGTCTGTGGGATTAGGTCCCTCTTGAATTCTTCCCTTGTATGCTTTTATCATAGTTTCCAAACTTTGTTAATTTTTTATCTTTTGCTGGGTTTGTGTCTTTTGGGGTGGGCTATGTTTTGGTAGTTCCATATTTTCTTCTTCTTGACTTTTACCCATTCTCATTTTTCTCTCCCATCTCCCTTTTTTTCTGTTTTTCTTCTCCTTTGGAGATGAATTCTTCTTTTGTTCCTTGGTTGTTTCTTGTTGTTTGGCTTGTGCCCTTGTTATAGCATTTACATTTACTTGTTCAGGGTCACTCAATTCTTCTTGCTCCATGATGTTGACTGCTTGTAATGGTATGTTATTAGAAGTATTTTTTTGTTTTTGAGGATTTCTTGGACAATCCTTTATTAAATGTTTCCTGCCACAATCCTTGCAATAGGCTCCTTGTACTCTTAGTGTGGGAGGTTGTGGACAGTCTATAATGAAATGTTCCCCTCCACATCTATAACAAGTTATTTTTTGACTCCCTTTGAACTGAGGTCTTTGATTAGACATGTAATTATTGGTTATGTATATGAATGTAGCTGTATCCATTTCAATTCTCCCATTTCCCAAATCTAGGGCTTGCAGTTCTGGTTCTCTCAGCTCATATCCTTCCCACTCTTCCTGATATCCTTCATTCCAATGATAATCTTCTTTGTATGGTGATCTTATTCTTGAGTTTCCCTCTTCTATTGGTGTGTATTTGACTGGTACCACATTTGTTGATAATGGAGGTTGTTGCCCAAGTACCAGTCTTGGTTGCTCAATAAATCCAGATTCTCTTTGGTTTGCATATTCTCTCTCATTAATGGGTTGTTTATTGTAAAAGCATTCTTCTCTGGTATGATTTGTCCATTTTCTTTCTAGTGTACAATATTTGAGTGTTTTCCTATCTTGCAAATGTTGTGGTTTTTGATATGGACATTGTTGTACCAAATGATTTTCTCCACAATTATAGCATTTTTTATTTGTTGTTATCTTGGTGTTTATCAAATTTGTTTTGGTGCTAACTTCTAGGGCTTTAGCAATGGCTTGTGCCAATTCTTCTGTTGGTGGGATTTTATCTTCATTTGTTCTAGGTTGATCAAATGCTAACAGGTCTTATCCTCTGTTATCCTCCAAATCTATTGCCTCTTTCACACATGCTCCTAGATCAGGGCACCTCCTATAATACACCAGGGTTCTTAATTGGGCACTTCTCAATCCTTCTATGAATAGGGATACTTGTCTTGCCATGGAAGGTACTTCTTCTCTCGGACATCTGTCAATATATTGCTTAAATCTCCTAGCTGCCTCTCTAACATTTTCATCTTTTTGCTGTTTAAAGCTATGTATCAAGGTAGTTGTGCTATGTTTTATTCCAGTTTTTGAGAATTCCCCGATGAAGGCTTCTAGGAAAGATTCAATATCCAGATACATTTCCTTTCTTAAGGGGATGAACCAAGATAGTGCAGGTCCAGTTAAGGTTAGACCAAATGCTTCAAATTGGACTTTGTAATCCTCAACTTCTATGCTCTAATTAATTGTCTAAATTCTCCAGCATGAGCATGAGGATCAGAATATCCTTCATATTGATTCTTCATGCATTTGGCTACTTGATAGGGCCTAAGCATTCTTCCCTGATTTTTCCACTGATGTCTTCTTCTCAATGGAGAATCATTAAGTCCTTCTACTTCTCTCTCAAAAGGGTTTGGGGAAGTATCTAGTCTCTTACCTTGTTGTTGTTCACTATTATTGTCAGTTTCATATTGTCTTGGAAAGTCTAGTTGCCCTAGGTTTTGTTCCCAAAGTCTCTTGTCTGCACATTGCCCTAAGTCATTAGAATTTTCTGGGTCTTGTGAAAAGATGTATACACATCCTTGTCTATCCTCATATCTACCATCCTTGAACTGTGCTACTGGTGTTATATTCAGGGGAACTTCTAAGTTTCTCAATCTAATGACAAACTTATGCATCCCATCCTGATATACATAGGTTCCAAACCTATTTGTGTACATGTATTTGAGAGTGTTTATATAATCACCAGTTTTAGAGGATTCATTGGTTTCATTTAAATTCTCCATATTAATTTCTTGGCCAAAATCTTTTTCTTGTAATTCTCCTGTCACTGGCTCTACCTCCTTCCTTCCTAAGTCTTGCTTGGAATGTGTGTTCAATTTATTACCAGATCTAAGAATCATTCAAATAATTCATGATTCTGTGGTGGGAATCGTGTTTTTCACGATTCTGTGTTTGAGAATCGTGTTTTTCACAATTCTGACAAGGGAATCGTATTTTTTTTCACGATTCTGTGGTGGGAATCGTGTTTTTTCATGATTCTATGGTGGGAATCGTGTTTTTCACGATTCTGTGGTGGGAATCGTGTTTTTCACGATTCTGTGTTGGGAATCGTGTTTTTCATGATTCTGTGTTGAGAATCATGTTTTTCACGATTCTGTGGAGGGAATCATGTTTTTCACGATTCTGTGTTGAGAATCGTGTTTTTCACGATTCTGTGGAGGGAATCATGTTTTTCACAATTCTGTGTTGAGAATCGTGTTTTTCACGATTCTTTGGAGGGAATCGTGTTTTTTTAGGATTCTATGGTGGGAATCATGTTTTTCACGATTCTGTGGTGGGAATTGTGTTTTTCACGATTCTGTGGTGGGAATCGTGTTTTTCACGATTCTGTGGTGAGAATCGTGTAATTCACAATTCTGAGGAGGGAATCGTGTTTTTCACGATTCTGAGGAGGGAATCATGTTTTTCACGATTCTGTGGTGAGAATCGTGTACTTCACGATTCTGAGGAGGGAAGCGTGTTTTTCACGATTCTGAGGAGGGAATCATGTTTTTCACGATTCTGTGGTGAGAATCGTGTAATTCACGATTCTATTCCCAGACGATCGTGATTGCTCACAATCGTTAGAAAGACGATTTTCTTATGAAAATCGTGCTCTGGGAATCGCGATTTTTGTGTTTTGTTTCAAAGAATCGTGATTTTGTATTTGACTACAGAATCGTGATTCTGTGCAAATTTTTGAAATTTTGGAGGTTCTTGTTTTTTAAGTTTTTATTTCTTCAATAGAATCTCTTTATTAAACTTTTAACATGCAATAAAAGAGTTTATCAAAATTATTATTTTTCACTGAAAACTCAAAAAATCTAAACATCGCAATTCCATGTTTTTGGCTATTTTGTGTGTTTTTGTGCTTTAATCATCATATGAAATTTGAAGAAATGCAAAAAATGTATTGAGAATTCCTTACCTTGCTTGCTTGATAAAGAAATCTCCAAAAACTTGTGTTTGTAGGAAATCGCGAATCTAATTGCTATCTCTCTCCCTCTCTCCCACTCAAATGAGCTTTTTTCTGAGATTCGAGGGTTTTATAAACTTCACACAATCGCGGTTTTGTGCAATTTTCTCAGGATTTTCACTTTTTACTTGTTCAATTTTTATTCTTCAACAATTTTATGGTTTTAATTCACAATTCCTAACTTTTCATCACAAGTTACTCCCTTTATCCTACTGGTGAAAATCGCGATTCTGTACTTAATTTTCAATTTTACTCATTTCAAGCTCAATTCTCTCTGATATTTTTGAAATTTGAATTCCTTACCCCACTTTATGAAATTCTCTTACAACCTCTTACCTCTATACCCAAATGTGCAGAAAATAATTCAACTTCTTTTCCTTACAAAAAATCACGATCCTGTGTAGAGAATCATAGTTTTTCTGAACTTCCTGTTTTTTGCAATTTTGATTCTTCTTTCCTTTTAATCTTCGTCAAGATTCTTCACCAACTCCAAATCACTTGTCAACTGCAATTTTACACCATAAAAAAAAATTAGCGATCCTATAAAGAGAATCGTGTTTTTTCTGAACTTCCAGTTTTTTTCGTCCCCTTTACTCTTAACAACAACACTTCAGTCCAACTTCCTAAGGCAAAAGAAATTTGTTTGAATGTTTTAATGGATTTTATGAATTTTTTTAGTATTTTGCCCTAAATTAAGGTAAACACTTCACTTAGGGTTTCTTGTTTAGTGATCTATTGATCCTGTGTTTCCTGATTGGTTATACTCCTTTATGCTTTGCTATCTAATCAGTTCATGAGCAAAACTTCCCAAAGAAAAATGTGCTAAGAAGTGCAAATATCAATTTATGCAAAGATAAACTCAAACATTTTTCTTTTCAAGATGCAAATAAAATTTCTCTCAAGATTATTGCTTTGCATTGGTTAACAAATGGATCTTATCTACTTGCATCTAGCTACTTTACTTGACTTTCCTCAATGCAATCATGTTATCTATCCCAAGATCAACAATTTTGCTTGGTACTTGGTCACAAAGCAGTCTACAAATGCAAAGATAGACACATTTTACCTTATCTTCAGCTTTCTTGATTCAGTTTTTCACACACTTGCACTTTACTTTCAAAAATTGATATGAGAAACTATCAATTTGCAAGAATTTCAACACTTCTTATTCTCAAAAGATTATGTATTGCTTTCTTTTCCCAAAAGACAAACAAAGAAACCTACCTTTTTCATGTTTCCATTTCTTGATTAAAGAGTATTACCTTTTCAATGTGTTCAATACCATCAACTATAGAAGATCCAGCAAGGTCCAACTTCAATGAAGCTTTTGCTTTATTCCCCGACAATGGCGCCAAAAAGAATGTTTGTTGTTACCCTTTGGAGTTGTCCTCTTCAATCATTTTAGCATAAAGAACCAACAATACATCTTATATTTGTCAATCCTGGAAGTATCCAAGAGAGCACAGCCCCTTCTCGATGATAGAATCCAAAAAATAAGAGAAAACTGGCTAATGAAGATGAAGAGGAATTTCTAGGGTTTTGATTATCTTGAGCAATACTACATCGTTTCCAATGATCTTGGTGTGTAAAGTGTGTTATTTTCTTAGCAGAACACAATCATGAAGTCAAATCTTAAAAATGATACCTGTAACCTTCATATGAGACAATCGCGATTCTGTGAAAATTGATGATTTTCATCTCCAACACTATTCTTCAGCAATTTCTCACTCAACACATCATGAATCAACTCTCTTCATACACATTCATCAGAAATACACAATAGAAACTTGCAAATTCCATGGATACACATAGAATAGACTCACAAATCAAAGAAAGTACTTGATAAGAAATACGATTTCCTGCACGAAACTCTTTTCATTACTTGGATAGCATCAAATACAATTAACCAACCCTCTCAAAATAGGGGAAATTGTCTTTTATACATTTTCAAGTGTCCCTTTCCACACTTGAGTTTTGATCCTTTTCCCTTCTAATCTAAAAATATGCTATCTAGGAGTTTCCAAAAATTCTAGAAAAATTACATATGATTCTAATTTACATGAGGAAGACTCTTCCTCATTTTTACATCATTTGCATAAATATTTCTACATTTTTTTATCATTTTACAAATATTCCTCTTTAAAAAAAATGCTTCTTCTAACAGAGGCCTACCATGGTGGTGACGGCTGACGGAGAATTAGGGTTCGATTTTGGAGAGGGAGCTTGAGAAACGGCTACCACATCCAAGGAAGGCGGCAGGCACGCAAATTACCCAATCCCGACACGGGGAGGTAGTGACAATAAATAACAATACTGGGCTTTTTCAAGTCTGGTAATTGGAATGAGTACAATCTAAATCCCTTGAGTAGGATCCATTGGAGGGCAAGTCTGGTGCCAGCAGCCGTGGTAATTCCAGCTCCAATAACGTATATTTAAGTTGTTGCAGTTAAAAAGCTCGTAGTTGGCTCTCGGGGCGGGTCGAGCGGTCTGCCTCCTTTGGTGTGCACTGGTTGGCCCACCCTTTCTGTCGGGGACACACTCCTGGCCTTAACTGGCTGGGATGTGGATTCGGTGATGTTACTTTGAAAAAAATTAGAGTGCTCAAAGCAAGCCTATGCTCTGAATACATTAGCATGGAATAACGCGATAGGACTCTGGTCCTATTGTGTTGATCTTCGGACCGGAGTAATGATTAATAGGGACAGTTGGGGGCACTCCTATTTCATTGTCAGAGGTGAAATTTTTGGATTTATGAAAGACAAACTACTCCGAAAGCATTTGCCAAGGATGTTTTCATTAATCAAGAACGAAAGTTGGGGGCTCAGAGACGATCAGATACCGTCCTAGTCTCAACCATAAACGATGCCGACTAGGGATTGGTGGATGTTACTTTGATGACTCCGCTAGCACCTTATGAGAAATCAAAGTTTTGGGTTCCGGGGCGAGTATGGTCGCAAGCCTGAAACTTAAAGGAATTAACGGAAGGGCACCACCAAGAGTGGAGCCTAGGGCTTAATTTGACTCAACACCGGGAAACTTACCAGGTCCAGACATAGTAAGGACTGACAGATTGAGAGCTCTTTCTTGATTCTATGGGTGGTGGTGCATGGCCGTTTTTAGTTGGTGGAGTGATTTGTCTGGTTAATTCTGTTAACGAACGAGACCTCAGCCTGCTAACTAGTTACACGAAGGATCTTCTTCGTGGCCAACTTTATAGAGGGACTATGGCCAGAATAGTACTGGGATGGGTGACCTCCCGAGAAGTCCTGGTGCTGCACCCTCTTTTTATTTGCAAGGATTAAGGTCTAAATGTTTTTTACATGACGTCTTTTTGTTGTGATGAGCTTTGAATATGATATTCATGTAGTTCAGCATGATTGCTCTTTTGCTTTTTGGTCCGGATGCGTGGGGTTTTGTTACATTAAGAAGTGGGGTTTTCATTGGATATATTAACCTCTCGCCCCCTCGCCACATGCACACACACACATGTAGACACACATACACACACATGTAGACACACACACACATGCACATATCACCCACCCCTTTCCCCCTCGCTTTAGAGAACCCACTTCCTCTCCTCCCTCTTGCAACCCCCTCGTCACACACACACACACACACATACACACACACACACACATTACCCACCTCTTTCCCCCCTCGCTCAGGAAAACTCACCTACTGTCTTCCCTCCCACAACACCCTTGTCACACACTCAGACACATACACATGCATACGCACATGCGTGCACACACACACACACACACACACACACACACGCACACACACACACATCACCCACCTCTTTCCCCCCTCGCTCTGGAGAACTCACCTCCTCTCGTCCCTCCTGCAATCCCCTCGTCCCACACACACACACACACACATCACCCACGTCTTTCCCCCCTCACTCTCGATAACCCACCTTTTCTCCTCCCTCCCGCAACCCCCTTGCCACACACAGACACACACACACACACATATTACCCACCTCTTTGCCTCCTCGCACTCGAGAACCCACCTCCTCTACTACATCCCGCAACCCCGCTCCACCCACCCACTTCTCCTCCCTCCTGCAATGCCACTCCGCCTACCAACCTCCCCACATGCCCATCCCCCATTGCATCTTGTAAGCCCACTCCACCCACCTCCTCCCCTATATAATCCACCCATTCACCTTCCCACACCCCCACCCCACTCCATTGAACCCACCAAACCGTCCACTTCCACGCTCGTACAACCCCAATCTGCTCTTGCCCATCCGTAGATCTTCCACCCGCTCTCTACCACCCACACCCTCATCCCCTCCTCCATCCCATCAGGGCAAGTTGGCCATTTCTGAAGGTTGACGTGGGCTATTTCCCATAGTATGTGAGGTTTTTTATGGAGATGATAGCTCCCCCCCAATCGGGGCATGTGTGCTTTCTATGGAGGTTGACATGGAGTTTTTTCCAATGGTATGTGGGTTTTTCATGGAAATGATAGCCTTCCCCTCCCCTCCTAATCGGGGCACGTGGACTTTTATGGAGGTTGATGTGGGGTTTTTTCAGAAACGAAGTGGGGTTTTTCTGGAGGAATCCCACCCCCCCACCCCCAACAAGCCCCCACCTCCCCGGCCCGCTCTCCTTCCACACCCGTGTCGTTGACTTCCCAACCCGAAGGAGGTGTGGCGCTTTTTTGATGCCTGCGTGGGGTTTTCTCCATGGCATGGGGGGTTTTTAAGGAAAGGAAGTGGGGTTTTTTGGAATAGATGTGGGGTTTTCCTCCTGGCATGTCCCTCGCCTCCCTTCCCCTCCCACCCCACATACCCCCCCCCTTTCCTCCCTCCCTCCCGGGCTTCTCGTCCCAAGGGCATGTGGGGTTTTCTGGAGGCTGACTGTGACGGCCCTGTATTTCTATCCAGCCCATCTTGGTGCTTGGGTGGTATTCCCTGCTGCGCCGAATTGTGCGCAACTATAAGGGGAGTGGGTTCCATGACATCCTCTGCACGGCGGACCGGACTGGAGTGCCTCCAACGTGCGGGCTAAGAAGCACTATGGACGTAGGTGCCGAGCCTTCCCTTCCTCACCGTTTTGGAGAACGTCGGTTGTCTCTAGAATCGTGGGTAGATGCCCGGTAACGGGAGCGTCCCCCGCCACGTCTCGGCGGGTCTTGGGTCCCTTGACGGTTATGAGCCGTGAGGTTGGCATGCCTAGGCCGGCCACCTCGTATCTTCGGGTTGAGGTCCCTTTGGGGTTGGCTTGAGCATGACGGCCTCCCCGTTTCGGTTTAGGACTAAACGTCCGCTCCGCACTTGGGTGTGCGTTTCTTCGTTTGACGGTGCCCCGCGAGAACGCGTTTGTCTACGTGCGGCCGTTCTCAACTACTTGGGGAAATTCTAAGTCGCTTCCGCATGCGTAGGCCTTCGGGCCGGTCTATCTTTGTTTGTAAGCTTCCGCGCGTTTATCTTTGGAGTCCCTTCGTTTCGGGTTACTCTCGGGCAAAGGCCCCTTTGGACGTCCCTTCGCGCAAGCTCAAGTTTCAAGCGGGTTCGAGCCGATGGGCTGCCCCTTGGACTTGGGTTTGCAACCTTGTACTTCACAGTTGGTATCAGAGCTTCGGCTCTGTGGGTCGGGTGCGTGTGAGCTGTCGGCGGTGCCATGGACGGGCCGTCGGCAATGGGCAGAAAATTCAGTTTTGGAAAAACGGTGCATGCCGGCGGAGACGGGCCTCACGTGGGACGTCGGCCGTTTGGCAAAATTTCAGAAAATTTTTTTGTGACATTTGAGCTTCAAGTGGGCCGTTCGGCTTTGGGCCGTCGGCAAAGGCATGGTTATTGGCAGCGGATCGGTTCTTAAGGCCCGGGTGGCAACGGGTCGTGGGGCGGAGTGGCAGCCGTCTCACCGTTTTTGGATCCTAAGTGAAAGGCACTTCTATTCGCCCAGTTATGTGTTTGTGGGCTTGGCCTTCGGGCCTCCCTCTCCCGATCGTATCCCTCTTAGGCTGGACCGGTGTGGCTACGGCCCCGTTTTCCCCCTTTGAGGGGGGAGGTATATCCTCCATTGACTGGCAAGGTTGCCGTGTGAAGCCGGGTAGGAGTAACGCGGTAAGTCGCCCCGCGCTGTAAGTCGTGAACCACTGGGAAGGGCTTCTACCGTCCGCGCGTAGCACATCTCCACGGGAGTGACACTAGGCGGTGCCGACGGGCCTCTCCTCGCGAGGGCTCGGGCCGGCTCTTGTGCAATAAAAACTTCAGTTTTGGGTGTGTGGGCAAGTTGGTCCCCTCCCTCTCCTTTTGTGGGCTGCCGGTACAAGTTTCATAACAGTTTTTTATGCATTTTCCAAGTGGGATTTGGGGGAGAAAATGGAATCGCTCAGCTTTGTGCTTGTGCCCCCTCATTCTACCTAACATAAGGATGTACCATGTCAAGTTTGAGAGAATTTGGAGAGGCGCTTCATAGGCCTCGGAGCCCGCGAAGTTTCGGGCAGATTTCGGTTATAATAGTTTGGGAACAAGTAAGTGTGCCGCCCCGATTCCACTTTGTGCTAGAAAAGTCTTGACCCTTATGTTGGGTGTTCCGCGATCTTTGGTGAGGCTATGGAAGCCGAACCGTCGGTTAGCTTGTGCGCTCCGAGTGTAGGAGTGTGTTTTCGGATGGAAAAGGTTGCGCGGGCCGGCGGGTTGGACATGGTCCTCCCGTGCGGGCCGTCTCTTGGTATCGCGCCTGCGGGTCTCCATGAAGCCGGGGCTAGTTGTGTGGGCCGTCGGGTTGAACATGGTTCTCCCGTTCGGGCCGTCTTTGGGTTTGGCCGGGGCAAGTTTATGGCCGTTTCAGTGTATCGCGCCCGCGGGTCCTCTCAAGGCCGGGGCTTGTGTGTTGGTTGACCGGCGGGCTTGGAGTTGGGTTCCTCCCCGTTCGTGTCGGTTCGTGGTAAGCGCCCGCGGGTCCTCGTAAGGCCGGGGCAAAGTTGTGTGTTGGTTGGCCGGCGGGCTTGGATTTGGATTCCTCCCTGTTCGTGTCAGTGTGGGTGAGCGCCCGTGTGTGGGCTTGGTCGTCGGGTTGGACTTGGTTTCCTCCCGATTGTGCATCTTGAGGTTCGCGTGCCCGCAGGTTCCCGTTAGAGGCCGGGGCAAGTTTGGGTAAAGGAAAAGGCTATGCCGGCGGGCAGTGACGTGGAGGTCCCCCTCGTGCGGCTAGCAAGTTTGGCAAAGGATAAGTGTGAGCGGCCGACGGGCAGTGACGTTTAGGTCCCCCTCATGCGGTCCGCGCCTGCGGGTTCCCTCGAGACCGAGGCAAAGTTGGAAAAGGGAAAAAGGCAACCCACTGGCGGGCAGTGACGTTTAGGTCCCCCTCGCGCGGTTGGGCAGTGGAAATGGGAAAATCGAGTCCGCGGGGTCCTTCGAGACCGGGACAAGGTAGCGTGGTCGGCGGGCAGTGACGTTAAGGTCCCCCTCGTTCGATTCACTAGGTCGGCAAGTCGCTCGCGGGATCTTCGGGACCGGAGCAAGTGTGTGGGTTGGGCAGACGGGCAGTGACAATGATAGGTCCCCCTCGTTCTGTGCCTTTGTGTGTTGAGTCCGCGGGTTCCGTTGAGACCGGGACAAGTGTGTGGGCGTGGCCGGCGAGTGTGGCTGGGATCCCCTCGTCCGTGCCTTTTGTGTGAGCCGCCTGCGGGTCCCGGTAGAGGCCGAGGCTTATGTGCTTGGGTAGCTCGTGGTGTGCCTTCGGGGCCCGAGTTATCGTTTCGGAAAGGTTGGCCGACGCAAGAGTAAGCCGCTATGCGCAGTGCGATCGTGCCTTTGGTACGCAAAGCTTGTGGGCCGACGATAGGCTCGTTTTGGTTGAGGTGGGAATTGCCAAGGAGCGCATGATGGGCGTGTGCTAGGCGGATGTAATGGGATCCGTCGCCTCTTGGTGATTGGTTTTGCAAGGCTGAAAATATGGCGGGTGTGTGGAACGGTTCGAGACGGCCGTGTCCATCACATAAGGTGATTTTCAGGAACTCGGCTAGCATGTTGTAAGTCGCGCGTTCGCCGCATGTTTATGCCTTCGTTACGTAAAAGCTTGAGAGCCGCCGATAGGCCTCTCTTTTGGTGGGATTCGCCTTGGCCGGTGTATGGGCGCCGTGCCTTGGTGATTTTTGGACGTTGGAATGGAAGCAACGGGTTGTGTGTGTGGAGTGGCAGCAAGGCCTCGTCCACCACAATGTTTTTGGGTTTGACCCTCTTTTGCACATCAGCCCAGGAAGGGGCATTCTTGTTCTCTTTGAGAACGGCTTAGTGTCGTTTGGCACTAAGTTTTTATCTTCATTTTGGAAAGGCCCATCCTGTTGCACGGCAACAAAGGGCAATGTCTTCGGACATCGGCTTGAAGTCTTGATGCGTCAAGCTTCACGGTGTATGGAAAGAAAGGCCCATTCTTATCGCAGGGCGATAAAGGGGCAAGATGAACGTCCGGATTGCGACTTGACTCTAGGGGATTGATCACCCTCTTCACGATAAGAGTTGTCTTGGATTTTCCAAGTGCTAAGGCCCAAATCTATCGTATGGACGATACATGGGCAAGGTGAACCGTTCATAAGCGAATTGAGTTGGATGGACTGGCCATCTGTCTTGACGATAGGATCTCTTTGAAGGTTCTTGAACGTAAGTTCGCATTCAGCCTAACAAGAGGCAAAGCGTTTTGACCCAAACTGCGAGGTCCCCTTAAGTGCAAAATTTGGCTCATGTGGAGCTTGACTTTGTCCCGATGTAGTCGGAGTGGGGCAAGTCATCTTCTTCGTAGTCCCTTTGCTTCGAGCCAAACCAGCGGTGTTAGGTTCGCACCTCTTGCACGAGTAAGTTTCCCTTAGATATGTTTTTGCACGACAACCCATGGTTATAAGGACACTGCTCCAACCTTTGAGAGTAAGAACACCATGCAGAGTCATAAAAGCCATTTCACGAAACGTCACCCCTGCAGCTACACCGTAAACAGGATTAAGTTAGCACCTGTAGGTGAACTTCTCGAGGACGAGAAGTCTGTTGAAGAGGGGGTGAATATGTGACGGCCCTGTATTTCTATCCAGCCCATCTTGGTGCTTGGGTGGTATTCCCTGCTGCGCCGAATTGTGCGCAACTATAAGGGGAGTGGGTTCCGTGACATCCTCTGCACGGCGGACCGGGCTGGAGTGCCTCCAACGTGCGGGCTAAGAAGCACTATGGACGTAGGTGCCGAGCCTTCCCTTCCTCACCGTTTTGGAGAACGTCGGTTGTCTCTAGAATCGTGGGTAGATGCCCGGTAACGGGAGCGTCCCCCGCCACGTCTCGGCGGGTCTTGGGTCCCTTGACGGTTATGAGCCGTGAGGTTGGCACGCCTAGGCCGGCCACCTCGTATCTTCGGGTTGAGGTCCCTTTGGGGTTGGCTTGAGCATGACGGCCTCCCCGTTTCGGTTTAGGACTAAACGTCCACTCCGCACTTGGGTGTGCGTTTCTTCGTTTGACGGTGCCCCGCGAGAACGCGTTTGTCTACGTGCGGCCGTTCTCAACTACTTGGGGAAATTCTAAGTCGCTTCCGCATGCGTAGGCCTTCGGGCCGGTCTATCTTTGTTTGTAAGCTTCCGCGCGTTTATCTTTGGAGTCCCTTCGTTTCGGGTTACTCTCGGGCAAAGGCCCCTTTGGACGTCCCTTCGCGCAAGCTCAAGTTTCAAGCGGGTTCGAGCCGATGGGCTGCCCCTTGGACTTGGGTTTGCAACCTTGTACTTCACACTGACGGGGGGTTTTTTCGGAAACCAAGTGGGATTTTTCTCGCGGAACGCATCCTCTCCACACAAACATCCCCCCCCCCTCCCTCTCTCTCCCTCCCTCCCCCTCCCTCCCTGCCCCTCCTCCCCACCACACACCCGTCCCCCCCCCTCCCCTTTTCTCTGCCCCCTCCCCCCCATGCCCCCCCCCCTCCCTCCCTCCCCCTCCCCCCTTCCACTCCCTCCCTCCCCCCCACCCCCACCCCTCCCTCCCTCCCTACACACATGCCCACGCCCCCCTCCTCCCTCCACACACCAAGTGGGGTTTTCTGGAGGTCCACGTGGGGTTTTTTCTTGGAAACCAAGTGGGGTTTTTCTCGCGGAGCACCTGCCCTCCACCCCCCCCCCCCACCCTTTAACCCCCCGCCCCCCCCTCCCTCCCCCCCCCCCCTTCCCTCCCTCACCCCCCTCCCCCCTCCCCCCTCCCCTCCCCCCCCCCCCCCCCTTTCCACTCCTTACCCTTCTCCCACTCCCCCCCCCCGCCTCCTCCCCCCCCCCACACACACCCCTTCGGCCCCCTCCTCCCTCCCTCCTTCCCTCCACACACCAAGTGGGGTTTTCTGGAGGCTCACGTGGGGTTTTCTTCGAAACCAAGTGGGGTTTTTCTCGTAGAGGGCCTGCAATCCATCCCCCCCCCTCCCTCCCACTCCGTCCCCCCCCCTCCTCCCCCCCCCGCCACACACACACCCCCTCGCCCCCCTCCTCCCTCCCTCCACACACCAAGTGGGGTTTTCTGGAGGCTCATGTGGGGTTTTCTTTGAATCCCAGTGGGGTTTTTCTCGCGGAGCGCCTGCCCTCCATCCCCCCCCCCCCACCTTGTATTTCTTCAGAGCGCCCTCCCCTCCCGCCCCCCCCCAAGGGCATGTGGGGTTTTTCTGGAGGCTCACGTGCAGTTTTTTCAGAGCACCCCCCCCCCTCCCACCCTTGTATTTCTATCCGGGTTCCTTTGGTGCTCCTGGGGTTTGCCGACTGGTGACAGATTGTGCGCAACTATAAGGGTAGTTGTGCTCGCTTGAGTTGGGTGTGGCGTGGACGATGGAGCGAGGGAAGGGTTAGGTGAGGTGATTTAGTCCCCCGAACCCCTCTTCTGACGTTGGGAAGCAATCCCCCCGTTGAGCATGTGCAAAGGCTACCTCCCATCGACGGGCTTGGCCATTGAGCCGTTTGGAGTCTTACGGGGCTCGACGTTCATATGTGGCCGATAAGCTTGGTAGGCGACGGTGTGTTGTGTCCTTGGCCGGAGCGCCGATGTTGGTGAGCTCCCGTCCGGGCCACGATGTGATAAAGGAAGACGATGAAGTTTATCTTCATCGCAAGATTGTGTGCGGCTTGTATGGATACGGAAGGTGTCATAAGCGTGTGTGTAAATGGAAATCGGGGTGTTGTTGAGCCGGCGGGCTTTTTTGTCCTGTCGATGCGATGTGTTCCCCTTGATGGAGTGGTGCTCGATGTGAGCTGTTGGAGTCGTCCATGACGACAAACGACGTGGTTCATGTTGGCCCACATCCGAGGTGTTGCATGCAAGGCAACGTGGACAGCAAAGGAAATGTCGTACGATTGTTGGTCGTGTGTGCGGCCGATAGGAGTGCGTTTGTGGAGGGGGAGCATTTGGCTGTCGGTGGTGTGGATGGACGTATGGATCATGGTGATGCATCGTTCATTGAGAGTCGGGGCTTTCATACGTGCCACGTGTTGAGGATGTTTGGCTCGAAGGATGGAGTCTCAATGGTGTCCCTCGAGTCGTGCTTGGGACTTTGTGCGCCTTCCCACGCTTGATTGTTGGCCTCGCTTGCTTGGCATTGAGCCCTCATACGACGCCGAGCATGTGTTGCCGCACGATGACCCCTCTGCTTGTCTGCGGTCGATTAGACTTGCATTTGGATGCAAACGTGCGTCGACATGTCGTTGTGTCGCTTGCTAATGCACTCTGGAATGGTGCATTGGATGATCTTGGTGAATCCGTGCTATCGTTTTGCTTAGGTTCTCTCTTGACCATTCCCTTGCCCATGGTAGAATCGGAACACGTGGCCCGTATCGGGCTGCTCGTGTGATCGAGGATGGCTACGTGGTTTATCCTACCAGTAGTCATATGCTTGTCTCAAAGATTAAGCCATGCATGTGTAAGTATAAACTCTTTTGTACTGTGAAACTACGAATGGCTCATTAAATCAGTTATAGTTTCTTTGATGGTACCTTGCTACTCGGATAACCGTAGTAATTCTAGAGCTAATATGTGCACAAACTCCCGACTTTTTGGAAGGGATGCATTTATTAGATAAAAGGCCGATGCAAGCTTGCCTGGTAATGCAGTGAATCATGATAACTTTCCAAATCGCACAGCCTTGGCGTCGGCGATGCTTCATTCAAATTTTTGTGCTATCAACTTTCGATGGTAGGTGTGTTGACCTAAGTATCAACTTAGGGACTTGCGGAGAAAGAGACTATACCTCAATCCCCTCACAAGTACATATAGTGGGATACACGCTTTTAATTATCAATCCAAAGAGTATACAAACCTAGCCGAGTGTATGAGGACATGCAATCATGTAATGATCAATGCAAATGAACTACTCAAAGAGTGTAAATGAGGCAAAGACTTATCCAAACAAGCTTCAACTGTTGGTCATGGCGAAACGATACTTGGTGCAGCAGCCGTCAGTATTTTGGACTTTTCTCCCAGCTCCAAACTCCAAATATAGCGAATAGCATATGCGTTTCGAAGCTCTCAAGAAGACGCATCCAATGGCAGTGGTTTCACGCAATTCTGACGCTCCTACTTCAAGTTATGAGCAAAATACTGAGTCATGGGAATACTTTCCTACACTACAACACTTCCTACACTTCGCACTCACCTTACCTACAGCAAATAAACACTTTCATGGATAGACAACACACCCAAGCACCCTTTCCAAGCAATACACATGCATACAAGCTCACAAAGAAGAAGATACAGAGTGAAGAAGACACAAATTCGAATTTCTGTGCTCTCTATTCTCACAATGGCCAAAAGTTCTTTACAAAGAGTCACATTTGACTTATATACTAGTGCCCTAAAAATGGTCTTTTCACACAAGAGACCGGCACTTTATTCACTAAAAGACTAATTTCCTACTATTTTACATGGGTCAATCTCTAATCTTCTGTGGGGATGCATCTAGAGGACTCCTCTAGTGCATTTACAACGGAAAATATATTACAAGAATGAGTATGATACAAAAATATGATGTCCAAATCGGAAAAATTTTGGGGTCCGTCTTTTTCTCTGCTTTGTACTTTCTTTAGCTCTGCAACACTCTCCCCCTCTTCGTCTCTGTCGTCCCTTGACAGGCTTTGCTTCTTGTCATCAGTTTGTTGTCCGCACGCACCCAGTGGTCAGTATTGCCTGATTCTTGATCTTGCATTACGTTTTAGAGGCGCTCTGATTTGTCCTGGTTGCACACATCGGACCTTGCTGTGTTATTCCCATTTTTTCTCTGCACGCAACCTTTGCTCATTGTTACCTGTTTATAAAACAGGTGTTGAGTTTTGACGGCCTCTTCTTAATTCTTGTTTTACATTCTCTGGGCCTGATGCATTCGCCTTGCTTGCCCGCAACCCTTGGAGTTATACTGACTACCTGATATTCCGCAGTCTAATTCACCTATAGGCTCATTAATTCTGGTTGCCACGCACGCCACCAGTGGAAGGTCTGGAGATGTGGTGCTTCAGTCTTCGATCTGGACTTTCCAGAGATCAAGAGGTTGAAGCACCCATGTGGGTTACGTCCTTTCCTTGGTGTGTGTGCCCCTGCGGGGCTCTGTGCAGAGATGGGTGTTGCGCTCCTGCGGGGCTTCTTGCAGAGATATGTCTTCAGATATTTCTTTTAGTGAAGTTGCTTCTTTCGTTGTCTTCTTCTTTTCTTCTTCTTACTTGACTCTCCCTCAACACTGCCCCCCTCCTGGACTCTGTCGTCCCCGACAGGCTTTGATAAGCGACGGGCATATGTTTGATATACTCTTTGCTCTGTATCATTTAGCAGATTTGCTTCACGTATCATGAGTTGTTTCCATTGTTCTGCCTTCACACCGTCATTGGGTGGTTGTCTGTGATCTGCGAAGAAGCTAAGTTCATATGCCACTAATCTGGCATTTAAATTGGATGACATCTTCAAAAAAATTTCTGAATCCATCTCAAAAAATCCTATAAAGAAAGCTTCTTCGAAAGTCTGCATATATACACTTGGCAAGAACATTAATCTGGAATAATATGCCATTATTGTTGGTCTGCTAGGCATAACTGATAGATCAAAAATAAGGATCTCCGTGCCCTGATTAATACCTATGAAGTTCAACAAGGTGTAGGCCGCATGTTTGAATACCTTCAAGACTGTGAGGATCATGCTAAGTATTTTGTTGGTCATTTTTACAGTTAAATCAGGTACTGTCGCATAATTCTGTAGCCAAAATTCTATGGTTTTGACCATATAATCTTCCGTTGGCAAGTAGTTATGTGGCGGGCTCGGAAGCATAGGATAATTGAGCCACTGCTTATTTATAGTGCCGCTTCTTTGCAAATCCAAAAATTCCCTAGTATCCCTTCTGCGTGGTATTGGACAAAATGAAGGGTTTACCTGGAATGCATATGGCGCTGCTTGCCAATGCACCCGTAGTGTGGGATGTTTCTCCAAAAATTTCCGTCGCCACACTGGTTGTGCAGCTTCAAACTCTGCTTGCGTGTATTCGAATGTGTCGTGTTTGAAATTCAGCTGCTCATCTGGACTCTTCTTTGTAATCTTCGTTATATAACGTCTTGTTTTCTCCTTCAAGAGTCCGTATGGAATATTGAACGGCTTCATAATTTTGTCCAGGTCTTTACCTTTGATCTTGGCCTCTTTCATCACTTTGAACACTTCATTTTCAAAATTTTCCGTTAACCGGGACACCACTAGTGCCCGTTCCTTCTGACTAATTTCTGCAGTATATGGCATTGGATGTTCATCATGTATGTCGGCCAACTGCTCATGTAGTGGAGAATTATAGATCGGGTGAGATAGAGGACTTACCTCTACCTCGTCAGTAGGATTTTTCGTAGCCGGCACTACTGGTGTCCCGATCGGTGTTTTCTTTTTCATTTGAGTCTTTAGTCGTGCTATGCATTCATCCTTTTCTTTTGCTTCTTGCATGGCTTCTCTGAGTGTTTCTTTAGTGGCCAGCAATTCTTTACCAATGTCAGCTACATGATCCATGTTTTCACAGTAGCTTTGGATCAGTTTGGCGTTCACCTTTTGTAGTTGACTCTTCAATTCACTGGTTTCATTGGCGTATCTGCTCTTCCATTCCTCTATCTTGGCTTGTTCTTGCTTTAGCAGCTCTTCATATTTTGAGATCTGGTCTCTGAATTCTTTTTCTGTGGTTTCTGTGGATTCCTGATGTACAATTGGTTGATCATATAATAAAGACTTCATTAATTCTTTGTTTCTGTTGCGGAGGCTGTCGTTCTCTTCCATATACAACTTGAGTTGTTGTTCTAATAGCATGCTTCTCATTTTTATTTTCTCTTTCTCAGCCTCCCTCGCATCGTGTAATCTTTGCAACTCTGTTAGTTGTGTATGCATCTGTTGATTCTGAGTGATGGATGCCTCATGTTGTAGCTTGATTGTCAGCACCTCTGTATTTTTGACTGCCAATTCTTTTTGTGCTTCAATCAATTGTGCCGATAGCTGCTCACTCATGATTTGAAATTGATTCTTTTCTCTTTTTGCCTGATCATAGTCGGCATCTATTTCCATCAACTGCTGTTGAGTGTCCATTGCTGTTTGAATCATCTGCTTGACTACCGGTTTCAGTTGAGTAACATCCACATTCAGCCATGTTTTGGGAACGCTTGGTTCTTCGCCAGTATTGATATCTTTGCCCTGTGCGATATGTAAGGTAGTGTCATGGGGCTGCCTAATCTGAAGCTGGATCCTTGGCTCAGCCCCCATGTTTGCCTGCTTTTCTTGAGGTGTGTCATCCGGTACCTCGATCACAATTTGTTCTGTGATTTGTAACTCCTCTGTTTCCTTACCTACTGGAGTTTGTTCTTCCTCTTTAATAGGTTGTTTTACGTGTGTAACACTGGTTGTATCTTCCTTGATGCTTATCTTTGTAGTGTCATTCAATTGAATGACATGCTCCGGATCCACGGGATCTTCTACATTCTGTTCCTTTTCTTTATAACTTCTTGGCGTCACTTCCACTTGATCGATCTCATTCCATTCATCTTCTTGAGTATCTCTTCGTACATCAGTATCCAAGGTATCTTTTTCAGGGCTGGAATCCGTATTTGTACTGGAATCCTCGATCCCTAGTTCTTTGTATCTTCCAGCTTGTTTTGGTGTCTTCTCTGGACTCCGTTTTTGTTTCTCTTGACTCGCCTGTCTATAATGATGACCTTGAATGTTTAAATTTACCTGCCCTTGCATATATTGATGTGTTTCTTCGAGGGCAGCGGACAGATCTCTCTTTGTAATAGGCATTTGTGCCGTCGTGATTTTCGGTAAGAGATGAGTTCTCTTGGACTGTGGTGTAACTTGGGCTTCCTCCTCCCGTAAACGCTTTGTACCCCTCATGGGTTTTTGTGTGCTCGGTCCAGCTTCCTCAACCATCACAACTGCTTTCTTTTTCTTAGGGACCGTAGCTGATTTTGCGTATTTTGCTAGCCCTTCTGAGTTTGGCATCTCCCGTAAGCAATTTTTCATCTCAAGAGCTTCATATATCAATAGTGTTAATGCAGAACTGCCATTCAAAAACTTCTTCTATCCCCACTTCTTCTGGGCTTCAAACAATCTTTCTTGGACATACCCTGTTAAATTGATTCTGTTTCCTATTTGTCTCATGGCATGCGATAGTAATTGCACTACTATCTTCTGTGGAGCCGTGTATCTGTGCATGCTGGGGAAACAAAAGTGTTGATGCACCAAACGAACAGCATCTTCTATGTCAATTCTGTTTATCTCCAAAAATGATCTCTTCTTGGGATCATCACACTCCTCTTTGACACTAGTAATTCCTGCTTGATTCCACCCAAAAGCTTTATTGATTAACTCATGTGTGCATTGGATTGTCTTCCAAACTCCGACTTTATCCAAGACGCGTGCTTCTGGAACTGATATTTTTGTTGCGGCAAGTTGCATGGTATTCATTACCTGTGCACATCTCTGAAAATCTGGAACATATATAGGCAATTTGAGAAATGCCTCGATGCCCGCTTGTGTCCATACATCTTCAATATGAGGTAATCCTTGTATTATTGTCTTGAAATCCTGTGACATGATTGGAAAGTAATGATCTGTATCCATAATTTTGATTGTTGCCATGAAGATGAGCTCTGCCACTGGTTGATCATCCCGAAACCAGTGACCTCTTGCTTTTGTAACGGACTCGAGTGGGAAAAGCTGGACCTCTTCCTGTTGCGTAGATTCTGAATCAGTAGACGCCATCTGCACTCAATATAGAGTATGAATTAGTTGCCATATATTATCAGAAATCCTCCTTTATTTGTTTGTCATAAGCGCGATATTGCTCCGAGTGAACGGTGTCGTCCCTTTCCCGTGTGTGTGAGAAAGGTAATACCTGGATTTTTCACATTTTTAGGTATTTTTATATTTTCATCTGAAAAGGAAAATAGAAAAGTTAGTTTATAGCTGAAGCGGCTATTAAATTTTTTGGAGTATTTTCTTAATGTATGTACAAGTGCTCTCCTATTTCCCAAGAGGAAAATGTGCTTGACTATCCTGAAATAGAAGAAGGATGTGCCGAATGCTTGGCCTTGTAATGTGGCCCTATCATGCATACTTTGGGTATTGACAATTCCTTATGTGTGCAATCGGAAGTAGTTGGTTGATGCATGCCGTTTGTTTTGTCTTTCGGTATCCAAATCTGCTTCCTTTTGCTGAGCTTTGTCGTATGTTGCCTAATTCCGATGAATGTGGCTCTTTTCTTGTTGTATGTCTGCTTTATCTGATTTGTAAATCTCGGAATGGCTCGGGTTGCCATTACAGACTCCTTCTTTCTCCAGTAACTCTTTTTTTGTGGCTGTTTTGCCTGTGGACCATATTGGTTCTTCGTGTGCTGAGGATCATCATTTCGTCTTGGTTTCTTTGGAGCGCATGACTTGGGAATCCAGATATGCGAACGATCCTGTTGAGCAGCTACTACTTTCTTTGGGATCCATATTGTAGCAATTCATTGATGACTTCGTTGTTCAGACTGAGTTGGTTTCTCCTTTGATTGTTTGTTCTGATGTCGGTTGTGCTTCTATCGTCGAAGATATTCCTCCACTTCATCTTTCTTTATCCACGCTTGGTTAGAGTATGGAATAGGGTATATTTTAATAGGTACAGATTTTGAATTACTCAGAGGACTAGTCCCTTTTATGCATGGTGCTTCGGTGAGGTGGGTTTCAGATAGATTGACACTCTCATGACTTGCTAGACTAGAAGATTGTGTGCAAACAGAATTCAATGTGTCCGCACATATAGTACTTGATGAAGGTGTTTCTATAGTGCTAGTGAACATACATTCATGACTTTGTTCATTGGAATGAACTTTTTGCTCTATGCTCACCGATTTAATTGGTCGTTCGTCCAGCAGACTGAATACTTCACGATGTCCTATTCTGGCTGAGATGTATCCTAAAGCCAATTGAATGGTCACCTCATATTCGTAAATCCAGTCTTGACCTAACACTACCTCTTCAAGTAAATCTTGATCATGACACACTAATAGCTTTTGTTCCATAGTGTTGTTGCCAAGATGCAACGGTAAGGTGATCTCACCTATGCATTGAGTAATCGTTCCTCCTATTCCTATCAATTGGGCCATCGATGGGCGTACTTTCTCCTTGAGTTTTTGGGTCAAAGAAAGCTTGATACAGCTTACAGCAGCTCCTGTGTCAATGAGAGCATCCACCAAGTGGTACTCCGTTTTGCCTGCTCCCAAATTTAAATATGGTTGCGTTCTCTGGGATCCTAGGTTTTGAGTGGCTCTAAAATTAGCCATTGGGATGAGTTCTTCTCCTAGTCGATATCTCTCATCTCGCTCTCTCATCCACTCTTTCTGTTTCTTTATTCTTTCCAATGCTTCCTGTCTCGCTTCTTCTCGTATCCTTTCCTCCTCTATGCGTCTATTCTTACCTTTGATTAATCGAGACATTGTTTCTTCGGTTAATGGTTCTAGATATTTTTTCACTCTAGATCCACTGATGTAGTTTGGTAACACGTCTCCATCTAAGGTTGCTAAGCTGATGGCTCCACTTGTAGATATGCGATTAATAATTAATGGACCATATCCTCTCTTCTACAACTTCTTAGCGTGTTGTTTCAAGGTGTATACCAAAACTAAATCTCCTTCCTTCAAATTTTTGTCCTTAATATGCGCATCAAAGTAGGCTTTCTGTCGTCTTTTAGCAGCATAAATGCCTGCTACTGCTTGTAACCTAGTTTCGTGAAGGTTTTCTATTTGATCCATTGAGCTGATAGTTCATGTCCTGTCCACTCGTAAGTAGTTGCTACTCTTAGAGTGGGAATTAAGAAATCAATTGGCAAAATAGCATTTTGTCCATACACTAAGTTAAAAGGAGTAGTGCCTATGGCGGTTTTATAGGCTACTCGAAATGCCCATAAAGCATGATGTAACTGCTTATCCCAATCTGATCTACCATTGTTAACAATTTTGGTGAGAACTGTACACAAGATTTTATTCCAACTTTCTGCTTGTCCATTGGCTTGTGGGTGATAAGGAGCTGATTTTTTATGAATTACCAAGAATTCATTCAATAAAGCTTTTATAACTTCATTCACAAAGTGCGTACCTCTATCACTCACAATTTCTATTGGTAGTCCAAATCTAGTGAAAACGTTCTCAAAGAGAAACTTGGCTATGGTTCTTGCGTCATTTTTCTTGGTTGCTTTTGCTTCAACCCATTTGGTCAGGTAGTCTGTGGCTACAATTATATATTCGGCATGGGATCCTTTTGCTGGTGGGCTAATAGGTCCTATGAAGTCTATTCCCCATTTTGTGAAAGCTCTAGCACTCATCATGGGTCTAAGTGGCATCTCATCTCTTCTAATTGGGTATTTCGTTCGTTGACAAGTATCACACCATTGCACATATGTTATGGCATCTTGGTGTAGAATTGGCCACCACATTCCAGCAAAGAGGATCATTTTTGCTGTTTTATGTGCAGAGAAGTGTCCTCCTGCAGCTCCTGTATGAGCCATCTCTAAAACAGAAAGATATTCGTCTTCGTGAATGCACATTCGTAATTGGTTATCTTTCCCTCGTTTAAAGAGTTGTTTTCCTACAATGGCATAATCCTTACTTTGTTCTTCAAGCGTGCGTTTCCTTGCTGAAGTAGCTCCTTCGGGGTATTCTTGAGTTTTTAAGAACTTTACCAGTGGTATGCTCCATCTTGGTGCTATTGTAGAATAGCATAAGGTAGAGTTCTCATCTGGGATTTGTTCTTGACAGGTTTGACAGGTTGACACATAGTTATGTGCATCTCTTTGCATGGTTGGCCAATATATGCCAAATCTCTTGAGTGTTTGCCACGTTCCATTTGCATTCAAATGAGTTTTCCATTGGTTTATGTGTGCTTTCTGAAGCCACATTTCTTGTTCCTCTTCTTCTACACATCTCATCAATAATCCACTTGAATCCTGGTGATACAAACTTCCCGCAATGATGTGAAGGTTTTTAGTCCTCCAGAGGTCTTGGGTTTGGTTTGGTGTGATCCCATCTTTAGGTCCATGTGTAAGTATAGGGATCAACTTTTCTGCCCATTGAGGACATACTTCCAGGTTAAAAAGGTACGTATCTGGCAGATCATCTGGTACTCCTATGGGTGGTTCTCCATGGGTCATTCTTGATAAGTGGTCTGCTCTTATGTGGATATTTCCTTTCTTGACTACTACCTCAAAATCAAATTCCATTAGCAATAAAAACCATCGTACTAGTCGTCCTGTATTACAAGGCTTGTTGACTAGGTACAGTAGGGCTTGATGATCAATGAAGAATTTGAATTTGTTTGCCAGCAGGTAATGTCTGAACTTTTTGACTGCGTACACCATCCCTAGGCCTTCTCTCTCCGTGGTAGTATAATTGCGTTCTGCTTGATTTAATTGTCTACTAGCATAGGCTATAGGGTGGTCTAATTTTCCTGTGTCAGCAGGTTGAGCTAAGATGCAACCAATGGCAAACTTGGAAGCATCCACATGAATGTGAAACGGTTTATTCCAGTTAGGGACTCGAAGGATTGGTGCTGAACTCAATCGATTCTTTAACTCATTAAAAGCTTTTTCACATTCTTCGGTCCAATTGAATAGAGTCAATAATGCATAAAGAGGTCTAGCAATTATGGCGTACATATGTATGAATCTTCGATAGTATCCACAATGTCCCATAAATGCTTGAACTTCTTTAGCAGTCTTAGGTCTCGGTAAATCCAGAATTACTTTAATTTTATCTTCATCAGTTGAGATTCCATTCTTAGAGACAATATGTCCTAAGATTTTTCCTTGTCGAACCATGAAGACACATTTTTCAGGATTGAGGCATACTCGATATTGTCGACATTTGGCAAAGATCTTTTCTAGTTCAGGGATATGCTCTGATCGTATAGCTGAATAAGTACAAAGATCATCCACGTATACCTCCATACTTTTTCTCAGAAATTCCTTGAACACATGACACATCAATCTTTGGAAGGTAGCTGGGGCATTAGTCAAACCAAAAGGCATGACTCTAAAGGCGTATACCCCCCATTCAGTTGCGAACGCTGTTTTATGCTGGTCCTCAGGAGCAATAGCTACCTGGTTATACCCTGAAAAGCCATCCAGAAAGCTATAGACTTCCTTCCCTGCTACCCTTTCCAAGAGATGATCCGTAATTGGTAAAGGATAACTATCCCTTATGGTCGCAGCATTTACTTTCTTCAAATTGATGCACACTCTTAACTTTCCATTCTTTTTCGGTACAACCACCAAAGGTGACACCCATTCAGTGTGCTCAATCTCATAGATGAATCCAGCATCTAGTAACTTGTCTATTTCTTCCTTTATTTTGGCTGAATACACATCATTGTAAGTGTATGGTCTTTGTTTAGAAGGTTTGGCTTCGGATGTCATGGGGATTCTATGCGCACATATAGATGGATCTACTCCCTTCAAGTCCTTATAGGTCCAAGCAAAGACATCCCGATATTCTCTTATGAGACGAATTAACTCTTGTTCTTCCTCGAAAGAGACATCCTGTCCTATGAAGGTACATCGTTCTTCTCCTTCTTCTACGGTTACAACTATTTTCTTGGTTTGTTCCTTATTATCATATGCTATTCCAGGCTGTGCTTCTCTTTTCGGCATTTGAATAGCAATTTTTCTCTCCTGGTACCTCAAATTGGTCTTGGGGTTTATTTTCTTCATCTTCTGATTCTCTTTCAAATTCCAATTCCCCCTTCTGCGTGAGTTCCTGGTGTTTCTCTTTGGCTGTGATATTTATGTTGGTGGTACTATTCCCTAGATCCATTGGTTCGGGCTCCATTTCTATGCTCTCGTAGTCCTCCTTCCAGTCTTTCTCGATCACTTCTCCTTCTTCAGCCTCCTGAAGGACTACCATATACAGGCTAACATCATAACCCTCCTCATCGATACACTCGTTCATGGTCACTACTTCTTCGTTTACACAGACATCGAGGGTCACTAAAATTTCCATCCAACCGTGAGGTTCAAATTCTTCATCCGGAAATACTTGTGGCATGTAAGCTGGATCTTGTACAGACCTCACTATTCCTTGTTTTTGCTGCCAACCTTTTCTTCTCTCCTTTTCCTTCTTTGCAGCTTGGCATATCCACAGATGAGTGTCCTCGTTCATCCAGGATTGATCACTAGAACCTACACTATGAATAGATTGATCGTCATCCTCCTTATGAATTTGATTCCATTGTAGAGGTGGAACATCTTGATAAGTGTACGTATGTAGGTTTATTCTAGTGGTGGTTCCTGCGTGTTGTAGGTATACCGCGTCTTTTCCCCAATCTTGTACGACCTTTAACTGTCTCATGAAAGGCCTTCCCAGGATCATTTCATAATTGCTTGGCCTTTCGAAGTGACATATTGCTAGAGTGTGTTCGAATTCCACTCCACACGTAGTGAAGACTACTCGTTCCAACAATCCTAAGGGTCTCTCCGTATGACCATCTGCCATTTGTATTTTCATGCATGTTGGTCTTAATGCTGGTTTTCCCCATTTCTCCCAAATTTCTTTGGTAGCAATACCAACACTAGCTCCCGAATCTAAGATGGCTTTGGTAGTGTAACCCCTAAAAGTGATTGGAAGGTAGGTATTTCCTTCATCTCCCTCACTAAAGTCTCCTACTTTATCCACTGGAATTCTCACGGTGTTTACTTCATCTGCTATCTCTTTCTTTTCCTCCTTGACTTCCCATTGATTGATTAATTTCTCTTTTAAATGTGGTTTTACCTTTAACAGTTCTTCGAAATGTTAGGGTACAAGGGATTTTTACCTCTCTAAGGCGTTGTATGATCTCAGATGTTTGAACTGATGGGTTCGTTTCTCGTTTCCTCATTGATGGAATGTGATACAATTCTGAATTGTGTTCGTACTCCCCTGTGTAATTGGGCAGTTCCTTTACATCTTCCTCTCCTTGGTCACTTGCATCCATCGGAAGAATTTCTTCTGAATTTAGTTCAGGTATTGAACCCTCTATTTCGTTTCCTGCTTCTAATTCTTCAAAGGGTGGTTCAATTCCTTCCACTTTCTTCCATTTGTCCTCTTGAACTCGTGCCCATCGATCCTTAGTCCATTCTCCTTCTACTTCGGGAACTATGGATCCTTCCTTTCTCTCAATACCACGTTCGTCATTCTGTGTTCTATTTACTTCAGGCTTTTCATGAGTGTTTACACACTCTTGGAACTCTCCTTCAGAAATTCGGGTATTGGGTAAAGGCAATGCAGGTTTTTCTAAGGTTTGTTGTGCAACTTCTATCAATTTCTTGCAAATCTCTAGTCTTTCTTTTTCTAAGTCGCCTCTCGGATATTCTCTCTCGTGTTGCTCTATGGTAGGTCCTGCTCTTATTCTTGCCTTGTAAGCCTGAATCCACATGGCTAATTCTTCAGGCATAGGGTCTGCTAATACTGATCCTACCTCTTCTTTCTGATACTTTTCATTTTTAATTTCTTCTTTCTTTTTCTGTTCCTCTTTTGGATTCTGTTCGTTCTTCTCATTTTCCTTTTTCTACAGTAATTTCTTTTCTTTTATCCTATCTCTCTGGTTTTTCCATCTCTGGGACCTTTTACTTGCAATACTTTTCTCCGGCTCTTCTGAGTCTTCAACTCTCTGTGGTGTGGGTGTATTCCTCTCTAGGTCACTATGATTGTGTTCTTTTGGTTTTTTAGTGGTCTCTCTAGCTTTGGCTCTCGTTATTGCTTTCAATGGTACTGTGTACTCTTTATCACTCCCTGATGATTCAATTACTTCTATTACGTTGATTTGCACGTTAGATGTAACCTTGTTGGGATTCTTGGGGCAGTCTCTGAAAAGGTGTTCCTTACCACAATCACTACAGTAGCCTTCCCAGACTCGTTGTGGTGGTGGTGGGTTTGGCAATGTGCATTCTCTAATATAGTGATCACCTCCACACCTGTAACATGGTCCTCTGGGTACAGGCGGTCTGTTCATGGGTCGGGGTGGTATGGTTGCTCTAGGAGCTGTGTACATTAATGACACATAGTCCTGCTCATATCCGTATAAACTATCTGATGCTTCCATGCCATAGGCATATGATTCATACAGTTGTCCATATTCCATCATTGAGCTTTCATAATTGGGATATGCTCCTTGACTATGGTCGTATGATGAGTCATATGGTTCATTACCAACCAAAGGTGTGGCTGGGACTATTGCTCTCTCTAGGTTTTCTTCAGGTTGGGCAATCTTAACTGGGACAACGTTCTGAGGATGGGGCGGTTGTTGTCCTAGTACTGGTTGTGGTTGGGTGTATCCCTGATAAGCATATGGTCGTGGCACTGGTGCCTGCGGCTGATAAGAGGGATACCTAAAGGCTTCACCTCCCTGATCTCTTTGAGGGTATCCGTAGGGTCTCATGTATGGCTGTGCTGGTCTCGCTTGCCTATTGTAGGGACAATTTTCTATGCTGTGATTTGTGTATTTTTGTTCCACACTGCAATATTGTAGAGGTCCTGGGACAGTAGGTCTACTATAGGTATAAGCCGGTGGTGGAACTACTCCCCTAGTACACAAGTGAGAAGGATGATCACCTCCGCACTGCATACATCTTCTGAGCATCGGTACTCTTATAGGGTTATTGGGGTAGTTCCTTTGTCCTTGAACGTTCAACTTCTTTGCTAACAATTCGGCTATTTCCTCTACATTGTTTTTAGGAATTGATGAATTACTGGCCGAATCTTCACTTTTCAAGCTTCCTTGAGGTATTTTCAGGTCCTCTGCTAGGTTATCTTCTAGGTCTATGCATTCCTTCATGCATTCTTGCAAAGTCTGAACCCTTTTTACATACACCAATGATCTCAAGGATCCGTTCAACAATCCTTCCAAAAATAATGACACCATTTTATTTTGTGTGGGTCTCTCTTCTACTGGGCATCGGTCTACATATTGCTTGAATCTTCTGGCAGCCAATCTCACTGATTCGGTAGGGACTTGCTTGAAGCTATGGATCAATGATGAAGAATTGTTTTTAATTCCTGATTTAGTAAATTCCTCAATCATTTCTTGGTATACTTGCTCCATGTTCTGAAAGGTATTAGGGTCCAATGGCTGAAACCATGCTAACGCAGTGTCTGACAGTGTAAGACCAAAGGACTCATATTGAATCAAAAAGTCTTCTACCTGTTCGGCTCTGATTACTTGTTTAAATTCAGCTATATGATTGTAAGGTTCACTAGAGCCATCATAGTGATTTCTCATGCATTTGGCAACTTGGATTGGCCTTAGTCGTCTTCCTGCTTCGGGTGGTCTAGGCATCACTGGGAAAATTGGTCCTCCTACTGGTATGCCTGGTCCTCTTACTATTGGCGGTCTGACTGGAGCATGAATTCCATGTCTTGGGTCAATAGTTGGCTGAGGTTGGTAATTAGGGTTATTTGCAGGCATTGCAAACTGCACAGGAGGTCTGACTGGGATTTGAGTTTGTTGTGTCTGTTGTGTTTGTTGTGTTTGGCCCGACTGTTGATATGAATCATTATGGGACGTTCCAAGTGGGTTTCTTGAAGTAGTGGCTTGGTCCCTAGGGGGAACACTGGAATGTTCTGATATTTCAACTCAGCTCTTTTCGCTTCTGTTATGGGCCAATATCTTCTCTGATTTTTATCCAGATATGTGATAATGGTGGGGAAATTAGGATCCTGCAACTCATAGATGGTGATTGGATTAGGAGCGGTTTCCCAAATTGAGGAATGTGCTCTAAGGAGATGCTCCATCCCATTGATCAAGTATACATCCATTAAGGTGTCATCCTGGGGAATCAGATCTCCTCTCCATATCCTTGCAACTGCAGATCTTCCTCTAGGTGTAGTTACTTGCTCTTCATTCCCTCCCCCATTTAAGTTTGAAGCATTATTTTCTTCACCAATTTCATTAATGTTTTCTGGGTGTTCTGTGACAACATATTGGATATCTCTTTTGTCCATGTAAAGTCCTCCTACGTACTTTGACTGCTGGTCTAGGCACTATGTAGGCCTCTAACGCTTTCTTTAACCTGGCCACTGATCTGTTTAGACCATCCAGATAAATAGGGATCTCATTTTGGTTGGTGTTCACATACTCCAAGGAGGTCCTGTACTCTCCCTCAATGATTGACATCATGCCAATCATGGGTACTGTGTTCTGCATATCCTCTGAAGCCATGGAAATTTCTTCCTCTGACTCACTGGAGGTCTCAGAATAATGTGAACGATTACTTGGCTCTGGTACACTACCTACAGAAGAGATTACACTTCTTCGGCTTCCTAGGGTTCTTCCGGATCTCAGGTTCATCCACTTCTAAACTCTGATCAGTCTTTGCCAACCTTTAGTCTTTGGCACTCTTCACTCAGGGTCAAAATTCTAGGAAGAATGTTGGCTAAATATTGACTGAAAATAACTTTTCAAGTCACGATACTTAACCTCCAAATTCCACGATACACGATCTCTGGGTTTAGACGATACTCGATCCCTGACAAATATCGCGATATCTGCTAAACGATACCGATCGCTTGAGTGAAACGATACCGATACTTGGAAGAAAACGATACACGATATCTGGGCACAGGCGATACAAGATACTTGCAGTAGACGATACACGATCTCTGAATTGGAACGATCGACGATACACGATATTTGGTAAGTATCGCGCTCTCTAAGAAGCGATACACGATACTTAACCCAAACGATACGTGATCTCTCACGATACTTGACTATCACGATACTTCGGACAAACGATACTTAGCACACGCGATACACGATCTTCGATGAAGACGATACACGATCGGCAACAAGTATCGCGATCTTTAGCGAAAACGATACACGATACACGATACTTGAACCACCAAACGATACACGATCTCTCGCAAACGATACCTCAAAAACGATCTCTCGCAAACGATACCTGGCAAAACGATACCCGATACTAGTTAGGTATCACGATCGCTGAACCAAACGATACACGATCGGCACAAAACGATACACGATAAACGATACACGATCGACGATCGTTGGCAAAACGATCTCTGACCAAGTATCGCGATCGGTATGAAACGATACACGATCGGAGGGAAATATCGCGATACTCGACCACAGGAGGTCACGATACTTGCTAAGTATCGCGATACTCGACCGCGGGAGTAAAACGATACTTGACCCTTAGACAATTTTTGAGAAATGTTTTTTAAGTTTTGTTTTGATGCCCTTGTTTTCCTAGTTCCTCTCTCCTCTCCTCACTCTCTGTATCAAGCAAAGCACTCCTTTTACCCCCTGTAGATCTCAGATGATACCTGACGCAGATCGTTTGACACTGATATTGAATTTTTTGAGTGAACAAAAAGAACTAGCAACTGAGTGGCTCACCTTTGATGCCCTTTCTCACTCTTCTAACACCTTTTCTTGCTTAACGCCGCTCCACAAGCTCAGGCACGACACACGATACTCGGCAGCTCGTCCCACGATACTTGCTCAGAAAACAAGTGATTTTCAAAATGACTCTTTTTGGCTTTTATACCTGGGATTTTCTATCTACTGAAAATGAAACAACAAGACAAGAAGTGAAAGCTACTCTAATCTACTCCCTCACTCTTCCTACTCTCCTCCTACTACTCACTTCCCTAAACTAACAACTCACTACACACACTCCAAGAATGAGAAGTAGCAAGTGCGGCTGAAAATGACTTACCAAAGAAGAGAAAATTTCCACTCCTCAACTTACTTCAATGCAAAGAAGCTACTTACCATCACACGAATGCCTCGGTTTGATTCGTCACTCCCCGGCAACGGCGCCAAAAAGTGTGTTGACCTAAGTATCAACTTAGGGACTTGCGGAGAAAGAGACTAT